>NC_069437.1:7657157-7679214 GCF_026875155.1 Cherax quadricarinatus | reverse complement strand
GAGGGAGTGTTAAGCCTTCAAACTAGAAATAGATAGTGGTATGGGTTTTTGTGGAAAATAAATGAATTCTCGGTGTAGCAATTGTGAGTTTTAGGGGAAACCAGTAATAGGCAGAATGAGGTAGAGTTACTGGTGAATATTGGAAATCCAGTGGCACTAGGTAACAAAGACAGTGACAGGTATAGTGGAGGAACAGAAATCAGCAGGAAGAGAAAAGGGAAGGGAGGCTTTCTTAACGTATTTGTATTTTATACTAATACATGTAGTGCGAGAAATAAGATGGACAAATTGAGATTAGTTGCAAGTGCGGTTAACATTGATGTTTTTGCCATAGCTGAGACGTGGTTTAATATGAAAAATTGGGACATGCCTGCTGAATGTCACATTCAGGGTTTTAAATTGTTTCAAGTAGACAGAAGTATCGGTAAGGGGGGTAGGGTGGCACTCTATGTCCGAGATCATTTAAATTGTTTCATATAAGCGAGTATAGTCTGAAATAACACATACAGAGTCTGGATAGAATTTTCAAAGGGGCATGAAAAATAGATTTTAGGCGTGATATGCCATTCCCCAAACTTAGATAGGGACCAAAGGAGGCTACTTTGGGAGGAAATTGCTAAGGCCACAAGGCACGATAAAGTAGTAATTTAAGGAGATTTTAATTTTAGTCAGATTGATTGGAATTTCTTGACTGGGAATTTAGAATCAAACGACTTTTTAGAAGTAGTTCAGGATTGTTTTTTGAAGAAGTTTGTGACAGAACCTACGAGGGGAAATAACCTGCTTGACTTGGTTTTGGCAAACAAGGAAACCTTGTTAATAATTTATAAATTACAGAGGAACTTGGAAGAAGCAACCACAAATCAATTACCTTTAGCACTGAATGGAAGTACAATAATAGGAACAACTCGGAACACTTATCATCTGTTGACTGAGGTAAAGAAGAGAGCTAACATTATGACAACTTTCTTAACACTATACATGCTGCCCAAAGAACGTTTATCCCATATAAAGAATTATTATTATTATTATTATTATTATTATCACACTGGCCGATTCCCACCAAGGCAGGGTGGCCCGAAAAAGAAAAACTTTCACCATCATTCACTCCATCACTGTCTTGCCAGAAGGGTGCTTTACACTACAGTTTTTAAACTGCAACATTAACACCCCTCCTTCAGAGTGCAGGCACTGTACTTCCCATCTCCAGGACTCAAGTCCAGCCTGCCGCTTTCCCTGAACCCCTTCATAAATGTTACTTTGCTCACACTCCAACAGCACGTCAAGTATTAAAAACCATTTGTCTCCATTCAATCTTATCAAACACGCTCACGCATGCCTGCTGGAAGTCCAAGCCCCTCGCACACAAAACCTCCTTTACCCCCTCCCTCCAACCTTTCCTAGGCCGACCCCTACCCCGCCTTCCTTCCACTACAGACTAATACACTCTTGAAGTCATTCTGTTTCGCTCCATTCTCTCTACATGTCCGAACCACCTCAACAACCCTTCCTCAGCCCTCTGGACAACAGTTTTGGTATTCCCGCACCTCCTCCTAACTTCCATACTACGAATTCTCTGCATTATATTCATACCACACATTGCCCTCAGACATGACATCTCCACTGCCTCCAGCCTTCTCCTCGCTGCAACATTCATCACCCATGCTTCACATCCATATAAGAGCGTTGGTAAAACTATACTCTCATACATTCCCCTCTTTGCCTCCAAGGACAAAGTTCTTTGTCTCCACAGACTCCTAAGAGCACTGCTCACCCTTTTCCCCTCATCAATTCTATGATTCACCTCATCTTTCATAGACCCATCCGCTGACACGTCCACTACCAAATATCTGAATACATTCACCTCCTCCATACTCTCTCCTTCCAATCTGATACCCAATCTTCATCACCTATCTTTTGTTATCCTCATAACCTTACTCTTTCCTGTTTTTACTTTTAATTTTCTTCTTTTGCATACCCTACGAAAATATATCCCCCCAATCTCTGAAAACTTCCTCAAATCCCCCAAAGAGCGTGTATCAGCAAAGGCAATGTGAAAACTCCCACTTTATGTGTGATTCCTTATTTTTTAACCCACGCCTCTTGCCAAGACCCTCGATTTACTTCTTTTAAAACCCCATCATAAATATATTAAACAACCCGGTGACACACACTCCTTGCAAGGCCCTCTTTTCGGGGAAAAAATTTTCCCTTTTTCCCTACATACCAACTTGAGCCCCCAAACCCTCGAAAAAACTCTTCACGTTTTTCAGTAACCTACCCCTATACCATACACCTGAACATCTGCCACATTCCCCCCCTATCCCCCCTGTCATACCTTTTCCAAAACCTAAATGCCACAAAAACCTCTTTAGCCTTATCAAATACTGTTAATTATATGTTTCAATGTAAAAACCTGGTCCCACACCCCTCCTTTTCCCAAAGCCTCCTTGTTCATCTGCTATCCTATTCTCCGTCTTACTCTTAATTTTTTTCAATAATAAATCTACCAAACTTTACCGGTTTTAACAGATTATCCCCCCCATTTTTGCACCTTTTTGTCCCCCCTTTTCCCTTTTTTAAAAAAGGAACTAGCATACCCGCCAACCTAGGTACCTTTCCCTTTCATCTTTTATTAAAAAATTGCACAAAACCCCTCCCAAAAAATATCCCCACCTGCTTTTTAAAATTTCTATCTTTATCCCATCAATCCAGCTGCCCCACGAATTCCCCCACATCACAACTGGCTCTTCCTCACTTCACAAGATGTTTTTCCCCCCTTTCCCCATACCGAAAACACAGTTCCCCATCTTCATAACATTTAACAATTCCCCAAAATATTCCTCCATTTCCCAATACCCTAACCTCCATTTAAAACTTCCTCTCCCATTTTAATGACAAACCTTGTTCTCTAGGCTTTCCCTTTAATTTTAATCTCACCCCCCAAAAAATTTTTTTTTTTTCACAAAATTTGGGAAATGGAAAAGGTGTACCCACAAGGTGGAAAAAGACACTTTGTACAGTTTAGGACTTTTTTTAAAGAAACGTTTTTGCCACGGTGGCTTTTGTCCCAAGGACTGAAGAAGCCCAACCCCTGGGGGAAAAAGTTTCCTTTAAAAAATGTCCTGAACGTCAAAGTGTCTTTTTCCCATCAAAAAATTTGTTAAACTCACCCACTCTCTATTTGCTTCCCTTTTTTCTTGCTTCACCCCCTCTTAACCCCTCCCTTTTTTCTCCATATATCTTCCTCCTTGCTCACTTCTACTTTTTAAAAAAATTCCATATGCTAACTTTTTCTCCCTTATCTCTCTTTTCATCTTCCCCAACGCTCTCTTCCCCCTGCACCCCCTTTCCTGTAACCACAAACTTCTGCGAACCTCTAACTTTACATTTTTTAAACCCACCCTACCTCTTTGCCCCCTGCCTATCTTCATTGCCCATTATCCTCCAAAGCTGTTTATATCTTACCCTAACTGCCTCCCCTTTTTTTTATAAAACCTTCCCTCTCTCTTCCCCGATGGGTTTTATTCTCCTTGTATCCCATTACCTTTTTCTCTCAGTGAGCTACAAATAGAAAGTGATCTGATTTCTGTGGCCCCCCTATAAACATTTTTATCCTAAAGCTATCAAAGCTTTTATCTACCAATACATAATCCAAAAACTATGTCATTTTTGCCCCCTATACTTGTATACTTATTTATCCTCTTTTTTAAAATATGTATTACCTATAACTAAACCCCTTTCTATACAAAGTTCAATCCAAGGGCTCGCATTATCATTTACCCCTGGCACCCCAAACTTACCTACCACACCCTCTCTAAAAGTTTCTCCTACTTTAGCTTCAGGTCCCCTACCACAATTACTCTCTCACTTGGTACAAAGGCTCCTATACATTCACTTAACATCCCCCAAAATCTCTCTCTCTCCTCTACATTCCTCTCTTCTCCAGGTGCATACACGCTTATTATGACCCACTTTTCGCATCCAACCTTTACTTTAATCACATAATTTTTTGAATTTACACATTCATATTCTCTTTTCTCCTTCATTAAAATGATCCTTCAACATTACTGCTACCCCTTCCTTTGCTCTACTCTCTCAGATACTCAGAATTTTAATTCCAATTTATTTCCCCCCACCGAAACTCCCTACCCCCTTCAGCTTTGTTTCGCTTAGGGCCAGGGCATCCAACTTCTTTTCATTCATAACATCAGCAATCATCTGTTTCATGTCATCCGCACTACATCCACGCACATTTAAGCATCCCAGTTTTATAAAAAAAATTTCTTCTTCTCTTTTTTAGTAAATGTCTACAGGAGAAGGGGTTACTAGCCCATTAGATCAAATAGAAATGACCCAAAATGGATGAATAATAGGCTCAAATATCTTTTAGGGCAGAAGAAAGGAATTTATAGGCACATCAAAAGAGGGGAGGGTAATCTTAAGAATCAATATGTTGACATTAAGAGGGATATTAAAAAGGGAATAAGAAAAGCTAAAAGGGAATAAGAAAAGCTAAACGGGACTACGAAATTAAAGTTGCTAGGGATTAGTAAACTAACCCAAAAAGTTTTTTCTCCAGATTTATAAAACAAGAGTTAGAGATAAGATAGAGCCCCTTAAAATAACTCCGATCATCTTACTGACAAGGAGAATGAAATGTGCTCGATTTTTAATAATTATTTTCTCTCGGTTTTCACACAGGAAGACACTAACAATATCCCAGTAATTAATTTTTATAAGTGGGCCTGAAGAAGATAAATTATGTAGTATCACAGTCACTAGCGAAATGGTTATGAAACAGATAGACCGTTTGAAGCAAAATAAATCGCCGGGTCCTGATGAGGTTTTTTCAAGGGTTCTTAAGGAATGCAAAATGGAACTCTGTTAACCATTAACTAATATTTTTAATTTATCTCTTCAAACAGATGTAGTGTCTGATATGTGGAAGATGGCTAATGTAATTCTTATTTTCAAAACAGGGGACAAGTCGTTACCATCAAATTACCACCCAATAAACCTGACCTCAATTGTAGGCACATTACTAGAGTCAGTTATAGCTGAGATTGTAAGATGCCATCATGATAAGCATAATCTGATTAATGATACTCAGCATGGATTCACGAGAGGCCGTTCTTGTCTAATTAATTTATCAACCTTCTTCAGTAAAGTTTTTGAGGCTGTTGATCACGATAAAGAATTTGATATTGTTTATTTAGATTTTAGTAAGGCTTTTGATAGAGGACCGCACCAAAGACTGTTAAAGAAAGTGGCAGCTCATGGCACTGGAGGAAAAGTGCTCTCATGAATCGAATCATGGCTCACAGACAGGAAGCAGAGTGTGCATCAATGGGGTTAAATCCGAGTGGGGATCTGTAACAAGTGGCGTTTTCCCCAGGGAACAGCCCTAGGCCTGTTGTTGTTTAAAATATATATCAATGATCTTGATGGGGGGACTTACTGTAAAAATGAGCAAATTCCCCATGATACAAAAATTAGGTAGGAAACTTGATTCAAACGTAAATATAAATAAAATTTTTCAGAAGGATTTAAAAAACTAAAATCCCGGCAGAAAAGGGCAAAAGCAGTTAATGAAAAAAAATTAAAGGGTTCTAAAAACTCAGGGGGCATCCAAAACCCCTAGAACTTATAAAAAAAATAATGAAAAAACTTAGCCATACAGATTGTGAAAAGGACTTGGGGGTTAGGGAAAAAGCAGCAATTTTTAACCAAGCATTAAGCCTAAGCGTACGTAATAAGGCAAACAGAAGTCTAGAGGTTATTTACATTTTTAAAACATCATTAGAAAGGGCCTCCCCCGTTTTATCCCGCTCAGTTCTGGTCTCCATATTACAGAATGGACTAATTCATTAGAAAAAATTCGGGTTTAGTGACAAAATTTTAAAACACCTTTAGAAATCTTCCTTTTGATTAAAGATTGAAGCCCCTTTAAATTTCTTTTCATTTGAAAGAAAAAGAATGGGGGATTATTATTAAAATTTTTTTTTTCTTGGGGACGCAAAAAACCCTTTGGATTATACGGGCCATGGGGGGGGATAGGGAAAGGGCATTCAGGCTCAATTCAGGGAACGGGAGCACGTTTCCAATTTCCCTTTAAAGATCAAGACCCCCTTCCCCAAAGCATCAAGGAACCCCCCTTTGAGGGAAGAATGGGGGAAAGACATAATCGAAGTGTTTTAATTTAAAGTTTTGGGGGGAAAATTAAAAAAAAATGGGGAAGAAATAAGTTTTTTGAGGATATCCCCCCAAAGAAAAAACCCGCAAAAGGATTCAAACTAATAATTTTAAGATGTACCCCAGGATATGGGAAAAAATAGGGTTTTGGAAACGGGGTTTTAGTTGATAAAGGGGAAGGGTCTCCCCTAGTGGGGTTTATCAAAGCTAAAACCTTGGGTATTTTAAATTTTTTTGGTTAGAAAAGAAAGAGTGAGGGGGGTTGGTTTTTAGTGGGACGTGCACGTGAATAGTTTTAAAATTTGCCCAACGCTTACTCCCTTAAAGTAGCACAAACCCAAAACCCACTAGTTTTAAAGGGTTTTGGGTTTTTTGAAAAGGGCGTGCCTATAAAGGGGCCAACAGGCCCAAATGCAGTGTTCCTCCATTCTTATGTTCTTAAAGATTTGCTTTCCACAAAGAATTGACGGGCCATACAAACGACTGGCTAGAAAAATAAAAAATTCAAACTTAAGTTAGCTAATTTAAAAAACCAGCTTATGTTAATAAAACTGAAATTTTAACATTACAACATTAAACTCAAAATAAAATAAATAATTTAAAAAATATATATATATATATATATATAATATAATATATATATATAATAATATATATATTAAAATTTAAAATTTTATGTATAATTGTCCTTTTCAATTTGTGAAAAATTTAAAGAAATTCAAAAAAATTTCTTTTTTATATTTTCCAAAACCAAAGGGAAAAAACCAAAACTGTTTTCGGGCCCTTACTCAGAAAAGGATGGGATTACACAGGGCGACCCAAAAGGAAATGAGTGAAATATTGAAATCCCAGTAGACCTTTTGTTTTTTTTTTTTTTTGAACCCCTAAATCGGTCTTTAGGATCGACACCCCCCAAAAGATTTTTTCATGAATAAGCCTCAAAAGTCCTAAAAGTATGCCAGATTTTCCCAACATTACCCCAAAATCCGATTTTTTCGAAAAAACCATTGAAAAATGCCCATGCACTCAAACCCCGGGCCCCCTCGTGGGGAAATCTGTTTTCATTAAGAACTGCAAAAAAAACCCCTTCGCGCGCCCCCAAATACACTAGGAGGAGGGGGCTTGGAAATGGGGGGAAATTTCCCCCCAGCACTTAAAACAACCGGGTATAAACCCCACTCCATAAAAGGGGGAGCCCAAAACATTAGCTAAAACATAGACCAATAGCTTTTGACGTCCCCACATCATAAAAACTTTTTAAAAGTGCTAAAAACCGGATTGCAAATCACCGGATTCCCAAAAACTTGCACATCCAGGGCAACATGGGGTTAGGGCAAGGGTCGCTCCCGCCTCTCACAACTGGGGCACTATGACATTTGGGCCTTTGGGTGCACTGGAAAAAATCAAAATCAGATGTAATTTTTACACGACTTTGCAAAAGGGTTTGACAAATCGATCATGGCGTAATAGCCCCTTAAAAAACGTGCCCAAAAAAAATAACTGGGGAAAAAGGGGGGATGGAAACTTCAACTTCCTAACAAATTGAACACAAGAGTAGGGGGAACCCGAGTTTTAAAACGGAGGGTTTCCAAAGTGAAAGCTCTGTTTTTCCCCAAGGCACAGTCTCGCCCCCATCTTTTTCCTTATCCCATACAGACATAAAAAAGGGGATATACACCACAGCACCGTATCATCCTTTGCGGGGTTTAAAAACTAGGATCTGCATGAGGGTGTCATCTGCTGAAAGGGGCGGTTAACCTCCAAAAGATATTTAAAAAAAGTTTTTTCCCGTGGGCAACGGTAAACAATAAGATGTTCAATGAGGACAAATTCCAACTACTCCGTTATGAAAACTGGAGGAGATAATAACTAGAACGAGTATACTACTGACTCCGACCATACAATAGAGCGGAAAAATAATGTAAGGAACCTGGAAAGTAGTAATGTCTGAGGATCTCACTTTCCAAGGATCACAACAGTCCCACGATCGCACGTGCAAAGAAAATGATAGGATGGATAATGAGAACTTTCAAAACGAGAGAGCCAAGCCCATGATGATCCTTTTCAAATCACTTGTTCCCCTCTATGCGGGAAAATACTGCTGTACATTAACATCTCCATACAAAGCAGGTGAAATCGCAGATCTAGAGAGTGTACAGAGATCCTTTACTGCACGTATAAGTTCTGTCAAGCACCTTAACACTGGGAACGCTTGGAAGCACTTGACTTGTACTCGTTGGAACGCAGAGGGAGAGATATATCATAATCTACACTTGGAAAATCTTGGAAGGAATGGTCCCCAAATCTGCACACAGAAATCACTCCCTACGGAAGTAAAAGACTGGGGAGGGGATGCAAAATGCCGCCAATAAAAAGTAGGGGCGCCATTGGGGACACTAAGAGAAAACACCATAAGTGTCCGGGGCCCAAAACTGTTCAACAGCCTCCCATCAAGCATTAGGGGAATTGCCAATAAACCCCTGGCTGCCTTCAAGAGAGAGCTGGACAGATACCTAAAGTCAGTGCCGGATCAGCCGGGCTGTGGCTCGTACGTTGGACTGCGTGCGGCCAGCAGTAACAGCCTAGTTGATCAGCCCTGATCCCTCGGAGGCCTGGTCATGGACCCGGGCCGCGGGGGCGTTGATCCCCGGAATAACCTCCAGGTAACCTCCAGGTAACGTCCACAGAAGGACTCAAACATGCTAACTCTATAACAGTTAGCTTTCGAGTTCTGCTGTGGACGTAGAGACAATGTTTGTGAATAATTTCGCCTGTTTGCGAATTGTTAAGCATGTTTGGTGTGTGTGTGTGGTGTGTGTGTGTGTGTGTGGTGTGTGTGTGTGTGTGTGGGGTGTGTGTTGTGTGTGTGTGTGTGTGTATATATATATATATATATATATATATAAAATATATATATATATATAAATATATATATATATATATATATATATAATATATATATATACACAAAAAACCCCACATAAAAGAGACGAGTTTACGACTACTTTTCGGCCCTGACTTGAACCATTTAAAAAGTCACACTAGGGAAAAGGGGAAATAGGGGGAATAATATAGGCAGGGGGTGGAAAAAGTGTAGGGTAGAAGGTAGTAGTATTGGGAGGTAGTAAGAAGAGCACTGTAAGAAGTGGTGCCCATAGAGGAAAACAAAAAACGAGGGGGGGGGGAAATAGATAAATAAATAAATAAGAAGGGGAAAAAATAGCAAGGGAGAAGAAAGGGAAACCCCAAAAGGAGAAAATGGAAAGAGGGAAAGGGGGAAGAAGAAAAAGGGGAATCAGGTTAAGTCACAAGCGTTCTGAAGTTTTGGACATTGTACAAAGTAGTGGGAGAGGAAGGCATCGAGAGCGAAGCCAGGGCTAAGATTGTACAAGGAAAGTTGTTATTAGGGAGGGTTCAACCAAAACGGGGGACTGTTTTAAATGGAAGTTGGAAGTAGGGAACAGTTTTGCAGAAGCCAGTCAACGTGATCTCTGCGTACAGAAAAGAGCATTGTTAGTGTCGGCAACCTAAAACTTTTTTGTGCTCCCTAAATCTTTTAGAAAAAAGATCGGCCAGTTTCTCCAAAGTATTGAAGGGGACAGGGGGAACAAGAAAAAGAGACACCAGCAATCGTAGGATACGAGAGGGATAACGAGATTGGTGGAGGGGGTTTGTCTGGGGGAAAGTAGTTTTTTTTTAAGGCCACGAGCAAAGAGCATCCCTTTCTTTCCGTATTTGGGATCCCTTTTTCCTTTAACAGAAATTTTTCCCCCTTCATAATTACTTTCCCTCTTGGCTACCCTTTCCATTTCAAAGACTCTCCTTCTCACGTGTTAAAAAAATTCTTCCTCCCAAACTCTTTACTTCTGAAAATTATTTTCCTCTCCCTTCCCTACACCCCGGTTTTCTAATCTCAAAAACTAAATTAAGGGGGAATTTCACAAATAGGTCCATGAAGATGAGAAAAATCTAAATTTGACGGGGGGAAAAAAGGTAGGGGAGGAGTTTGTGGAGCAAAGAACTTTGTCCATGGAAGAAAAGAGGCTAATGTATGGAGCTTTATCCCAACACTCTTACATGGGTGTGAAGATGGGGGTGAAGTTGCAACAAGGAAAAAAGGGTGGGTTTTAAAATCAATAACAACACGGGGACAGCCGAGGATCAAACCCTGTCATTTGGCTTGCCCATGGTGAGCGAAAAACAAAGATCTCTAACCCACAGGACACCAAAACCCTAAAAAGAATAAAGCCCCGCAGAGTAGTACACCAAACAAGGAGTAGAATAAAAATTAAATCAGATTTTTTTATAAAATAGTGAGGCCGGGTTGGGGTGTGTAGAAGTGGGGGCAAATTTTTCCCCGGGGTAAAAAAGTATGTCCAGCGGGGATGTGAATATCACCAGGTTTTTTAAATTTTAAGATGGGGTTGTAAAAGAAAAAAGCTGGGGTTTTGGAGAGGGGTGGAAAATTAGGGGGAAAAAATACAAAAGGGAAAGTGAAACAGTTACTTTTTGCTGATGAACTGTGCTTAGGGATATTCAAAGAAACTTGAAAAGGTTTAGTGGAAAAATTTGGGAGTGTGTGTAAAGGCAAAAAAGTTAAAAGCGAACATGGGAAAAGATAAGGTGTGGGGGTATAAAAAAATCTAGATAAAGAAAAATTGGATATCAAATTGGGGAGGAGGATTATGGAAAAAGTAATGTTTTCATTATTTGGGATTGACTTTGTCATGGACGGCTTTAGAATGGGGTTTAAATCATTAATTTGATAAAGGGAAAAAAAAGGGAGTGGTGCATTGAGGTATATGTGGAGGAAAAAAAATGTTATCCACGGAGGAGACAAGGGAATTAGAAATAAGTGTACCAACACTTTATAGGGGTGTGAATTTGGGGATGAAAAAGCCAGCGAGGAGGCATTGGAGGAGGGGAGATGTCCGTCTAAGGGCAATGTGGGGTGTAAATATTATGCAAGAATTGGGAGTTAAAAATTGGAGAGGGTTTTGGATTTTTAATAAAAGTATTAATAAGAGCTGAAAAAGGGGTTTTGAGGGGTTTTGGTCATTTAGAGAGAAGGGATCAAAGTAGAATGAATGGAGAGCAATAAATCTTAGGGGAAGAAAGGGGGGGTGGGGGTCTCCTCGAAAAGGTTGGAGGGGGGGGTAAAGGGGGTTTTGGGGGGGCGAGGGGCTTGGATTTCCAAAGCGGGGTGAGGGCGTTAGATGGGAGTGAATGGAGACGAATGGTTTTGGGGGCCCTGACGAGCTGTTGGAGTGTGACAGGGTAATTTTAGTGAAGGTATTTCCATAGAGTAACCATTTCCCCATCTGTAGTAACCCAGTTACCAGAAACCCGTCCGTTGAATCAAACCAACCGTCTTGAGTCCGGTCTTCATATTGTGCGGCTGACAAATTTAAAACACCCACTCGGGGTACTGGCCAGACGGCTAGGCAGTTTCGAGTGTAGCCAAGGAAAAGGTAGGGTGCGGGCTCTGTCCACTTTTCATAATTATACGTATAACACCACGTGATATTTCAAAACCCTAATCCACGTATCGAACTCCCAAGAAAAAGGTGTACGTGGTGTGGAGCGGGGTTTTACTTTTTTAAGGGAAATTTCAAGGCGTTTGAAGACGTTTGAGTGGCCGGGGGGTCAAAGGTAATGCCCTCCCCCTCACCCCTCCAGCCGCAGCTTATCCCTCACTAAACCCCTATTGCCTGCAACCTGTTGCAGCCTTTCAAGCTTCCGGGCTTATTCGGTGCTAAGCTTCTTTCCCCGGGGGTTGCCCCGGGATTTTGCAATTAAAGCCAGTTAAGCCAGACTGTGGAAGGAACCCCAGCAGCCTTATCCACCCTGTCTCCTGTCACCCAACTGCTCCTCCGTCTTTGGCACGTTACACGTCTTCCAGTCATCCATTCTCGTGGGGTAAGCCACCCCCAAACCCAGTTTCTAACCCAGCTGAGAGAGAGAAGAAAGCCACGCAGAAAGAAGTAAGCCAAGCTCCTCTAGGTATTTTTTATATCCTGTGCTCCCTTTTGGGATGCTAAGAGTGGTTTTTTCCATTCCTTTGGTTGAGGGGTTAAGCCATCTCGGGGGTGGGGAGTGACGCGTCCCCGGGAGAGTCTTCTCCCCCACCTCTCCCCCACCCCCCGGGGCGCGGCAGTCCCCCAGCGAGAGTATCCCCCACCACTCTCCCCACCACCAGCCATCCACCCAATATTTGGGGGGGTTTTTGCACCCTTTTTACCGGGTCCTAGTACGTTTTGGCTACAAATTTTGGTAAAGTTTGTAGCGGGGTCCCAACGAGATAAACCCATTTATGGAGTTCGCCTAAAAGCAATTCTTCACGACAACGTGGAGGGGAAAAGGGGAAAAGCACCGCCCGCCCACAGGACAATACTTCGCCCCACCACCGTACTCCCCCGTCTCCCTCCAGACCCCCCCATGAAAATTTTTCTTAGATATTTTTTTGCTTTTAAAAGACTTTGCGAGGTGAGACATTTATAAAAATTTTGTTGTGTACTCTAAACCTTTGTTTTTCGTAAAAACGCATTTTTTTCTTTGATATTTTTTTTTAAAATATTTTTCATTTTTCCCCTTATCATTTTTTTCTGCTGTGTTTTTTTTTATGCTACCCCCTGTCTGTAGTAAGTATTATTGTGTAGTTACCAGTCATCCCCTGGTGAATGATTCAATTTTTTTTTTTTTTGTTTCTTTCAGCGTTTGATTCTGCAGTGATTTTTACCCCAGTATACCAAAATTTTCCCATTTTTTTCTATGTTGTCATTTTTTTTTCGTATCCAAACATGTCTCATTTCTCTTTTTTTTCGAAACGGTACCATTTTTTTTTCCCAAAAATTTTTTGTCGTATCAGTCACAGCAAGATTTATGTTGTTCTCAAGCAGGATTTTGTTGAAGAATTTTAATTTAAGAAGTATGCTCAGTCACTGAAGTTTTTTAAATTCCCCTTTTTTGTTCCTTGTTTTATTTTTTTTATTTTTTTTTATTCATGAACAAATTCACCTTTATGCAATTTCAATTACTTTTAACGTAAAATGTTTTTCTTTCCTGTTTATAAATTTTTTTGTCAATTTACAATTTAAAAGTTAAAGTGTTTAATCATTTATTTTTTTGATCTTAAATTTTAATTCATTATTTTTCCTGAGTTTTCCCCGTGAAACTTTTTTACTGCAGTGATTATTTCTAAAATTTATTTTGTTGCACTTTTCTGAAGTAATTTTGAAATGTTCTGCAGGAAATTCTTTTCTTTTATTGATATTTTTTGCATTATATTTTAATTTTGTCTAGCATTTTTAAAAATACTTTTAAAATTTTCCCCGTTACAATTTAAAAAATTTTTTTTTACTTTCACATTGATTTTTTAAAAATTTTAATTAATTAATTTTTTTATTGCAAGAGTAAAGACAGTCATTTTGATTTAATTCAGTCTCCAGTAATTTTTTACTTGTATATTTTAATGTAAATTTTTTTTTTCTCTTGGTCAATAGTCCTTTAAAATTTAGTTTTTTTTTCTTTTTCAGTGTTTTTAGAAATTATTCTGCGAATTATTGTATATCTTTTTATTTCAATTCTAGAATTTTATATAATTTTTTTGTTCATTATTTTTTTCCTTATGTCCTTGGTAAATTCCCCGAGAAACATGTCCATCACTTTTGAATGTTCACTTATGTATCAGCCCGTCAAAGTAATTGATCATCCACAGTAAAACCCAAAACCCTTACTACGAAAGACAATACCAGCCTTTGAGCAATGTGTTTGTTTCAAGTTGTACTGAGATTGTTAAAGTGCTGCGAAATGTGAAGTTTAGATTTAAATTCCTATAGATCCTAATTACTTATTAACTAGCCCAGCGGTCAGGGACTAGAATACTGTCACCCTGTTGGACTCCCCCACAAATTTTAGCACGCACGTAGTGTCTACTACCTTTCGATGGCGACTTTTTCAAGTATTCTTCCTTCCCAGGGGACGCTTTGAGAAGAACTTTACTTGCAACGAGTTATGCCACCTTGTGAGCCACAACCGTGCAGAAAAACGTTTCTGTGGCTATGGCTCACTTTAGTGTTGTTGTTGTCCCCTTGTGTTTAGATTGGATCCATCCCAGTTACAGTAAACATGCATTGTAAGAAGTTATTTCTCGATAAATTCCACTTGTTAAAGTTTTTAATGTAGTTTCTTTATTTTGATGCCCCGTGTCACTGTGTGCGACCAGAATTTCAGATTGTTCACCGGTTTTATTGTGCTTGTAGTAGATGTAGATTCGTTCTCCCCCCTTTTTTATTGCGTGTTATAGCGTTAATTTTTTAACCGGGGGGGTCATCCCTCCACCAGTTTGTTCATTCCTCCGTAAGAACGACGATCCCCTTGGTCTGGTGGATTCGATTTTGCTCCGGGAAAACTTTTTCTGACTGTGAAGCCCCCACTTCCCCCATGACTTTCTCAGAAAAGAATTCTGTATCGAACAGCCAGTTGGGGACTCCAGCAGAAGGAAAACCAGTTAGAATTCCCGTCACTAGTAATGTAGCCTTACACAGTTCCGATGTACCAGGTTTGACACCCTGGATGGATCTCAGTAAAACAAAACCCGATTGAAATACTTTTGGCCTCGAAAGGCAACGATATTTCTGAGTATTTTGGAAATGTAGGTCGATGCAAAAAAAAGGTAATGCAATGGTCCTAATCCAATCCAAGGTTCCAACTACTAGCGAACCTTGGGGAAAAGTTGCGCTGATTTTTTTACAAATTTCCGATGTTCCCTCCAAGGGAACAAACATCTGTGTGTTTTTGGTTTCCATTTCACCAGATATTGCGAGTTTTGTCCCTATTCAGATAAGACTGCCGAACGTACCAAAGCTTTTAAAAAACGCATTTCTGCAGGCATAAACCCCCCCTAATGGTAATTCTGTAAAGAAATTCTTGAAAATTTTTGTACCTTGTACAGATACTAAATCCACCTTTTCCCCATCATCCTGCCAGCAAAGGGTTAGCGGAACGAACCAATAAGAAAGTACTTGATGTTTTTTTTAGAGCCACATCACCCAACAGTGAAAATTGGGATGAAGTTATACCTGATGTCAGTGGCTATAAATTCTGCTTACAATTTTCTATAGGTGACACTCCACTTATGAATGTACGGGTAGATAAACGTTTGCCCTTTTGATTTTATATTCTAACCGAAAACCCAAAATTCAACCCCCGTTTATTTGTAGCAACTCGACCAGCTTTTCTCAAAATGTTTTTAGAAGAATCCGTAAACACTTTATAAATCAACAGCAGAATTTACAAGACGCAAATACCGAGTAAACATCCAAAAACAAAGAGTCGAGAGTTATGCGACTAATTTTAACAAAACGTCTGCAATGCCAAAACTTGATCAAAGGTTGTTGGTCCTTATCGAGTAGTTAACAAACACTGGGGAAAAGTATAAAGGTTTGAGAGATTATACGGGCAGTATAAAGAATCGCATTTGGGTCATATGAAGTTAGTATGTGATGATAATGATGTTCCAACCCAAATAATGTGACAGACCTGCAAACCTCCGATCCTGTACTCTCTCCCTATACCATCGATGATCAACCTGAATGTCGTTATTCCCTATACACGACGGTATTGAGAAATCCCAATATCATTTTTAACTTCCAATTCAATTTGCCCCAAATACAGCATGAGTTAGCCAATGCTACAGAGTTTTATCCTCCCCGAATGCACCCATTTTTGCATAGCCCAATCTTCCCAGCGGTTGGGGTTAAATGAAAAAACCTGATAGATGAATAATTACAGTATCAACTTATCAGTATTCAAGAATTTTTTTTTTTGTGTTTATGTTCTCCCGCATTCTGAGAGTTTTCATTTTTAATTTTCGGCACCGAATTGCCCCTTTTGTTTAAAAACTTTTCTTTGTATATATTCCTTCCCCAGAATCCGTAGACACAGAATACAGATCGATCGATCAAAATTTTGTTTTAAACACTTTTAATCTCAAGTTTAGTTCGTTGTTCATTTGTTGAGTTTTTAATTGTACTATGATACCTTGTATTTCATTACAGTTCAGTTAAGAAACTTTCATTCCAAAGTCTACTTATTATCTATAATTTTAATGTTTGTATTTGACTTGTATAAATCAGCCCAAGCCTACCTGCCATCTCTAGTTTGTATTTGTTGTAGCGGGAGACATACGTTGCGTCGCCCAGCTCCAGTATAGTAAAACCCTTTCCCCTCTATAAAACCCTTACCATAACCGTCCGTTGAATCAACGACCCAAATCTTGAGTACGGTCTTCAAATTTTGCGAGCTGACACTTTTCAAAAAAACCCACTACGGGGGACTGGCCCCGCGGCTAGGCAGTTTTTACAGTGTGCCAAGGGGAAAAGGGAGCTGCGGGCTCTGTCCACATTTAGTAATTTACTAAAACACCCCACGTGAGTATTTTTTACCCTAATCCAGACGAACTCCCACATGATATATTCGGGAAACCGGTTTTTTTATAACCGGGTTTGACCCTGGAAATGGGGAAATACAATGCCCGCACCTAAAGGAGGGGTTTAGGAAATTGGCGTTTGGAGGATATGTTGTGTATCTTTACGTATTAAATTCTAAACTGTTTTTATTCTGAGCCCTCTTTCAAAAACAGTGATTATGTTTAGTGAGGTAAAGTGTTGAATGAGATGAAAGATTTTCTTTTTGGGGTTTTCTTTCTTTTTGGGGTCACCCTGCCTCGGTGGTAGACGGCCGACTCTTTATATATACATATATATATATATATATATATAATATATATATATATATATATATAATATATATCTATGTAACCAACAATTGAATGTCGTCATGCATATAAAACTCTATTGAATTTTAGCGTTTTAGAGCCATAAAGACGATATTCCGGTATAATCACGGAAATGCTACCCTCCCTGCACTTGATATAAAAACTTGACCATACCTTTTATCCCACATGTTATGTGTTCAGTTCATAGGCAACCATGAAACTACAAGCACTCTTTCATAAGGATTATCTTTTGGCTTGTGCCTTACCGATTCTCCCCTTTTGTTCCATATGCTGTGTAGCTCCCTCTTCCCATGAGCGTCTCTTCAGGTTTAACCTTTTTTTTACTCTAAATTTAATTTTTTTTTTTTTCTGGGGGGGGGGGAAGGGGGGGGAAGCGAAGGGAACTTAAAACACCCATGTTTTGTCTCCACCACACAGCACTATTTTATGTATTTTATATATATATATATATATATATATATATATTATATAATATATATATTTATATATTATATATAAATAATTATTTATATATATAAATATACACTTTTAGTTACCTAGTGTACTTGAGCCATTCTGTGATGGAACTTACGAGAACTCAACCTGTGATGAAATATAAGAGGGAAACAATTTGTATTCCCATAATTTTCTAAGAGAGAGCAGAATGGGAGCACAACTGCAGGTGCTTCCAGCTTTCCCTACCTAGAGTAAAATTACCTTTCTTTCTTTTCCCTCGTTTTTCTCCCCTCTCTTCTATACCAACAGGTGCTAAAGCCATCCTTCTTGTCTAACCACCGCACCCCCCCCACTTCTTCCCTATCTTTAGACAACCCCCCTTCCCCATACCCCCCCTACCGCCTCTCCCTCTCTCTCACCACCGAGTTATGCACTGGCGCCACTAACCTTCAAAACTAATACTACCAACTCAGCAGAAATTGTCGCTATACAAACCGGAGGTCCGTCCCAGCACCCCGACTTAATGTGACCAGCCCACCTGGTCTTTATTTCACTCAAACTGCATTCCTTTTATATTTTGAGAGAGAACTTTGCATATCTACGCGGGTCGTGGTCAACAGAATGTTTGGGAATGGGAGAGAAACCACTGGTATGAGCCAGTAAGAGAACTCAAGTTTGATCAACGCAACTGTTTATACTTGATGAGAAACATTGAAAACCAAACGAGAAGGATTACAGCGTTGGCAATTTAATTCTGACGGACTTGTCATCTGTTTTGAACCCAACACTCTTATGCGAGTTGTGGCAAGCTTGTTATTACAATTAGCGAGTCTGTTTATTGTATTTATTATACATCCAGGTATTGGGGTGACCCCCTAGGAAGACTGGGGACCAGCGGGAGATAGGTGACCACTTACGTATAAAAGGTGACAAACTCAACGCTGTACTCATTCACGGAAACCTGTCACGAGTCCCTGTTTGGGTTTTTCTTTGATCCCCCCCAATAAGGTTAGGTCATGAATCCTGGGGGGTTTTTAAAAAGAACTAAAAGTTGAAATAGGGAAGGTACAGATAGGGAATACAGGAGTATGGGGGGTAGGAGAAATTGGGGTAGGGGGGAAATACGGGGTGGTAAGGATAGGGGGTGGGTACGGGGAAAAAGGGGGTAGGTACAGGAGTAGGGTAGGTACAAGAGTAGGGGTGGTTTTAGGAAGTAAAAAAACCGTGTCTGGGCTCAAGGTAAAACTCTTTACCCCTACAAAACCCCGGTCCCTAAAAATAACAAAAATTCGTTTCCCACCTTCCCCCCACAGACACCAAAAAAAAAGGGGAAAAAAAAGCCGTGGCAAAGAGGGGTAGGAAAGAAAGACAAAGAGGGAATGGGAAAAAAGAGAAAAAGGGGGGAATAGGAAAGAAAGGCAAAGAGGGGAAAAGAAAGAAAGAGCAAAGAGGAATAAAAAAGAAGAGAAAAGAGGGGGAAAGAAAGAAAGGAAAAAGGGGGGGAAAGGAAAGAAAGAAAAAGAGGGATGGGAAACAAGAGCAAAGGGGGGGGAATAGGAAAGAAAGAGAAAAGGGGGGGAAATAGGAAAAAAGAGCAAAGAGGGGAATGGGAAAGAAAAAGCAAAGAGGGGAAAGAAAAAAAGAGCAAAAGGGAATAGGAAAAAAAGCAAAGAGGGGAATAGAAAAGAAAGAGCAAAGAGGGGAATGGGAAAAAAAGAGCAAAAGGGGAATGGGAAAGAAAGACAAAAGTTTTAAAAATGGAAAACCCTAAGAAAAAAAAGTTTGGAGGATCAATAAAGTTGGCACCAAACACGAACAAGAATGAGACAACACAAGAAAACATAACAGTAAACCTAACAGCCCCTTTTTTTTTTTCCATAAAATCACAGGTTTAAATTTTTAAGAGATGTTTCCATTAATCAATTTAACGTGAAATTAATAAATTGAGGGTTGAGTTTTAAAAAAAGTATTAATCAAAGGGGCTGAAGAGGGGTTTGAGGGGTTTTTGGCATTTAGAGAGAAAGGGTCAAATAGAATGAGATGGGGGCAAAAAAATGTGGGGGAAAGGAAAGGGGGGGTGGGGGGCGCCCTCGAAAGTTGAAAAGGGGGGAAGGAGGTTTTGTGGGGGGGGGCTTGGGCTTCCAGCAAGCGTGCATGAGGTTTCGATAGGGGGAAGGAGCGAATGGGATTTAGGACCTGCGATTTTTGGGGTGTGACAGGGTAACATTAGTGAAAGGGGTTTAGGGGAAACCCCGGTATTTTTTTTGTACCCGGGCTGGGGGCCTTTTTTGTCTCCTTTTTTCCTCTGGGTTTTTAATATTCTTTTTTGGGGGGAGTTTTCTTTCGTTATTTTAAAAACTTTTTTTTCCCTCTGAAAAACAGTGATTTGGGGAGGAATGAAAATTTAAAAGTGTGAAAAATTTTTCTTTTTTTGGTTTGATTTTCTTTTTTTTTTTTGTGTCCCCCCTCCTCTGGGAGACGGCCAACTTGATATATATATATATATATATATATATATATATATATATATATATATATATATATATATATAATATATATATATATAATATATATATATATATATATTGCAAAACAACCACTCTGAAAGAATAGAGAAATTCCAAGCGTTTCGTGACTACTCACATTATCAAATATAAATGGCCGTCATAAAAATTTAGGGTCGGTCAATATTAATAATAATAATATTATTATTATTATTATTATTATTATTATTCATGGGGAAGCAGCAAATCTATAGGGATGATACAGCAGCTGGGAATGGGTGGTAATAATTACAGTTGATCCATGGGAGGGTCGGGTGATTCAAATACCCTGGATCAAGTGTCCTTCATCGGTATCAAGGCACACCCCTATCCTTGAAAGGGAGGTCTACCCACTAACAACAGGGAGAGGGAGAAAGACAGTGTTCAACCTTGAGGTTCACCACACTCTTGGTTGTCAAGACAACAATGGAACACCAGCCCATGCAATTCTGACTGAAAAATATTAATAATAAATAATATACAGAAAATGTGACTGCTGTGACATTTCATTTGTCAATTATTTCTACACAATTATATATAACATATATATATATTATATAAATATATATATATATATATATATATATATATATATATATATATAAACACACACACACTTTGGGGTCTCTCAAGGAAGTGAAGCAGCGGTTCATGCAACAAGGGCGTATATCAACAACCTGCCTGAGGACAATACAGTGGTAAAATTAGATTTCAAGAATGCGTTCAATCTCCTGAAAGAGACGTGGTATTAGCAGCAGTACAAGAACATTTCCCTGGTCTCTTCCCTTTTTAACCAAGTGAGCAATGACCGAGCATTCTCATTTTAGACATAAAAATATTTATTTCATCCAGTTTTATATAATAATGAATTTGCCAATTTCCATTGAATTATAACGGGAATTGTTAAACTCTTAAGTGTTATATACGTCTGGGAAAGAATAGTAGGGGTAATTAACTTCAATCCGAGGAAGGGAAGGTTATCTACGATTACCTGGATCAAGAACCCTTCTCTGGCTTTAAACCACCATTTACTCCTTCATCCTTGCTTGAAGGGTAAGCAAATATCATCAATTTTCTTGTATAAGATAAATTATATTTGAATAATGACAATTACATAAGTGTACACAATACTCTTGGTGGTCCCGTCAGCGCCTTGTTCAAAAGTCTGTTTATCTGGTGCCAAGAAAAATTCAAGGTAAAACTCTGAAGAAAGTGCCAAGAGGAAAGAAAAAAGTATGGGAAGATCACATCTTTAAACAGATTTCAGCATTTTATTGCTGATGTAAATATCTATCCAAGACAGGACGCGCAGCAATGGATTCTGGTCGTACAAGTTTAGATTTAAAGAGAATATAGGGACGTACTGGTGTGGCGACAGAGTCGGTTAACAGAACAAACTCCTAGATAGTCACTGTAGCGAGAACTTTTGGTAGCGTTAAATACAGACTGGACGGGTACACGGGTGGGTTCGAGTTGGACCCGCCTAGCCTGGGTCAACAGGCATGTTTCAGTCCTCCACTATACTTATGTAGCCGAAATATATTTGTAAAATATTGGGTTAAGCTACTTAAAAGGATAATGTGTAAGATTTAGTCTTACCCCCTTTAATAGGTTAGATTGTGTTCGGGAATACTAAGCTGGGTTTTCTTAGGTAAGGCTGTTATATAAGGCTTTGTTAGGTTAGGTAGAGTTATGTTAAGAAGAGTTGTGTTAATTTTGGTAGAGTTGTGTTAGTTTAGGCAGAGTTGTGTCAGTTTAGGCAAGAGTTGTGTTAGTTTAGGCAGAGTTGTGTTAGTTTAGGCAGAGTTGTGTAGTTTAGGCAGAGTTGTGTTAGTTAGGCAGAGTTGTGTTAGTTTTAGGCAGAGTTGTGTTAGTTTAGGCAGAGTTGTGTCAGTTTAGGCAGAGTTGTGTTAGTTTAGGCAGAGTTGTGTTAGTTTAGGCAGAGTTGTGTTAGTTTAGCAGAGTTGTGTTATGTTAGGTCGAAATTGTATTAGGTTAGGTAGGATTGTGTTAAGTGAGGTGAAGCTGTGTTAGGTATACTTGGGTTAGTTGAGTAAGCTGTGTAGGTTATGTAAAGTTGTGTTAG
>NC_069437.1:7438236-7656657 GCF_026875155.1 Cherax quadricarinatus | reverse complement strand
GTTTTTTTTCCGTTCCCTCAATTTTGGGGTTTTGGGTCAAAAAAGGGCCCCCCTTTGCAGGGGCCTCATTTTTTGGGATGGTCAAGTTGCATGCCCCATTTTGTTCCCTGTTATTCCATGCTTACAGATGCCCCGAAAATTTTTTGGGCACAAATTCACCTTTGGTTGAGAATTTTTGGGAGGTGTGTTGTCAATTTCTGGGGTTTTCTGGGTTTCACTTAATCCTCAGTATCCCAAGCCAGGGCCACCCCGTCCTGGATTCCATCACTTTCCCCAGTAGAGGAAGGAGGACTCTCTCAACATCTTACTGGGGGGCCCACGGTTTGTGCAATGATGGTTTGTATATTTACTGTTTTGTGGTGGTTTGGGTAGTGTCCCTAGGAGAGTCTGGGCTGGCAGTAAGGCTGGGGGCTGGGTCTGGGTCAGCACTGGGGCTGGGGGGTGGGGCTGGGTCTGGGCCAGCACCGCACTGAGGGTATTGGTGCTATGCCAGGATGTTTCCAACACCTGGTTTGGTACCCAGGATGTTCCAACACCTGGTTTGGTACCCACATGTTCCAACCACATGGCTTGGTACCCAGGATGTTCCAACACCTGACTTGGTACCCAGAATGTTCCAACACCTGGCTTAGTGCCCAGAGTTTTCCAACATCTGGCTTGGTACCCAGGTGTTCCAACACCTGACTTGGTAACCCAGAATGTTCCAACACCTGGCTTAGTACCCAGAGTGTTCCAACAACCTGGCTTGGCACCCAGGAAGTTACGACACCTGGCTTGGCACCTAGGATGTTACAACACCTGGCTTGGCACCCAGGAAGTTACAACACCTGGCTTGGCACCCAGGAAGTTACAACGCCTGACCTGGCACCCAGGAAGTTACAACACCTGTGTTGGCACCCAGGAAATTACGTCACCTGGCTTGGCACCTAGGAAGTTACAAATACTGGCTTGGCACCCAGGAAGTTACAACACCTGGCTTGGCACCCAGGAATTTACAACGCCTGGCTTGGCACCCAGGAAGTTACAACACCTGGCTTGGCACCCAGGAAGTTGCAACACCTGGCTTGGCACCCAGGAAGTTACAACCCCTGGCTTGGCACCCAGGAAGTTACAACACCTGGTTTAGCACCCAGGAAGTTACAGCACCTGTCTTGGCACCCAGGAAGTTACAACACCTGGCTTGGCACCCAGGATTACGACACCTGGCTTGGCACCTAGAAAGTTACAACGCCTGGCTCGGCACCCAGGAAGTTACAACACCTGGCTTGGCACCCAGGAAGTTACAACTCCTGACCTGGCACCCAGGAAGTTACAACACCTGTCTTGGCACCCAGGAAGTTACGACACCTGGCTTGGCACCTAGGAAGTTACAAAGACTGGCTTGGCACCCAGGAAGTTGCAACACCTGGCTTGGCACCCAGGAAGTTACAACGCCTGGCTTGGCACCCAGGAAGTTACAACACCTCGCTTGGCACCCAGGAAGTCACAACACCTGGCTTGGCACCCAGGAAGTTACAACATCTGGCTTGGCACCCAGGAAGTTACAACACCTGGTTTAGCACCCAGGAAGTTACAACACCTGGCTTGGCACCCAGGAAGTTACAACACCTGGCTTGGCACCCAGGATTACGACACCTGGCTTGGCACCTAGAAAGTTACAACGCCTGGCTTGGCACCCAGGAAGTTACAACACCTGGCTTGGCACCCAGGAAGTTACAAGTCCTGACCTGGCACCCAGGAAGTTACAACACCTGTCTTGGCACCCAGGAAGTTACGACACCTGGCTTGGCACCTAGGAAGTTACAAAGACTGGCTTGGCACCCAGGAAGTTACAACACCTGGCTTGGCACCCAGGAAGTTACAACGCCTGGCTTGGCACCCAGGAAGTTACAACACCTGGCTTGGCACCCAGGAAGTCACAACACCTGGCTTGGCACCCAGGAAGTTACAACATCTGGCTTGGCACCCAGGAAGTTACAACACCTGGTTTAGCACAAAGGAAGTTACAACACCTGGCTTGGCACCCAGGAAGTTACAACACCTGGCTTGGCACCCAGGATTACGACACCTGGCTTGGCACCTAGAAAGTTACAACGCCTGGCTTGGCACCCAGGAAGTTACAACACCTGGCTTGGCACCCAGGAAGTTGCAACACCTGGCTTGGCACCCAGGATTACGATACCTGGCTTGGCACCTAGAAAGTTACAACGCCTGACTCGGCACCCAGGAAGTTACAACACCTGGCTTGGCACCCAGGAAGTTACAACTCCTGACCTGGCACCCAGGAAGTTACAACACCTGTCTTGGCACCCAGGAAGTTACGACACCTGGCTTGGCACCTAGGAAGTTACAAAGACTGGCTTGGCACCCAGGAAGTTGCAACACCTGGCTTGGCACCCAGGAAGTTACAACGCCTGGCTTGGCACCCAGGAAGTTAACAACACTGGCTTGGCACCCAGGAAGTCACAACACCTGGCTTGACACCCAGGAAGTTACAACATCTGGCTTGGCACCCAGGAAGTTACAACATCTGGTTTGGCACCCAGGAAGTTACAACACCTGGCTTGGCACCCAGGAAGTTACAACACCTGGCTTGGCACCCAGGAAGTTACAACATCTGGCTTGGCACCCAGGAAGTTACAACACCTGGCTTGGCACCCAGGAAGTTACAACACCTGGCTTGGCACCCAGGAAGTTACAACACCTGGCTTGGCACCCAGGAAGTCACAACACCTGGCTTGGCACCCAGGAAGTTGCAACACCTGGCTTGGCACCCAGGAAGTTACAACATCTGGCTTGGCACCCAGGAAGTTACAACACCTGGCTTGGCACCCAGGAAGTTACAACACCTGGCTTGGCACCCAGGAAGTTACAACATCTGGCTTGGCACCCAGGAAGTTACAACACCTTGCTTGGCACCCAGGAAGTTACAACACCTGGCTTGGCACCCAAGAAGTTACAACACCTGGCTTGGCACCCAGGAAGTTACAACACCTGTGTTGGCACCCAGGAAGTTACAACACCTGTGTTGGCACCCAGGAAGTTACAACACCTGACCTGGCTGTCAGACACGACAAGTTAATGAAACAAGGAGACGTAGAACGCGCCACGGGTTTATTATTATTATTATTATTGTCATTATTATTATTGTTATTATTATTAGTATTATTATTATTTATTCGTGGGGAATCTCTGAACTAGAGGGGATGATGCAACACTTGGGGAATGGGAGATAATCAGGGTTGGTCCAGTGAAGGGGAGAGTTGCCCCACTTCTGTAGCTCAAGAGCCCTTGAAGGGGTGGAGTAATTGATATGCCCTTAGACTTTCACCCTTATCAGTGAAGGGTTGGGTTCAGAGGGACCTGCCTAGCATGGGCCGGTAGGCTTGCTGCAGTGCTCCTCAGTTCTTGCTGTCTTGCAACGTCTTCTAGATCTTCTATCTCACCTTCGACAATATTTAAGACTTCATGATCATGTTTCTGCTTCATACCGGACCATAGAAGTGGACTCTTCTTCCGGGCTGAGGGACTGACCCCCTCAAACTATTTCTCCAAGGTTGATGGACTGATTACATCATCTATATGTCGCCACTGCTCCTGCTGTCTACAATACATTCTCCTCTATATATGACTGATGAAGCCTACTGTGTAGGCGAAACGTTTCACCAATAAAGATACCCAAGTGTTGTACTTGTGTTACTCATGACTTTCAGGTGTTGGTGATGAACGTGTCTCAAGTGTTCTACATGTATGGTATACAATACCATCAAGAGGAAGAATTAGACATGGAAAACATCTGTCTTTATTGTAGACGTTTCGCCATCCAGTGGCTTTATCAATACAGATTCAAGGACAGTAGGGCTATGTACGAAGGATGAGGTAATCAGTCCCTCAGCCTTGAATAATCTGAAGCACAGACATGAAGCTTGGCAAATGTCCTTGAATTTGTATTAATAATAAAGCCACTGGATGGCGAAACGTCTGCAATAAAGATACCCAGATGTTGCACATGTGTCTAATTCTTCATTTCAAATGTTGGTTCACGACAGAACTAATAATAGATCCCATGGTGTTTCTCGCTATTTATTCATGATACACGTGTACATCATTAAGTTAAAAACTTCAAACCTTTATTTTACGACTAAAATTTGAGTAACTGTACTCTAGCATCTGGTGTTTTTAAAATAATAAATCTTAAAAAAAAACAGCAATTTTCCTTGTACCAGGTATAGATTCCACATTGTAAGTTATTATTATATATAATGTGTATTTGTGTTTATCTTAAGGAATTTCTGGTTTGTAAGATTAAACTGTTATATCTCCTTCAGGTACGGTGGAGGCCAGTGGTGTGAGGCAGACGCTTCTCAAGGTAGACCAGTGACTTACAACACACGAGTATTGGCGCTAGCACCAGCACACTGCTTATTATACACTGCTTGATTCCTGACACCAGTGCACTGCTTGATTCCTAACACCAGTACACTGCTTGATTCCTAATACCAGCACACTGCTTGATTCCTAATACCAGCACACTGCTTGATTCCTAATACCAGTGCACTGCTTGATTCCTAACACCAGTGCACTGCTTGATTCCTAACACCAGTGCACTGCTTGATTCCTAACACCAGTGCACTGCTTGATTTTCCCAACACCAGTGCACTGCTTGATCCTAACACCAGTGCACTGCTTGATTCCTAATACCAGTGCACTGCTTGATTTCTAATACCAGTGCACTGCTTGATTCCTAACACCAGTGCACTGCTTGATTCCTAACACCAGTGCACTGCTTGATTCCTAACACCAGTACACTGCTTGATTCCTAATACCAGCACACTGGACTATGCAGTACTGACTACTGTCTCCCAGCACTGTCCTTTACTGTGCAGTACTGACTACTGTCTCTCAGCACTGTCCTGGACTGTGCAGTACTGACTACTGTCTCTCAACACTGTCCTGGACTGTGCAGTACTGACTACTGTCTCTCAGCACTGTCCTGGACTGTGCAGTATTTACTACTATCTACCAGCACTGTCCTGGACTGTGCAGTATTTACTACTATCTACCAGCACTGTCCTGGACTGTGCAGTATTTACTACTATCTACCAGCACTGTCCTGGACTGTGCAGTATTTACTACTATCTACCAGCACTGTCCTGGACTGTGCAGTATTTACTATACTACTACCAGCACTGTCCTGGACTGTGCAGTACTACTACTGTTTCCACGCTGTCCTGGACTGTGCAGTACTAACTGACTATGTCTCCCAGCGCAGTCCTGGACTGTGCAGTACTGACTACTGTCTCCCAGCGCTGTCCTGGACTGTGCAGTACTGACTACTGTCTCCCAGCGCTGTCCTGGACTGTGCAGTACTGACTACTGTCTCCCAGCGGTGTCCTGGACTGTGCAGTACTGACTACTGTCTCCCAGCGCTGTCCTGGACTGTGCAGTACTGACTACTGTCTCCCAGCGCTGTCCTGGACTGTGCAGTACTGACTACTGTCTCCCAGCGCTGTCCTGGACTGTGCAGTACTGACTACTGTCTCCCAGCGCTGTCCTGGACTGTGCAGTACTGACTACTGTCTCCCAGCGCTGTCCTGGACTGTGCAGTGCTGATTGCTGTCTCCCAGCACTGTCCTTCAGCTTCCTAATCAATAAAACACAATACATCAGTAGCCCTCTCATAGGAGAAATAAACTTATGACGACAGTTTCGGTCTGACTTGACCATTGCTAGTCACAAGTCGGACTGAACGACGTCATAAGTTTCTTTCTTCTCTTTATTATTCCAGTTCAAAGTATTTTGCCTCGTTATTCTTCAATAGAACAAATTTGGTAATGATTGTTCCCACTGAGGACCTGTAAATCTCCAAGTGGAATAAACAGGTATTGCAGTGGGCCGCAGGAAAACAATATGATGTTTCAAACGAAAACAAATTTCAGATAGTCTTGATAAAGAAAATTTGTGGAAATATAGTTAAATCAGAGTATATTACAAACTCTTATCACACAGCAATCGAGAACTAGTGATGAACTTGGTAGTGTTAATGACAGAGAACCTCACCTCCAAGGATCACAACAGTGTCACTGATACATCTGCGATGGAAAATGATAGGATAGATAATGAGAACATTCAAAACAAGGGATGCCAAGCCAATGATGACCTTTAATTAAGTCACTTGTTCTCTCTAGGCTGGAACTCATACTGTACTTTCACTAACAGCCCATTCAGAGCAAGTGAAGCTGTGATCTATAGAATGTACAGAGAACCCTTCCTTTCACATACTAGCACAGTCAATCACCTTAATTACTGGGAACGCCTGAAGTCCTTTGACCTGTAACTCCTGGAAGGCAGGCGAGAAAGGTATATCT
Organism: Cherax quadricarinatus; assembly: GCF_026875155.1. Lineage (NCBI taxonomy): Eukaryota > Metazoa > Arthropoda > Malacostraca > Decapoda > Parastacidae > Cherax > Cherax quadricarinatus. The sequence continues at coordinate 7,650,289 of NC_069437.1, read as the reverse complement.
TAATCTACACCTGGAAAATAATCCTAGAGGGACTGTTCCTAAATCTGGACACATAAGAACATAAGAAAGAAGGAACACTGCAGCAAACCTACTGGCCCATACGAGGCAGGTCCAAGTCTCCTACCGGCTTAAGCCAATGCCCCAACCTAGTCAAGTCAGGTCACATTCACTTAAGGAAGGAACACGGCAACTGACCTAGTAGCACAAGTTAATCAGATCCAACTCACACCCACCTACACCCACTCATAGACCCATAGCTGTCTTCAAGACGGAACTGGACAGATATCTAAAATCAGTATCCGATTAACCGGGTTGTGGCTCGCACGTTGGTTTGCGTGCAGCCACCAGTAAACAGCCTAGTTGATCAGGCTCTAATCCACCGGGAGGCATGGTCGAGGACCGGGTGGCGGGGGCGTTGAACCCCGGAACGACCTCCGGGTAGGTTTAGTGAAAATACCTGTAGTGGTAGTAGTGGTGGTAGTAGTAGTAGCGGTGGTGGTAGTAGTGGTAGTGGTGGTGGGGGCGCCACCGGCGGCGCCGGCTGGTCTACACTGTCGTAATTTTACCTTCTGAGACACACACCTCAGCCCGTACCTGACTCAGGGCCGACCAGGTACCTGGGTACATTGTTAATGCCTGCCCAGGTACCCACCTCAGGTAGGTAGATACACAAGTACCCAGCATATGTGGGTGGATACACAGATACTTACCTCAGGTAGGTAGATAAACAGGTACCCATCATAGGTAGATAGATAAACAGGTACCTATCATAGGTAGATAGATATACAGGCACGCACCTCAGGTAGGTAGATACACAGGTGCCCATCTCAGGTAGAGACCCAGGTACAAACCCCAGATAGACAGTTGCACAGGTATATGAAGACACATGTACCCACCTCAGATGGGCAGACATAGGTACCACGAGCCTTGTATGGGAAGGAAGGTAAGAGGTGATTATGTGATGAATGGTTTGAAAAACCGACAAGTTGAAGATTGAGACACTTATGCAGCATATGGAAATCTTTATTCAGGAAACGTTTCGCCACACAGTGGCTTCATCAGTCCAATACAAAGAGGAAGGCGTAAGGAGAGGAGGAGTATGAGGTAATCAGTCCCTGGGACTGATTACCTCATACTCCTCCTCTCCTTACGCCTTCCTCTTTGTATTGGACTGATGAAGCCACTGTGTGGCGAAACGTTTCCTGAATAAAGATTTCCATATGCTGCATAAGTGTCTCAATCTTCAACTTGTCGGTTTTTCAAACCATTCATCACAACTGTCAGACACTGCAGCATCATGGGATCTTCTTACAAAGAATTCTTCAACGCTTGTTCAACCTTTGGACAAAAACCTACTTCGACTAGTGGATGATACCACTATGATCCCGCCTCCGTCTGCTTCAAGTCACCTCACTACAGTATATAAGCCACGTCTACGGCCCTATGCTGTACATTCTACAAGATTGATGGACTGAACACATCGACTCCAGGCTGAGGGACTGATTACCTCATACTCCTCCTCTCCTTACGCCTTCCTCTTTGTATTGGACTGATGAAGCCACTGTGTGGCGAAACGTTTCCTGAATAAAGATTTCCATATGCTGCATAAGTGTCTCAATCTTCAAGAGGTGATTATACACATGCGGTGTTAGGTACCTTGGGCAGGAGAGACGTATGTCTTGAAGTGGCTTGAAAGTGAGGCTGATTACCACAGCCATGTGCATGTCTAAGTTGACAGAATGTGTGTGACGGAATGTGTGTGTGTGTCTGTGTGTATGTAACCTCCAGTAGCAACCTCCAGTAGCATGTGCGTGTACTCACCTAGTTGTGGTTGCAGGGATCGAGTCATAGCTCCTGGTCACGCCTCTTCACTGGTCGCTACTTGGTCACTCTCCCTGCACCATGAGCTTTATCATACCTTTGCTTAAAGCTATGAATAGATCCTGCCTCCACTACATCGCTTCCCAAATTATTCCACTTCCTGACTACTCGGTGACTGAAGAAATACTTCCTAACATCCCTGTGATTCATCTGTGTCTTCAACTTCCAACTGTGTTCCATCTCTGGAACATTCTGTCTCTGTCCACCTTGTCAATTCCTCTCAGTATTTTATATGTGTTATCATGTCACCCTATCTCTCCTGTCCTCCAGAGTCGTCAGGTCGATTTCCCTAAACCTCTCCTCGTAGGACATACCCCGTAGCTCTGGGACTAGTCTTGTTGCAAACCTTTGCACTTTCTCTAGTTTCTTTACGTGTTTGGCTCGGTGTGGGTTCCAAACTGGTGCCGCATACTCCAATATGGGCCTAACGTACACAGTGTACAGGCTCCTGAATGATTCCTTATTAAGATGGCGGAATGCTGTTCTTAGGTTAGCTAGGCGCCCATATGCTGCAGCGGTTGTTTGATTGATGTGCGCCTCAGGAGATGTGGCTTGTGTTATGCTCACCCCAAGATCTTTTTCCTTGAGTGAGGTTTGTAGTCTCTGGCCATCTAAACTGTACTCCGTCTGCTGTTTTCTTTGCCCTTCCCCAATCTTCATGAATTTGCACTTTTTGGGGTTTAACTCCAGGAGCCAATTTCTGGACCAGGCCTGCAGCCTGTCCAGATCCCTTTCTAGTTCTGCCTGGTCTTCGTCCGATTGAATTATTCTCATCAACTTCACATAATCTGAAAAAAGGAACACTTCGGAGTCTATTCCTTCCGTCATGTCGTTCACAAATACCAGAAACAGCACCGGTCCTAGGACTGACCAAACCATACCCCCGGCCGGGCTTGAACCCGCGGTCATAGAGTCTCAAAACTCCAGCCCGTCGCGTTAGCCACTGTGGAACCCCACTCGTCACAGGCGCCCACTCTGACACCCTGCCACGTACCGCCAAGCATAAGGGGAATTACCAATAAACCCCTGGCTGCCTTCAAGAGAGAGCTGGACAGATACCTAAAGTCAGTGTCGGATCAGTCGGGCTGTGATTCGTACGTTAGACTGCATGCGGCCAGCGGTAACAGCCTGGTTGATCAGGCCCTGATCCACCGGGAGGCCTGGTCGTGGACTGGGCCGCGGGGGCGTTGATCCCCGGAATAACCTCCAAATAGACCATGACTCGCTGCTGTCTTCCTGACAAGTATTCCCTGATCCATTGTAGTGCCTTCCCTGTTATCCCTGCTTGGTCCTTCAGTTTTTGCACTAATCTCTTGTGTGGAACTGTGTCAAACGCCTTCTTACAGTCCAAGAAAATGCAATCTACCCACCCCTCTCTCTCTTGTCTTACTGCTGTCACCCTGTCATAGAACTCCAGTAGGTTTGTGACACAGGATTTCTCGTCCCTGAAACTGTGTTGGCTGTTGGTGAAAAGCTCATTCCTTTCTAGGTGTTTCACCACTCTTCTGATATTCTTCTCCATGGCTTTGCATACTATACATTTCAGTGACACTGGTCTATAGTTTAGTGCTTCATGTCTGTCTCCTTTTTTAAAAATTGGGACTACATTTGCTGTCTTCCATACCTCAGGTAATCTCCCTGTTTCGATGGACGTGTGTGTGTGTGTGTGTGTGTGTGTGTGTGTGTGTGTGTGTGTGTGTGTGTGTGTGTGTGTGTGTGTGGTGTGTGTGTGTGTGTGTGTGTGTGTGTGTGTGTGTGTGTGTGTGTGTGTGTGTGTGTGTACTCGCCTAATTGTGGTTGCATGAGTCGATTCATAGCTCCTAACCCCTGTATGTTTGTGTGTGCAGGGTTGAATCTCAGCTCCTGGCCCCTCCGCAACTAGTTTCTAGGTTTGAGGCACTGCAGCCTGTCTATCAGCCCACGTTAGACTTCGTTCTAAAACATTCATTGTCTTACAGGGATTGTTAAGGTGACCATCCCGCTGTTTTGTTGATGATGTTTGTAGGTTTTGTTATAAACGGTTTTAGGCCTCTACGTTTAACCTTATCTTTCCTTTGTAAAAGTAGTGTACTTTTCTCCCACGCTATTAAGTGAGGGGTGGGAGTAGCGGTGTTGTTTTTAATGTTATCTATTCATCTATTCTACAGGTCTATTGGTAATACTGTATACAAATATAAATAGGCAGACTTCTTGCAGTTTTTTCGAAGTAGATTTTTTTGCATCTTCCACAGGGAATGCTGTAAACCTCTGCATGTTTTAGTGCTATTTATGATTTAGAGGCCCTGATAGTCTCGTATGGTCTTTCTGGTAACTACTACAAAGTTGAAGTTGGATTATTGTAGAATGTGGGATGCTGTGTTCACTGTGGCTCCACTTGGTGGTATATACCTTCTTATGGTGTTGTCCTGCCCCCTAGCGTTCAGGTCTATCATGTCTACTTTTCGTTTGCGATGGATAATCACATACCAATACACAAATAACCCGCACATACGAGAGAAGAGTTTACGACGACGCCTCGGTCCGACTTGGACCATTTACAGAAAAATTAATGAGGTTGGAGAAGGCGTTCTCAATGTAATCTTGTTCCTCCCTCAGGAGGAAGAAGAAAACCCCTGATTAGCACCCTCTCTTTGTTTTTAGATGATGGTGAGAGAAAACGTGAATTAAGACCAAATGAATTAATTACGCTTCTGTTCACGAATTGTAAGTGTTCTTAATATCTCTCGTGGGTCAGCATACAAAGGACAAGATGAAATGGGTGAGTCTCACTCGTTTACCATTAGTGCCCCTGGCTTTGAGAACTAATGCTTAACTTCTGATCGTAGCTTTGTGAGTTCAGATACCGTGAGTTTCTCTTTCTGCTTGTGTAGGTTCGAATCCTTTGCTGTGTGATAAATTTAATATATATATATATTTATATATATATATATTATTATATTATATATATATATATATATATATATATATATATATATATATATATATATATATATATATATATATATATATATATATTATATTATAATATATATATATATATATATATAAATATATATATAATATTAACAGAATTTTAGTTGAGTGGAGAAGTTGAAGAGTGGGAAGCGTGTACTCCGGAACATAGCTTAAAATAGCCACGACTACGACCGTAACGTGAAATGTACAGTCACGCGGCCACCCTCACCCTAGTCATCTTGTTCTCGTCTATTTTCTCTCTTCCCCCTTCTGGTCCACGCCTCAGTATCGACCAATCAGCAGAGAGCACACCCTCGTCCTCCACCACTGGCGGACACTCACATGGGTAATGAACAGCCAATGGGAAGGCTGGAGAAAAAAAAAAGTGCTAGCCAGTGAGGAGCAAGGAGAGCGGGGCTGGACCCGGGGTCACCTTCATATGTGTCGAGGGAACGACTCCTCAGTGGAAAAATACAACCAGACATTTTTATTCACATCACGTTGGGTTTCCCGGTTGCCAAGTCATACTGAGCAAATAAATAGAAAATTGCCTAATGATAGCATAAATGCAGTTAAGCTCGGTTTAAGAAGTTGTTTGTTTAAGATGTTTTAAACTAGTCCAGAAATACTGGTCATGTGGGTTTTAAATAAAAATAGATAGCCGATTTAAGCACATGTATTAAGAGACATCTATGTATATAGTTTGGTTGTTAGTTGCCATGTTATTTTGTTCATGGTAACTGAATGTGTAGTTTTAGAAACGGTTAGGTAACGTTCTAGGCTTGGCTAATTTTAACATGTTTTAGTATAAATTACCCTTCTTGATGGCAAGAGTTCTTAATCAAAGAAATTGAAGATAACCTTGAGGCCCTTCTTTTCATCACATGCTATTGTTGTTGGATATATGGTTTGTGTGTCAGCACTCATGAATCTCCTAAAAGAAGAGGTGCTTATTAAGAATTACAAAATCCCAAATTATTATTATTATTATTATTATTATTATTATTATTATTATTATTATTATTATTATTATTATTGCCTCCTTTTCTCCAGGAAAAGGAATTTGACGATTTTTCGTAAATATGATACTATGAATAACATGAACAATGCAGTAGGCCTATTGACCCAAGCTAGGCAGGTTCAACTCACATCCATTTGTCATAGCTAGGTTAATCTTAACAATAATCTGTGTTTATGTTAGTGTAACATAATTTAGTTGAGGTTAATTCTAGTATGATTAAGGGTAAGTTAGTCACAGCGTACTGCAAGTTATTCTCCAATATAAGTTATCCCCGGCATATGACTGAACACTGAGTAAAAACTCAGTGCTCATAAAAGGCCCCAAATTTTGGAAATCCCTGCCAGATGATTCCAAAGGCTTCCTATATGCCAACTGCTCTAAAGGTGCTGTTAGAAAAGTACCTCTAAACCTTAATGTGAGTCATGATAGCAATATTCTATGTTGAAGCACATCTTGAAACATGCTTAAGAGGATTCCAGAAAAGGGTCGAAATATAGACATCAATTTATCTCCTAAGTTTCTGTCTCCATATGGGTTATTATTGAACATGCTTGTTGAGTTGTCATCCATTATTCATCTCAGGTACTTCCTCTTACCGCTACTTTTTCTGCTCCCATACAGTGTACCATATGCACTTATTGGGGCATAGCTGTTGTACCGATAATTTTACACAGACTAAAGACTGAGCAGACTGTGCAACACAGTAAATGTCCGGGGCCCAAGACTGTCAACAGCCTCCCACCAGGCATAAGGGAAATTACCCTGCCTACCTTCAACTGGGAGTTGGACAGTACCCGACCAGCCGGGCTTTGGTTCGTACGTTGGGCTACGAGAAGCCAGCAGTAACAGCCTGATTGATCAGGCCCTGATCTACCAGGAGGCCTGGTCAAGGACTGGGCCGCGGGGGCGTTGGCCCCCGGAACATCCTCCAGGTATGTTGACTCCACGTGGAACCACTGTACTAACCACTTACATCCAGGACTGGTGAAATAATCTACGGATGACATACTACATTTCATTTATTACAGTGTTTTTTTATCTTCGTCATAATAATTTGTATAGCTCCTTTATTTATAAAAAAAATAAATGTAATTACTAGGTTTGGTTAATGACAAGGTGTTCTAGGTTAGGTAAATCATAGCATGGTGTATGTTAGGTTAATTATAGCATATTCTAGGTTAGGTTAATAATAAGTGTCTGTATTGTCGAGTGTGTCTGTACGTGCGTGCGTTTATTCGCGTGTATGTGTGTGTGTGTGTGTGTATAATATATATTTTATATATATATTTATATATTATATATATATTATATATATATTTTATTATATATATATGTGTGGTGTGTGTGTGGGGTGTGTGTGTGTGTGTGTGGGTGTGTGTGTGTGGTATGTATGTATGTATGTAGTGTGTGTGTGTGAATACTTTACCTAGCTACGGGTGAGGGTGTCCAGTCTCCGCACCTGGTATCTCGTCTCTTGACTACACACGTCTGGTTTCGTCTCCTGGCATTGTCTCTTAACAATGTAAACTGTACCATGTTTACTTCTGAAACTGTGTATAGAGTTTTCTTCCACTACCTCCTTTGCTCCACTTTTCACTATTCTTCGACAGTGAAGAGCACTAATGCTGTGGGTTTGTGGACGGTGGTAGTGATTGTGGTGGTTGGTGGGTGGTGGTTGTAGGCCTAGCTGTGGTTGGTAGGTGGTGGTGGTTGTACTAGTGGTGGTTGGTGGGTGGTGGTAGCGGCGGCGACAGTGATAGTGGTAGTGGTGGTGGTAAGAACCAGTCTGAGTCATGAAGGCAACCTTATCAGCCAGCTGTCTTTTTCCATCCCCCACCCTTCTCTGAAAATAGGCACCACCACACACACCACACCACACACACACTCCTGGCGGGGCCAGGAGCTAAGATCGACCCCGGGCAACCAAAAATAGGTGAGCAACACACACAAGGTATGAAAAAAAGTCCGGTTCAGGGAATGACCTGTAGCGCCCCAGTAAAGAGGGGGGGGAGGAGCTGGATCGCCCCCTTTACCTAAAACTAAGGGAAAATAGGTGATACACACACACACCACCCACAGACGAGATGGACCTAGTATCCCCTTGAGTAGTGCAGATATTGAGGACATAAATATGAAAGCCCCCCTTGGGGCGCGATCATTTGGTTTTAAAAGCTTCGAAAACAACGTAGAGCACAAAGGGAGGGGGAAGGAAGGCCCCAGGGCGAAAAAACCCAAACTACAAGAAAAGGGGACTACACGAGAATGAGAATTCCTGAAGGGGGTTCAGCGGGACAGAACTGGCGGGGGAAGCCATTTAATGAAGGATGGAATATGTAACAACAGTGGCAAGGAGGGTGAGGAGAGGTTTTACACGGGGTGCAGGAAAATGAAAAAAGCCGGATGAGCCCAGGTTCACCAAGGTAAGGGAGACAAAACCCAAGTGTGCTGGGGAAGGGGAGAAATTAGAAACAGAGGCCCAGGAGAATAAGGAGACAGTCTTTAGAGCCAGAAATAAATATGCAAGAAAGAAGGGGGGCCCCCCAACGAAATATGAAAACGAAAATCACGAAAGCCAAATCTACCGAAGCTGTTCAGCCAATCAAAGGGAAAACAACAGTCAAGGACGGGTAATCAGGCAAGGGGGGAAGGAGGAGAGAACAAAAAAATGCCGTGAAGTATGTGAGGAATCAACAAGAGATTCAAAAAATGTTCACGGGGGAAAGGAACAAAAGGGGGGCCCCAGAAAGAGGGAGAGGGGGGTTTTACCCCAAGTGCTGGACCGTAACACAAAGGAAAAAAGGAAGGGGCTTCTGAGGGGAGATGCCTGAGGCGGGAAAGACAGCAAATGTATTCCCCAAATCTTTAAAAAAAGGAGACAGCAGAAGCACTAAACTCGACCAGTGTCACGACATTATAGTGTGCAAAGTCAGGAGAAGTTTAAAAGGGGAAAAGAGTGGGGGAACACCTAAAAAGGAAACGATTCATAAAACAGCGCCAACATGTTTCAGAGAGGGGAAAATTACTGTGCACAAAAACCTACTGGAGTTCTATGACAGGGTGACAGCAGAAGACAAGGAGGAGGGGTGGGGGGATTGCATTTTCTTGGACTGCAAAGAAGGCGTTTGACACAGTCCACAAAAGGGTTTAGTGCAAAAACTGGAGGCCAAGCGGGAAAACAGGGAAGGCCTGAAAGAATCGGGAATACTTGTCAGGAAGACAGCGCGAGAAATGGTACTGGCGAGGGTCAAGGGGCACCTGGACCAGCGGGGCCCACAGGGGGCGTCCCAGGGCAGTGTGTTTCTGGTATTTTGAACGACATGACGGGAAAGGGAAAAACTCCGAGGTGTCCCTGTTTTTAGATGACGTGAAAATTGTGAGAAAAGTTCAGTCGATCGAAGACCAGGCAGAAATCAAAGGGGTCTGGATAGGCTGCAGACCTGGTCCCCGCAAAAAGGCCCTGGGTTTAATCCCACCAAGGCAAAATCGAGGTTTGTGAAGGGCAAAAGAAAAGGACCCCAACGGGTAAATCTAGGGGGCCAGAGACTACAAAAACTTTACCCCGAAAACGTCTTGGGGGGAGTATAAACCAGGCACATCTCCTGAAGTGCACATCAACCAAATAACTGCTGCAGCATATGGCGCCTGGAAAACCCTCAGAAAAACTTTCCCGACACTTAATAAGGAATCTTTCAGGACCCTGTACACCGTGTACGTTTAGGCCCATATTGGAGTATGCGGCACCAGTTTGGAAACCCACACCTAGCCAAGCACGTAAGAAACTAGAGAAAGTGCAAAGGTTTGCAACAAGACTGTCCCAGAGTTAAGAGGTATGTCCTATGAGGAGAGGTTAAGGGAAATCAACCTGACGACACTGGAGGACAGGAGAGATAGGGGGGACATGATAACGACTACAAAATACTGAGAGGAATTGACAAGGTGGACAAAGACAGGATGTTCCAGAGACTGGACACAGCAACAAGGGGACACAGTTGGAAGCTGAAGACACAGATGAATCAAAGGGATGTTAGGAAGTATTTCTTCAGCCACAGAGTAGTCAGGAAGTGGAATAGTTTGGGAAGCGATGTAGTGGAGGCAGGATCCATACATAGCTTTAAGCAGAGGTACGATAAAGCTCATGGTCAGGGAGAGTGACCTAGTAGCGACCAGTGAAGAGGCGGGGCCAGGAGCTCGGACTCGACCCCACTGCAACTCAACTAGGTGAGTACACACACACAACATTAACACACATCACACAACACAACACACACACACACAACAACCACTACACACACACACACTCACACAACTCGGACTCGGGCCAGGAGCTCGGACTCGACCCCCGCAACCTTCAACTAGGTTGTCCCACACTACACAACACACACCACACACATAATACACACACACACACTACTTTCCACACTACACCACCACACACATACACAACACACATACACACAACACAGCACACCACACACACCACACACCAAAACACCACAAACACACACACAACCCCACACACACACACACACACACATCGGGACTTCGGACTCGGGGCCCGGAGCTCGGACCCGACCCTGACAACCTCACTAGGTGAGTCACCCCACACACACACACACACACAACAACACACACAACACTCCACCAACCAAAACACACAACACCAACACCCCCCACCCCCCCAAACCCAAAGAAATAAAGGGGACCATCCCTTTTTTACCCCCAAGGTTTTAGGGGGCAAAAAAAGGGAAAAGAAGAAAGGGCCCGGGGGTAGGCCCCGGAAAACAAAAAATTATAAAACCAGAAAAAACCAAAAGGGGGAAACCCCACTAATCCAAGAAAGATCAAGGGGTATTGAGGAGCTCAACCCGGATTTAAGGAAGTATTTACATAAGACGGGAAGGACTCGGGGGGACAGCCCAGATGGGACACCAACAAGGAATACACAACAAGTTTGGGGACACATAATACAGTGAGGAGGAGGTGAAAAAAAATGCTAAGGGCATCGATACCTCAAAGGCAATGGGACCGGGACAACATCTCTCCAGGGTCCCTTTGAGAGGGAAACGATAGTTGGCGTACCATTACCCCAATTTCAACACATCCCCGGAAAATGGGCAACTACCTGAGGTATGGAAGACGGCAAAAGTGTTTTTCCCCTTTTCAAAAAGGAGACAGAAAAAAAGGCACTAAACTATAAAAACCCGGTCATTGACGTGTTTTATGCAAAATTTGGGAAGATTATCAGGAGGAAGTGGTGGGGCACCTGGAACGGAAAACAGGAGTATAAATCCAACCAGCACGGGTTCACGGGAAAGGGAAAAACCTGTGTCACAACCTTTTGGGTTTTACGAAAAATAAAGAAGTAAGCAAGAGAGAGAGGGGTGGGTTTATTTCATCTTTTGGCTGCAAGAAGGCTTTACACAGTTCCTACAAAAGATTGGCAGAAGCTAGGCATCAGGGGCCCTAAAGAGCCCTGGACAGAGGGGAACCGGGTCCACAAATGGGCTTCTCGTTTTAACCCTGCCAAATGAAAGTCAGAAATAGGGGAAGGGCCAGAAGACCGGGGAACAGAGTATAGGCTAGGGGGCCAAAGACTGAAACCCCCATCAAGGAGAAAGATCTTGGGGTGAGTAAAAACCCCCGGCTTGTCCCCGGAAGCCACATCAATCAGATAATGCTGCGATGGGGGCGCCTGGCAAAACCTGAGAACAGCATTCGACCCCCTTGTAGGAAAATCATTCAAGACAGTACAGGTTGTCGGGCCCAACTGGAGTATGCGACCTTTTGGACCCGATTTGATAAAGCCGTCAAAAAAACTAGAGAAAGTAAAAAGGTTTTGCACAAGGTTATTTCCCAGAGCTAAGGGAATGTCCTATGAAAAAAGTTTAAGGGAAATGGGCCCTCGACACGGAGGACAGGAGGGTGGGGAGGAATGAAAACGCATAAAAAATTTATGCGTGGAATAGAAAGGGGCAAGGAAGATTTTCCCAGGGGGGGGACAGAAAAAAGAGGCCCAAGGGTTTGAAGAACAATGGTCAGAGGATAGTGGAAATTTTCTTCAGTCCATAGGTTGAAAGGGCAGTGGAATCCCTGAAAATGACGTAGGGGGCGGAACCATACACAGTTTAAGAGGGTTTGATAAAGCTTGGAGCGGGGGAGAGAGGGTCTAGTGAACGGTAAAAGGGCGGGGCCGGGCAGGATCGACCCTGCAACCACAAAAGGTGAGTCAAATAGGGAGTACAACAACACACACACAACACACACACACACACACACAAAATTTAAGGGGTATTCAATCATGAAAAATTTTTAAAAAAAAATTTCTTAGCATAATATTGTCTTCAGTAGTACTTTCACCTTTTAATGCCTTTGATGAGTTTCGAGGTTTTCTCCTGACCCCGGCCTGGGCCAGGCTCGTCTAGGTCTGTTTATTCAAACTAAAATGTTGCCGCTGGGGGCCTTTGATCCAATACCCACACCCCTGGTGATCAGGCACCGATGAGATATTTGCCCAGACCACTTATTTTATTGCCTCACCCCCTCCCCTCCCCCACCCCCTTTTCCCATTTACCAACCCTAGCCCACCTTCCTCCCCCCTTCTTACCAAAGCTTGGTCATCCCTCGCCTCATACACTTGCCCCATTTAAACCGGGGTGGAGACCTCTCCCATCCCCCAGGTGATTTCTCCGTCCCGCATGAGGTAGACCCCGTCCATCCCCCTGATCCCCCCTTCCCAAAAACACTGGGGGTTAACCCCCCTTTTCCCCCCCTGACTTTTCCCCTCCCTGGGATGGGTAGACTCGTCTCTCATCTGATTCCTTCCCAAAAGGGGCTGGGGAGTTTTCGAGACACACTTTTGGGACCTTTTTTTCCCTACCTCCCGAGGACAAAAGGGAAAACCTTCCCTCACGGCCAAAACCCCCCCAGCATGACGCTATCCCGTCCAAAATGTGCCTGACGTGCTCAGGACACGTGAGAAATTTCCTCCCATATACTCTGCTAAAATCTAAAAAAAGGATACGCCCTCACTTCATAAAGGTGGGGGTAAAGCAATGCTAAGAAATATAGGACCAAAAGCTCTAAGTCCCCACCTAAAAATCTTTGAAGGTTATGAAGTATGATTAAAAGATACTTGGGTTTCCAAACAATTGCACAGTCCAGGAAAATGGCTTTGGAAGGTTCTCAGCCTCTACAAACTATGAAGCCAAAGATAGGTCCTGGAGGCACTGGAAAAGAAAACAAAATATAGATTGAGGGACGATTTTGCAAAGCCTTCGACAAATGTGTCTAGGGTAATAATCACAAAATGTATGCTAAAGGGGTAACTGGCAAAGGGGCGTGGATCTTTAACTTTTTACAAATCAAACACAAAAAATAGGGTGACAGAGTGAAGAGTCTTTCCCCCAAGGCACGTTTCATCCCCTCTGTTCTTATCCTCGTATCAGCATAGAAAGATATGTAAACCATGCACCCTTCTCTTGGAGACGTCTAGGTTCTGCATGAGATTCATCACCGAGGACACGGGGTTTTCTTCCAAGAAGCTATAAACTAAGTTTCCAATAGGGAACGGAAAACAATTTTGTTCAATGAAGACAAATTCCCCCGCTTCCGTTATGGGAAATTGAGGAAATAATAGCTAGAATGAGTATTTACAAACTTTAATCACCCAAAAGACCAGAAAAAAATGTGGGCAGTGGGAGTGATAGTCTCAGGATCTCACCCTTTAAGGACACAACAGAGCTACATCCCTCTGCGAGGAAAATGATAGGATGGGGAAAAGAGAACGTTCAAAAAAAGAGGCTAAGCCATTTATGACCTTTTTTTAAAACACTGTTCTCTTAGGCTGGGAAAACGTGTACATTAAATTCCCCTTCAAGGCAGGGGGAAAGCAAGGGCTTGAGAATGTACAAAAAACCTTTACTGACATATCAGTTTGGTTAACACCCCTTAATATGGGAAAATGGAAGCCCTTTATTTGTATCATGGAGCCGAGAGGATACATCTAATAACCTGGAAAATCCTAGGAGACTGGTTCCTAATTGCCACAGAAATTACTTTTACAAAGCAAAAAAAATAGGATGCGGTTTCAAAGTACCCCCAATGAAAGATGGCCCGGGGAGTACACTAACAGAAAAAGCAAAAAGTGTCCCGGGGCTAAGACTGTTAACAGTCTGCAGCAGGGGATAAAGGGAAAATTTCCCAAAAAAGGGGGTGGACGATTTCTAAAATCAGGCCGGATCACCCGGGGGTGGTTCGTACGTTGGACTACGTGCGGCCCAAATAACAGCCTGTTGAAGACCTGAGCCCCGGGAGGCCTGGTCTTGGACCAGGCCGTGGGGGGGCGTTGATCCCGGAAACCTAGGTAAACATGTTTGTGTGTCCAGCAGCTGGGTTATACATTTCCTTTAAGCCTTCTTCAAAAAAATTTTTTAATCCCTCAGATCTTCATTCAACCCAAAGAGTATTTTTCTGACTGAGGTAAGGTTGATTTTTCCCGTGGTCTTAGCATTTATTTTCCCTTTCCTGTGTTTGTAGCAGTACTTGTATGCATTGGAGGTGGTATGCACTGTGTGAGTGTATAATTATAATATTTATTCACTTATTCATTGTGTATGGGCATTTTTTATGTAAGTGTTGATAAATTTAAAGTAAGGAAATGCAGCTTAGCATGCCCAATTGGGTCAGGATTTTAGTCCATATGTTTCTTTTTTTTTTATTTTTATGTGCTGATTTGGGTTTTAAATAAAAAATAAAAAAAAAAAAATTGGGTCAGCGCACTTAAATAGGTATTATTAGTACAACTGAATCGGTTTGTTAAATGTACAAGCACGATGGCGCGAGGTAGTCCAATAGTAGTTAAGTGAGAGGTTATTTAACATTGAAAGTGCATTTATTAAAAAGTGTATATTCCCAAAGTGATGCATTTTTGGGGTATTAATGTACCAGATTTTTCCCCCTTCATCCCCCCCCTCTTATATAAATTTTTGATTACTCATAAAAGTTCATTTCTACTTTGTATAGTATAGGCCATCTTGAGAGATGGTAATTCCCAGTTAATAGTAACTCGAACTGCTGAAACGATTTTTTTTAACCTTCCGTAGCTTCTGAACTTATAATGGACTAAATGACGATATATTCATTGCCCTAATCAAGTCTCCCAGCTCAGGATGACAGATTTCAACCCAATGTATGTAACCCATCTTGTTGATGGGATATGAAAGAGAATCATAGCTGGGTTCTTTTTCCCACCCTGTAACTAACTCTCACATAGAATAGGTCAGCAGTATATAGCTGATGTATCCAGTTTTGCTAAGAGAAAGGAATTATTATTATTATTATTATTATTATTATTATTATTATTATTATCAAAGAAAAAGAGAGAGGTAGACACCAAAACCACTCCTCCCTCATTTCTCTCCCCCTTCGCCAGGCAGCTGTTAGCATTCTTGGCCAGACCTAAGATTGTTATGACTTGGTAAGAGAGGCTGCCAGCCTCTACTGCTGTCACACAACATTCGGAATTCCCGTAATCTTGCGGGGGGTTGGGCCTTTTGGAGGGGAAATTGCTCTTCATCTCTCTTTCTCAAAGTTTTCAAACTTAATAAACTTCAGCAGTTTCCAAATATCGAATAAAATTTGTTTTATTACACGGATTTAACTGAAGAATGTTTTATCATTGGAGTTCTTGCCATGGATGTTCTCTGGTGTAGTGTAACTAACTAAAACGTCTTGTGCATCAACTTGCTGACGCCTCACCTCACGTCTGACAAACATCAAGTGCTGTCTTGGCGTCAGTGTCCCTGACATATTTGCTCATACCAAACAGGTTTCCCAACGTCAGCCATAAGTAGGCACCGACGCAGGCAGGAATTTCCCGTTGCAGAAAAACAGATTAGATCATTGCATTCTCTAATGTAACAGTTGATTTATGGGGTTATAGCTGTAGGCTACACGAAGGTCAGCAAAACTGCCTGTCGCCTAGACACCGTCAATGTTAGATATTTTAAGCCCAAAAAATAGGAATTAAAGTAAACTCAGCACATATACATAACGAATTAATTTCCACCTTTCGATGTATACAATGTCTAATATGACGTTTAAAAAAACTTACTAACCTTTCAAAATATAAATAATTGTTAATTTGCGCCTATCATCAGTGTTACAAAACATTGCGCAATACAGTTAACAATGAAACCTGAACGTGATTGGTTAGCTTGTGGGTGGGTTTGAGAGCCTTTTTCCAATTGGCTACAAGAATTGTTTACGTGGTGTGGGTGGCTGTGATTGGCCAGCCGGGGAGGTGTGCGCCAGTGAGGGAAATGCCTGGCATGATGAAATCCTCACAAAGTGTGATGAAACACCTTTCGCTGCCACACTGCCACATTCATGTCTGATTTTGTTTTTAAATTATTAACCAATACTTATCATGTGAGCTGTAGCACAAAAAAATTATACTGGTTATAAAGTGGCTTTATCAGTCTCCGTCTTAATAACTATAGTTATTAATTAAACGTATTACTGTCTTAGTAACTTACCTGACTTATACAACATGTGGATACCTTCTTTTAAGATTTCACTTATGATAACATTAACCATGAAGTGATTTGCCATATCGAATAAGTTTTGTTTAAACTTATATGCAATAGTTTTTTTTTCTATAGGATAGTCCTATATTCCTTTATTCACAACTTTGTTGTTGGGAAAATATGTAAACAATTGAAAAATATATAAGATGTGGCAATACCTGTGTATTGCGTGACCGACCACCATGATGGCAACACTGTCGGTTGCCAGAGGTCACTGGTGATGTCTGGGTAGCTTGCCAGAGGTCACTGGTGATGTCTGGGTAGCTTGCCAGAGGTCACTGGTGATGTCTGGGTAGCTTGCCAGAGGTCACTGTTGATGTCTGGGTAGCTTGCCAGAGGTCACTGTTGATGTCTGGGTAGCTTGCCAGAGGTCACTGTTGATGTCTGGGTAGCTTGCCAGAGGTCACTGTTGATGTCTGGGTAGCTTGCCAGAGGTCACTGTTGATGTCTGGGTAGCTTGCCAGATGTCACTGTTGATGTCTGGGTAGCTTGTCGGAGGTCACTGATGATGTCTGGGTAGCTTGCCGGAGGTCACTGTTGATGTCTGGGTAGCTTGCCGGAGGTCACTGTTGATGTCTGGGTAGCTTGCAGAGGTCACTGTTGATGTCTGGGTAGCTTGCCAGAGGTCACTGTGTCTGGGTAGCTTGCCAGAGGTCACTGTTGATGTCTGGGTAGCTTGCCAGAGGTCACTGATGATGTCTGGGTAGCTTGCCAGAGGTCACTGTTGATGTCTGGGTAGCTTGCCAGAGGTCACTGGTGATGTCTGGGTAGCTTGCCAGAGGTCACTGTTGATGTCTGGGTAGCTTGCCAGAGGTCACTGTTGATGTCTGGGTAGCTTGCCGGAGGTCACTGTTGATGTCTGGGTAGCTTGCCAGAGGTCACTGATGATGTCTGGGTAGCTTGCCAGAGGTCACTGTTGATGTCTGGGTAGCTTGCCAGAGGTCACTGGTGATGTCTGGGTAGCTTGCCAGAGGTCACTGTTGATGTCTGGGTAGCTTGCCGGAGGTCACTGTTGATGTCTGGTAGCTTGCCAGAGGTCACTTGATGTCTGGGTAGCTTGCCAGAGGTCACTGTGATGTCTGGTAGCTTGCCGGAGGTCACTGTTGATGTCTGGTAGCTTGCCAGAGGTCACTGTTGATGTCTGGGTAGCTTGCCAGAGGTCATTGATGTCTGGGTAGCTTGCCAGAGGTCACTGTTGATGTCTGGGTAGCTTGCCAGAGGTCACTGATGATGTCTGGGTAGCTTGCCAGAGGTCACTGGTGATGTCTGGGTAGCTTGCCAGAGGTTCACTGTTGATGTCTGGGTAGCTTGCCAGAGGTCACTGTTGATGTCTGGGTAGCTTGCCAGAGGTCACTGGTGATGCCTGGGTAGCTTGCCAGAGGCCACTGTTGATGTCTGGGTAGCTTGCCAGAGGTCACTGTTGATGTATGGGTAGCTTGCCAGAGGTCACTGGTGATGTCTGGTAGCTTGCAGAGGTCACTGGTGATATCTGGGTAGCTTGCCAGAGGTCACTGATGATGTCTGGGTAGCTTGCCAGAGGTCACTGATGATGTCTGGGTAGCTTGCCAGAGGTCACTGTTGATGTCTGGGTAGCTTGCCAGAGGTCACTGATGATGTCTGGGTAGCTTGCCAGAGGTCACTGATGATGTCTGGGTAGCTTGCCAGAGGTCACTGATGATGTCTGGCTAGCTTGCCAGAGGTCACTGTTGATGTCTGGGTAGCTTGCCAGAGGTCACTGGTGATGTCTGGGTAGCTTGCCAGAGGTCACTGTTGATGTCTGGGTAGCTTGCCAGAGGTCACTGTTGATGTCTGGGTAGCTTGCCAGAGGTCACTGTTGATGTCTGGGTAGCTTGCCAGAGGTCACTTGATGTCTGGGTAGCTTGCCAGAGGTCACTTGATGTCTGGGTAGCTTGTCGGAGGTCACTGTTGATGTCTGGGTAGCTTGCCAGAGACCACTGTTGATGTCTGGATAGCTTGCCAGAGGTCACTGATGATGTCTGGGTAGCTTGCCAGAGGTCACTGGTGATGTCTGGGTAGCTTGCCAGAGGTCACTGATGATGTTTAGGTAGCTTGCCAGAGGTCACTGGTGATGTCTGGGTAGCTTGCCAGAGGTCACTGTTGATGTCTGGGTAGCTTGCCAGAGGTCACTGATGATGGGTAGCTTGCCAGAGGTCACTGTTGATGTCTGGGTAGCTTGTCAGAGGTCACTTGATGTCTGGGTAGCTTGCCAGATGTCACTGTTGATGTCTGGGTAGCTTGTCGGAGGTCACTGATGATGTCTGGGTAGCTTGCCAGAGGTCACTGATGATGTCTGGGTAGCTTGCCAGAGATCACTGTTGATGTCTGGGTTGCTTGCCAGAGGTCACTTGATGTCTTGGTAGCTTGCCAGAGGTCACTGTTGATGTCTGGGTAGCTTGCCAGGAGGTCACTGGTGATGTCTGGGTAGCTTGCCAGGAGGTCACTGTTGGTGTCTGGGTAGCTTGCCAGGAGGTCACTGGTGATGTCTGGCTAGCTTGCCAGAGGTCACTGTTGATGTCTGGGTAGCTTGCCAGGAGGTCACTGGTGATGTCTGGGTATCTTGCCAGAGGTCACTGGTGATATCTGGGTAGCTTGCCAAAAGGTCACTGGTGATGTCTGGGTAGCTTGACAGAGGTCACTGGTGCTCAGTCCGGGTAGCTTGCCAGAGGTCACTGGTGCTCAGTCTATCTTGCCAGAGGGTATTTCCGGTTACTCAGATCAAGAGCCCTTCACCGGTATCAAGGCCGGTTGAAGCAACGGTGCCGGTATCAAGGCCGGTGAAGCAACTGATTTAATGTTCATCCCTTGATGATGTTGGATGAAGGACTTTTGATCCGAGGAATTGGAGTTACCCCTTTCACGGATCAGACCCGATCGCCACCCATTCCTCAGGTGCTGTATGATCTCTTTCCAACAGCAATAATAATAATAATAATAATAAATAATAATAATAATAATAATAATAATAATGAGCTTCGCATGACCATGCTATTTGTAGCAGTGTGGGGGAGCGTGGACGAAGTGAAATTAGGAAAACGTCGCAAGAAATGGGCGTAGGAGGAAAATAGCATGAAAATTATTACACGGAGAGTTACGAATTCTCCAGAGCTGGATAAACTAACCTCCCAGTCATACAGTTACAGACTTTCAAGAGCTAGACTAACCTCACCCAGCACTAAGCTTGTACACTACAATGTAATGTTTCCTGCCGTAGCCTAAAGCATTTCTGGTTAGCCTAATGTAATACCAATACTTAATTGAATACAACTTTACCTACCTAACACAACTTTACATAACCTATCACAGCTTTACTCAACCTAACCCAAGTATACCTAACACAGCTTCACCTCACTTAACACAATCCTACCTAACCTAATACAACTCGACCTAACATAACACAACTCTGCCTAAACTAACACAACTCTGCCTAAACTAACACAACTCTGAATAAACTAACACAACTCTGCCTAAACTGACACAACTCTGCCTAAACTAACACAACTCTGCCTAAACTAACACAACTCTGCCTAAACTAACACAAACTCTGCCTAAACTTACACAACTCTGCCTAAACTAACACAACTCTGCCTAAACTAACACAACTCTGCCTAAACTAACACAACTCTGCCTAAACTGACACAACTCTGCCTAAACTAACACAACTCTACCAAAATTAACACAACTCTTCTTAACATAACTCTACCTAACCTAACAAAGCCTTATATAACAACCTTACCTAACAAAACCCAGCTTAGTATTCCCGAACACAATCTAACCTATTAAAGGGGGTAAGACTAAATCTTACACATTATCCTTTTAAGTAGCTTAACCCAATATTTTACAAATATATTTCGGCTACATAAGTATAGTGGAGGACTGAAACATGCCTGTTGACCCAGGCTAGGCGGGTCTAACTCGAACCCACCCGTGTACCCGTCAAGTCTGTATTTAACGCTACCAAAAGTTCTCGCTACAGTGACTATCTAGGAGTTTGTTCTATTAACCGACTCTGTCGCCACACCAGTACGTCCCTATATTCTCTTTAAATCTAAACTTGTACGACCAGAATCCATTGCTGCGCGTCCTGTCTTGGATAGATATTTACATCAGCAATAAAATGCTGAAATCTGTTTAAAGATGTGATCTTCCCATACTTTTTTCTTTCCTCTTGGCACTTTCTTCAGAGTTTTCCCTTGAATTTTTCTTGGCACCAGATAAACAGACTTTTGAACAAGGCGCTGACGGGACCACCAAGATTATGTGTACACTTATGTAATTGTCATTATTCAAATATAATTTATCTTATACAAGAAAATTGATGATATTTGCTTACCCTTCAAGCAAGGATGAAGGAGTAAATGGTGGTTTAAAGCCAGAGAAGGGTTCTTGATCCAGGTAATCGTAGATAACCTTCCCTTCCTCGGATTGAAGTTAATTACCCCCACTATTCTTTCCCAGACGTATATGACACTTAAGAGTTTAACAATTCCCGTTATAATTCAATGGAAATTGGCAAATTCATTATTATATAAAACTGGATGAAATAAATATTTTTTATGTCTAAAATGAGAATGCTCGGTCATTGCTCACTTGGTTAAAAAGGGAAGAGACCAGGGAAATGTTCTTGTACTGCTGCTAATACCACGTCTCTTTTCAGGAGATTGAACGCATTCTTGAAATCTAATTTTACCACTGTATTGTCCTCAGGCAGGTTGTTGATATACGCCCTTGTTGCATGAACCGCTGCTTCACTTCCTTGAGAGACCCCAAAGTGTGTGTGTGTGTTTTATATATATATATATTATATATATATATATTATATATATATATATATATATATATATATATATATATATATTATATATATATATATATATAAATTGTGTAGAAATAATTGACAAATGAAATGTCACAGCAGTCACATTTTCTGTATATTATTTATTATTAATATTTTTTCAGTCAGAATTTGCATGGGCTGGTGTTCCATTGTTGTCTTGACAACCAAGAGTGTGGTGAACCTCAAGGTTGAACACTGTCTTTCTCCCTCTCCCTGTTGTTAGTGGGTAGACCTCCCTTTCAAGGATAGGGGTGTGCCTTGATACCGATGAAGGACACTTGATCCAGGGTATTTGAATCACCCGACCCTCCCATGGATCAACTGTAATTATTACCACCCATTCCCAGCTGCTGTATCATCCCTATAGATTTGCTGCTTCCCCATGAATAATATAATAATAATAATATTATTATTATTATTATTAATATTGACCGGCCCTAAATTTTTATGACGGCCATTTATATTTGATAATGTGAGTAGTCACGAAACGCTTGGAATTTCTCTATTCTTTCAGAGTGGTTGTTTTGCATATATATATATATATATATATATTATATATATATATATATATATATATATATAATATATATATATATATATAATTATATA
This sequence comes from Cherax quadricarinatus, assembly GCF_026875155.1. NCBI lineage: Eukaryota > Metazoa > Arthropoda > Malacostraca > Decapoda > Parastacidae > Cherax > Cherax quadricarinatus. Next base: position 7,628,382 of record NC_069437.1, on the reverse strand, counting down.
TATATATATATATATCAAGTTGGCCGTCTCCCACCGAGGCAGGGTGACACAAAAAGAAAGAAAATCAACAAAAAGAAAACACTTTCATCATCATTTAACACTTTCATCTCACTCACACATAATCACTGTTTTTGCAGAGGTACTCAGAACACAACAGTTTAGAAGCATATACGTATAAAGATACACAACATATTCCTCCAAACTGCCAATATCCTAAACCCTCCTTTAGAGTGCAGGCATTGTACTTCCCATTTCCAGGACCCAAGTCCGGCTACATAAAAATAACCGGTTTCCCTGAATCCCTTCACTAAATGTTACCCTGCTCACACTCCAACAAATCGTCAGGTCCTAAATACCATTCGTCTCCATTCACTCCTATCGAACACGCTCATGCACGCTTGCTGGAAGTCCAAGCCCCTCGCCCACAAAACCTCCCTTACCCCTTCCTTTCAACGTTTTCGAGGGCGACCCCTACCCCGCCTTCCTTCCCCTACAGTTTTATATGCTCTCCATCTCATTCTACTTTGATCCATTCTCTCTAAATGACCAAACCACCTCAACAACCCCTCTTCAGCCCTCTGACTAATACTTTTATTAACTCCACACCTCAATTTATGTAATTTCACGTTACGTAAATTGATTAATTGAGCAACATCTCTTAATAAATTTAAACCTGTGATTTTAGTGGAAAAAAAAGGCGCTGTGTAGTGTATTACTGTTATGTTTGTCTTGTGTTGTCTCATTCTTGTTCCAGTGTTTGGTGCCAGACTTTATTGATCCTCTCAAACTTTGTTTTCTTAGGGTTCTTCCATTTTAATATCTTTAGTCTTTCTTTCCTATTCCCCTCTTTGCTCTTTCTTTCCTATTCCCCTCTTTGCTCTTTCTTTTCTATTCCCCTCTTTGCTCTTTCTTTCCTATTCCCCTCTTTGCTCTTTCTTTCCTATTCCCCTCTTTGCTCTTTCTTTCCTATTCCCCTCTTTGCTCTTTCTTTCCTATTCCCCTCTTTGCTCTTTCTTTCCTATTCCCCTCTTTGCTCTTTGTTTCCTATTCCCCTCTTTGCTCTTTCTTTCCTATTCCCCTCTTTGCTCTTTCTTTTCTATTCCCTCTTTGCTCTTTCTTTCCTATTCCCCTCTTTGCTCTTTCTTTTCCTATTCCCCTCTTTGCTCTTTCTTTCCTATTCCCCTCTTTGCTCTTTGTTTCCTATTCCCCTCTTTGCTCTTTCTTTCCTATTCCCCTCTTTGCCACGGCCTTTTCTTCCCCTTTGTATATCTTGTAGTGTCTGTGAGGAGAGAAGGTGGAACACGAAGTTGTGTTATTTTTAGTGACCGGTTTATGTAGGTGTAAGAGAAGTTTACCTTGAGCATCCAGACACGAGTTTCTTACTCTCATAATGACCTACCCCAGTACTCTTGTACCTACCCAATACTCCTGTACCTACCCTAGTACTGTACCTACCCCAGTACTCCTGTACCTACCCCAGTACTCCTGTACCTACCCCAGTACTCCTGTACCTACCCCAGTACTCCTGTACCTACCCCAGTACTCCTGTACCTGCCCCAGTATTCATGTACCTACCCCAGTACTCCTGTACCTACCCCAGTACTCCTGTACCTACCCCAGTACTCCTATACCTGCCCCAGTATTCATGTACCTACCCCAGTACTCCTGTACCTACCCCAGTACTCGAATAACTACCCCAATACTCCTGTACCTACCCCGGTACTCCTGTACCTACCCCGGTACTCCTGTACCTACCCCAGTACTCGAGTACCTACCCCAGTATTCCTGTACCTACCCCAGTACTCCTGTACCTACCCCAGTACTCCTGTACCTACGCCAGTATTCCTGTACCTACCCAGTACTCCTGTACCTACCCCAGTACTTCTGTACCTACCCCACTACTCCTGTACCTACCCCAGTACTCCTGTACTGGGGTAGGTACTGGGGTATCTACCCCAGTACTCCTGTACCTACCCCAGTACTCCTGTACCTACCCCAGTATTCCTGTACCTACTCCAGTACTCCTCTACCTACCCCAGTACTCCAGTACCTACCCTAGTATTCCTGTACCTACCCCAATACTCCGTACCTACCTCAGTACTCCTGTACTTACTCCAGTACTCTTGTACCTACCTGATTACAACATTGTTAAGAGTCTTTTAATGACCAGCCCCAGGACTCCTCTGAGTGCAGCGCTGGAGGAGTCCCATGATGATTGGGTGGGGATGGGCAAAGAAGACCACAAACTGAGTACTCGCTGACAGGATTCCCGTGAATGAGTACAGCGTTGAGTTTGTCACCTTTTATACGTAAGTGGTCACCTATCTACCTGGCTGGTCACCAGTCTTCCTAGGTGGTCATCCATATACCTGGATGTATAGATAAATACAATAAACAGACTCGCTAAATTGTAATAACAAGCTTGCCACAACTCGCTAAAGAGTGTTGGGTTCGAACAGATGACAAGTCAGTCAGAATTAAATTGCCAACGCTATAATCCTTCTCGTTTGGTTTTCAATGTTTCTCATCAAGTATAAACAGTTGCGTTGATCATAACTTGAGTTCTCTTACTGGCTCATACCAGTGGTTTCTCTCCCATTACCAACAGTTCTGTTGACCACGACCCGGCGTAGATATGCAAAGTCTCTCTCAAAATATAAAAGGAATGCAGTTTGAGTGAAATAAAGACCAGCGTGGGCTGGTCACATTAAGTCGTGGTGCTGGACGGACCTCCGGTTTGTATAGCGACAATTTCTGCTGAGTTGGTAGTATTAGTGTGAAGGTTAGTGGCGCCAGGTGCATAACTCGGTGGTGAGAGAGAAGGGAGAGGCGGGTAGGGGGGGGTATGGGGAAGGGGGGGTTGTCTAATGATAGGGAAGAAGTGGGGGGGGGTGCGGTGGTTAGACAAGAGAAGGATGGCTTTAGCACCTGTTTGGTATAGAAGAGAGGGGAGAAAAACGAGGGGAAAAAGAAAGAAGAGGTAATTTTACTCTAGGTAGGAAAGCTGGAAGCACCTGCAGTGTGCTCCTATTCTGCTCTCTCTAGTAAATTATGGGAATACAAATTGTTTCCTTCTTATATTTCATCACAGGTTGAGTTTCTCGTAATGTTCCATCACAGAATGGCTTAAGTACACTAGGTAACTAAAAGTGTATATATATATATATATAATATATATATATATTATATAATATATATATATATTTTTAAATTATATATAATATATATATATATATATATATTATATATATATATATAGTGGATGTGTGGTGGAGACAAAACATGGGTGTTGAAGTTTCCCTTCGCTTCCCCCCCCCCCAAAAAAAAAAAAAAGTTAAATTTAGAGTAAACAAAGGTTAAACCTGAAGAGACGCTCATGGGAAGAGGGAGCTACACAGCATATGGAACAAAGGTGAGAATCGGTAAGGCACAAGCCAAAAAGATAATCCTTATGAAAGAGTGCTTGTAGTTTCATGGTTGCCTATGAGACTGAACACATAACATGTGGGATAAATGGTATGGTCAAGTTTTTATATCAAGTGCAAGTAGGCTAGCATTGCCGGTGAGTTATACCGGAATATCGTCTTTATGGCTCTAAAACGCTTAAGTTCAACAGAGTTTTATATGCATGACGACATTCAATTGTTGGTTTATATATATATATTATATATATATAATATATATATATATATATATAACAATGTCGGCCGTCTCTCACCGAGGCAGGGTGACCCAAAAAGAAAGAAAATCCCCAAAAAGAAAATACTTTCATCATCATTCAACACTTTCACCTCACTAACACATAATCACTGTTTTTGCAGAGGTGCTCAGAATACAACAGTTTAGAAGTATATACGTAAAGATACACAACATATCCCTCCAAACTGCCAATATCCTAAACCCCTCCTTTAGAGTGCAGGCATTGTACTTCCCATTTCCAGGGCTCAAATCCGGCTATATAAAATAACCGGTTTCCCTGAATACCTTCACTAAATATTACCCTGCTCACACTCCAACAGCTCGTCAGGTCCCAAATACCATTCGTCTCCATTCACTCCTATCTAACGCGCTCACGCACGCTTGCTGGAAGTCCAAGCCCCTCGCCCACAAAACCTCCTTTACCCCCTCCCTCCAACCTTTTCGAGGACGACCCCCACCCCGCCTTTCTTCCCCTACAGATTTATATGCTCTCCATGTCATTCTACTTTGATCCATTCTCTCTAAATGACCAAACCACCTCAACAACCCCTCTTCAGCTCTCTGATTAATACCTTTATTAACTCCACACCTTCTCCTAATTTCTACACTCCGAATTTTCTGCATAATATTTACACCACACATTGCCCTTAGACAGGATATCTCCACTGCCTCCAAGTGCCTCCTCGTTGCAGCATTTACATCCCAAGCTTCACACCCATATAAAGTGTTGGTACCACTATACTTTCATACATTCCCTTCTTTGCCTCTATAGATAACATTTTTTGCCTCCACATATACCTCATTGCACCACTCACCTTTTTTCCTTCATCAATTCTATGATTAAGCTCATCCTTCGTAAAGCCGTCCACTGACACGTCAACTCCCAAATATCTGAAAACATTCACTTCTTCCAAACTCCTCCCCAATTTGATATCCAATTTTTCTTTATCTAGATTATTTGATACCCTCATCACCTTACTCTTTTCTATGTTCGCTTTCAACTTTCTGCCTTTACACACACTCCCAAATTCGTCCACTAACCTTTGCAAGTATTCTTTAGAATATCCCATAAGCACAGTATCATCAGCAAAAAGTAACTGTGTCACTTTCCATTTTGTATTTAATTCCCCATAATTTAATCCCACCCCTCTCCCGAACACCCTAGCATTTACTTCTTTTACAACCCCATCTATAAATATATTAAACAACCATGGTGATATTACACATCCCTGTCTAGGACATACTTTTACCGGGAAGTAGTCGCCCTCTCTTCTACACACCCTAACCTGAGCCTCACTATTCTCATAAAAACTCTGATATAATTTCATTCTACTCCTTGTTTGGTGTACTAGCTCTGCTGGGTGCTTGATTCTTGTAGGATTTGGTGGTTCTGTGGGTTAGAGCATCATTTGTTTTTCGCTCACCATGAGGCAAGCCAAAATGACATGGGTTTGAGTCCTCGGCTAGTCCCAGTGTTGTTATTGATTAAATCCCAGCCTTCTCCTTGTTGCAACATTCACCACCCATGCTTCACACCCATGTAAGAGTGTTGGTATAACTATGCTCTCATACATTAGCCTCTTTGCTTCCATGGACAAAGTTCTTTGTCTCCACAGACTCCTCACCACTCACCTTTCCCCCCTCGTCAATTTTATGATTCATCTCATCTATCATGGACCTATCTGCTGACACGTCCACTCCTAAATATTAGTTTTTGAGATTAGAAAGACCGGAAATGTAGGGAAGGCAGAGGACAGAATAATTCTCAGAAGTAAAGAGTTTGGGAGAGAAGAAATTATGTTTAACACGTGAGAAGGCAGAGTCTGTGAAATGGAAAGGGTAGCCAAGATCACAGTCATCCTGTTGACTGGTCTTCTGCTGAAACTGTCTTCCCTACTTCCAACTTCCAACTTCAACAGTCGCCGTTTGGTTGAATCCTCCCTAATACACAACTTTCCTTGTACGAATCTTAGTCCTGGCTTCGTCTCTGCAGATGCCTTCCTCTCCCACTACATTGTACAATGCTCCAAACTTCAGAACGCTTGTGACTTAACCTGATTCCTCCTTTTTCTTCTTCTCCCTCTTCCTCTTTCCATTTTCTCCTTTGGGTTGTCCTTCTTCTGCCTTGCGTATTTATTCCTTCATTATTTATTTATTTATCTATCCCCCCCCCCTCTGTGTTCTTGCTTTTACCCTCTGTGGGCACCAGCTCTCTTACAGTGCTCTTCTTTACTACCTCCCCACTACTATACCTTCTACTCCATACTATTTTACCACCCCCTGCCTTATATTTTCCCTCCCTTTTTCCCTTTTCCCTAGTGTGACTTTGTAAAAGGCTCAAAATAACCCGAAGTCGCTAAACTGTCTCTTTTGTACGGGTTTTTGTGGTTTTTAAAAATTTTAATTTAAAAATATTTATATTTTTTATATATTTAAAAAATAATATATAAACACCCACACAACCCCCCAAAAAATGCTTAACAATTCGCAAACAGGCGAAAAATTTTTCACAAAATTGTCTCTAGCCCCCCCGCAGAACTCGAACCTGCAATCTGTTATAGGTTGATGTTTGGTCCTTCTGTGCGTAGAGAAAATGTTTCATATATATATATATATATAAATATAATATTTTTTTTTAAATATTTAGAATAAGTTGTAATGTTATATTTCGTTTTTAGTAAACATAAGGTGTTTTTTTTTAGCGTAACTTAATTTGAAAGTTATTTCTAGCCAGTCGTTTTTTTGGGGCCGCAATTCTTTGGTGAAGCGATCTTAAAACATAAAAATGGGGGAACACGCAGTAGGGTGTTGGCCCATACTAGGGACTCCTTACAAATCCAAACCATTAACTAGTGGGTTGGATTTGTGCTACTCAAGCAGTAAGCGTTGACAATTCTATTTATTCACGTGCACGTCCCACTCAAATCCAACCCCTCTCACTCGTACTTTTCTAACCTAAATTTGAAACTACCCAAGGTTTTAGCTTCGATAACCCTACTAGGCAGACCGTTCCACTCATCAACTACTCTGTTACCAAACCAGTATTTTCCTATATCCTGGCTACATCTAAACTTATCTAGTTTGAATCCATTATTGCGGGTTTTATCTTGGAGGGATATCCTCAAAATCTTATTTCTATCCCCATTTTTAATACCCATCTTCCACTTATACACTTCGATTATGTCTTCCCTCATTCTTCCCCTCAAGGGAGGTTCCTTGATGCTGGTGAGGGGCTCTTGATCTAAGGAATTGGATCTGTGCTCCAGTTCCCTGAATTGAGCCTGAATGCCTTCCATATCCCCCCGCATGCGCTGTATAATCCTATGGGTTTAGCGCTCCCCAAGATTATAATAATAATCCCCTCATTCTTCGTCTTTCAAGTGAATGTAGTTTAAGGGTCTTCAATCTTTCATCATACGGAAGATTTCTAATGTTGTGTATTAATTTAGTCATTCTACGCTGAATGTTTTCTAATGAATTATGTCCATTCTGTAATATGGAGACCAGAACTGAGCTGCATAATCTAGGTGAGGCCTTACTAATGATGTATAAAGCTGTAATATAACCTCTAGACTTCTGTTTGCCTTATTACGTACGCTTAGGCATTACTGTCTTGGTTTAAGATTGCTGCTTACCATAACCCCCAAGTCCTTTCCACAATCTGTATGGCTAAGTTCTTCATTATTTAACTTATAAGTGCTAGGGTTATGGATGCTCCTGAGTTTCAGAACCTTGCATTTATCTACATTGAACTGAATCTGCCACTTTTCTGACCAGGTATTGAGTTTGTCTAAATCCTTCTGAAGTTTCATGATATTTACGTTTGAATCAAGTTATCCTACCTAATTTTTGTATCATCGGCGAATTTGCTCATTTCACTAGTAAGTCCCTCATCAAGATCATTGATATATATTTTAAACAACAACAGGCCTAGGACTGATCCCTGTGGAACGCCACTTGTTACAGATCCCCACTCGGATTTAATCCCATTGATGCACACTCTGCTTCCTGTCTGTGAGCCATGATTCGATCCATGAGAGCACTTTTCCCCCAGTGCCATGAGCTGCCACTTTCTTTAACAGTCTTTGGTGCGGTCCTCTATCAAAAGCCTTATTAAAATCTAAATAAACAATATCAAATTCTTTATCGTGATCAACAGCCTCAAAAGCTTTACTGAAGAAGGTTGATAAATTACTTAGACAAGAACGGCCTCTCGTGAATCCATGCTGAGTATCATTAATCAGATTATGTTTATCGAGATGGCATCTTACAATATCAGCTATAATTGACTCTAGTAATGTGCCTACAATTGAGGTCAGGTTTATTGGGCGGTAATTTGACGGTAACGACTTGTCCCCTGTTTTAAAAATAAGAATTACATTAGCCATCTTCCACATATCAGACACTACATCTGTTTGAAAAGATAAATTAAAAATATTAGTTAATGGTACACAGAGTTCCATTTTGCATTCCTTGAGAACCCTTGAAAAAACCTCATCAGGACCCGGCGATTTATTTTGCTTCAAACGGTCTATCTGTTTCATAACCATTTCGCTAGTGACTGTGATACTACATAATTTACTACATAATTTACTACATAATTTACCCTCCCCTCTTTTGATGTGCCTATAAATTCCTTTCTTCTGCCCTAAAAGATATTTGAGCCTATTATTCATCCATTTTGGGTCATTTCTATTTGATCTAATGGGCTAGTAGCCCCTTCTCCTGTAGACATCTACTAAAAAAGAGAAGAAGAAAAACTTTATAAAACTGGGATGCTTGAATGTGCGTGGATGTAGTGCGGATGACAAGAAACAGATGATTACTGATGTTATGAATGAAAAGAAGTTGGATGTCCTGGCCCTAAGCGAAACAAAGCTGAAGGGGGTAGGGGAGTTTCGGTGGGGGGAAATAAATGGAATTAAATCTGGAGTATCTGAGAGAGTTAGAGCAAAGGAAGTGGTAGCAGTAATGTTGAAGGATCAGTTATGGAAGGAGAAAAGAGAATATGAATGTGTAAATTCAAGAATTATGTGGATTAAAGTAAAGGTTGGATGCGAAAAGTGGGTCATAATAAGCGTGTATGCACCTGGAGAGGAGAGGAATGTAGAGGAGAGAGATTTTGGTAGATGTTAAGTGAATGTATAGGAGCCTTTGAACCAAGTGAGAGAGTAATTGTGGTAGGGGACCTGAATGCTAAAGTAGGAGAAACTTTTAGAGAGGGTGTGGTAGGTAAGTTTGGGGTGCCAGGTGTAAATGATAATGGGAGCCCTTTGATTGAACTTTGTATAGAAAGGGGTTTAGTTATAGGTAATACATATTTTAAGAAAAAAAAGGATAAATAAGTATACAAGATATGATGTAGGGCGAAATGACAGTAGTTTGTTGGATTATGTATTGGTAGATAAAAGACTGTTGAGTAGACTTCAGGATATACATGTTTATAGAGGGGCCACAGATATATCAGATCACTTTCTAGTTGTAGCTACATGAGAGTAAAAGGTAGATGGGATACAAGGAAAATAGAAGCATCAGGGAAGAGAGAGGTGAAGGTTTATAAACTAAAAGAGGAGGCAGTTAGGGTAAGATATAAACAGCTATTGGAGGATAGATGGGCTAATGAGAGCATAGGCAGTGGGGTCGAAGAGGTATGGGGTAGGTTTAAAAATGTAATGTTAGAGTGTTCAGCAGAAGTTTGTGGTTACAGGAAAGTGGGTGCGGGAGGGAAGAGGAGCGATTGGTGAATGATGATGTGAAGAGAGTAGTAAGGGAGAAAAAGTTAGCAAATGAGAAGTTTTTACAAAGTAGAGAGTGATGCAAGGACGGAAGAAGTATATGGAAAAAAGAGAGTGGTTAGAGAGTGGTGGAGCAATGTAAAAAGAGAGCAAATGAGAGAGGTGGGTGAGATGTTTTCTAACAAATTTTGTTGAAAATAAGAAAAAGTTTTGGAGTGAGATTAACAAGTTAAGGAAGCCTAGAGAACAAATGGATTTGTCATTTAAAAATAGGAGAGGAGAGTTATTAAATGGAGAGTTAGAGGTATTGGGAAGATGGAGGGAATATTTTGAGGAATTGTTAAATGTTGATGAAGATAGGGAAGCTGTGATTTCGTGTATAGGGCAAGGGGAATAACATCTTGTAGAAGTGAGGAAGAACAGTTGTGAGTGTGGGGGAAGTTCGTGAGGCAGTAGGTAAATGAAAGGGGTGTAAGGCAGCTGGGATTGATGGGATAAAGATAGAAATGTTAAAAGCAGGTGGGGATATAGTTTTGGAGTGGTTGGTGCAATTATTTAATAAAATGTATGGAAGAGGGTAAGGTACCTAGGGATTGGCAGAGAGCATGCATAGTTCCTTTGTATAAGGCAAAGGGGACAAAAGAGAGTGCAAAAATTATAGGGGGATAAATCTGTTGAGTATACCTGGTAAAGTGTATGGTAGAGTTATTATTGAAAGAATTAAGAGTAAGACGGAGAATAGGATAGCAGATGAACAAGGAGGCTTTAGGAAAGGTAGGGGGTGTGTGGACCAGGTGTTTTACAGTGAAACATATAAGTGAACAGTATTTAGATAAGGCTAAAGAGGTCTTTGTGGCATTTATGGATTTGGAAAAGGCGTATGACAGGGCGGATAGGGGGGCAATGTGGCAGATGTTGCAGGTGTATGGTATAGGAGGTAGGTTACTGAAAGCAGTGAAGAGTTTTTACGAGGATAGTGAGGCTCAAGTTAGAGTATGTAGGAAAGAGGGAAATTATTTCCCAGTAAAAGTAGGCCTTAGACAAGGATGCGTGATGTCATCGTGGTTGTTTAATATATTTATAGATGGGGTTGTAAGAGAAGTAAATGCGAGGGTCTTGGCAAGAGGTGTGGAGTTAAAAGATAAAGAATCACACATAAAGTGGGAGTTGTCACAGTTGCTCTTTACTGATGACACTGTGCTCTTGGGAGATTCTGAAGAGAAGTTGCAGAGATTGGTGGATGAATTTGGTAGGGTATGCAAAGAAGAAATATTAAAAGTGAATACAGGAAAGAGTAAGGTTATGAGGATAACAAAAAGATAGGTGATGAAAGATTGGGTATCAGATTGGAAGGAGAGAGTATGGAGAGAGGTGAATGTATTCAGATATTTGGAGTGGACGTGTCAGCGGATGGGTCTATGAAAGATGAGGTGAATCATAGAATTGATGAGGGGAAAAGGGTGAGCAGTGCACTTAGGAGTCTGTGGAGACAAAGAACTTTGTCCTTGGAGGCAAAGAGGGGAATGTATGAGAGTATAGTTTTACCAACGCTCTTATATGGATGTAAAGCATGGGGGGATAAATTGTTGCAGCGAGGAGAAGGCTGGACCCCAAGTGGAAGGGTTCATGTTGGGGGGAATGTGTGGTTTTTTTAAAAGGGCAGAGAATTTCGTATTTTGGGAAGTTAGGAGGAGGTGCGGGAAAATCCAAAACTGTTTTTCCCAGGGGGGTGGGGAAGGGTTGTTGGGTGGGTTGGGGACTTTGTAGGAGAATGGGCAAAACAAAATTGACTTAAGAGTTTTTAAATTTTGTAGGGGAAGGAAGGCGGGGTGGGGGTTTGGGCCTGGGAAAGGGTTTGGGAAAGGGGGGGGGGTTAAAGGATTTTTTGTGTGCCGAGGGGTTTGGTTTTCCCCCGCAGGCATGGTGGCGTTTTTGAAAAGGAGGGGGGAATGGAGAAAAAAGGTTTTTTTAATACTTGACGTGTGTTGGAGTGTGAGAAAGAAACCCAATTTTTAAAGGGGTTCGGGGGAAAGGGGGCCGGGCCGGACTTACCCTGGATTTTGGGAATTAGGGGGCCTGAAATTAAAGGGGAGGGGGGGGGGTTAAAGGGTTGCATTTTTTAAAAACTGTAGTGTAAAAGACCCTTCTGGAAGACGTGATGGGTAAAATGATGGTAAAAGTTTTTTCTTTTTCGGGCCCCCCCCGCCTTGGGGGGAATGGCCATGTGTTAAAAAATAAAAATTAATTAAATTTTCTTTATATGGGATAAAGTTTTTTTGGGCAGCAGTAAGTTTTAAAAGAAAGTTTTTTCATAATGTTACCTCTCTTTTTCCCTCAGTCAACGATGATAAGTTTTTCCGATTTGGGTTTCCTTTTATTGTACTTCCTTTCCCGGGTTTTAAAGGAAATTTGGATTTGTTTTTTTGCTTCTTTCCAAAGTTCCTCGGAAATTTTTAAAAATTAAATTAAAAAGGTTTTTCCTTTTTTGAAAAAACCCCAAAGGGGAAAAAGCAGGTTATTTCCCCTCGTGGGTTTTCTGCCCAAAAACTTCTTCAAAAAAAAAATCCTGAATACTTCTAAATATTTCGTTTGATTTTAAATTTCCCCAGTCAAAAAATTTCCCAAATTTAAAATTGATTTTAAAATTTAAAAATTTCCCCTTTAAATTTTTACTTTTTCGTGCCTTGGGGCCTTAGAAAATTTCCTCCCAAAGTAGCCCCTTTGGCCCATCTAAGTTTGGGGAAATGGATATCCCCCCAAAAAATCAAATTTTTCAGGGCCCCTTTGAAAATTCAAAACCCGGGGGGGGGGGGGACCCAGTATGTGTTTTTTCAGACTTTTTTTTGTTATTTTGAAATTTTTTAAAATTGATCTGGGAAACATAAAAGTCCCACCCCCTCCCCCCCTTTAACCGAAAATTCTTTTCTTTTAAAACCCAATTTTTAAAACCCTGAATGGGGGAACATTCAGCAGGCTTTGCCCAAATTTTTCATATTAAAACCCGTCCCCAGCTAGGGGCCAAAAAAAAACCTCAATTTTAAACCGCACTTGAAAACTAATTAAATTTTGCCCAAAATTTATTTCTCGCAAGAAATTAAAAATTGGGAATAAAATAAAAAATTACTTTTAAGAAACCCCCTTCCCTTTCCCCTTTCTCTTCCTGCTGATTTCTGTTTCCCACTATACTTTTCACTGTCTTTGTTCCCTATTTCCCCGGGTTTTTCCCAATATTCCCCAGTAACTCAAACCTTTTCTGCCTTTTAGGGTTTGCCCCCTTTAAAAACCACAAATTCCCAACACCGAAAATTCATTTTTTTTTCCAAAAAAAACCCTTCCACTTTTTTTTGTTTAAAGGCCCTTAAGCTCCCTAAACTCCCTTTTTGGCCGTGATTCACCCTGAACCTGGAAGTAAAACCCCCACCCCTGGAAAAATGTAAAAGTTTCTGCCTTTAAAAGAGGCCCCCAGTTGTGTATGAATGGTTACAAATTTTTTTTTTACAGGGGGTTGTCCAGCCAGCAGTTGAAAAAAAATTTCCCTTTTGGAAAACCCATTCTTTTCCCCAAACTCCTTTTCCAGGGAAAAATTGTCACATACCCACGGGGTTTTCCCACCGTTTTTTAAATTATTCTATTGTGTGGGTTACTTGCAAATCAGACTTCACCCCAAAGTCTGCCAACTTCGTTGCCTCCCCAAAAGGAGATAATAGGTTTATTTTAAAAACCCTTTAATGATGTTGCCCAAAGGAGGCAAACAATATCCCCCACCCCACCCCCCGGGGACAACTTTAAACCTTTCCCTCCTCTTCCGTCCCTAAGACAAAAAGCCCTACCCATAAATTTAAAACCGACTGTCCCCAACTAAAAAAATGTTCTTCCTTACTGGAAAGAGTTCTTTTCCTAAAGTTCTTGAGGTTTTGGGTTTGGGGTTTCAAGGGATGTCGACTCTCGTCCCCCAAATTGTTTCCTTGGTACTCTTTTGTTTTTTCCCCAAAAAGAAAAGCCCAAAATTCGTCGGGGGGTTTAATTTTCCCTTTTTTGGTTTTTCTTTTGTTTTCCCCACTCCAACAGTTCTTCTTGATTTTCGGGTTTTTTTTGCTTTTTGGGCCCGGCCATTGCCCGGGTTTTCCGTCTTGCCCTGGGGGATCCACACAGGAGGATTACTACGAATCCTTTTTTTTTCCTCCGTAAAACCCCGTACAAAATTTTTGAAACCCCCAAAGCTCCTCTTTTAGCTGCTGGTAAAGTTGTTCAATGGGAGGTTTTTCATACGGGAGGGGAAAGAGTCTTTTCCCCAGTGTATCATTCATGTGGGGTTTGTGTCTAGGTGAAAGGTTCATTTTTCCCTTTTTTAAAGTAAATCTTTTTGTCCCGGGAAATTCCCAAATCTTCCGCAAAAAAACTCGTTTTTAAAATCTTCTTTAGTATCGGTGGGGGCCCGGGGAGTGCGAGGCAGGTTTTTTGGGGAAAAACACTTCACCACTTTTTTTTTTACCCCTGGACCCCCCCCCCTCCTTCAAAAGACTTGCCTTGATGCTGCTAAAGAGTACTTGTTTCGAGGTATTGAAGCTATTCTTCCTTGCCTTGGGTCAGACTTGATTACCTCACATTCCTAAGCTCAGTGTAATTCTTACAGGTCTGTTCCTTCTCCAAGATAATTATAGCAATAAAAATCACTTAACAGTTACACTTCTTTAGATATACACATTTTGGTTATAGCGTACATAGAGGATAACATAACAGGCACGATGTCATTCACATGATGGCGCATAGTGACAAAGTTACACTAGAGAAATAGTGTATACATAATCACGGTATTTGATGAAGTGAACCACTTTTTTCTATCTGGACTTCCACTTTACAAATATATCCTTATTACTTGCTCTGAAGTAGTGACCTGAAAGAGAAGAGTGGAGTGAAGGAGGGTAGGATAGGTGGGCCGCCCCATTAACGGCTTTTCAAGGCCATTTGTGTGGACAGCTGAGTTTTTCCGCTCATCTTGATCTGGGTGCCCTCTCGAGGCGCCCTGGCCAGGTGCTGGTGCTTGTGTAAGTACCACTCTGTCTTCACCGTCCACGCCCACACTGTATATTCTACGCACAAGTAATCAATTGACGTCATGTAACTGTTAGTATTTCTTATGAATAGCCAATGAAGGGAAGGGTAACTAATTCCTCAGATCAAGAGCCCTTCAACAGCATCAACGCAGTCCTCCTTGCAGGGCTCACCTTTTATAAAACGATCAGTATTAACATGAGCGACAGTTGTTTATTTCAAACCCAAGTTTGTCCCTAAATTGTAATTATACGTTAAGGGCGTATAACCCATTTCTCTGTTTATTGTTACTATTTTTTTTTATCTTATGCTGCATCCATGTGTTCATTCCCATCGTCAGTTGTGTTTATGTTGAATTAAATTACTTTATATTTAGGCCAGTTCTAGAAACGAGCCTCAAGGCTGACCACTGTAAAATGATCAGATCAGAGGAAGAACACGGGTTCCATGCTAGGCTCCAACTAGGCTGCAAATGATCATCACGATCACAATTTATTTTTTAACTGACTTTCCCCGACGCCCAAGCATATTTTAATCTATTTCAATCACTATTATACATGGATCTGAACTGCACAATGATGTGAAATTAAAAATTTAAAACGCTAATGCAGTGTGAGATTCAACGTGAATTTAGGCTGTGACTCATATATGGGTTGATAGGCTCTGTATACTTGTAGATTCCGGGATCATCGCTCCCGCGACCCAGTCCCAGACCAGGTCTCCTGATTGATTGAACTATCAGACTTCTCATGCGTGCAGCACGCACTCCCACGTTGGCCTAAAGAGGATAATATTTTCACTTTAAGTGACCCTTAGACAGAGACGTGTGATGTCACTGGCTGTTGAATGAATTTTTAGGTGAGGTTGTAAAATAAGTGAATGCTTGAATGTGATGAAGAGGTTCGATTTTAAGAGGTAATGAATGTTATAGTGTGAGTTGTTACAGTTGTTCTTTGCTGATGATGCAGTGCTTTAGGGAGATTAAGAAGAAAAGATACAGGTGGTAGATTGTGAAAGAATTTGCAGAAGCAAATTAAATATGAACACAAAAGAGAGCAAGATGATGAAAGTAGGAAGTGTAAGCAATGAGCGACTGGCCGTCGGATTAGAAGGAAAAACTCTGAAGGAAATGAATGAATCGAAACATTCGAGAGTGGATGCGTGGGCAGATGAAGCGACACATGGGGCTATCAAGGACGAGGTCAGTAATGTAATAGGTGAGGGGAAGCAAGGTTATAGAAGTAGGAAGACTGTTGTGTGACTCGACGAGTGAACTGACAGTGGTCACTCACAGTGGTGCTTTATTACCCACTGTGCTACTTTATTAAATATTTGATAAAGCTTCAGTGTTGGTGAAACTTCGTGAAATAAGTTTTCCTTGCTCTGTAGATTAAAAATGGGAATGTTACAGTCTAGTGGTGCCAGCACTCTGAGCGTAGTAGTGCCAGCAATTTTGAGTCTAGGGACGCCAGCGGTTTTGTATGGATACTCAATAAAAAAATGTCCCCAAATTTTCGATATCACTTCCACCACCATCACCACCACCACTACTGCTGCTCCTGAGAGTGCCTTATATTACTGCTGAACTAATTCCAAAACTGCTACTCTTATAGCCTCAGAAGGTGCGTTAGTATTACTGCTGAATTACTTTGAATGAAGGATTACGTATTATTATTTAAAAGGCGCTAAACCGATATGCGCTTTTTTATGTGTATGAACAATATCTAGGGAAATCGTACACTAACATGTATCTTTCAGTGGGTGTCCTAAAGTTACCGAAGGGCTCTTGATCCACGGACTGGAGTTATAATCGCCTTCATCCAATCAAACATGACTACCACCCATTTCCCATGACCCATAGGGTTTAGTGTTGGCAGCACGGGTATTAGATATCGTAAAAATAACAGTTATTTGTAGTAACAATAGCAGGAGTGGTAGTAACAGTAGTAGGAGTGGTAGTAGTAGTAGTAGTAGCATGTAGTAGAAGTGGCAGTAATAGTATTAATGGTAGCAGAAGTACGAATAAGTGCTTTGTGAGGGATGGAAAAATAGCAGTTAGGAAACAGCCCACTGGGAAGAGATACTTCATCTCCACAGAACATGACCTTAAAACATTCTTCCTAAGTGAGGCTGGACTAACAGAATCAGAGTAAAGTGCAGATAATACCCATAGTCCACCGTTAGTGTTATATTGTCATAAATTTGTGCCCCCCTAAAATTCTAATACTCCAACTACTTTTAATTGTCATTGTTGTATTCAACGACCATTCTACCTCATAGTCTTAATTGTATTTAATATCTACGGAATCTATCTCCTTTTTTACAACTTACCACATCACTGTTCCATCTTATTCTTTTATAAACTAACCATAACTTGTCTTCAATAATTCTACCTCACTTTAAAAAATACTCAATTGCCCAATTTTATTCTAAATCCCTATTATTGCCCAATTTTACTTTAAACTATATTGATAAAACTTATTGTAACTTCTTAATTTTGACCATTTTTATTCCATACTTTTTTAACCTAGTATTTTCAACTACAACTTTTATATCATACTGTCTACCATCTTACTAGCATATTAAACCAAGTCATTGCCATTTTTATTTTTATCATTTTTTTTATTATTTTTTGCTACCTTAATTTGTGTATTTTATCCTGTCAATTTTTAAATCTAATTATACTCTAATTCTTGTAAACAACTTATATAAGACCTTACAATTGAGAGTCTTGTTCCTTTATTATATTATTAGATTAATCACAGTTTTACTCTAGCTCATTCTAGCCAATACATAGTCAATACCAAATTCACTATACTAGACCATAGTGCAATTACTGGTGAGGGGACGGGTGCTATTTGTAATTTGTATTTTTTTTACTATTAGACTAAAACCTAGTTGTACTATAGCTCTTTCCCTAGCTCAATACAAGTCAATACCAAATTCACTATATTAGACCATAGTGCAATTACTAGTGAGGGGACTGGTGCTATTTTTAATTTGTATTTTTATATTATTAGTTAAATTCAGTTGTACCATAGCTCATTCTACCCTCAAGACATAGTAAATACCAAATTCACTAAAATTAGACCATAGTGCAATTACTAGTGAGAGACTAGTGCTATTTTTAATTTGTCTTTTATATTATTAGATTAAACCTATTGTACTTTAGCACTCTTAGCTCAAAACATAGACTCCACAAAAGTCATTATTAGACCTTAGTGCAATTACAAGTGAGAGTCTTGTTCTATTTTTAATTTGTATTTTTATTTTACTAGTTTATAACTAGTTGTATTTTAGTTCATTCCAGCACAACACGTAGACAACATCAACTTCATTATGTGTAGTAGTGACTATACCCTACATGACCAAAATACTCTAGCTAATACTTGTCCAAACTTCCTACCACTACAGATATCAGTACTAAAAACTAAACACACAACTCAGGATTAAATAACCATAATTTAAACCTAGAAGATGATTGATCACGTTGACCCTGATCAAAAACCTCCATAATCTGACACCCAATCAAAACCTATTGGAAAGTAACTGCCTTTATTACACAGCATCACAAGCCACCACTATCCTAAACAATGCTAAAAAGTCTATCAGTACTTAACTACAACATCAGGTCCTTAAGCAAACACTATGATGACCCCCTTTAGCACTCCTTGAATCACAAAAAGACCCCTTCTCCTGCATTATTCTTACTGAGACCTGGCTTAAGCAGGACACAAAAAGATTATCTACCTCTACCAGGATACACAGCAATTCACAACTGCAGAACAAACCATGTTGGGGGTGGTATTGAAATCTATTACTCTAACCAAATTATCTTGTCTTAGCACCACTTGCTTTAGTGTGAATATGGGGAAAAACATTTTTGCTAATTTACTGAAAAAAAACCTTAAGACGCCTATAACAATCGGTGCCATTTACCGGATACCTCACCAAAACATCCCAAATTTCAGTGAGAAATTAAAGTCACTAATAACAAACAGACAAAGGGAATAAGCACCACCTTCTCTTAGCTGGAGACTTCAACATCAACCTTGGCTTACTAGATGATCAGCCTGTAACTGATTTCATCAACAATATGAACAACACACTTCTCCCTACCAACAATAACTAAACCAACCAGGCTCACTGAGACAAGTGCATCCATAATAGACCACATATGGGCCAATAATACTAGCCCCCCCTTTAAATCAGGAATAATCACAGATAGCACTACAGACCACTACCCCACCTTCCTCCTGACAAACATTAGTAAACCCCCCACTTGAATACAACAAAGTCTCATTTAGGGCTCCTTTACGAGGCCTCCCGTAAGGAAGTTCACAGCTGACCTAGAGACGTTGATTGGCCTACAGAATTCTCCAAGGCCAATGGTATTGATGACTGGACAACATTTTTTCTTAACAAATTACTTAGACTATACAACCCAAAAATTGTCCTATAAAAACAAAAAAGATCACAACAAAAAGGCTTGGTTGCCCATGGGAACCAGCACCATTCTGAAATTTCCCTTGACAAGAAACACCAATATGAAAAGCAATTAGACAGGGCTTAATACACAAAGATACTCTTAAACACTATTCATCAGCTCTCACCAAAGTGATAAAAAAAGCCAAACAACTATACTACTCCAGTAGATTCACAACACTAGAGGAGATATAAAAAGGACCTGGAAAACACTCTTTCAGATTCTAGGGACCCACAAACTGAGAAAAACCAAGAATAATTGTCCTAACTAAACCTAATGAAACACAACTACACCCACTGACACAGCTAAACAAGATAAACGACTTCTTCTCAAACATAGGATCTAATTCCGCCAGTAAAATCCCACATACCATGCCCATGCCGGGGACTACCTAGATGGAAATTTCCCTAATTCCTTTATCTTGCACCAACTGAGCCCACGGAAGTCATTGAGATCATAAAGTCACTTAAAAATAAACTCGGGGAATCTTCTCATGTCCCACCATTACTGTACAAGCGAGCGGGGCCCCTGTCCTTTTGCATGCTATTTCATTACTTTTTAAAAAAAGTCAATAGAGACTAGCACCTTCCCGAAATACTCAAGATGGCAAGGGTTACACCAATAATAAAGGTGGTGACCCTACAGACTTTAAACAACCCATAGGCCAATATCTAACTTACCATTGCTATCCAAAATCTTTTAGAAACTCGTGCACAGGAGACATTTATAACAGCTCAAAACATACTCAACCCCCGCCAGTTTGGATTCAGGAAAAATAAAAGCACTAATGATGCAATCATAAAAATGCTAGATCTGCTTTACACAGCATTGGAAAATAAGGAATATCCACTAGGAATTTTTATTGACCTAAGAAAAGCTTTTGAACAGTAGACCCCCGACATCCTACTCCACAAACTTGATCACTACGGTATAAGAGGCCATGCGCTTGCTTATTTCAAATCTTACATTACTAATAGGTATCAGTACGTCACCATTAAAGACACAGCATCAGCAACACGGCCACTTGATTTCTGGAGTTCCGCAGGGAAGTGTCCTTGGTCCCCTGCTCTTCCTCTATACATCAATGCCTTCCAAACGTATCCCAACACCTGAAACCCTTCTCTTTGTGATGACACGACTTATGTCATCTCCACCCTAATCTTGCCACCCTCAACCCATTGTGAATGAGGAGCTGATTAAAATATCGACTTGGATGACAGCCAATAAACTTACGCTTAACACTGACAAAAACCCACTATTTATGTTTGGTAGCAGAGCAGGAGATGCCACAAATTAACATTAGATTGACAACACTTAATTACCAAAATAAGGGGGAAATTCCTAGGCTTATACCTTTACAACAACCTGAATTTCAGCACCATATCCAGCATATAGCCAAAAAGTATCCAAAACGGTTGGGATCCTCTTTCCCAAATACGATACTACGTGCCGCAAATTTCCCTTCTCAACACCCATACCACTCACTTATTATCCATACCTCACCCATGCTATTTGTGCTTGGGGATCAACTGCAGCAACACACCTAAAGCCAATAATAACCCAACAAAAAATGCAAATAAGAATAATACTAAATCCATCCCTGGCAACCACCCCCCACTCTTCATAGATCTAAACTTACTCCCGTTCAGTACATCCACACTTACTACTGTGCAAAACTACATCTACAGGGCCTTAAACTCTAATATCAACCTTGACCTAAAACGCTTTCTTGATAGTTGTGACAGAACCCACAGGCATAACACCAGACACAAACATCTCTACGACATTCCCGTGTCCGACTAAACCTTTACAAAAAATTCAATGTATGTCAAAGGCCCTAAAATCTGGGAAAACCCTACCTGAGAACTCTGAACGCAGACACATTCATCACCTTCAAAACACCATTAGAAAACATCTTATCTCCCTGATACACCCGTCAACTAACTACACGAATACCCCCTGGTGGTTCACACTTACACTCACTCACTCATTTGACCATAAACAGAAAAATTAATCTCCGTCTTAAAATAATGAATTTCCCGTGATACTCCAATACTGAAACTATGTACTGTGCCAAAACAAAAGCATTCACATTGCTAAACTCACAAACTAGTATTTAGTCACTTAGCCATATACCAACTTACCTCATAATTTGTAATGTTTTACAATTAAGAATAAAACTAAGTATGCCCGAAATGCCTAGCCATGCTAAGCGTTCTAGTGGTACACTCTGTAATCACAATTTTACTACATGTAAACCAAACAATAACCAAATTTCTGTAAACTCAGCATTGTAATCCTTATAGAGAATAAACTTTGAAAATTGAATGTGTGTGAGAGATCACCTGTTTGTAGTCAGAGAGCAGCGCTGTGCTCCTGGTGTATGGTCTTCAGTAATTAATTCATCATATAACTTATTTTCCAAATTCGAGAAATTGAACCTACCACCATCTCTTAATTCATTCCATTTTTTCCACAACTGATTTGTGAAAAAACAAACTTTGAAATACGTATTCTCTGAACTCTATTTTTCCTTCATTGTACAGCTATGGTTTATTGTTCTCTCTATTGAAAGTAGTAATATTTTCTTTGTCAGTTCTTTCATATTTCTATGATTTTATGTGTAGTTATCTGCTAGTTTCTTATCAACCGTCGGTATCTAAACTGTTTGCAACTTTCTTCGTAACTCTCACATTTCGCTTTCAATCATATTGTTGCTTTTCTCTGGGTTTTTTTCTATCGTGCTCACACTTTGTTTCTATGTAAGGACACACAACATCCGCTCTGTACTTAACTTTTGCCCTGATATGTTGCTCACATTTTTTTAGCATTTCTCAATATATATTTGAAAAAAAAAAGTTTTTATAGTTATACGTGTAGCAAATGAGTTTCTCACGGTATTGTTCATTGGATCTTTCAGTGACAATCTTTTGTTAACAATAGTCCCTAGATCCCTCTTTCTGTCTGAATTATTTTGTCACACGATATGTTGCTTACTTGTCTGGGTAAATCACATGACGTGTGTTTTAATCACATGACGACCCACAGCTTTAAAAATGCTCAATAAGAGTATCTTTAAAATTGTGGCAATGCTTAAATTGTAGTGCTCTTGCTACAAGGTCACTAATTGTGTTTGTGGTAGAGCACTTGGCTCTCTCCACCGCTAGTGAACTCAAGACAGATTCTTCGTCTGGCTTGTTTTCGCTTTCTCACATTAACAGATGTATGACATTGATTTGCATTAAACTCCATCACTCAACTTTTGCTGCATTTGCTCAATTTATCCAAGTTATCTTGTAGGGATTTACAGGTATTTTCTTTGTTTGCAAAGATCATTGCATTATCTGCCAACATGTTTATATAATCATTTATTCCCTGTGGCAAGCCATTTATATAAATGAAAGTTAAAAAGTAATTTAAAAATATTGAAAGTTGTATTGAGGAACGAAAACACAGCATATAGGTCAGCACAATTTCAAATGTTTTGTGTTAATTTTGAAAGGGCTGAGTTGGTAAGCCAGCGGAAAGATTTTATGTATGAAACAACAAATTATAACTCATTAATTTGTGAGTTATAACATTACTTGTGACTGTGTACTTAGCGTATTTGTGATTATGCATATTACGACTGTACGTATCTGTGGAAGTGAAGTTTGTAGCTCTGGGTATTTTTTTTTTTTTTACTGTGGATATAGGTTTTATAGGTGTATATAAATCCTTAGAAAGTATGGACGAATCTTAACAGCTGTGAATAATAGTTTGTAACTGTGGATAAAGCCTTTGTAGTTGAATATAAAACCTTTGTAGATGAATGTAAAAATCTTCATTGATGAATATAGAAGCTTTGTAGGTGTGGAAATTCATTTTGTAGCTGTGGATAAACGTTTTCAGCTGTGGGAAAAACTTCGTAGGTTTGGATATTTTGCTTCTTGTGACTACATATGGATATCAGTTTTGTAACTGTAGATAATAATAGTTTTTTTTTTAACCGATGATATCAGATTCGCAATTGTAGATATAATATTGATTTGTAGCTATGCAGAAAAAATAATGTTGAGGATTTATTTAAAAATTTCGTTGCATATGTGTTGTTTGTGAACTGTGAGAGAATTTTTTCAATCCTTAATGAATGATTATTAAAAAAATCATTTTCTTCACGAAGCAAGAATTATATTATTATTATTACTATATTATTATTATTACTATATTATTATTATTATTATTACTATATTATTATTATTATTACTATATTATTATTATTATTATTACTATATTATTATTATTATTATTACTATATTATTATTATTATTACTATATTATTATTACTATATTATTATTATTATTATTATTATTATTATATAAAACAATCACCAAACACGCATGGGTCGTGGAACTAGGAAGTGGAGAGTGTTGACACCCATTCGGGTAGAAGCACGAACATTCATTCAAGAAAGGTAATCGCCTGAGTGTCTTTTGATTCAGTGAGCTGAGGCAGGAGTGTTGTTGTTGCTGCTGACAGGTGCTGCTCTTGTGACCGTGTGTCAGCCAAATGTTTGGCTTGACGTCAGCAGCGACTGCCGTCCAACATTCCCTGGATTATCACATATATCTGTTAATCCTTCATCGGGATTTGCTCTTGAGTGTATCTGTTAGAGTACAGGGGAAAATTATAAGTTACAAAGGATGTATACACCGAGAGTTGTGTTTATCAGAGTATATACATTGGAGAGTACATAGTATACATCCGTATTTTAGAGATTAAAGTATTCTTGACTGGTGAACAAGCTACAGGCAGTCTTAATGACCCTCCTGTAGTCGACAGGCTTTAAACCCAGTTATCCAGAGTATCAACTATATTTTTTACTTAATTTGGTTAGTACTTGCTAAACTCAAATGAAAAGTTAGCTACACTGCTGGAACAGTTCACAACAAGCACACACAAATTTAAAACAACTAAATGAGGTTTCAGAGTCCCCCCTGGACCATTATTAAGTTAATTACTTGATAATCTTCGAGTTTTTCATTCTCTAAATTTTCATTAGGGTCTGACGTAAGAGTTACCCACGACTGGTGACTTGCATTGTTGGCAGCTTGTGTTCTTGTGCAATTTATTTGTTAGGCGCCTCAGACACACAGGCTTTTATATCAGTTATAGGGAAAACTGTTGCTTGCACGATTGTATTTTTTTTTCGTAATGGCCAACTTTTTTTAACGTTTAAAGTTTTCTTTTAGTATTGATGTGATAATTATGTTGTGAGGTGTTTATTTTCCATTTTGTTCTTGAGACACACACATGATACTGTTCTCTTTAAACACAGACGAATATGTATACCCTAGAGACAGTCGCAGATGTATACCCTTGACACATGTATACCCTTGACACAGATACACATGTATAGCCTTGACACATACACATGTACATGTATACCTTTGACACATATACACCCTTGACACATAAATGCACATGTATACCCTTGAGACAGACGCACATATGTACTCTTAAGACAAATATATGAATACCCTTGAGACGAAGACGCATATGTGTACCTTCCTTAAAACACTAGAGTACGATTATGAGTGCATTTACTATGCTAGTGTGAGGTCTCACAACTGCCTACCTGAGTACTAAATCTTATTACTTCTCATTAAACTAAGCTAAAATATTCTTTGTGTTCTGGGAAACCCAACATTACGTACGTACAGTGTATAAACTTTCCACTTGAAATGTTAAAGACAGGCAGAAGTAAATGCTCTTATAAATCATGTGCAATTCTCACCCGTTATGAAGATCGTCGCTTTAGCAGCATTCACTTAGGAAGCTGAAATTTCCCAGTTGATGTCGTGACTGTTTCAGGAAAATTGTTCTGCTGTTTAGAGTAGGGATTATTGAAACTTGTTTGTCCCTCTGCCAAGACTAATCCAACGTTAATCTTCACTAGGATTCGGGGAATGTCTTGATTAACTCTAGCTAATGATTGGTTCAGGAGAGTAATTGGCAGGTGAGGGCACATGGTTTACCATGTGACTGACTGCGTCTAGTTAGATAGGTTGCGTTGGGTTGGATTAGGCTAGGTTAGGTCAGACCAGGACCGGCTGTGATAAGTTTGGTCAGGTCATTATGATTATTTTAATAATTATAATAATAATAATAGAAATGGTATAAAATACCGACAAGAGGGATAAAGACAACTGCAGTATAATGCGATCCTGTATTGACAGTAAAGGATTACATTATACTGAATTTGGTGTCTATCCGTAATAATAATAATATTGTTATTAATTATTATCGCATTATTCTACTTTTATGTCTGTTCATAATAATAATAATAATAATAATAATAATAATAATAATAATAATAATAATAATAATGGTTTATAGCCAGAGATGCCACGTAGGAGAAAATTCGTAAAAATATTTTTTCTGATTTTTTTCATGTACTGATAAATATATTGATGTGAAAGATCATAGTAAGCAAATTACCGAAGTAAATTTGCAAACTGACCTAGAAGCCTAATCTAGTTTTGCTAAAAATTACGAAATATAGCCGATCCTACCCATTAGTCTATGATCGCTTTAAATTTAGTTAATTATATGATGGACCCAATTTCAAAGCGGTTTGCATTGGAATTGGGTCCAACATTTTGAGACATTTGTATACTTCAATTCCTAAAGGAATAATTAATGTAAACTCTCAGCATATGTACTCAGAGATATGTGCATATACATCTCTGTGTACAGGTATATTTTCTTCCATGACATCAAGGAAATATATATTTTTCTTGATCATACCTATTTTCGCAGAGTAATTGTAACAAAGAAGTTACAGTTTTGGGATTAGATGCTCGCTCTAAAGCCAAGTCACCAGGTTCATGGCTATAAAACACCACGAGGTCTACTCGCTCATGCTAGGCAGGTTCAGTTCACACCCACTCAATGTACCCGTCCAATCTACTGTATATTACTGTATATTCAATGCTACCAAAAGTTTTTGCCACAGCTACTGTACCTGGAAGTTTGTTCCACTCATCTGCAACTGTAGCCAAACCTGTTTTCCCAGTATCCTTTCTAAATCTAAATTTCTCCAACTTGAATCCTGTCTTTGTTAGATGTTTTCAGCACGCTATTCGTGTTTTCCGTTGTACACTTCAGTCATATCTCCCCTAATTCTATGCCTTTCCAGAGAGTGTAAGTTCAGTAATACTTGCAACCTATTTTAGCAAGAAAGGTTTCTAATACATATCAACTTCGTCATTCTTTTCTGCATATTTTGGAGCGCATATATATCCAACCTGTAATATGGAGACCAGAACAGAGCTCTATAATCTAAATGAGGTCTTAACCAAAGATATATAAAGCTGAAACATAACAATAGAACTTCTATTATTTGCACTTCTTGATGTGAATCCAAGAGTTCTATTATCTTTATTATAAACACGCACTGCTAGCCAGAACTCCTGGATCTATTCCGCATTCACTTAGACCAAGATGTCCATTATTATAAGTGCAATAATTATTTATTTTTCCTATGATTTGAACCATTGACTTGTCTGCAATGAACTGCAACTTCTCCCACCACGACATCAACTTATCCAGGTCATCTTGTAGTCCGTTAGTGTAGTATCCACATCAGAAATTATTTGACGGTCTAGTTTAGCGTCATCGGCAAATCTATTTACGCCACTATTTATTCCCTTATTAATGTTGTTTATGTAGACTGTGAACAACAAGGGTCTTAACACTGACCTCTGTACCACACCGCTCATGAAAGGTCCCCATTCCAAATAATCCGCATTAATACCAACTCTTTATTGCTTATCGGTCAGCCATGCCAGTTGTTTGACGACCATGTCACTAGTGACTTTGATATTGCGTAATTTACTTTCGTCCTGACCAGTATAATTGAATCTGGAATTTTTTTTTGTATCCTTTTGTGTAAAAACAGAGAGGAAATAAGTGTTGAAAATGTTGATCATTTCTTTTTTCGCTAACAGTAAGCTGAACTGAGTTACATTTAAGCTGGTCTATCCTTTTCCTTAATCTTATTCCTTATATATACCTGAAAGAAACCTTTAGGATTGGTTTTTGATTTCTTTGTAATATTAATTTCATTTTCTCTTTGGCCTTCCTTATTATTTTTTTACTTCTCTTAAATTTAATATATTGTTTAACAAGGTGGCTCTCACCTCTTATGATTCGCCTGTATAAAAACTCTTCTTTTCACATAACATTATAAAGTATCACATTTATAAAACACTGCGTCTTTAAAATACAGCTTCTGTTATTATATGAAACACATGTAACACTCGTGGATGTATAATGAGTGTTGAACGTAGAGTTTATACAACAAACTAAAGTGCACACGACACCTTAGCTGATGTTGTTAACACTTGCCTACACTCATGTTGTAAACACTTACCTACACTTATGTGACACTTACCTACACTTATGTTGTAAACACCTACACTCATGTTGTAAACACTTACCTACACTTATGTTGTAAACACTTACCTACACTCATGTTGTAAACACCTACACTTATGTTGTAAACACTTACCTACACTCATGTTGTAAACACCTACACTTATGTTGTAAACACTTACCTACACTCATGTTGTAAACACTTACCTACACTCATGTTGTAAACACTTACCTACACTTATGTTGTAAACACTTACCTACACTCATGTTGTAAACACTTACCTACACTCATGTTGTAAACACTTACCTACACTCATGTTGTAAACACCTACACTCATGTTGTAAACACTTACCTACACTCATGTTGTAAACACTTACCTACACTATGTTGTAAACACTTACCTACACTATGTTGTAAACACTTACCTACACTCATGTTGTAAACACTTACCTACACTCATGTTGTAAACACTACCTACACTTATGTTGTAAACACTTACCTACACTCATGTTGTAAACACCCTTACCTACACTATGTTGTAAACACTTACCTACACTCATGTTGTAAACACTTACCTACACTCATGTTGTAAACACTTACCTACACTCATGTTGTAAACACTTACCTACACTTATGTTGTAAACACTTACCTACACTCATGTTGTAAACTTACCTACACTTATGTTGTAAACACTTACCTACATTCATGTTGTAAACACTTACCTACACTCATGTTGTAAACACTTACCTACACTCATGTTGTAAACACTTACCTACACTCATGTTGTAAACACTTACCTACACTTATTTGTAAACACTTACCTACACTCATGTTGTAAACACCTCACTCATGTTGTAACACTTACTACACTCATGTTGTAAACACTTACCTACACTCATGTTGTAAACACTTACCTACACTCATGTTGTAAACACTTACCTACACTTATGTTGTAAACACTTACCTACACTCATGTTGTAAACACCTACACTCATGTTGTAAACACTTACCTACACTCATGTTGTAAACACCTAACCATGTGTAACACTTACCTACACTCATGTTGTAAACACTTACCTACACTTATGTTGTAAACACTTACCTACACTCATGTTGTAAACACTTACCTACACTTATGTTGTAAACACTTACCTACACTCATGTTGTAAACACCTGCACTCATGTTGTAAACACTTACCTACACTCATGTTGTAAACACTTACCTACACTCATGTTGTAAACACTTACCTACACTCATGTTGTAAACACTTACCTACACTTATGTTGTAAACACTTACCTACACTTATGTTGTAAACACTTACCTGCACTCATGTTGTAAACACTTACCTACACTCATGTTGTAAACACTTACCTACACTCATGTTGTAAACACTTACCTACACTTATGTTGTAAACACTTACCTATCATGTTGGTAAACACTTACCTACACTTATGTTGTAACACTTACCTCACTTTGTTGTAAACACTACCTGCATCATGTTGTAACACTTACCCTAACTCATGTTGTAACATTACTACACTTAGTTAAACACTTACCTGCACTCATGTGTGTAACACTTACCTACACTAGTTGTAAACTTAGCTCCAGTTGTAACACTACCTGCCCATGTTTTAAAGCTTTTCCACTATGTTGTAAACACTTACCTCACTCATGTGTAAACAATTACCTACACTGTATGTTGTAAACACTTTCCTGCACTCATGTTGTAACACTTACCTCACTCTGTTGGTACACTTACCTACACTCATGTTGTAACACTTACCTACACTCATGTTGTTAACACTTACCTAACTCATGTTGTAAACATACCAACTTGTTGTAACACTTACTGATATTGGCAGAATTAGCCATACCTGTCTTTGCAGTGTCTGACTTTCATAACTTTTAATTAGCTTAGCTCGTCTAAGCTTTGTGTATAACGTAAATTGTATGTGTGGCTCATGTTGTGTACTTACCTGTTGTGACTGTAGGGTCGATTCACACTCCTCCCGCATCTGCCTAGTGACTGGCCATCTCCCTGTCCATGAGTACTCCCTTTGTGTGCAGGGATCGAGACTGCTCCTGCCCGGTGTGTGTGTGTGTGTGTGTGTGTGTGTATGGTGTGGTGTTGTGTGCGTGTGCGTGATGTGTGCGTGTGTACTCACCTAATTGTGGTTGCAGAAGCAGATCAGCTCCTGTTCCTTTCCTTCTTCATGATCGCCACTAGTCCTGTCTCTCCTGCCAGAGCTTTAACCTCGTCTTAAACATGTTGTGCCTGTCTCCATTACACACTTGCTAGACTTCCACTTCCTGACAATCAGTGATGAAGAAATACTTCCTAACACCTTACATCGGTCTCCAACTCTAATTGTGTGTCCTGGACGCAGTATTTTGTATGTCGTTATCACGTCTCCCCCAACCCTCCTGTCCTACAGTGTCGTCAGCCGATTTCCCTTAACCTTTCTTCTTAGGACATTCCCCTTAGCTCTGGAACTAACCTTGTCGCAAACATTTGCACTTTCTCTAATTTCTTGACGTGCTTGATCAAGTGTGGGTTCCAAACAGGTGCTGCATACTCCAGTATGGGCCTGACATATACGGTGTGCAGTGTCTTGAACGATGCCTTACAAAGGTGTCGGAACGCTGTTCTCAGGTTTGCCAGGCGTCCTTGTGCTGCAGCAGTTATCTAGTTGATGTGTGCTTCCGGAGACGTGCTCGGTGTTATACTCATCCCAAGATCTTTCTCCCTGAGCGAGGTTTGCATTCTTTGGCCACCTAGCCTATACTCTGTCTGCGGTCTTCTTTGCCCTTCCCTGATCCTCATGACTTTGCATTTGGCGGGTTAAATTCGAGAAGCCAGTTGCTGGACCAGGTGTCCAGCCTGTCCAGGTCTCTTTGTAGTCCTGCCTGATCCTCATCTGATTTAATTCTCCTCATTATCTTTACATCATCTGCGAACAGGGACACTTCTGTGGGGGGGGGAGTAATTGAGAAAGAGAGAGAGAGAAACTTCTTGGTCTAAAATTATTCTGCAGCTGTTGTGTGCTCTCAGGTGTATTTTGTTGTCTACACTGTGGGAAGAAAGTTCTGGCACTCAGGGGGTAAACGTGGGTAGAAAGTTGGCATTGTGGGTATTTGGATGACAGGTTGGTGTTTGGGCGTGTGTTGACCTTCCTCTCCCTTCACGACGAGTGCCTTGGCACTGGTGAAGGTTCTTCATCCATGGTATTGGAGCTACTCTACCCTTCTATGACATCTGATTGCCTCCCTGTCTCTGGGGAATAAGACGCACACATGCAACACCTGATTATCTTTATTTGAAGACGTTTCGGCCAACCAGTGGCTTTATCGTTTCAGTACAGAGGTAATCTGAAGGTGATGACACTGGACACATGATATTTAATCCCTTCAAACTAAAGTACTGAAACACCGACTTCCAGACTGAGGGAATGATTACCTCATCTTCCAGAGCCTTCTGTGTTTAGTTCTGAAAAGGTGAGGGACTGACTACCTCGTCTGCCACTGTCTTCTGTGTAGTTCTACAAGATTGAGGGACTGATTACCTCATCTTCCACAGTCTTCTGTGTATAGTTTTGCAAGGCTGAGGGACCTTCTACTGTCTCAAATTTCAACACCTTCAAATTGTCTCTGAATTGAACGGATAAAGTCACTGGTTGGCTAAAAGTCTTCAAATAAGGACTCCCGGGTATTGCATGTGTGTCTTATTCTTCCTCTTGTCAACACTGTTTATCAGTATTATACCTCCCTTTTTGTGTACGACTCCTACGGGTTTAACGTTTTCCCTTGAGTATTACCATAATTATCGTCATCTTTGCACATTTTACATTGTGTTCCTTTGTTGCAGTTAGTACGTCAACCTGTGATATATACAAGTGACATACAGAAGTCTTGTAGTTACCACCCTGTCATATATACAGGTAACATGTGTTTTGCAGTTACCACCCTGTCACATATACAGGTAACATGTGTTTTGCAGTTACCACCCTGTCACATATACAGGTAACATACATGTGTCTTGAAGCTGTTACCAACCTGTGACATGAACAAGTAACATCCAGACGTCCTGGTCACCAGCCTCACTACTCTTCTACTTGTTCATCAGTCATATGGGTTTAATGGAAATATCTCTCTTTAAACACTAGAGATTCAGTGTTTCTTAACTAGCCTTTGTAACACTGTACAGATTCAGTGTTTCTCAACCTGATTGTAACACTGTACAGATTCAGTGTTTCTCAACCTGACTGTAACACTGTACAGATTCAGTGTTTCTCAACCTGACTGTAACACTGTACAGATTCAGTGTTTCTCAACCTGACTGTAACACTGTACAGATTCAGTGTTTCTCAACCTGACTGTAACACTGTACAGATTCAGTGTTTCTCAACCTGACTGTAACACTGTACAGATTCAGTGTTTCTCAACCTGACTGTAACACTGTACAGATTCAGTGTTTCTCAACCTGACTGTAACACTGTACAGATTCAGTGTTTCTCAACCTGACTGTAACACTTCAGATTTAGTGTTTTACAAAGTACCTTCTAACCTGTAATCTGCTGCCAAGAACACTCCTTCCTTGGATTAAATCTGATTATCTCCCATTTCACAATCGCTGTATGACTGATTTGGTAGAGTCAATTACAGGTGTTTTATATGTAACCAGAGTACAGGCAGTTACAGGTGTTTTATATGTAACCAGTGTACAGGCAGTTACAGGTGTTTTATATGTAACCAGTGTACAGGCAGTTACAGGTGTTTTATATGTAACCAGTGTACAGGCAGTTATAGGTGTTTTATATGTAACCAGTGTACAGGCAGTTACAGGTGTTTTATATGTAACCGGTGGTACAGCCAGTTACAGGTGTTTTATATGTAACCAGTGGTACAGGCAGTTACAGATGTTTTATATGTAACCGGTGGTACAGTCAGTTACAGGTGTTTTATGTGTAACCAGTGGTACAGGCAGTTACAGGTGTTTTATAAGTAACCAGTGGTACAGGCAGTTAAAGGTGTTTTATATGAAACCAGTGATACAGGCAGTTACAGGTGTTTTATATGAAACCAGTGATACAGGCAGTTACAGTTGTTTTATATGAAACCAGTGATACAGTCAGTTACAGGTGTTTTATATGTAACCAGTGGTACAGACAGTTACAGGTGTTTTATATGTAGTGGTACAGGCAGTTACAGGTGTTTTATATGTAACCAGTGGTACAGGCAGTTACAGGTGTTTTATATGGAACCAGTGGTACAGTCAGTTACAGGTGTTTTATATGTAATCAGTGGTACAAGCAGTTACAGGTGTTTTATATGTAACCAGTGGTACAGACAGTTACAAGTGTTTTATATGTAGTGGTACAGGCAGTTACAGGTGTTTTATATGTAACCAGTGTACAGGCAGTTACAGGTGTCTTATATGTAACCAGTGGTACAGGCAGTTACAGGTGTTTTATATGTAACCAGTGGTACAGGCAGTTACAGGTGTTTTATATGTAATCAATGGAACAGGCAGTGAGAAGTATTTTACATATAACCAGTGGTACAAGCAGTAACCAGTGGTACAAGCAGTAACAGGTGCTTTATACGTAACCAGTAATACAGGCAGTAACATGTTTTGTATGTAACAAGTGCTGTAGGTAATAACAAATGTGTTTGTTATACATTGCAGGTATGTGCTGTTGATGTCGACATGTATGTGTGTGAGGGGCGAACACACAGGTGAGCCAAGGTTACTCTCTCCTCTTAATCATCACTCATACCTGAGACAGGGGTCTAAGGTCAGTAATGAGAGTAACAATACCCGCGTTACTCTTCAACTCATGGAGGATATGTCTGTGTGAGTGATTATGTCTTACAACCATATGTGGTGTTTTTAGCATCCTCATATTTGTGAGATATATAAATATAATAATATATATAATATATATACTATAAAATATATTTATATATATATATATATAAATATATATATATTTAATAGTTCCTTGATATGTGAGTAGTCACGAAAGCGCTTGGATTTCTCTATTCTTTCAGAGTGGTTGTTTGCATATATATATATATATATATATATATATAATATATATATATATATATATATATATATATATATATATATATAAAGTTTGTGGGTATAGGAAGGTGGGTGCAGTTGAGAAGGGGAGGGAATGGTGGAATGATGTGGTAAGGAGGATAGTAAGAGAGAGAAAAAGTTAGCATGTGAGAGATTTTTACAATGCTGAGGTGATATGTGGAGAACAAGATATAGGGAAAGAAAGAAAAGTGGTTGAATTATGATGTAATGCAAAAGGTGAACTAAGGAAAAAGTGAATGAGGATTGATCAACAAATTTTGCTGAGACTATAAAAAAGTTGGATGGAAATAAAAGAAAATAGTTAAAAATGCCCAGGGAACAACTGGAATTAGCAGGTAAGAGCAATAAAGAGGAGCTATAAGATGGGATGACGAGGAACTGGGAAGATGGAGGGAATATTTTTATATTCCCCTGATATACTTTTGGTGAGTTTCGAGAATTTTCCTGCTAGAACCTAACCATGGGCCAGACTTATTTGGTGCTCACCTGCTCCACCAGGCTGTCGCTGCTGGCGGCCCACTGGCCCACGTGTCCATGACAGCCTGGCTGATCCAACACTTGGTGAAACTACATGTCAAGTTTCCTCTGGAAGACTTCTACACGTGTCCTGGCAATGTTTCTGATATCTTTGGGTAAAATGTTAAATAGTCTGGGACCTCAGATGTTGATACAATGTACTCTTATCCTGCCTACATCACTGAGTTTATTTTACATTTTCTTCCATATCTCTCACTCCAGTATGTTGTTACAGTAGTGTGCAGATATGGGACTAGGCCTTCAAGTTGTTAAATGTTGAAGAAAGGAAGACAGTGCATTAGGCAGCGAGGTATAACATCTTCTAGGAATAAGTAAGAACCATATCTTAATATGGAGGAAGTGCATGAGGTAGTGGGTAGAATGAAAGGGAGTAAAGCAGCTGAGATAGATGAAATTAAGACAATTATTGAAAGTATGAAGGGATATAGCTTTGACGTGGTTGGTATATTTATTCAGTGTATTCATGAAAGAAGGGAAGATACCTAAGGATTAACAGAAAGCGTGCTTAGTTCCTGTGTATAAGGAAAAAGAAATCAAGAGTGAGTTTAAGAATTATAGGATAAAGTGCGTGGTAAAGTGTATGGTAGAATTGTTATTGAAAGAATTAAGGGTAAGCCAGAAAGTAAGAGTGCACAGGAACAAGAAGGATTCAAGAAGGGTAGAGAATATGTTGACTAAGTGTTTATTTAAGCATGTAAGTGAGCAGTTCTTAGATAAAGGAACATGACTCACGAAATCGTAATGACACGATTGCAAACAAACCATACCACGGGTGGGGTTTGAACCCGCGGTCAGAGTCTGGAGTTTTGAGACTCTCTGGCCGCGGGTTCAAACTCCACCCGTAGTATAATTTGTTTAGATAAAAGAACTTTTTGTTGCATTTGTGGATTTCAGAAAGACATATGATAGGGGCATATAAGAGAGCAGTGTAGCAGATGTAAATGTATGGAATAGATGGTAGGTTGCTAAAAGCAGTAAATGCTTTTTATGCTGATATTGAGGCTCAGGCTCGGGTGTGCAGGAGGAAGATCATTTTTCACTGAAAGTAGGTCCTAGACAGGGATGCGTAATGTCACCATCCTTGTGTAACATATTTATAGACAGGGTTGTAAAATGAATGCTAGGGTGTTGGGGAGAGGTGTAGGATTAAAAGATAACGAATTAGATATAACGTGGGAGTTGTCTCAGTTGCTCTCTACAGATAACAAGGTTCTTTGGGGGGTTCTGAAAAGAAGTTGTGAAGGTTGACGGAGAAATTTGGAACGGTAAAAGAAGGAAAGTTAAAACGAACGTAAAAAGAGAAAAGTGATGAGATTAATAAAATATTTAAGCATTGAAAGATTGGATGTCAGGTTGGAGGACGGGAATATGGAAGACCTAAATGTATTCAAATAAGCGTACAGCTGATGGTGATACAATTTGCGCCACTAACTTTAAACTTGTGCAAGGTAAGACAATATATCTGCAGTGAACAAGCAGCAAGTCTAACACGAGGTCCTCAGTCAACATTACTTAATGTGTACGTTGCTCTTAAACTTTTCTTGACCTTACCAGTTACAACTTGTAAAGTAGGACACACATTCTCAACGATAATAGGGAGGAAAAAAATATACTGCGACCAACAATGCAGCTGGCTTGTCGGAACCTCTTGATTGTTCATGGTAGTTAAGCCAGCAGATGTGGTGCAAGAAATTGATTTTTTCCGACAGTGTACGTGATTATATATATATATATATATATATATATATATATATATAGTGTGTGTGTGTGTGTATGGAGTAAGCTTTCACTCCCTGCTTGGGGGATTGTTAGTGTTCCTGGTGATTTGCATCCTTAATGACCCTAGTGCAGTTGATACATTTTTAAACAAGCTGAACTTAGTGACCAGAACAGTGTCGCTGTTGTTTCGAATGTTATTATTTCTTTGATTGTTGTTGCTGTTTGTTTAAGTGTGGTTTTTTCGATGTATTTTAAGATGTCACGGCTATCGTTGCTTCAGTTTTCGATGTTATGTCGATTGATGTTGTTGTTGCAGTGTGAACTTTTTGTAAGCTCATCCGGGATGTTATTCAGATCATAAATTTTAAAATTACTGAGCCTCTCCCTGAAAGGCCTAACATGCAGTCATCTCTAGACTGGATCTCGATCGACAACCACAGGAAACTCCAGATAGATACGAAGACCTTCAGCCGTAGTCTCAGGCGCTGTTTTGGCTAGAGCGTAGATGTAGTGCATTTACGTCCATCGTGTTATATAGAGACCAGAGCTGAGCAGCATAAAGTAAATGAGGCCTTACCAGAGGTATATCTTGGGACTTCTGTTATTTATACCTCTTGATATGAAGCCAAGAATTCCATTACCTTTATTGCGAACACTTATGCACTGCTGTCATGGCTTTGTCTGCTAACTAGAAGTCTTAAATCTTTTTAAAATCTGCATTATTTAGCTAATAAGTGTCACAGCTATTTTCTTTTCCTAGGATTAGAACCTTACATTTGTCCGCATTGAACTGCATCTGCCACTTCTCTGACAACATCAAACTATGTCATCCTGTAGCTGTCTTGTGTCCTCAACGGAAGTTATTTGACGTCCTGTTTAAGTGTCACTGGCACACTTAGTGTTGCTATTCATTACCTCATCTATATCGTTTATATAGATTGTGAACAGCAAGTTTCCCAATAGTGACCCATGTGACGCACAACTTATAACAGGTCCCCCATTCTTATTTTTTCCCATTTATGAAAATTCTCCGGTGCCTATCAGTCCATCATTTCTCGATCCAGGAGATACTTTCTCCTATACCATATGTCGCTGTTTCTTCATCAGTATCCTGTGTGGGATTATAAATGTATTACTGAAGTTTGTGTATACAATTTTGTGTTCTTGATCTTGGTCTACTGCCTCGAACACATAGATTTGAGGAAGGTTAGTAAAGTAATAAGAACTACCCTTTGTAAAACCGTACTTAGATTCACTGAACAAATTATATTTTTTAAGGCGGCTTCGAATTCTTTCAACATTATTGATTTCCACCAATTTTTCCATAATTTGAAGCTCTCGTCTTGTAATGGGTCTCATATTCGCCATTTTCAACTTACGATACAAATTTGGAGCGATTTGTTGAAGAGACTAGCTAATAAATCGCAAAGTTCCTTTTTACATTTCTTTAAAACTCGTGAAAAAATTTGGCAGGACCCCGTGACTTAATGTTTCAATCTGTGGAGTTGTCTGAGGACCGTGTCGCTAGTGACTGATCTTGCTAAATTCATTTTCGTCCTGTTCTGCATAATTATTGATTTCTGGGATTTTGTTTGTATCGTCTTGTGTAAAAATAGACAGGAAATTAATCTTAAAATGATACGCACTCTTTGTCACTGACAGTAAACTGATCTAGTCAAGAAATTTGAAAATTACGAAGTGTCCAGTGGACGGAAACAGAATGTCGGGCAGGCAAATGCCTCTTCTGGTCGGACTTTATACATGCGAGTTAATTTTAAGTGAGTTTATCTTTTCCCTTCTCTTATTCCTATATACCTGAACGAAACCATTTTGGTTGGTCTTGGAGTCCCTCGCAACCCCAATTTCACATTCATTTTTGGTTTTCCTTATTCTGTTTTTTTTTTCTACATTCCTGACCCGTAGGAGTGACGTTTTTATCTTGAGGGCTGGAGAGAGGATTGGATGACCCTGTGACTGTAGAGGAGTGGATGACCCTGACTGTAGAGGAGTGGATGACCCTGAGGCTAGAGAGAAGTGGATGACCCTGTGGCTGTAGAGGAGTGGATGACCCTGAAGCTACAGAGAAGTGGATGACCCTGTGACTGTAGAGGAATGGATGACCCTGAGGTTACAGAGAAGTGGATGACCCTGTAACTGGAGAGGAGTGGATGACCCTGAAGCTAGAGAGAAGTGGATGACCCTGTGACTGTAGAGGAGTGGATGACCCTGAGGCTACAGAGAAGTGGATGACCCTGTGACTGGAGAGGAGTGGATGACCCTGAGACTAGAGAGGAGTGGATGACCCTGTGAC
Source organism: Cherax quadricarinatus (assembly GCF_026875155.1). Taxonomy (NCBI): domain Eukaryota; kingdom Metazoa; phylum Arthropoda; class Malacostraca; order Decapoda; family Parastacidae; genus Cherax; species Cherax quadricarinatus. Next base: position 7,590,310 of record NC_069437.1, on the reverse strand, counting down.
TGTAGAGGAGTGGATGACTGAGGCTAGAGAGGAGTGGATGACCCTGTGACTGGAGATGAGTGGATGACCCTGAGGCTAGAGAGGAGTGGATGACCCTGTGACTGGAGAGGAGTGGATGACCCTGGGGCTAGAGAGGAGTGGATGACCCTGTGACTGGAAAGGAGTGGATGACCCTGTGGATAGAGAGGGTTGGATGACCACGTGACTGGAGAGGAGTGGATGACCCAGTGGCTAGAGAGGAGTGGATGACCCTGTAACTAGAGAGGAGTGGATGACCTTGTGACTGGAGAGGAGTGAATGACCCTGTGGATAGAGAGGAGTGGATGACCTCTGTTGGATAGTAGATGGCGACCCTGTGGATAGAGCGGTATTGGATGACCTGAGGCTAGAGAGGAGTGGATGACCCTGTACCTAGAGGAGTGGATGACCCTGTGGCTAGAGAGGAGTGGATGACCCTATGGCTAGAGAGGAGTGGATGACCCTGTACCTAGAGGAGTGGATGACCCTGTGGCTAGAGAGGAGTGGATGACCCTGTGCCTAGAGGAGTGGATGACCCTGTGGCTAGAGAGGAGTGGATGACCCTATGGCTAGAGAGGAGTGGATGACCCTGTGACTGGAGAGGAGTGGATGACCCTGTGACTGGAGAGGAGTGGATGACCCTGTGGCTAGAGAGGAGTGGATGACCCTGTGACTGGAGAGGAGTGGATGACCCTGTGACTGGAGAGGAGTGGATGACCCTGTGGCTAGAGAGGAGTGGATGACCCTGTGACTGGAGAGGAGTGGATGACCCTGTGACTGGAGAGGAGTGGATGACCCTGTGGCTAGAGAGGAGTGGATGACCCTGTGGCTGGAGAGGAGTGGATGACCCTGTGACTGGAGAGGAGTGGATGACCCTGTGACTAGAGAGGAGTGGATGACCCTGTGGCTAGAGAGGAGTGGATGACCCTGTGACTAGAGAGGAGTGGATGACCCTGTGGTAGGAGAGGGTGACCCTGTGGCTGAGAGGAGTGGATGACCCTGTGGCTAGAGAGGAGTGGATGACCCTGTGGCTGGAGAGGAGTGGATGACCCTGTGCCTGGAGAGGAGTGGATGACCTTGGGTTGGGGGGGGAGGGAGTATTCTTGACCAGTGTGACGTCAGTGTTGTATATTAAGAGGTCTTACAGAAGCTGTTATTTAACCAGTTCAACGACAAATAAATACGTTAGACCGAGCTGGACGGCTGCCAAATAATATAAATGTAACTGACAACTTCATACCAGTTGTTATTCTTTTGTTTTTAATGAAGATTTGTCCTTATCTATCCTCCTGTCTATTTTCTATACTACCTATCCATATATTTAAGAATGCAGTGCCTTAGTGAGCCTTAAATTGGAAATTTTTGGCAAGTTTGCGCTACTCACCTGGTATTCAAAATTGTAAAAAAATGTATGAATTTGTAATATTTCAGGTTTTTCAACATTGCATTATTTTTATTTTAATGTATTTCAAAAAATCTCTGAAGAAAAAAATTGTCTGAATTTTCATGAGCCTATTCTGGCCATGGCCTGAGTTATCGGCGTCCTCAGTCCCCTCCTGACTAGTGCTTGTTTGTTGTACTTGGTAATCTGTCTACTTTGCTGCATCAGGCGCCGTATAACCCTTACAGGTTTAGCATTTCCATATACTACTACTACCACTCTTAATAATAATAATAATAATAATAATACAGTGATGTCTATCCGCCATTCTCCGTCTGAGTTTAAAATCTTTAAACAGAAACAAAAATGAAAGATCTACGAATAATATTTATGTTTTTCACTAAATATGAAATATTGAGATTTCTAGCATTGTTCCCATTACATGTGACACGGAGACTTTCTTTTATTGTGGTAATTTACACACACACACACACACACACACACACACACACACACACACACACACAACACACACACACACACACACACAGCCACAGCCACACCAGGAGGAAAACAACCGTCAAGGACCAGGTAATCAGGCTAAGGAAGGAAGGAGGAGAGACAACAAGAAATGACCGTGAAGTATGTGAGGAACTCAACAAGAGATTCAAAGAAGTGTTCACAGAGGAGACAGAAGGGACTCCAGAAAGACGGAGAAGTGGGGCACACCACCAAGTGCTGCACACAGTACACACAACCGAGGAAGAAGTGAAGAGGCTTCTGAGTGAGCTAGATACCTCAAAGGCAATGGGGCCAGATAACATCTCAACATGGGTCCTGAGAGAGGGAGCAGAAGCACTATGTGTGCCCCTAACAACAATATTCAATACATCTATCGAAACAGGGAGATTGCCTGAGGCATGGAAGACAGCAAATGTAGTCCCAATCTTTAAAAAAGGAGACAGACATGAAGCACTAAACTACAGACCAGTGTCAATGACATGTATAGTGTGCAAAATCATGGAGAAGATTATCAGGAGAAGAGTGGTGAAACACCTAGAAAGGAACGATCTCATCAACAGCAGCCAACATGGTTTCAGGGACGGGAAATCCTGTGTCACAAACCTACTGGAGTTCTGTGACATGGTGACAGCAGTAAGACAAGAGAGAGAGGGGTGGGTGGATTGCATATTTTTGGACTGCAAGAAGGCGTTTGACACAGTTCCACACAAGAGATTAGTGCAAAAACTGGAGGACCAAGCAGGGATAACAGGGAAGGCACTACAATGGATCAGGGAATACTTGTCAGGAAGACAGCAGCGAGTCATGGTACGTGGCGAGGTGTCCGAGTGGGCACCTGCGACCAGCGGGGTCCCACAGGGGTCAGTCCTAGGACCAGTGCTGTTTCTGGTATTTGTAAACGACATGACGGAAGGAATAGACTCTGAGGTGTCCCTGTTTGCAGATGACGTGAAGTTGATGAGAAGAATTCACTCGATCGAAGACCAGGAAGAACTACAAAGGGATCTGGACAGGCAGCAGACCTGGTCCAGCAATTGGCGCCTTGAGTTCAATCCCACCAAGTGTATGTCATGAAGATTGGGGAAGGGCAAAGAAGACCGCAGACGGAGTACAGTCTAGGGGGCTAGAGACTACAAACCTCATTCAAGGAAAAAGATCTTGGGGTTAGTGTAACACCAGGCACATCTCCTGAAGCGCACATCAACCAAATAACTGCTGCAGCATATGGGCGCCTAGCAAACCTCAGAACAGCATTCCGACATCTTAATAAGGAATCGTTCAGGACCCTGTACACCGTGTACGTTAGGCCCATATTGGAGTATGCGGCACCAGTTTGGAACCCGCACCTAGCCAAGCACGTAAAGAAACTAGAGAAATTGCAAAGGTTTGCAACAAGACTAGTTCCAGAGCTAAGAGGTATGTCCTACGAGGATTGGTTAAGGGAAATCAACCTGACGACACCGGAGGACAGGAGAGATAGGGGGGACATGATAACGACATACAAAATACTGAGAGGAATTGACAAGGTGGACAAAGACAAGATGTTCCAGAGATTGGACACAGCAACAAGGGGACACACTTGGAAGTTGAAGACACAGATGAATCACAGGGATGTTAGGAAGTATTTCTTCAGCCACAGAGTAGTCAGGAAGTGAAATAGTTTGGGAAGCGATGTAGTGGAGGCAGGATCCATACATAGCTTTAAGCAGAGGTACGATAAAGCTCATGGTTCAGGGAAAGTGACCTAGTAGCGATCAGTGAAGAGGCGGGGCCAGGAGCTTGGACTCGACCCCTGCAACCTCAACTAGGTGAGTACACACACACACACACAGAAGAGATATGACTAAGCTCATTTAGCAGGGAGTAGACCTAGTGGCGACCAGTGACGAGACAGGGCCAGGAGCTATGACTCGACTCCTGCAACCACAGTTAGGTGATTACTTGCTGTATACTACGTCGTGATAGAGAGTACCTCTGTCTTTTTTATACACTTGTGTCCACCAGAGGATGACTGGACACATCACGTGTCCACCAGAGGATGGCTGAACACATCACGTGTCCACCAGAGGATGGCTGAACACATCACGTGTCCACCAGAGGATGGCTGAACACATCACGTGTCCACCAGAGGATGGCTGAACACATCACGTGTCCACCAGAGGATGACTGGACACATCACGTGTCCACCAGAGGATGGCTGGACACATCACGTGTCCACCAGAGGATGGCTGAACACAACACGTGTCCACCAGAGGATGGCTGGACACATCACGTGTCCACCAGAGGATGACTGGACACATCACGTGTCCACCAGAGGATGGCTGGACACATCACGTGTCCACCAGAGGATGGCTGAACACATCACGTGTCCACCAGAGGATGGCTGAACACATCACGTGTCCACCAGAGGATGGCTGGACACATCACGTGTCCACCAGAGGATGGCTGAACACATCACGTGTCCACCAGAGGATGGCTGGACACATCACGTGTCCACCAGAGGATGGCTGAACACATCACGTGTCCACCAGAGGATGGCTGAACACATCACGTGTCCACCAGAGGATGGCTGGACACATCACGTGTCCACCAGAGGATGGCTGAACACATCACGTGTCCACCAAGGATGGCTGGACACATCACGTGTCCACCAGAGGATGGCTGAACACAACACGTGTCCACCAGAGGATGGCTGGACACATCACGTGTCCACCAGAGGATGACTGGACACATCACGTGTCCACCAGAGGATGGCTGGACACATCACGTGTCCACCAGAGGATGGCTGAACACATCACGTGTCCACCAGAGGATGGCTGAACACATCACGTGTCCACCAGAGGATGGCTGGACACATCACGTGTCCACCAGAGGATGGCTGAACACATCACGTGTCCACCAGAGGATGGCTGGACACATCACGTGTCCACCAGAGGATGGCTGAACACATCACGTGTCCACCAGAGGATGGCTGAACACATCACGTGTCCACCAGAGGATGGCTGGACACATCACGTGTCCACCAGAGGATGGCTGAACACATCACGTGTCCACCAGAGGATGGCTGAACACATCACGTGTCCACCAGAGGATGGCTGGACACAACACGTGTCCACCAGAGGATGGCTGAACACATCACGTGTCCACCAGAGGATGACTGGACACATCACGTGTCCACCAGAGGATGGCTGGACACAACACGTGTCCACCAGAGGATGGCTGAACACATCACGTGTCCACCAGAGGATGACTGGACACATCACGTGTCCACCAGAGGATGGCTGGACACAACACGTGTCCACCAGAGGATGGCTGAACACATCACGTGTCCACCAGAGGATGACTGGACACATCACGTGTCCACCAGAGGATGGCTGGACACATCACGTGTCCACCAGAGGATGGCTGAACACAACACGTGTCCACCAGAGGATGGCTGAACACATCACGTGTCCACCAGAGGATGACTGGACACATCACGTGTCCACCAGAGGATGGCTGGACACATCACGTGTCCACCAGAGGATGGCTGAACACAACACGTGTCCACCAGAGGATGGCTGAACACATCACGTGTCCACCAGAGGATGGCTGGACACATCACGTGTCCACCAGAGGATGGCTGGACACATCACGTGTCCACCAGAGGATGGCTGAACACATCACGTGTCCACCAGAGGATGGCTGAACACATCACGTGTCCACCAGAGGATGACTGGACACATCACGTGTCCACCAGAGGATGGCTGGACACATCACGTGTCCACCAGAGGATGGCTGAACACATCACGTGTCCACCAGAGGATGGCTGGACACATCACGTGTCCACCAGAGGATGGCTGAACACATCACGTGTCCACCAGAGGATGGCTGAACACATCACGTGTCCACCAGAGGATGGCTGAACACATCACGTGTCCACCAGAGGATGGCTGAACACATCACGTGTCCACCAGAGGATGGCTGGACACATCACGTGTCCACCAGAGGATGGCTGAACACATCACGTGTCCACCAGAGGATGGCTGGACACATCACGTGTCCACCAGAGGATGGCTGAACACATCACGTGTCCACCAGAGGATGGCTGAACACATCACGTGTCCACCAGAGGATGGCTGGACACATCACGTGTCCACCAGAGGATGGCTGAACACATCACGTGTCCACCAGAGGATGGCTGAACACATCACGTGTCCACCAGAGGATGGCTGGACACATCACGTGTCCACCAGAGGATGGCTGAACACATCACGTGTCCACCAGAGGATGGCTGAACACATCACGTGTCCACCAGAGGATGGCTGGACACATCACGTGTCCACCAGAGGATGGCTGAACACATCACGTGTCCACCAGAGGATGGCTGGACACATCACGTGTCCACCAGAGGATGGCTGGACACATCACGTGTCCACCAGAGGATGGCTGGACACATCACGTGTCCACCAGAGGATGGCTGGACACATCACGTGTCACCAGAGGATGGCTGGACACATCACGTGTCCACCAGAGGATGGCTGGACACATCACGTGTCCACCAGAGGATGGCTGGACACATCACGTGTCCACCAGAGGATGACTGGACACATCACGTGTCCACCAGAGGATGACTGGACACATCACGTGTCCACCAGAGGATGACTGGACACATCACGTGTCCACCACATGAGAGCTGGATACATCTTCAAAAAACGAATGTAAATTTGAGCGAAAGTGTTGCCAAGTCTGCCGTGTGCTCCCCTTCCCCTTCCTCTCCCCTTCCCCTTCCTCTCCCCTTCCCCTTACTCTCCCCTTCCCCTTACTCTCCCCTTCCCCTTCCTCTCCCCTTCCCCTTACTCTCCCCTTCCCCTTACTCTCCCCTTCCCCTTCCTCTCCCCTTCCCCTTACTCTCCCCCTCCCCTTACTCTCCCCTTCCCCTTACTCTCCCCTTCCCCTTACTCTCCCCTTCCCCTTTGTCTCCCCTTCCCCATATCTCCCCTTCTCCTTACTCTCCCCTTCCCCTTACTCTTCCCTTCCTTCTACTCTCCCCTCCCCATTGCATTTATTTTATTGGTGTTCTAAATTTATTGTCGCCATCACTCATAATTTTTTACTTGCCAACCCTGTGTGTGTGGTGTGTGTGTGTGTGTGTGTGTGTGTGTGTGTGTGTGTGTGTGTGTGTTAGATTGTTGAGTTCACAACTGAGAGAACCCGGGTTGAACCATGAATAAGGGCGGGATATATAGAAAAGTCTCCCAACACTTGTTGCTCCTCCGTCATCGTAGTGATACATACCACTGCGGGTCAGCTGTTGTTGGCCGCGTCCCAAAGAGAACCCATGAAATAAGAACCCCAATGGATTTCTTGGGTTTTCCTGGGTTATTAATTAACTATAACCCGGCTAAAGTCTTCTTCGTCTCCCTCGTACTCTCTGTCCCTTTCTGTACTTTTTGTCATCCTTCTGCACCTAGACTTTCTTCCCTCCCTCTTGTCTCCTCGGGCTCTACACTAGTTTTCAGGAAGCAAATTGACCACTATTATTTTTCATCACGTTCCTGACTCCACACTATAAGAATGCGGTGCTCACATCCACTTTGTGTTGCAACTTGCATCTAATAAATGCATTCACTTAGTTTTCAGAGTCATGTGACTGTTGTGAAAGTAATGGTGACAAGTATTTTTTTTATGAGACTTCCTGACCCCTCTCTTCTGTGGCACTGGACAGTGGACAGTGGACAGTGGACACACATCCTCACTCTGGTTCAGTATGGGTATATATAATGCGTATGTTCGTTCCTGTCTCTGCTGTCCACGTCTGTTGTAAGTTGTAATTAATATATTCTGGCCGCTGTCTTGTGTATAGTACAGCCAGTGTTATCGGCGACTAAGCGTTCTTTAAACTAACACACATTTGTCATGGTTTGCTTTGTTTCCTGTTTACAAATAATGATCACGAAACACCATAAGAGGAGGAAAATGAAACGATATCTAGAAATTTATATAATGCAAAGAGAATAGAGAAATACAGAAAGTTCAGAGTGTAATAACTGGAACTAACACGAACCACATTTGTGAACGAACGAGTAAATGTTAATTTAAATATTATTACCACCACCGCCAGAAAATACAGGAATTTGCTAAGAACGGTAAAGTGCCGCGTTGGGTACATGTGTAGATTCGAACACGCACAAATATATCAAGACTCACTTAAAAAAATGTTATGACCTGAAATGTCCACTGTTTCACGTGAGAGGAAATGAATATTTTTAATAAAAAAATCCTTTCTTAAATGTTGGAGTAAACAATGACAAAGAAAAAAAAACAGAAACGGTACAAAATCTCTAAACAGAAGTATTAAACATAGAAACAAGGGCAGTAGCATAAGTCATTAAAGAAAGTAGAGCAGATCATACACACACTAAAAGAATACTACATCCTAAAATATAACAAACAACTAGATGCTGCTGTACCGGACACAACACACAAGAACCATGCTAGGAAGAACCAGAGTCCCAAAATCCATGTTATGAAAATGCAGCTGATACGGACACAACAACAAGAACAAGCTAGGAAAACCAGAGTCCCCACCACAGTTAACCAGATGCTCTGTACCGACACAACACACAAGAACATGCTAGGAAGAACCAGATCCCCACACCAGCCATGGTTTAACAGACTGCTGTACGGACATCAAACAAACACAAGACACTTACACATGCTAGGAAATTCCAAGTCCCCGCACAATCAGCCATTTATAACCGGATGCTTGCTGTAACCCGACACAACAGACAAAGAAAAAAATTAGAAAACGGCAGTTCCACAGAGATCAATGATTAGAACACAATCATCTGAACGGAACAACAAACAACAGCTAAAGAATACAGACCAACAACCAGTCAGTAAAAATGCTGCTTACCACACAACACCAAGAACCATGCTAGGAAGAACCAGAGTCCCACCAGCCATGTTATAACCAGATAGCTGAAACCGGACACAACACACTAAGAACAGCATAGAGAAAACCAGAGTCCACACATGTTATAACAGATCTGCTGTACCGACACAACACACAAGAACCATGTAGGAAGAACGAGTCCCACACCACCATGTTATAACCAGATACTCGTACCGACACAACACACAAGAACATGCTAGAAGAACCAGAGTCCCCACACAGCCTTATAACACCAGATACTGTCGGAACAACACCGACAAATACATTCAGGCTCACAAAACAAGAACATGCTAGAAACCAGTCCCCACACAGCCATGTTATAACCAGATACTGCTTACCGGAACAACCACAAGAAACATGTAACAAAACCGAGTCCACCAACCAGTTAAGTTATAACCAAATACTGCGTAGAAACAAAACAAGAATCCAGCTAGAAGAATCCAATCCCACACCAGCCATGTATAAACCGATGCGCTGTACCGACCCAACAGAACCAGCTAGGAAGAACATATCCCACACAAAGCCATGGTTTATACAGATAGTGCTGAAACATCACAAACAAAGAACCAGCAAGAATGAACCAGAGTCTCCTAACCACAAGATGTTAATCTACAAAGATGGGTGTCACACACACAAAGATGAGGAACACACACAAGAGGTCACCACAAGCATGGTTATACACAAAGTGCGTCGTGACACAACAAAATTGTACACAGAAGAATGGTTGATCACCACAATAAGACCTGCGGTTTAACTCCCACAAGAGATCTCACCAACAACAGCATGGTTATCCAAGATTAGGTTGATCATACCACAAAGATGAGAAACGATACAAAGATGGTATCATCCAAATAGATGGGTGAACCACAGAAGATCAGTGTCATACACACAAGAAATGGTGTCATCACAAAATGGGTCATCCAAAAAATGGTCGTACACCACAAAGAGGTGATCATCGCCAAAGCGGGGCTTGTACAGTACAGAACTAAAAATAGGTGTATCCATAAAGATGTGCATTCCAGAAATATGGTTGTGAACCTTACAAAGAATGTGTCATCTCAAAAATGGACGTGTCATCAAAACAGTATGTGTTAGATCATCCACAAAGATGGCGTCACGCAAGATGGGTTCATCCACAAAGATGGGTGTCATCCACAAAGTGGTATCAATCCACAAAGATGGTGTCATCCACAAAGATGGGTGTCATCCACAAAGATGGGTGTCATCCACAAAGATGGGTATCCCACAAGATGGGTATCATCCACAAAGATGGGTGTCATCCACAAAGATGGGTGTATCCACAAAGATGGGTGTCATCCACAAAGATGGGTGTCATCCACAAAGATGGGTGTCATCCACAAAGATGGGTGTCATCCACAAAGATGGGTGTCATCCACAAAGATGGGTGTCATCCACAAAGATGGGTGTCATCCACAAAGATGGGTATCATCCACAAAGATGGGTGTCATCCACAAAGATGGGTATCATCCACAAAGATGGGTGTCATCCACAAAGATGGGTGTCATCCACAAAGATGGGTGTCATCCACAAAGATGGGTGTCATCCACAAAGATGGGTGTCATCCACAAAGATGGGTATCATCCACAAAGATGGGTATCATCCGCAAAGATGGTGTCATCCACAAAGATGGGTATCATCCACAAAGATGGTGTCATCCACAAAGATGGGTATCATCCACAAAGATGGGTGTCATCCACAAAGATGCGTATTATCCACAAAGATGGGTATCATCCACAAAGATGGGTATCATCCACAAAGATGGGTGTCATCCACAAAGATGGGTGTCATCCACAAAGATGGGTTTTCCCATCCACAAAGATGGGTATCATCCACAAAGATGGGTGTCATCCACAAAGATGGGTATCATCCACAAAGATGGGTGTCATCCACAAAGATGGGTATCATCCACAAAGATGGGTGTCATCCACAAAGATGGGTTCATCCACAAAGATGGGTGTCATCCACAAAGATGGGTTCATCCACAAAGATGGTGTCATCCACAAAGATGGGTTCATCCACAAAGATGGGTGTCATCCACAAAGATGGGTATCATCCACAAAGATGGGTGTCATCCACAAAGATGGGTGTCATCCACAAAGATGGGTATCATCCACAAAGATGGGTGTCATCCACAAAGATGGGTGTCATCCAAGAGGGTCATCACAAGATGGGTATCATCCACAAAGATGGGTATCATCCACAAAGATGGGTGTCATCCACAAAGATGGGTATCATCCACAAAGATGGGTGTCATCCACAAAGATGGGTGTCATCCACAAAGATGGGTATCATCCACAAAGATGGGTATCATCCACAAAGATGGGTGTCATCCACAAAGATGGGTTCATCCACAAAGATGGGTTCATCCACAAAGATGGGTACATCCACAAAGAGGGGTATCAAGATGGTCATCCACAAAGATGGGTATCATCCACAAAGATGGGTTCATCCACAAAGATGGGTGTCATCCACAAAGATGGGTATCATCCACAAAGATGGGTGTCATCCACAAAGATGGGTGTCATCCACAAAGATGGGTGTCATCCACAAAGATGGGTGTCATCCACAAAGATGGTTCATCCACAAAGATGGGTATCATCCACAAAGATGGGTATCATCCACAAAGATGGGTTCATCCACAAAATGGGTATCATCCACAAAGATGGGTATCATCCACAAAGATGGGTGTCATCCACAAAGATGGGTATCATCCACAAAGATGGGTATCATCCACAAAGATGGGTGTCATCCACAAAGATGGGTGTCATCCACAAAGATGGGTGTCATCCACAAAGATGGGTGTCATCCACAAAGATGGGTGTCATCCACAAAGATGGGTGTCATCCACAAAGATGGGTGTCATCCACAAAGATGGGTATCATCCACAAAGATGGGTGTCATCCACAAAGATGGGTGTCATCCACAAAGATGGGTGTCATCCACAAAGATGGGTTCATCCACAAAGATGGGTGTCATCCACAAGATGGGTGTCATCCAAATGTATCCACAAAGATGGGTGTCATCCACAAAGATGGGTCATCCACATCACAGATGGGTATCATCCACAAAGATGGGTGTCATCCACAAAGATGGGTGTCATCCACAAAATGGTGTCATCCACAAAGATGGGTGTCATCCACAAAGATGGGTGTCATCCACTAAGATGGGTGTCATCCACAAAGATGGTATCATCCACAAAGATGGGTGTCATCCACAAAGATGGGGTTGTCATCCACTAAAGATGGGTGTCATCCACAAAGATGGGTTGTCATCCACAAAGATGGGTTCATCCACAAAGATGGGTGTCATCCACAAAGATGGGTGTCATCCACAAAGATGGGTGTCATCCACAAATGGGTGTCATCCACTAAATGGGTGTCATCCACAAAGATGGTGTCATCCACAAAGATGGGTGTCATCCACTAAATGGGTGTCATCCACAAGATGGGTGTCATCCACAAAGATGGGTGTCATCCACTAAGATGGGTGTCATCCACTAAGATGGGTGTCATCCACAAAGATGGGTTCCCACAAATGGTGTCATCCACAAAGATGTGTGTCATCCACAAAGATGGGTGTCATCCACAAGATGGGTGTCATCCACAAAGATGGGTGTCATCCACAAATGGGTGTCATCCACAAAGATGGTTGTCATCCACAAAGATGGGTTCATCCACAAAGATGGGTGTCATCCACAAGATGGGTGTCATCCACAAAGATGGGTGTCATCCACAAAGATGGGTGTCATCCACAAAGATGGGTTCATCCACAAAGATGGGTGTCATCCACAAAGATGGGTGTCATCCACAAAGATGGGTGTCATCCACAAAGATGGGTGTCATCCACAAAGATGGGTGTCATCCACAAAGATGGGTATCATCCACAAAGATGGGTGTCATCCACTAAAGATGGGTGTCATCCACAAAGATGGGTTCATCCACAAGATGGGTGTCATCCACAAATGGGTGTCATCCACAAGAGGGTGTCATCCACAAAGATGGGTGTCATCCACTAAGATGGGTGTCATCCACAAAGATGGGTTCATCCACAAGATGGGTGTCCACTAGGTTCATCCACAAAGATGGGTTCATCCACAAAGATGGGTGTCATCCACAAAGATGGGTGTCATCCACAAAGATGGTGTCATCCACAAAGATGGGTTCATCCACAAATGAGGGTGTCATCCACAAAGATGGGTGTCATCCACAAAGATGGGTGTCATCCACAAAGATGGGTGTCATCCACAAAGATGGGTGTCATCCACTAAGATGGGTTCATCCACTAACATGGGTGTCATCCACTAACATGGGTGTCATCCACTAACATGGGTGTCATCCACTAACATGGGTGTCATCCACTAACATGGGTGTCATCCACAAAGATGGGTATCATCCACAAAGATGGGTGTCATCCACAAAGATGGGTGTCATCCACAAAGATGGGTTCATCCACTAAGATGGGTGTCATCCACAAGATGGGTTCATCCACAAAATGGGTGTCATCCACTAAGACGGGTGTCATCCACTAACATGGGTGTCATCCACTAACATGGGTGTCATCCACTAACATGGGTTCATCCACTAACATGGGTGTCATCCACTAACATGGGTGTCATCCACTAACATGGGTGTCATCCACTAAATGGTGTATCCATCATCCACAACATGGGTGTCATCCACAACATGGGTTCATCCACTAAATGGTTCATCCACTAAATGGGTATCATCCACAAGATGGGTTCATCCACAAGCATGGTTCATCCACAAATGGGTTCATCCACAACATGGGTTCATCCACAAATGGGTTCATCCACAAATGGGTGTCATCCACAAACATGGGTGTCATCCACTAACATGGGTTTCATCCACTAACATGGGTGTCATCCACTAACATGGGTTCATCCACAAATGGGTGTCATCCACTAAAGATGGGTGTCATCCACAAAGATGGGTGTCATCCACTAACATGGGTGTCATCCACTAACATGGGTTTCATCCACTAACATGGGTGTCATCCACTAACATGGGTGTCATCCACTAACATGGGTATCATCCACAAATGGGTATCATCCAAAATGGGTGTCATCCACAAAGGGTGTCACACAAATGGGTTCATCCACAAGATGGGTGTCATCCACAAAGCATGGGGTACATCCCAAAGATGGGTGTATCATCCACAAATGGGTTCATCCATAAAGTGGTATCATCCACAAAGATGGGTTATCATCCAAAGATGGTGTCATCCCAAAGTGGGTTCACCACTAAAGTGGGTGTCATCCAAAGATGGGTTCATCCACAAAGAATGGGTGTCATCCACAAAGATGGGTGTCATCCACAAAGTATACCAGGGGTACATCCACAAAGATAGGGTTATCATCCACAAAGATGGGTGTACTCACAAAGAGGGTGTCATCCCAAAGATGGGTTCATCCGTCAAAGATGGTTACATCCACAAAGATGGTATCATCACAAAGCATGGGTGTATCGTACAGGAAGATGGGTGTACTCCAAAGAGGTTCATCCACAAGATGGGTTCATCCATTATACAGATGGGTTATCGACAAAGATGGTGTATCGTAAAAAGATGGGTGAATCCAGGGTGACTAAGGAAGGTTATCACAAGGGGTGACATCACAAAGAGGTATTAACCAATGGGTGTATCACAGGAGAGGTAACCATGGTGTATACAACGAAAGCATGGTGTACATACAAGAACATGGGTATACGTACAAGGATGGTTAACCCAAAGTCAGAGATTACCCAAATGGGTATCATCACAGAAGTTACCATGGGTGTACTCACAGATAGTAACCATGGGTGTACGTCCAGGAGATAACGGGGTATCACAGAAGTTAACATGGGTGTAGTAAAAGATTAACCATGGTGTATACACGAAGTTAACCATGGGTTACCGTCAATCCATGGGTTATCTACAGAGAGTACATGGGTGTATACAGAGAGTTAACAAGGGTGTATCGTACAGAGTGTTAAAGGTGTACGTAACAGAGAGATTACCATGAGGTGTACGCTACAGGAGAGTTTATACCATGGGTGTACTACAGGAGAGTTAACCATGGGTGTATACGTACAGAGAGTTAACCATGGGTGTACGTACAGGAGAGTTAACCATGGGGTGTCATACGTACATGGGTGCGACAGAGTTTAACCATGGGTGTACGTACAGAAGTTAACCATGGGTTATCGTACAGGAGAGTTAACCATGGGTTACGTACAGGAGAGTTAACCATGGGTGTACGTACAGGAGAGTTAACCATGGGTGTACGTACAGGAGAGTTAACCATGGGTGTACGTACAGGAGAGTTAACCATGGGTGTACGTACAGGAGAGTTAACCATGGGGTACGTACAGGAGATTAACCATGGTGTACGTACAGGAGAGTTAACCATGGGTGTACGTACAGGAGAGTTAACCATGGTGTACGTAAGAGAGTAACATGGTGTACGTACAGGAGAGTTAACCATGGGTGTACGTACAGGAGAGTTAACCATGGGTGTACGTACAGGAGAGTTAACCATGGGTGTACGTACAGGAGAGTTAAC
Source organism: Cherax quadricarinatus (assembly GCF_026875155.1). NCBI lineage: Eukaryota > Metazoa > Arthropoda > Malacostraca > Decapoda > Parastacidae > Cherax > Cherax quadricarinatus. The sequence goes on along the minus strand of NC_069437.1, from coordinate 7,574,872 downwards.
CATGGGTGTACGTACAGGAGAGTTAACCATGGTGTACGTACAGGAGAGTTAACCATGGGTGTACGTACAGGAGAGTTAACCATGGGTGTACGTACAGGAGAGTTAACCATGGGTGTACGTACAGGAGAGTTAACCATGGGTGTACGTACAGGAGAGTTAACCATGGGTGTACGTACAGGAGAGTTAACCATGGGTGTACGTACAGGAGAGTTAACCATGGGTGTACGTACAGGAGAGTTAACCATGGTGTACGTACAGGAGAGTTAACCATGGGTGTACGTACAGGAGAGTTAACCATGGGTGTACGTACAGGAGAGTTAACCATGGGTGTACGTACAGGAGAGTTAACCATGGGTGTACGTACAGGAGAGTTAACCATGGGTGTACGTACAGGAGAGTTAACCATGGGTGTACGTACAGGAGAGTTAACCATGGGTGTACGTACAGGAGAGTTAACCATGGGTGTACGTACAGGAGAGTTAACCATGGGTGTACGTACAGGAGAGTTAACCATGGGTGTACGTACAGGAGAGTTAACCATGGGTGTACGTACAGGAGAGTTAACCATGGGTGTACGTACAGGAGAGTTAACCATGGGTGTACGTACAGGAGAGTTAACCATGGGTGTACGTACAGGAGAGTTAACCATGGGTGTACGTACAGGAGAGTTAACCATGGGTGTACGTACAGGAGAGTTAACCATGGGTGTACGTACAGGAGAGTTAACCATGGGTGTACGTACAGGAGAGTTAACCATGGGTGTACGTACAGGAGAGTTAACCATGGGTGTACGTACAGGAGAGTTAACCATGGGTGTACGTACAGGAGAGTTAACCATGGGTGTAGTACAGGAGAGTTAACCATGGGTGTACGTACAGGAGAGTTAACCATGGGTGTACGTACAGGAGAGTTAACCATGGGTGTACGTACAGGAGAGTTAACCATGGGTGTACGTACAGGAGAGTTAACCATGGGTGTAGTACAGGAGAGTTAACCATGGGTGTATGTACAGGAGAGTTAACCATGGGTGTAGTACAGGAGAGTTAACCATGGGTGTACGTACAGGAGAGTTAACCATGGGTGTACGTACAGGAGAGTTAACCATGGGTGTACGTACAGGAGAGTTAACCATGGGTGTACGTACAGGAGAGTTAACCATGGGTGTACGTACAGGAGAGTTAACCATGGGTGTAGTACAGGAGAGTTAACCATGGGTGTACGTACAGGAGAGTTAACCATGGGTGTACGTACAGGAGAGTTAACCATGGGTGTACGTACAGGAGAGTTAACCATGGGTGTACGTACAGGAGAGTTAACCATGGGTGTACGTACAGGAGAGTTAACCATGGGTGTACGTACAGGAGAGTTAACCATGGGTTTGTAAGGAGAGTTAACCATGGGTGTACGTACAGGAGAGTTAACCATGGGTGTACGTACAGGAGAGTTAACCATGGGTGTACGTACAGGAGAGTTAACCATGGGTGTACGTACAGGAGAGTTAACCATGGGTGTAGTACGTACAGGAGAGTTAACCATGGGTGTACGTACAGGAGAGTTAACCATGGGTGTACGTACAGGAGAGTTAACCATGGGTGTACGTACAGGAGAGTTAACCATGGGTGTACGTACAGGAGAGTTAACCATGGGTGTACGTACAGGAGAGTTAACCATGGGTGTACGTACAGGAGAGTTAACCATGGTGTACGTACAGGAGAGTTAACCATGGGTGTACGTACAGGAGAGTTAACCATGGGTGTACGTACAGGAGAGTTTAACCATGGGTGTACGTACAGGAGAGTTAACCATGGGTGTACGTACAGGAGAGTTAACCATGGGTGTACGTACAGGAGAGTTAACCATGGGTGTACGTACAGGAGAGTTAACCATGGGTGTACGTACAGGAGAGTAACCATGGTGTACGACCGAGGTTAACATGGGTGTACGTACAGGAGAGTTAACCATGGGTGTACGTACAGGAGAGTTAACCATGGGTGTACGTACAGGAGAGTTAACCATGGGTGTACGTACAGGAGAGTTAACCATGGGTGTACGTACAGGAGAGTTAACCATGGGTGTACGTACAGGAGAGTTAACCATGGGTGTACGTACAGGAGAGTTAACCATGGGTGTACGTACAGGAGAGTTAACCATGGGTGTACGTACAGGAGAGTTAACCATGGGTGTAGTACAGGAGAGTTAACCATGGGTGTACGTACAGGAGAGTTAACCATGGGTGTACGTACAGGAGAGTTAACAGTTGGGTGTACGTACAGGAGAGTTAACCATGGGTGTACGTACAGGAGAGTTAACCATGGGTGTACGTACAGGAGAGTTAACCATGGGTGTACGTACAGGAGAGTTAACCATGGGTGTATGTACAGGAGAGTTAACCATGGGTGTATGTACAGGAGAGTTAACCATGGGTGTATGTACAGGAGAGTTAACCATGGGTGTACGTACAGGAGAGTTAACCATGGTGTACGTACAGGAGAGTTAACCATGGGTGTAGTACAGGAGAGTTAACCATGGGTGTACGTACGTAAGGAGAGTTAACCATGGGTGTAGTACAGGAGAGTTAACCATGGGTGTACGTACAGGAGAGTTAACCATGGGTGTACGTACAGGAGAGTTAACCATGGGTGTACGTACAGGAGAGTTAACCATGGGTGTACGTACAGGAGAGTTAACCATGGGTGTATGTACAGGAGAGTTAACCATGGGTGTATGTACAGGAGAGTTAACCATGGGTGTACGTACAGGAGAGTTAACCATGGGTGTACAGTTACCAGGAAGAGTTAACCATGGGTGTACGTACAGGAGAGTTAACCATGGGTGTAGTACAGGAGAGTTAACCATGGGTGTACGTACAGGAGAGTTAACCATGGGTGTACGTACAGGAGAGTTAACCATGGGTGTACGTACAGGAGAGTTAACCATGGGTGTACGTACAGGAGAGTTAACCATGGGTGTACGTACAGGAGAGTTAACCATGGGTGTATGTACAGGAGAGTTAACCATGGGTGTATGTACAGGAGAGTTAACCATGGGTGTACGTACAGGAGAGTTAACCATGGGTGTATGTACAGGAGAGTTAACCATGGGTGTACGTACAGGAGAGTTAACCATGGGTGTACGTACAGGAGAGTTAACCATGGGTGTACGTACAGGAGAGTTAACCATGGGTGCGTACAGGAGAGTTAACCATGGGTGTAGTACAGAGAGTTAACCATGGGTGTACGTACAGGAGAGTTAACCATGGGTGTACGTACAGGAGAGTTAACCATGGGTGTACGTACAGAGAGTTAACCATGGGTGTACTGTACAGGAGAGTTAACCATGGGTGTACGTACAGGAGAGTTAACCATGGGTGTATGTACAGGAAGTTAACCATGGGTGTACGTACAGGAGAGTTAACCATGGGTGTATGTACAGGAGAGTTAACCATGGGTGTACGTACAGGAGAGTTAACCATGGGTGTATGTACAGGAGAGTTAACCATGGGTGTACGTACAGGAGAGTTAACCATGGGTGTATGTACAGGAGAGTTAACCATGGGTGTACGTACAGGAGAGTTAACCATGGGTGTAGTACAGGAGAGTTAACCATGGGTGTACGTACAGGAGATTAACCATGGGTGTAGTACAGGAGAGTTAACCATGGGTGTACGTACAGGAGAGTTAACCATGGGTGTAGTACAGGAGAGTTAACCATGGGTGTACGTACAGGAGAGTTAACCATGGGTTTTACGTACAGGAGAGTTAACCATGGGTGTACGTACAGGAGAGTTAACCATGGGTGTTGTACAGGAGAGTTAACCATGGGTGTACGTACAGGAGAGTTAACCATGGGTGTATGTACAGGAGAGTTAACCATGGGTGTACGTACAGGAGAGTTAACCATGGGTGTACGTACAGGAGAGTTAACCATGGGTGTACGTACAGGAGAGTTAACCATGGGTGTACGTACAGGAGAGTTAACCATGGGTGTACGTACAGGAGAGTTAACCATGGGTGTACGTACAGGAGAGTTAACCATGGGTGTACGTACAGGAGAGTTAACCATGGGTGTACGTACAGGAGAGTTAACCATGGGTGTACGTACAGGAGAGTTAACCATGGGTGTACGTACAGAGAGTTAACCATGGGTGTATCGTACAGGAGAGTTAACCATGGGTGTACGTACAGGAGAGTTAACCATGGGTGTACTGTACAGGAGAGTTAACCATGGGTGTATGTACAGGAGAGTTAACCAGGTTTTACGACAGGGGTTAACCATGGGTGTACGTACAGGAGAGTTAACCATGGTGTACGTACAGGAGAGTTAACCATGGGTGTTACAGTTAACATGGGATGAGAGTTAACCATGGGTGTACGTACAGGAGAGTTAATCATGGGTGTACGTACAGGAGAGTTAACCATGGGTGTACGTACAGGAGAGTTAACCATGGGTGTACGTACAGGAGAGTTAACCATGGTGTATGTACAGGAAGTTAACCATGGGTGTATGTACAGGAGAGTTAACCATGGGTGTACGTAAGGAGAGTTAACCATGGGTGTATGTACGAGAGTAACCGAGAGGTGTATGTACAGAGATTAACCATGGGTGTAGTACAGGAGAGTAAACCATGGGTGTATGTACAGGAGAGTTAACCATGGGTGTATGTACAGGAGAGTTAACCATGGGTGTAGTACAGGAGTTAGCCATGGGTGTACGTACAGGAGAGTTAACCATGGGTGTATGTACAGGAGATTAACCATGGGTGTATGTACAGGAGAGTTAACCATGGGTGTATGCAGGAGAGTTAACCATGGGTGTAGTACAGGAGTTAACCATGGGTGTATGTACAGGAGAGTTAACCATGGGTGTATGTACAGGAGAGTTAACCATGGGTGTATGTACAGGAGAGTTAACCAAGGGTGTACGTACAGGAGAGTTAACCATGGGTGTATGTACAGGAGAGTTAACCATGGGTGTATGTACAGGAGAGTTAACCATGGGTGTATGTACAGGAGAGTTAACCATGGGTGTACGTACAGGAGAGTTAACCATGGGTGTACGTACAGGAGAGTTAACCATGGGTGTATGTACAGGAGAGTTAACCATGGGTGTACTGTACAGGAGAGTTAACCATGGGTGTACGTACAGGAGAGTTAACCATGGGTGTATGTACAGGAGAGTTAACCATGGGTGTACGTACAGGAGAGTTAACCATGGGTGTACGTACAGGAGACTTAACCATGGGTGTACGTACAGGAGAGTTAACCATGGGTGTATGTACAGGAGAGTTAACCATGGGTGTATGTACAGGAGAGTTAACCATGGGTGTACGTACAGGAGAGTTAACCATGGGTGTATGTACAGGAGAGTTAACCATGGTGTATGTACAGGAGAGTAACCATGGGTGTATGTACAGGAGAGTTAACCATGGGTGTACGTACAGGAGAGTTAACCATGGGTGTATGTACAGGAGAGTTAACCATGGGTTGTATTACAGGAGAGTTAACCATGGTGTATGTACAGGAGAGTTAACCATGGGTGTATGTACAGGAGAGTTAACCATGGGTGTATGTACAGGAGAGTTAACCATGGGTGTACGTACAGGAGAGTTAACCATGGGTGTATGTACAGGAGAGTTAACATGGGTGTATGTACAGGAGAGTTAACCATGGGTGTAGTACAGGAGAGTTAACCATGGGTGTACGTACAGGAGAGTTAACCATGGGTGTAGTACAGGAGAGTTAACCATGGGTGTATGTACAGGAGAGTTAACCATGGGTGTACGTACAGGAGAGTTAACCATGGGTGTATATACAGGAGAGTTAACCATGGGTGTATGTACAGGAGAGTTAACCATGGGTGTACGTACAGGAGAGTTAACCATGGGTGTATGTACAGGAGAGTTAACCATGGGTCTACGTACAGGAGAGTTAACCATGGGTGTATATACAGGAGAGTTAACCATGGGTGTACTTACAGGAGAGTTAACCATGGGTGTACGTATAGGAGAGTTAACCATGGGTGTACGTACAGGAGAGTTAACCATGGATGTACGTACAGGAGAGTTAACCATGGGTGTACATACAGGAGAGTTAAGTCAGTGGTAGTGACACAGGTATCAAGCAGTGTACGCCAGCGGATGCTGTACCGCTGACATCCTTTATCAGTACAATAGCTGGCACGTCATTGCTCAGCGGGTCACCAGATGATGATGACTCGCATCAGGAGACATTTATCCGTTTTCATGACCAATAAAACCTCTTTACCGCGCGCGCCTGTGTATGTGTGTGTGTGTGTGTGTGTGTGTGTGTGTGTGTGTGTGTGTGTGTGTGTGATAGCAGCTTAAGTATATATACTAGTAAAATCAGAGATAATTTTAATAGGTGAAGGGGAAGACACTACACATATTTACTGGACTCATCATTGATGAATTACATACCATCAACAAAGTTCAGGTATAGTCACTAATATCACTAACCTTAATGTGTATTTAATTTCAAACGCTATTCACTGCACTTAAATTTACACTTAAATACATCTGCAAACATAAAGACAATGTCGCAGTCTTACTGTATTTTCACAGTAATGCACTTTACTGAAACGTCATTGCAGTGCTCTATTTCCTAGTGTCATCACATAACTGGTTTTGCGCTTCCTTCCCGTAACTGTGATACTGTAATAATGTTCATAACATCAATACAGAAGCGTTTGTCAAGTCACGTCCCTGGTTGTTCTCCGTCACTGCCTTTCTTAACGTTGAATGACCCACTACGTCCTGAATGATCTGTACCTGAATCTGCTTACTAGTACTACTGGTTACATACACTATACCCACAAGAAGGTAAACAGAGAAATTGAGAATTATTAACTGGGGTATAATCTCTCACACAACACGCCACAGGGTGCTCAGCTTCCCCGAATTCCCCACGTACGACGATACCGACGGGCAGGACGCGTTCCTCCCTTGACAGTCCTGCTTAATTGGTGACTGGCGACTGGTTCGGGTGGTATTGGTTTGTTGGTTCGTCGGGAAACAAGGCAAGTGTCTCACGACACGCGTCAGAATCATCTCTAGTGACTTCGGGGTGGACAGGAAAAACAGTGGCTTGTCCATTTTCCATGAGATTTTACTTACTATGAATTGAATTTCTTGCTATCCGTCCCAGACCACTTGAAGTGGTCATGGTTTACATTATGTAACCGATTCGGTATTAGAAATTTTTTTATGAGATGAATAGTCTCGTCCTGCCTCGCTTGAAGGGTTGCTGGCCTGGCTCACTGAGCTGGCTGTATCCGGGATGAGTTTTGTTGCCATGTTGAGGTGCTGAGGTCCTTCCTGTAACACTGCACAGGAAACCACAGATGTCAGTTGGTCGAGTATGTATAGGAGCAATAACCATAATATAATAAGTGCAACGTGAAAACAGTAGTAACAAAATAGTGATAACCCAAATATAATATAATACTGTCATACATAACAGTGTAATGATAGTCTAGTAATATTTTAATAATGCTGAGAGTGCGATAAAGTTGACTAGCCTAAAAACAGGTAGCTTGATTTGAGACTGGTGTGGTGGGGGGCGCTGATCCTCCCGTAACAATCACCAGGTTTGGGAGGGGGGTTAATCATCATCATAATATAATAATTGATGGTATACATTTTGCTCACCAACTTGTCGGTATTCTTTACCAGTTATAATATGATAATCAAAGTCATTATTTCACTGTTATAATAATAATAATCGTCAAAGGCCATACCACGTTGAACGCACCGCTTTTCCTCCAATCAACGATGTTAAGCAACGTTGGGTTTGGTTAGTACTTGGATGGGTGACTGCCTGGGAACCCCAAATGCTGTTAGCATAAATCTTTTACGGTGCCTCGTGGCCTGGCGGTAAAAGCTCTCGCTTCACACGTTGAGGGTCCGGGTTCGATTCCCAGCGATGGGGTGGAAGCATCGGACATGTTTCCTTACACCGGTTGTCTATGTTCACCCATCAGTAAAATGGGTACCTGCGTGTTAGTCGACTGGTGTGGGTCGCATCCTGGGACAAAATTGACCTAATTTGCCCGAAATGCTCTGCATAACAAGCGGCTTTCTATTTAGTAGTATGTCATTGATGTCAGCTAGGACTGTATACCTTGTACATGTACTTGTAGTAAATAAAGATATTATATAATAATAATAATAATAATAATAATAATAATATCTTTATTTACTACAAGTACATGTACAAGGTATACAGTCCTAGCTGACATCAATGACATACTACTAAATAGAAAGCCGCTTGTTATGCTGAGCATTTAGGACAAATTATGTCAGTTTTATCCCAGGATGCGACCCACACTAGTCGGCTAACACCCAGGTACCCATTTTACTGATGGGCGAACATGGACAACAGGTGTAAGTAAGCACGCCCAATGTTTCCGCCCTTGCCGGGAATCGAACCCGGACACTCAGCGTGTGAAGCGAGAGCTTTGTCTACCAGGCCACGAGCAACGGTAGGACACTAGGATGGATGACTGTTCACGACCTTAGATAGTGATTATCACACTGTTGAAGAGTGAGTTCGGAGGGTCTCCGTTTTCTGTTTACACTTCAAAGTGAGCTGAAAAGCAACACTCCGTCAACTTGTTTTCTGCATGCAGGTGATCAGTCCCTCAGGCTAGGGAACTGACTACCTTCTATCAATTCTGAGAGATTGCTCACCTCAATATTACCTCTCCCGTTCTTCTCTCTAGAATGTAATAATCGCTTGTATTCGACAGAAGAATCCTGCTGTGCAGGCGTTACCTGGATTATTCTTCATCAAGGGTGGTGGATCTTAACGTTAATGAGAGGGGCTCTTGATCCAAGGAAGTGAGCTTATCCTTCCCTTGGATGGAATCTGGAGACTTCGTATTCCAACGACGCTGTATGACCCCTTTGGGTTTAACGTTTTCCCCGATTAAAATAAAACAATTCAGAGTGGCATCAATCTTTAACTGATGCATCATATAAAAGACAGACACTTTGTTGGGTATAGGTTATGTACGTACATTATTATCATTATTATTATTATTATTAATTATATTATGAATATTATTAGTATTATTATGAGGGAGCACTGAAACTGAAAGGATTATACAGCCCTCGTGGGGGGGGGGGGAAGGAAGACATTTCTCAGAATCCAACAAAATCTGTACCTACATACTCATCGAGTTAGGTTACTTGATGCTGATGAGCGGCTCTTGATATAGGGAATTGGATCTGTACCCCATTCCCTAGATCAAGAGCCCCTTTCTAGCATCAAGTAACCTCCCTTGATGAGTACGTACATAGGTACAGATTTTGTTGGATTCTGAGGAATGCATCTTCAGATCGTCTTCCAACTTTTAGTGATAATGTGTTTTCCCAAAAGGAAGCTTTGCTTTGATTTTAGGCTGTCTATGTTTAAATATTCCAGTTATGTTTATTAAACTGGCATGTGTAGGATAGCTAGAGAATGACTTCTGGCCAGAAAAGGTCAGTTTGGCTTGATTGACTTACCTAAAGTCTACATATTGTACTTTAATGTGACCATGATATAAGTGTGCCCTCAAGATCATTCTAAGAAAATGTATGTTATGTACCTAAAACTTTAATAAAAGTTGCTTACCTTAAATGCTGGTCAGTCTTACTTTGAGAAAAGTTTGGATTGATTTTTGCGTGAGTAGGTCTCACGATTTGCCTTTTCTAATTGAAGAAATTGGGAAAATTTAATTATTATTATAATCAAAGCTTAGCGCTAAACCTACTGGGGTCATACAGCACTACTGGAAAATTGAAATAATGCTTTTCATGCAACTTCTGACTGGCTTTCCACTGGATGTGCTGGTGTATTTTAGGATATTAGTCCCTCTGAAACCATTAAGTTAATTAAGCTCTCTAGTTTTTCTTCAACGCTGGTTTTTCTTAGTACAATGTTTGGAATAGGTTTGGGCTGTGTATGTCCTAATTTATCATCTTTGTTGACAAAATATAGATACTAGTTCCCATGTAAGGAATTGTGAATGTCCTCAGATTCGTTCTATTATTTAACCGCAGTAGAAACTCACGCCGCACTCTGCACTATACCTGTAGCGTGCATTAACCCTTAAACTGTCCAAACGTAGATCTACGCTTTTTCAACATTTGAAAGTATGTAAAAAAAAGTAGATTTTTTTTTTTTACATTTGAAAACGTGTAATAAAAACTTTGATCTATTTTTTTTATATTTGAAAATATGTAAAAAAAAAGATAGATCTACTTTTGGAGCACTACGCATGTAAACTTAGATCTGCTTGGACAATTTAAGGGTTAAGGTAGAGGAGGCCGGGGTTATGCAGTACGGGGATACATTTCTCGCAGCGGCCGAAATGCATTTAATTGATTCCATTGTTTTACTAGGGACTGGCTAGGCCAGAAATAATACTGGTATTACCGTAAATGGTGACATGAAGCTTGGTAAGCGACCGAACGGGAATTGATCCCTGAAAACATCCTTCAGTTCACTCAGGTCCCACTGTGTACATTTTGAAGTTCAAGTTGTCTTCTACAGTATACACTGTTAATGTAAGTGTGAGGGATACTGAAGCTCTCAGGAATGGGCTTCGCTGAACCTCATCATCAGTGTTACCTCCATCATGTGTAAACATCCATACAAGTAATGACTATCTCACAAAGGTACCTCCGTTGAAACGACAAAGGTCACGAAGCGCAAGAATTTGTGTCTTATCAACACAAAGAGTAATTTGTTGTGTATAAACAAAAAGGCACATGGCATACCTAGAGTCTAAAAATATAATGTGAGCGTCAAAACAAGGCGGCGGTAGAGGATTGCAATGACGGAAGGGGTCGTTGGAAGACTGGTTGGCTCGGTAAATGCTGGCTAGCAAGAAGTGGTGTGAGCAGTTGAGTCAGCAACCAAATGACTTTTAACAGCTAAATGTAGTATTCCAGCGTTAAAAAACCTCCTCCCCTCTTAAAATAATCCATCCTTATCTGGGTATGGGCATGTACACTGTGTAATTTCCTATTGATGAGCAATAAGCATGTCTCAACTCCTGCTTGACAGTTATGTAGAAATTAATGGTTAAGTCCCTTTTACCTTACAATGTATTTATTTGTATCTTTTTTAACTGTAATTAGCGTTCCTTGTACTGTACTCTATTAAAAACTGTGTGAAAAAATAAAATACAGGTAAAGTTAATCTTATCTTTCGGATGCCCTTGTAGTTAGCGCTCTTTTTTATTATATTAATCTTATCTTTAGTCTCAAAACTCTACCGAAAGAGTGTTGTGACTGAGATACCGAAGGGTCTTTTGTTTTTAGCGGGTACAAGTGGTTGGTCACCTGCCTCATATATGTGCATCTGTAAGGTGACGGTTGTAATGGCTTAGGTACATCATATTACAGATGCTGTTATGCTACCACAATACACATGTTGAAAATGTTGTTGCAATATTTACAAATGTTGAAGCTTTGCAATGCTGCAAATGTTGCTGTTCTGTAAATGACGAAAATTTTTTGCAGTGATTCAAATGTTGCAATACTACAAACGTTGAAAGTTTAGTTACAGTTCTACAAATATTGAAGTGTTGCAATGCTACAAGTGTTGAAAATGTTGTTGCAATTCCACAAATGTTAAAAAATGTTGCAGTGCTACAAATGTTAAACAATATTGTTGAAATGCTGCACATGTTGAAAATTGTTGGTGCAGTGCTACAAATGTTGTAATGCCATAAATGTTGATGCAATTCTTTATTGCAAGGAGTACCTCAGCCAGTATTAAAATTCATAAGACGCTGCTAACAATATCAGAGTTATTTTTTAATATGTTATTTTACATCATTGTGGGGGAGAATTACTCTTAATTGGTCCAGGGCTGGACTGCAAAGTTTTGATAGTGAGCAAGTCAAGTAATGAATCAAATTAAAAGTAATTAACTCTAACATTACCAAGGTTAACCCTTTTCCAAAGGCCCATTTACGTGACTCCAATTTACAAGGTTAAATGCTACAATTTGACTATGGTCTGGTTGACACATTTAGCTTTGTTGATCACAATTTACAGGAATGAATGGTAGCGTCACATTCAGACATTAGGTATATACAGATTAAGATACGTAATGTGTGGGTATGAAGTTTTATAGTGTTGGTATAAAGGTATAATACAAGTTTGGTATGAATTCGTATATACATGGTTTTGGTATGATATTTGGCTAATCATGAACAAATTTATACGGTATAATAGTGTTTACTTACACCGGTAAACTGTGGATGAGTTATGTGCAAATATGTTTTGGTAAGCAAACCTATATACCAAAAAGTTGAAACACGGTAACATACACTAAATGCACACAACCGATATACATATAGAGTAATGTATGAACTTTATATAAGTTTTCAGTATGGGCGGAATCTTATAACTGTGTCTGGTATAGAATATATACAGTGTATGGTATGAACGGTAAAATAACATAGTATTTGTATCTAAGGGTTAGCCCATTAACCTTTTGCCCCTGTTCAGGGGTTATGTAAGGTATTACTGTCTGTTGTATGAACCTTGTTGTGATTATAGAGTGTATGGTGATGACCATTTATATCTTTTGGGGTATGAACCGGTATTATATAGTGTTGGTATGAACTGGTATATAATAGTGTTGGTATGAACTGGATATACATAGTGTTGGTATGAACCGGTTATATAATAGTGTTGGTATGAACCGGTATATACATAGTGTTGGTATGAACCGGTATATATATAGTGTTGGTATGAACCGGTATATATATAGTTTTGATATGAACTGGTATATACATAGTGTTGGTATGAACTGGTATATACATAGTGTTGGTATGAACCGGTATATATAGTGTTGGTATGAACCGGTATATATATAGTTTTGATATGAACCGGTATATACATAGTGTTGGTATGAACCGGTATATACATAGTGTTGCTATGAACCGGTATATACATAGTGTTGGTATGAACCGGTATATACGTAATGCATACATTTATTGATATTCTCGTGAAGGCTAGATGGCGATCAACAGTAATTTGTATGTTACTGTAGTCATCCTCTGAGACGCAAGTGTTAATCTCCCTGAGAGGCTCCTCCCTCCAGCCTTCACGAGGCTTGACAAATCAAAACTTTCGTGATTTCCACAATATCAGTTCACTGAATTTCAGGACATTGACGAACTTAAGTTACTCATCAAAGAACCTTCACCAGATTTTCAACGCTGGATGCATCTTACTTAGATTGTTATTGTGCATTATTATTAGGATTGTTATTATGTCTGTTTGCCAGGTTTACAGACCAGTACACAAATAACCCGCACATAAAAGAGAGAAGCTTACGACGACGTTTCGGTCCGACTTGGACCATTGACAAAGTCACACTGTGTGACTTTGTCAATGGTCCAAGTCGGACCGAAACGTCGTCGTAAGCTTCTCTCTTTTATGTGCGGGTTATTTGTGTATCGTTCCAGTCACGGTATTGTGCCTTTTTTGTTATTTACAGACCAGATTGTGATAATATTTTTTGATAAATGGGGCACTTGCGCAACATTTGGCCATCTTTATTTTGGAAACGTTTCGCCAGCTAGTGACATCGTCAGTCCAGTGCAGAGAAAGGTGGACGATGACGAGGAGTTTGAGGTAATCAGTCCGTCAGCCTCGAGATGACGTGTTCAGTGCATCAAGTGTATCATTGATCAGCTTTTCAGTTTTCTAAACCTTTTACTCATATAATGAGTTTTTGTTGCGATAACTTGAAAATGCCTCTTTTAATTGGCTTCAAACTTTTGAAGTCCTGGTGCATCCTAATTAAGGAAGGATTTAGATTGTTATTGGACAGTGTTGATGATAATTGCCATGTTTTCTTCATTATGTTTTATGTTTTAAATGCGATAACTCGAGAATGCTTCTCCTTTAACTTAAAACGATGACTGATCTGACTCAGTGAATATTCCAGTTGGTTTGGGTTGTGTGGGTACAAGTTTGTTCAAGTTGATAATGTAATTAAACGTGGGAATTATTTTCTGTGAGTAACTGGAGGCTGCATCTTCTGATACACTTGAGGGTGGTCACCTGCAGTTCATGTGTCTTTTGAGGATATTGATATGCAGCTCTTGTGCCTCTTGATAGCGGTCTACATACAGGTTCTGTGCCTCGATGATATTGATTTGCAGCTTTGGGATTTCTGATAGTGTTACGGTGCAGGTACTAGGCTGCTTCTTTGTTTACATACAGACATATGCACATTTCAAGACATTTATGGAAGAAACGTTTTGCCACTAGTGGCTACTTCAGTCCTTTTTCTTGATTTTGTTGAGCAAAGCTTGGACTTTCTGAAGGTGTTGATCTCAGCACCTATGAGATATAATTCAACCCTTCCGAGCCTCTTGGAAGGGTTGAATTATATCTCATAGGTCACTTGAAGGAGTAAAGCTGAAGCTCCTCTACCTCTTGAAGGTTCTGAGGTACAGCTGCTATGCTTCCTGCCTTTGTTGAGATATAGGAGGCTGAGGTCAGGGGATATGATGTATGCTTCTATTGGCTCGCGTAGTGACCGGAACACTTCTAGTTTTTCTTTGTCACATTTTTATAGTCAGTGAATATAATATTCTAAGACTGTCTATTGTTTTATTAGTACAATTCAGTCCAAAAAGTGTGTAGTCCACAGGAGAGGTATTGCAGTATCCTCTGCCACATCATCGGCAAGTAGATCTTGACCTGCCTTTATACAGTTTATTTCCTTCCACGATAATTATGTGTTACCACCGGCCAATTTAAAAGTCTGGGACGGTGTTCTCAGCTGCTGGCCATGTGCCATGCATTAACGAAGATACAACTTAATTCTGACTCTTGTTTGCCGCATGTGTTTTGCCAATGGTCCAGCTCTTGGTCTTGCGGCCGTCATCAATTAATTCATTCAAATATGTGAGAAACAAGACTCTCTGGTTAACACTGTACACAGCAAATGCTTATTTATAGACTGACTTAAAAAAAAGTTCTATTTCGAGCTTAACACAAATCTATAAATACAGAGTTGCTGTGCACTTACTGTCTTCCTATAAATTCCTTCACACCAAAAACACAGTACATGTAATCTTTCCATCTTTCTAATTTCTTGTCTCGCACAATATATTATTGTCATCAGATCAGCTTGGCTCCTACTCCCTTCCCTCATCCCTGCCCTTTATCCTGCCTTACTCCATCCTTTTCCTTCCCTTTCTTCATTGCCCTTCCTCCATCCCTGCCCTTACCTCCATCCCTGTCCTTACCTCCATCCCTGCCTACTCATCCCTGTCTTACCTCTCTGCCCTTCCCTCCATCCCTGCCCTTCCCTCCATCCCTGCCCTTCCTCCTCCTTGCCCTTACCTTCATCTCTGCCCTTACCTCCATCCCTTGCCCTTCCCTCCATCCCTGCCCTTCCCTCCATCCCTGCCCTCTTCCCTCCATCCCTCCCTTCCCTCCATCCCTGCCCTTCCCATCCACTCTCCTGCCCTTCCCTCCATCCCTGCCCTTACCTCCATCCCTGTCCTTACCTCCATCCCTGCCCTTCCCTCCATCCCTGCCCTTCCCTCCATCCCTGCCCTTCCCTCCATCCTTGCCCTTACCTCCATCTCTGCCCTTCCCTCCATCCCTGCCCTTCCCTCCATCCCTGTCCTTCCCTCCATCCCTGCCCTTCCCTCCATCCCTGCCCTTCCCTCCATCCCTGCCCTTCCCTCCATCCCTGCCCTTCCCTCCATCCCTGCCCTTCCCTCCATCCTTGCCCTTACCTCCATCTCTGCCCTTCCCTCCATCCCTGCCCTTCCCTCCATCCCTACCCTTCTCTCCATCCCTGCCCTTCCCTCCATCCCTGCCCTTCCCTCCATCCCTGTCCTTCCCTCCATCCCTGCCCTTCCCTCCATCCCTGCCCTTCCCTCCATCCCTGCCCTTCCCTCCATCCCTACCCTTCCCTCCATCCCTGTCCTTACCTCCATCCCTGCCCTTACCTCCATCCCTGACACTTCCCTCCATCCCTGCCCTTCCCTCCATCTCTGCCCTTACCTCCATCCCTGCCCTTCCCTCCATCCCTGCCTTTCCCTCCATCCCTGCCCTTCCCTCCATCCCTGCCCTTCCCTCCATCCCTGCCCTTCCCTCCATCCCTGCCCTTCCCTCCATCCCTGCTCTTCCCTCCATCTCTGCCCTTACCTCCATCCCTGCCTTTCCCTCCATCCCTGCCCTTTCCTCCATCCCTGCCTTTCAACCATGCCGGAATTTAATCAGATGGGATTCAAGAAAGGAAGGGAGGGGTAACTGCACTTGCTTGGATCAAGAGCTCTTCACAACCATCAAGGTACACTTATTCGAAGGAAACAGTAAATACTGGCGAGTCATCGTGGCACAGAAGAAGGCAAGAATTTTGTATAGTTTCTCCTAAAACTGAGACCCTCTTCACGAAATAGACTTTGTGTTCGTTACATGAACTAGACAGTTAGTCCCATGAATTACGCAGACTATTTTTCACAAGTACTAGACAGAACTTACAATTTCCACGCTGGGCTTGTGTTGAGGTGAAGCATGGGTCAGTGTTGAGGTGAGGCATGGATTAGCGTTGAGGTGAGGCATGGGTAAGTGTTGAGGTGAGCATGGTCAGTGTTGAGGTCATGGTCGTGTTGAGGTGAGGCATGGGTCAGTGTTGAGGTGAGGCATGGGTCAGTGTTGAGGTGAGGCATGGGTTAGCGTTGAGGTGAGGCATGGGTCAGTGTTGAGGTGAGGCATGGGTCAGTGTTGAGGTGAGGCATGGGTCAGTGTTGAGGTGAGGCATGGGTTAGCGTTTAGGTGAGGCATGGGTCAGTGTTGAGGTGAGGCATGGGTCAGTGTTGAGGTGAGGCATGGATCAGTGTTGAGGTGAGGCATGGGTTAGCGTTGAGGTGAGGCATGGGTCAGTGTTGAGGTGAGGCATGGGTCAGTGTTGAGGTGAGGCATGGGTCAGTGTTGAGGTGAGGCATGGGTCAGTGTTGAGGTGAGGCATGGGTCAGTGTTGAGGTGAGGCATGGGTCAGTGTTGAGGTGAGGCATGGGTCAGTGTTGAGGTGAGGCATGGGTTAGCGTTGAGGTGAGGCATGGGTCAGTGTTGAGGTGAGGCATGGATCAGTGTTGAGGTGAGGCATGGATCAGTGTTGAGGTGAGGCATGGGTTAGCGTTGAGGTGAGGCATGGGTCAGTGTTGAGGTGAGGCATGGGTCAGTTGTTGAGGTGAGGCATGGGTCAGTGTTGAGGTGAGGCATGGGTCAGTGTTAGGTGAGGCATGGGTCAGTGTTGAGGTGAGGCATGGATCAGTGTTGAGGTGAGGCATGGGTTCAGTGTGAGGTGAGGCATGGGTCAGGTTGAGGTGAGGCATGGGTCAGTGTTGAGGTGAGGCATGGGTCAGTGTTCAGGTGAAGGCATGGGTCATCAGTGGGCATGGTCATGTGCAGTCATGGAATCATGTTATGGCAATGGGTTACGTGAGGCAGCATGGCGTCAGTGTTGAGTAGGCATGGGTACAGCTGTGCATGGCATCAGTGTTCAGTCACAGCATGGTCATGTCAGCTACAGGCCTCATGTCACGCCGCTTGGCATAGGTCATTTGAGGTGACGGCTATGGGCATTTAGCGTACACGTCAACCATGCTCTCGTTGAGTGAGGCTGGTCACTTGTTCAATGACAGCATGCTGGCCTCATTGTTTCAGTGAGGCATCTGGGCGTCATGAGCAGGTCATGTGACCGTCCAGCATAGATCATTCATACATAGTCTTCAAGCAGTAAAGAACAGTAATGTATGTGGGCATTGTTCAGTGTAACGGTGGTGGGGTCAGTAGCTTCGAGGAACATGGGCAGTGTCGGAACATGGTAGTTTGGTTGCATGGAGACTTGAGTAAGTTCTTTGGTTTTTCAGGTGACAGCATGTATAGTTTAAGGTACATGTCATGGTCTCAGAGTTTAAAGGTCAGTTACATGGTAGCAGTCATTTGATGAGGATATACATTAGTTAGGTTGAGGTATGGTTCATCAGTGAACAGGACTAGTGGATTCTGAGCGTCAGTACATTTGCAGATGTACCGCCACGGAGTTTTTTTTGATCACTCGTACCACGCCTTTCATCTGCTTATCTCCATCCTGTTAAAATACACTTCAGTCTTATATAGATTATGACGAATTGTGGATTTAGCGTACACGACATTCGTATATAGTTTATTTCAAAATTGCCCTTATTTGCCGCACATTTCGATATTTGAGTCCTGGCGCCACTAAGCGCCTACCTCCCACCCCATAAACCTACTACATACCTCTCTTTAAACAGAATAAAAAATCTAATCATGCTTTGTTTCTAATGTAAACTAGTGTGGGGCCCCTACTCGAGGAAACTGGAGGGAAAATATTTGGATTTCTGAAGCTTAGCAAGTTCTTTTTTTTTAATGCACAAGCATGTATATTTTAATATACATTATGGTACTCAGAGTTTAAAGGATACAGTAATGGTAGAGTATTTATGAGTATACATTAGGTTAGGTTAGGTAAGGTTCATCAGGAAACAGGACAAGTGTTTCCTGACGCGGGTCTTAGTCATTTGATGACCTGCCCCTGGAGTTTTTTTTGGGTCAGCTGACCGACGCCTTTCATTGGCTTATCGTCCACTCCTCTTAAAATTAATATTATATATATTAATAATTATGCACTGAATTTGATAAGGATATAGCTTTAAAATATGTATATGTTTATTCAGAAAAGTTCATTATTATGCGCGACATTTCGACTGTATCTGGCCAGATCGCAAGTCGGTTGATCCTCTTAACTAATATTAAGGCCCAGTAATTATTCTGAAACATCACTCTAATTTAACCATTCCCCAGGCATAACCTGACTCAACCACTTCCCCCACACTGGTCACACTAGGCCGGCAAACTTAGCTAACCAGAATGTAAAACATGGTATAATTCACATAAATCTATAAATATATGCGTTATGAAATTCCCTGAATAAGAAGTGGGTGCTTATTTCATCTGGCTTCTCTCCTCTATGTGACTCTTAAGTTTAGCTTCATTATACAGATAACCCGCACATAGGAAACTGAGACTTATGACAATGTTCCTTGTTAATGTGAGAAGTCACGAAAGCGGTTGGAATTTCACTATTCTTTGAGTGTTTATATATATATATATATATATATATATATATATATATATATATATATATTATATATATAAAATATAATATATATATATAGTTAATATATGTATATATATATGTATATTTATATATATATATAATTATATATATATAATATATATATATATAATATATATATATATATATATATATATATATATATATATATATAATATTATTGAATGAGGATATTGTGTTGAGAGGAAAATGCAGAACCTCGAATACAGACTTCTCGATGCCTCTGCTAGGCTCAACTCGCCAGTCAGGTCACCTCTAACTCTGGACTGGGTCACCCCGGTTGAAAAAAACACTGCTATAAATGATCTGAGTCATGAAGAGATGAATATACTGCTGTCTGTACAATCCAGGTATGCTACAGTGGAAGACAACACTCTTGATAAAAGCCATTGACCCTGCTGTGGTTATCACACCCATATCTGTTCACATTCTGGAATCAGCTGGGCCTCGAGGAAATGTGTATCGCTTTTAGTCAAGGAGCCAACACTTAACTGATCAGAATTCACGAATGAGATAGTTGTTACAATTAGTCCAGTCAGTCTGTAGTTTAACACTGAACAAATTACAGAAGATATAATTTCTGTCGATATTTTAATTTTCCAGCCAGAAGTATTGTGCCGTGTAGCAACCACAGATGAAGTCACCTCAGCTGGATTATTATTATTATAATCAAGGGGGAAGCGCTAAACCCGGAGGATTATACAGCGCCTGGGGGGGGGATGTGGAAGGCATTCAGGCTTAATTCGGGGAACTGGAGCACAGATCCAATTCCCTAAATCAAGAGCCCCTCACCAACATCAAGGAACCTTCCTTGAGGGGTAACCTCAGCTGGAGAACAGGCGCTTGTCTCCCTATACAATGGCGCCCCTGATGAAGGACTGGATGCATTGCGTTACCGGCGATTTCCTGATAAATTTTCTGCAAGCACCTCTTCTCTGCAGGTTCACACTCTTGTCACCAACAGCTGCAGCAGCACAACATAACAACACCAATGTTTATTGCCAAGTTCAACAGTGAATGGACATGATCTCTCATACTGAAAATTATGGAAGAATGTCAGTCAATGGTCGACTTGAACAACGAACAACAGATTTATCGCCAGCCCCAGGAGCTCTATGGAAGGTGATCAGATGTAAGTGTAAGACGGATTGTGACTCAAAACGATGTACGTACAATAAAAGAAAAAAAAACATGACGTGGAATGGTCAGTAGCATGTACTGAGTTCAAGGGAATAAATTGGGCAAACTCATCCTTACCTTCTATGTACGTCAAGGACGAACTGTGATGTTATGCGGACAATAAAAATGTCTGGGGTTTTTTTTTTGGAGGGGGATAGTTTGTTATCTGTTACTATGTATTAATATTAAAGTATTTCAAAATAGTAATATATATCACCATGATGGTTAAAAAATAATCTTTATTTCTACCAAATATATGATTCAACTGATGTAGACCTAGTTGACGTTAACATACTATATAGAAAAAGCCTGGTTATGCAGAGCATTTTGGGCAGAAGTTAATCTTGTCCCCCAGGATGTGACCCACAACAGTCGGCTAACACCAAGGTACCTACTCACTGCTAGGTGAACAGGGGTAGCAGGTATAAGGAAACATGGCCAACGTTTCACCCGTGCCGGTGAAACTCTCTACTTCTCCTAGGCACGAACAATTAGGAATATTGTACTTTAATACCTAAGTTAGGGATTTAAGCTATGATAACATAGTGTTTAGTATAAACTTTACTTAAGCAAGTTTAGCGCTTCCTCGTGAAGATGATAATGTTTACATAAGTAATTTCAGAAATGTAACCAGATTAAAGCAAAAAAAAAAAAAAAAAAATTGAAGATTTATTTTACAAATGATTTGAGATAAAACGATGTGCAACTTACGGTATAACTTAAGACTAACTTATCTATCGCATACCTGGAGGTTATTCCGGGGATCAACGCCCCTGCGGCCCGGTCCATGACCAGGCCTCCCGGTGGATCAGGGCCTGATCAACCAGGCTGTTACTGCTGGCCGCACACAGTCCAACGTACGAGCCACAGCCCGGCTGATCCGGCACTGACTTTAGGTATCTGTCCAGCTCTCTCTTGAAGGCAGCCAGGGGTTTAGTGGTAATTCCCCTAATGCTTGATGGGAGGCTGTTGAACAGTCTTGGGCCCCGGACACTTATGGTGTTTTCTCTTAGTGTACCAATGGTACCCCTACTTTTAACTGGGGGTATTTTGCATCGCCTGCCCAGTCTTTTACTTTCGTAGGGAGTGATTTCTGTGTGCAGATTTGGGACCATTCCTTTCAGGATTTTCCAAGTGTAGATTATGATATATCTCTCTCTCCTGCGTTCCAACGAGTACAAGTCAAGTGCTTCCAAGTGTTCCCAGTAGTTAAGGTGCTTGACAGAACTTATACGTGCAGTAAAGGATCTCTGTACACTCTAGATCTGCAATTTCACCTGCTTTGAATGGAGATGTTAGTGTACAGCAGTATTCCAGCCTAGAGAGAACAAGTGATTTGAAAATAATCATTGGCTTGGCATATCTCGTTTTGAACGTTCTCATTATCCATCCTATCATTTTCTTTGCACTTGTGATCGTGGCACTGTTGTGATCCTTGAAAGTGAGCTCCTCAGACATTACTACTCCCAGGTCCCTTACATTATTTTTCCGCTCTATTGTATGGACAGAGTTTGTAGTATACTCTGTTCTAGTTATTATCTCCTCCAGTTTTCCATAACGGAATAGTTGGAATTTGTCCTCATTGAACATCATAATGTTTTCCGTTGCCCACTGGAAGACTTTGTTTATATCTTCTTGGAGGTTAACCGCGTCCTCAGCAGATGACAGCCTCGTGCAGATCCTAGTATCATCCGCAAGGGATGATACGGTGCTGTGGTGTATATCTCTGTCTATGTCTGATATGAGGATGAGGAATAAGATGGGGGCGAGTACTGTGCCTTGTGGAACAGAGCTCTTCACTATAGCAGCCTCCGATTTAACTCTGTTGACCACTACTCTTTGTGTTCGATTTGTTATGAAGTTGAAGATCCATCTCCCCACTTTCACAGTTATTTCTTTAGCACGTATTTTGTGCGCTGTTACGCCATGATCGCATTTGTCAAACGCTTTTGCAAAGTCTGTGTATATTACATCTGCATTCTGATTTTCTTTCAGTTTATCCATGGCCATATCATAGTGATCCAGTAGTTGTGAGAGGCAGGAGCGACCTGCCCTGAACCCATGTTGCCCTGGATTGTGCAGATTTTGGGAATCCAGGTGATTTGCAATCCTGCTTCTTAGCACTCTTTCAAAGATTTTTATGATGTGGGACGTCAGAGCTATTGGTCTATAGTTCTTAGCTAATGCTTTTCTGCCACCTTTATGGACTAGGGCTATATCCGTTGTTTTAAGTGAATGTGGAATTTCACCCATGTCCAAGCTCCTCCTCCATAGTGTACGCGAGAGGGGTTTCTTGCAGTTCTTAATGAATACAGAGTTCCACGAGTCTGGGCCCGGGGCTGAGTGCATGGGCATGTTGTCAATGACTTTTTCGAAATCTATCGGAGTTAGGGTAATTTCGGAAATCTGGCATACAAAAAAAAAATTATGGAGTTATGAGGCTCATTCATGAAGAAATCATTTGGGTCGTCGATCCTCAGACTGATTAGTGGCTCACTAAACACAGAGTCGTACTGGGATTTCAGTATTTCACTCACTTCCTTGTTGTCATCTGTGTAAGTCCCATCCTGTCTGAGTGTGGTATTTGCCTTGTTTTTGGCATATGCAAAGAAATA
This sequence comes from Cherax quadricarinatus, assembly GCF_026875155.1. Lineage (NCBI taxonomy): Eukaryota > Metazoa > Arthropoda > Malacostraca > Decapoda > Parastacidae > Cherax > Cherax quadricarinatus. The sequence goes on along the minus strand of NC_069437.1, from coordinate 7,551,861 downwards.
TTTTGAATTTCTTTCAGTTTTACGCAAAGAAATAATAGCTTTAAGCTTCTCCTGTCTCTCCTGGTTCCTGTAAGAGTCATTTAACTTAAGTTCGATAATTTCCACTTCCCTGGTCAGCTCCTCCTTTTGTGTATCAGATATTTCTAGCACTCCTGAGGAGCTCAGTGACTCTTCATCATCTTCTGTAGAGGGAGCGTCTTTCTCTCTCGAGTTTACTCCTGCTCTTCTTCTTTCTTAAGGGAATATGCCTAGAACATGCTTCAGCTGCCAGGAAGTTGATCCTTTCAAGGCACTGGTTTGGATCCATGTCATTTAAGATATCTTCCCAACATGTTTCATTTAGGACATGGTTTACCTGGTCCCAGTTGATGTTCTTGTTGTGGAAGTTGTATTTTGTGAAGACACCTTCACAGGTACATGCATTCTGCTGATCAGGACCCCTATGCATGTACGTCTGGACTTCGATTAGGTTGTGATCAGAATTAGTTGTTTTTGATATTCTTTTTGTAATTTAATTTCAGGTCCTCATTATTTTGAAGATAAGGTCAATGAGTGTTTTCTAGTCTTGTTGGCTCCACTATCTGCTGGCTTAAGGTGTGTTTTTCGCAGAGACTTAGTAGCTCATGTGTGTGTGACCTTTCATCTGCGCTACCTCCGGGGATTGTTTCAGCTATAACATTATTCGCTACATTCTTCCATTTTGCTGCCTTAGGTTGAAATCACCAAGCAGTAAAAGTTTGGGGATGGAGCTGGAAGGTTTTCCTGACAGTAATCAATTTTTAGTAGCTGTTCCTTGAACTGTTGGGAGGTTGCATCTGGTGGCTTATATACAACCACAATGACTAGGTTTTGGTTCTCGATCTTCATTGATAGAACTTCAACTACCTCATTTGTGGTGTTCAGCAACTCCGTGCAGATGAGGGACTCTTTGACATACAGGTCAACTCCCTCTTGTTGCCTGTTCTTTCTGTCGCATCTAAAAAGGTTGTAACCACTTATCCATACTTCACTGTCAAAGTGATCTTTTGTGTGAGTTTCTGTGAAGGCTGCAAACACTGCATTAGACTTTTCTAGAAGTCCACTGATAAAAGGTATTTTGTTGTTGGTGGATGGCTTAAGGCCCTGTATATTAGCAAATATGAACGAGGTTGTATTCTGTGTTTGTTGGGGGGATTTTGTTATTGGCATCAGTAGTTGTAGTTCTGGAGGGTCATGGGTGGTCACTGGCTGCGCCTCCAGTCCAACAAGGCTCCAAGGTGGTGGACTATTTTTGTTATTTCTTTACATTTTCTTTTTCCGTTTCCTGCCACTAAAAAATCACCTGGAGTTGGGTTGTCGTAGCTACTATTGTTTGTCTTGTGGGGTCTGTGCCTCCTGGTCCCTTTTAGATGGTATGCAGGGCAGTCGATGTTGTAACACTGCTTCTGGAGGACCAAGGAGTGACACATTTTTGGGTGAAAGAAAGTACAGGAAGAACGACACACTCCTTTAGACAGGAGGTCGCTACATTTTTTGGGATGCTCAAAGTTGCATGTCCCATTTTTTTCCTGATATTCCATGCTTACAAATGCTCCAAGCATAATATTTGCACAAATTCACCTTTGGTTGAGAATTGTTGGGAAGTGTGTTGTCAATTTCTGCAGGTTCTGGGACTGCACTATAATCCTCAGTATCCAAACCAGGGCCACCCCGTCTTGGATTCCATCTACTTTCCTCAGTAGAGGAAGGAGGAGGAGACTCCTCTCCTACATCTGTACTGTGGACCACGGTCTTGTGCAATGATGGTTGTATATTTACGGTTTTAGTGGTGGTTGTGGTAGGGTCCTTAGTAGAGTCTGAGCTGGCAATAAGGCTGGGGGCTGGGACTGAGTCAGCACTGGGGCTGGGGGCTGAGCCTGGGCCAGCACCAGCACTGTGGGTATTAGTTTAGCACTATGTGGGTGACTAGATAGTTTCGAGTCATCTGTTGTGGTATGGGCATTCTGCATTTTTTGATTCACTATCTCTTTCTCCCTTGTTTTATATATTTTTGGTAGACTATCCAAGAGGTCATCTTTGTTTTCTTGATTATTTTTATCATTTATTACTCTCCTTAGTACCTTTCTGATACCTGCCCAAAGTTCTACATCTTTATTGCACAACCAGAAACACCTTGCTAGTTCGAGGTCATTTTTTGAGGCTGTATTTAGTCTAGTACAAGAGATATGGTGTTTGGAAAAGCATAGATTGCATGTGATTCTGGATTTCTTTCCAAGGATTTTTTACATGTCCCACAGATATGCTGTGCTGACATCCTGTCTGTATCCTACTACACTCTGTATGCCACGGAAGAAAACTGATTTCCACTTTACCTTTCTTTTGCTGGTGTCATACATATTTGCGATACATAAGCTAGCTCAGACATGGGTAGGAATATTGCTACTTGAATATCTTATTCGGATATAGCACTAACATATGCATAATGTTGAAGGACTCCAAGGCATTCCTGTGCAAGGACTCGATGCAAGGGAAGCATGGTGCGAGAGCCTGACAAGTATTAAAGTTAATCTCATATCACAGCGATGTTGAAAATGGCATAAAATACCGACAAGGTGATGAATAAAACACGTGTGCAACAGTTACCTAATTATTGAACATGTGTCTTAATCGTCATTCATATCACAGCTGTTACTAAGACTTACCTCACACGTGTGCATGTATACACCTTTCATGTAAGGAATAAAAAGACACAACATAGTGACTGGAACAGTACAGTGGTAACCCGTACACAGGAGAGTGAATCTTGTAACGACGTCAGTGTCCGACTTGGACCGTTAAGTAGTCACACACATGTGCGAAGGGAAGGGTTATTTGTGCACCTTTCATGAGTATATATGTACTGACGCTGGACGTTGCAGTATGCACCCTGCTGAAATTTTATGATCACACAAAGTATAAATCATATACACCATTACCATGTAACAATAAAAAGTGGTTAAGACACTTATTTTTTATCCCCTTGCTCCTCCTCCTCCATTCCTCCCCCCCTTCCCCCCGGCACCTCTCTTCCTTTCCCATTCTTCTTCCTCCCCCTCCTTACCAGTGTTCTGGTTATAGTTTGATTGATTCGGACTGACTATGTCGCCACCACCATCACCACGACTCAGACCACTATCATAGCCCCCAACGTCACTCCCATCCAACCCCCCACACTACCTTGATCCCAACACTATCGCCACCACCATAGTAACTACCAACACTACACCACCACCAAATCTTTAAAGATTCCTTAGCAACTGAAACCAAACTAGAACTTTTGAAGTTATCCTCATCCCCTTACTGAAGTCTCCCAGCTCAGGCTGAGACATTCCACTACTTCATGTATGAAACTCGTCTTATGTGATGGAATATAACGGGAAACCCATCCTGTGTGATGGAATATGACGGGAAACCCATCCTGTGTGATGAAATATGACGGGAAACCTATCCTGTGTGATGGAATATGACGGGAAACTCATCCTGTGTGGTGGAATATGACGGGAAACCCATCCTGTGTGATGGAATATGACGAGAAACCCATCCTGTGTGGTGGAATATGACGGGAAACTCATCCTGTGTGGTGGAATATGACGGGAAACCCATCCTGTGTGGTGGAATATGACGGGAAACCCATCCTGTGTGGTGGAATATAACGGGAAACCCATCATGTGCGTGGAATATGACGGGAAACCCATCCTGTGTGGTGAAATATGACAGGGAAACCAATCCTGTATGACGGAATATGACAGAGAAACCCATCATCTATGATGGAATATGACAGGAAAAAACATCCTGCACGATGGAATATTGTGAGCAACTCCAGGCTTGGTCGGAAATTTACGAGCTATCAAAAATCTTTTACCAGGCTACTTGAGACTTGTAGTATCTTATGAATTGTAACGAGGAGGAGGAGCTATAGCCTGACCTCATCACTTGTTGATCTGATTCCTTCTAATATATCGTTTATTCGAGTCCTAGGGTGATATTTAGGGGGACGGGCTTAGGAGGGACAGATGAGGCTTGGGAGTGGAGGAGAGGCGAGGTGCTCGCTTGAGAGAGGAGTGGCGAGGTTTGAGGGGCAGTCTTGTGAAACCTAGCAGCAGCCACTTCTGAAACCAGTGATAGAGGTATTTGTGTAGAGACTTGGACTGCTTCACCGAGTGCGTAGATCACTGAGTGGGGGTATGAGAGCAGGTAGATGTATTTTTTGGGAGGGGACGGAGTGGGTAATGCGGGAGCAGAGTAGGAGTGGGTGGGACTGGTGCAGGATTGAATTGTGGGGCAGGTGGGTGGCGTGTGTTGAATGGGGTTGGTTTGTGGGAGGAAGGTGGGTAGCGTGTGGTAGGGTGCAGGGAATGGTGGATGGCGTGCGGAAAGGTGTGGGAGCAAGGGGGGGGGGGGGGGATGGCGTGTGGTGGGTTTGTAGGGGCAGGGGGGTGGATATCATGGGATGTGGGCAGGTGGGGGCTTTGTGGTAGATGTAGGGCAGGTAGGTGGGGGTGGTGGCAGGTGGGTGGGGGTGGGGGCAGGGGGGTGAGGGTTTTGGGGGCAGGGGGAGGGCGTGGGAGGCGGGGATGGCGTGTGGGGGCAGGTGGGGGCTAGGGGCTGTGGATGGGTGTGGGGGGCATGTGGGTGGGGTGCTGGCTGGTGGGTGGCGTGTGGTGGGGTTTGGGGGGACGAGGGGGGGTGGCGTTTTGGGGGGGGTGTGGGGACAGGTGGGGGGGTTTGGGGAACAGGGGGGCGTGGGGGAAAGGTGGGGGCGTGTGGGGGGGTTTGGGGACAGACAGGTGGGGGGGGGTGGGGGGACAGTGGGGGTGTGTGGTTTTTTGGTTTGGGGACAGGTGGGTGGGGTTGGGGAAGGTGGGTGGCTTTTGGGGGGGGGGTTTGGGGACGGGTGGTGGCGTGTGGTGGGTTTGGGGGACGGGTGGGGGCGTTGGTGGGGTAGGGGGCCACGTGGGTGGCATGTGGTGGTCAGGGGATGGAGTGTGGTGGGGAGGCCTCACAGTTTAAAACCCCAGTAGTTATATGCAGTTATTATTTGATGATCATATCTTGTGTTTTGTGTTTTTTGAGACATGTTTGTACACATCAGGAGTGTATCTCTCTCCTCTCTCTCTTCTCTCTCTCTCTTCCTTCTCTCTCTCTCTCTCTCTCTCTCTCTCCTTCTCCTCTCTTTTCTCTCTCTCTCTCTCTGTGTTTTTATATATATATATAAATATATACACAACACAACACAACACACACTACACTTGAAGTTTACGTATATCCCCAAAACCCCATTTTTTTAATTAAGTTCCCTTGGTGGGGTGAAAGATAATTGCAGCTTGATCACCCTGTGTAGTCGATAGGTTTTAAACCCTTTTTAAAGCAAACAAGTTGCCATGGCTCTAGTTGATCCTGACAATGTGGCACTCCCCCTTAACTTGCCCCCTCTCCACGCTGAAGAAAAATAGCCATTAAAGTTTCTTTTTATTTTGGGGTTCGTCGAGCAAATGATTTAAAAATAACTTTGTATTTCCAAAATTAGGAATTGTTAAACATGATGTAAGAAGGCCAGCTCCCCCGTAGGCTGTGCGTAGTTTTAGGTTGTCTTCTACTTTTTCAGACCAAAAATTCATAAAAGCGGTAAAGGAATCGGGCCCTTAACAAAAATATGACCCGTTAAATTGAACTTAAAAATTTATAAAGATTTTAGTGTTTTTTTTTTTTTGAATTAACTGTTTGTTGTCCACTTACTTTCATACTGATGCAACACCTTGTATAGAAAATTTTTATAATTTAATTTATCTCTTTTCATAAAATATTTGAATTTTTGGCATTATTCCTGATTTTTTGCAAAAAACAGCCACAACGAATAGTTAACTTTACCTAAAATAATTAAATATTTATATGAATACGGAAAAAAGAACACATATTAAAGTGTTTTTTTTTTTTATTTAATACTTTCTGAAATTTCCCTCATTATCCTTAAAACCCCATAACCTAAGTTTATCCTGTGTGTATGGGTGTTCCTCAGATCAGCAGCCGTACTGTTTTGTTTTTGTTGACGACCCCGACAGGCCCTCAAGCCCGGGCTCCGGCGTAGAACGCCTGGCGCCAGGTCCTTGTGTGTCTTATTTACTCCCCCTCTTGCCATGTTTCCACGTGTTTTTAACATTACTGTTGTTCTATGGGGCGAGGTATTTACCTATTTCGGAAGTTTTTTTTGTGTTTTTTCCCGGGGATGAGAGAAAGGGGATGTGACGGGTGTTATTGCCCCGAGAGAGAGATGGGTCTCTCAATTGTTCATCATCATTATCTCATCTTCCCACAAAGTGTACTTTTAATCCGCTCCCCTCAAACCTCAAAAATTATAAGTCTAATTTCCACTGTTAACATTTTCCCAAAAATGGATATATTAAACAAATGTTTACTATTGGGATTAAAAAAATTTACTTTTTTCTGTACGCTAACACTAAACATCTTTAATCCATAAAAACAGTATATGCACTAAAGATAAAAAAAAAAATTTTAAAAAACGTGAAATTGTTAATTGTGGAGGGTATAAGAGATGGGAAAAGTATTATTAAACTAAATGGGCCGTGACTTCTCCCTGACCATACCATTTTTACAGTTTCCCAATGAACTCCTCTAGTGGGGGGGGAGGGGGTCGAGAGTCGCTTGGCATCACCTGCTACTTTGGCTTTTATAGGCTGCCATATGTCATTTTTACGTCATGTATAATTGGGAAATAGTGCGCCGCAGCGTTCAGGTGCATTTGGGATATGCTTGGGGGGAAAGCAGGGCCCCGTCTGGGCATGGGTAGGTGCACAGCCGTGCCCGGCATGCCCACGGCGTGGACGTTAATCTGTAACTTTTCACGTTTCTCACCAAACTCCCGTGAAAAACTGACCATAAAAAAGGGTTTCACGCTTTTTTCCGTGATCACGATATAAAAAAATGACCTCGTACGATAGGGGGGAAGGGCAGAAACAGAGCCCTTTGGGGGTGAGCGAGGATTGCAGGGTGCCGGCCGGGAACAGTGGGGTAAATTTAGGGTTTTAAAGGGGTAATGGAGGGACATTGTGAAAACAGCTGCAAACAAGGCCCCTAGGCATTCCTCGACCCCCGACCGCAACCACACGGACAGGGCATGCTTGCAATTTTTTTAAACTGGTAGGGTTAATACTGAGGTATTTACAGCTTCATTGTAAATTGATGGAGATTTTCAAATCTATACATTTTTGAAAACGATAAAATATGAGAAAGGCTAGTAGTAAGTTATTGATGTAGGTAGCACTCTTCGATCCTTGATTTTAGCTCACTTTTTTGGTAAGGCGAGTGTAAAAATCTATTTGTATTTGCAGTAGTCTGATTAAATAAATTGGGTTAAGAGCGCACCTGCCACGGAGATTTCAACTTATGTAAGCACCTAGCACTCAAAATTAGAATTCACTAATTGGAAACCTTATTATTATTATTTTTTATTTTTATTTTTATTATCACACTGGCCGATTCCCACCAAGGCAGGGTGGCCCGAAAAAGAAAAACTTTCACCATCATTCACTCCATCACTGTCTTGCCAGAAGGGTGCTTTACACTACAGTTTTTAAACTGCAACATTAACACCCCTCCTTCAGAGTGCAGGCACTGTACTTCCCATCTCCAGGACTCAAGTCCGGCCTGCCGGTTTCCCTGAACCCCTTCATAAATGTTACTTTGCTCACACTCCAACAGCACGTCAAGTATTAAAAACCATTTGTCTCCATTCACTCCTATCAAACACGCTCACGCATGCCTGCTGGAAGTCCAAGCCCCTCGCACACAAAACCTCCTTTACCCCCTCCCTCCAACCTTTCCTAGGCCGACCCTACCCCACCTTCCTTCCACTACAGACTGATACACTCTGAAGTCATTCTGTTCGCTCCATTCTCTCTACATGTCCGAACCACCTCAACAAACCCTTCCTCAGCCCTCTGGACAACAGTTTTGGTAATCCCGCACCTCCTCCTAATTTCCAAACTACGAATTCTCTGCATTATATTCACACCACACATTGCCCTCAGACATGACATCTCCACTGCCTCCAGCCTTCTCCTCGCTGCAACATTCATCACCCATGCTTCACACCCATATAAGAGCGTTGGTAAAACTATATTCTCATACATTCCCCTCTTTGCCTCCAAGGACAAAATTACTTGTCTCCACAGACTCCTAAGTGCACCACTCACCCTTTTCCCCTCATCAGTTCTATGATTCACCTCATCTTTCATAGACCCATTATTATTATTATTATTATTATTATTATTATTATTATTATTATTATTTGATAGTAACAGCATCAAATGGTAATAGCAGGAGCCAAGAATAATGGCAGTAGAAACAGCAACAGCTAGTATTAGTAGTTGCAACAACAGCTAGTAGGAACAGCTAAAATAGTAGTAGCAGCAGCTATTATTCGTAGTAGAATAGTAGCTAGTATTAGTAGCTACACAGAATTGTGGAGCAGTAGCAAAAATAAGAACTTGTAGGAGCAGTAGCAAAAATAAGAACTTGTAGGAGCAGTAGCAAAACTAAGATGGTATCAGTATTAGGGTCGTCAAACTGGCTTAAAGCTGTGTTCAGAGTACTTCAAGGCTCTGTTCTCGGACCTTTTACTTTTGTCTTTCAAATTATACATTAGTTTACAATGTGAAGTGTAATATTAACATTCGTCAATAAATAACAAAAAAGGCACAATACCGTGACTGGAACGATACACAAATAACCCCCACATAAAAGAGAGAAGCTTACGACGACGTTTCGGTCCGACTTGGACCATTGACAAAGTCACAGTGACACTCAGGTGACCTTCTCAACCGCATCCGTAACCTCTCCATCCGTAACAAGAAACTAAGCAGTTTGGATGTGACTTCCCTCTTCACAAAAGTACCTACCAAAAAAGCCATCGAGGTTCTACGACGTAAAGTCAATCAGGACCTTAATCTTCCTCTACCTCCCGGAGATTTTGTTGACTTAATTGAACTCTGTGTTAATTTCAACTGTTTTTCTTTCAATAACAAGCTCTACAAACAAACCTACGGCATGGGAATGAGGTCCCCCATAAGTGCCGTCCTAGCCAACTTATACATGGAACACTAGGGGTCCGAACACTTCGCCAACATCATCCCTTCAAGCGTCACTTGGTTACGTTACGTGGACGATGTCCTCGTAATAACTCCAAAACGTTTTGATGTACGGGATCTTCAGGCAAGGCTCAACGCAGTTGAACCCGGCGATCCAGTTTACACTAGAAGAAGAGTCCAATGACAAGCTACCTTTCCTCGACGTCCTCATTCACAAAGTAGACAACAACCTAAGATTTCAAGTTTATCGGAAACCCACCAATAAAAATGATCTCACACACTTCTATTCCAGTCAGGATACCAAGACCAAAAGAGGCATCATCATCGGGTTTTTCCTAAGAGCATACCGAATTTGTAGTCCTGAGTTTCTTGACGAGGAGTGTACATACATTCACCAAACATTCACAGAGTTTCATTTTCCTTCTTTTTTTCATCAAAGACTGCAAGAAAAGAGCTCTTCAGATCATAAATTCTCCACGCATCAACACCACTCCCAGCAAAGTTATAATTCTTCCCAACAGTCAGGTTGCACTGAACGTCTCAAAAGCACTTTCACAAGCTAACACCAGAGTCGCCATCGCTTCTAGCACTTCAATAAAGGATCTAACCAGGACTAAATCCAAGCACCACGAACCAGTCAATGCAGGAGTTTACACTATACCCTGTGGAGGCTGTGACAAGATTTACGTAGGTGAAACAGCCAGAAACCTCGACACCGGCCTCAATGAACACATTTACGCATGTAGGAACGATAACCTGAACAACGCCTGTGTACAACACCGAAATTCCACCAATCATCTCATGAAATTCAGAGACGCCCAATTAGTGATCAAAGAAACTAATTTCCGCAGACGCAAGTGCCTCGAATCAGCACTGATCGCTGTTTCGAATACAATTAAACAAAACAACGGCAGCTTCACCATCTCCGAAGTCTTAGCAAGAATCCTCCTGAAAACAGTAAACCCTGCCATCACATAGTCTCTCCTGTTATACTACACAAAGCACAGAGAGTGAACACTGAAACAAGCTGCCTCATTCCAGTTTATATTTGTCCAACCTATTTTTATGTTACCCAAGTAATAACTTTTATATCCGTTTACTCATGTACGAATTAATTGCTCTACCATATTGTATTACTTTTGTCACTACCACTACTACTACTACTACTACTACTACTACCACTAGTGAACATCGAAATGGTACCTCACTAGTATTCACCTCACTCTGAGCCTTTATATATCCTCTGTGTCCATGTATTGTTTGTAATGGCTTGATAAAGCTCCTGGAGAGCGAAACGTTGCCACAATAAATGTCACATTAGTTGCACTTGTGTCCTTTTACTTTACATATTGTCGGTAATTCTACCAACTTTATTACAATCTGGTTGATGGTGGTTCATGGCTCAAATGGAAGAGACTTCAGCTCACATCTGAAAGACTCCTGTTTGAACAGTGGTTGAGTGAAAACGTTGGTCATGTCTCCTTACAGCTGTTGTCATTCCATATAAAGGTTAGCAAGAACAGGGGATAGAGGAGAGTTAGAATCTACACAAAGGCAAATAAGATCTGATTCGCCTTTGTGTGGACTCCTTTTCCTTTTAAGGTAAATTTTATTCTCAAACCTTCGATGTTGCTACGGGCTCTCATCTGTCCCCTGTTCTTGTTAACATTTATATGGAATACTTTGAAACTGTTCTTCATAGAACTGTTGTCATTGTTCATCAGCAGTGTGTGTGTGTGTGTGGGTATGAACCGACGGTTGCGGGTCGCATCCCAGGGAAGAGGATCAAAAGATTTCAATGGAAGTATGAATAAGGCAAAATAATTGGCTTTCTTGAGTTATCCTGGGTTATTATGCCTCCGGGTTAATAATTCGAATGCAGTGTTGCATGCCTGGGGAGTTGAGGTGCATCTAGTTTATCCAGTCGTTAGTGGTTTTACGCTTACTGAAGTTGCTCGTTACTGCAGTGGATGACTTATCTTCCTGGGTTTGTTTAAAAATCCCTTAAGACTTGTCTCACTCTTAGCTAGTTTATTCGTCAGGAAAAACTGACACTGATCTTTGTCAGTGGTGACGTGTACTTAGCTCTGTGAAGACCTGTTTGTGTGCTCTTGAGTGGTGACCTGTACTTTGAGTGCTGACCTATACTTAACTCTGTGAAGAAGTGTCTTGTTTGCTCCCATGGACTGAACCAAGATGCCCTCCATCGAGCAACTTTACCAGCAACTTAAGGAAGAATTGAGGGCAGCGAAGATGGAGATACGGCGATTGACCGAGGAAAACAAGAGGATTCGTAGTAGTCCTCCTGTTTCGAGTCCTCAGGTCAAGAAGGGATCGTGGTCAGTGGCTGGACAGCAGGGGACGACGAAGTTGACGATCAAGATGACGAATGGAAAGCCAGAAACGATGAAGAAGAGAAGAGACTGCTGTGGAAACTCCGTGGAAACCTCCAACGCATTCTCGGTGCTACCCGACGAATGTGAGTCTACTACTGGGATCGTCACGACGAACGACAACAAGGAAGGTAAGAATATTGTTGTTGTTGGGGATAGCCAGGTTAGATACATGGATAGGGCATTCTGCTTGAAGGACAGGAGGTAGGAGACAAAGGTATGCTTTCCTGGGGCTGGGATGGAGGACATTGTTAGCCGGCTTGACAACATCATGCAGGTAATGGGATCAATCCTATTATTTGCCTCAGTGCTGGAGGCAATGATGTAGGCAAGCGTAGAAGTGAGGATTTAGTTAGAAAGTTCAGGACAGCTATAGACATGATTAGGAAGAAGGGGGGCGCCCTGTTATATGTGGCATTTGCCAAGAAGAGGTGTTGGTAATGAATGGTTGTCCAGAGCAATTGATATTAATTGTTGGCTGGATAAACACTGTAAGGATAATGCAGTACCATTCATTGACAACTGGGACAACTTCTATGGCCGAAATGACATGTATGCCAGGGATGGGGTTCACTTATCCAGGGCAGGTGTGGGTTTTCTTGCTAACTCAGTTGAGGGGGTTGTTAGGACTTTAAACTAGGATTAATTAGAGGTATGGGTTTAGAAATGATTAATAATTGAGTATGGATATATTGACTTATGCTCTGATATTAAGAATCTTAATAGTAACTGTCATGGAGTAACTCTGGGTAATGATAATTTCAGAAATTGTGTAAAAAAAAAAGATGAATAGGAAAAAATGTGCAGAAGAAAAAACATATGATGGTATTTTATGCTAACAGTCGAAGTGCAAGAAATAAAATTAATGAACTACGTTTGGTAGCATGTGCTGGGAACTTTGATATCATTGCATTAACTGAAACGTGGTATGATTTAAAGAGTCGGGATATGACTGCTGAGTGTAATATTCAGGGATTTAAGTTATTCAATGTGGATAGATGTAATGGGAAGGGGGGAGGAGTTGCATTGTATGTTCGAGAAAATATTAATTTGTTGCATAAAAACACGGTTAAAAAAATAGATGGAGCAGTAACAGAGTCTGTTTGGGTAGAGTTCGTGGAGGGTCAAGAAAAACTAATTCTAGGTGTAATATACCGACCTCCAGGCTTGGATCACGATAGAGGGAGACTTCTTTGGGACGTAATTGTTAGGGCTTCTGGACACAGTAACGTAGTCATAGTAGGGGACTTTAACTTTAGCCAAATTGACTGGAATTCTTTGACAGGTAATCTAGAGTCCAGTGACTTCATGGAAACAGTTCAGGACTGTTTTCTGAAACAGAGTGTAACTGAACCTACCAGGAGTAATAATTTGCTAGACCTAGTCTTGTCAAATAAGGAAACACTCGTGAATAATCTGGAGATCACTGAAGAGCTTGGCGCAAGTGATCACAAATCCATCACCTTTTGCATTAATTGGGAATGCAAGAATAATGATTAATACAGTAAAAATCCCCGATTTTCGTTCTGCCGATTATATGGACTTAGGGAACATCTGTCTAATCTTGATTGGGGTTATCTAGCTAATGATTTTATTGACGATAATCATACTTTATGAATATGAAGGGATCTGCTTTTATGATTGTTTTCTTAATAATGTACACAGTGCCCAGAGTATATACATTCCCCAGAGAGAAATTAGGTCTAATAATAACGATCCCAAATGGGTTAACAGGAGGCTAAAGCATCTATTAGGGGAGAAAAAGGGGAATTTATAGGTGCATCAGAAGAGGAGAGGTTAACCTTACTGACCAATATGTTCAGCTTAAAAGAGAAGTAAAAAGGGCGATTAGAAAGGCTAAACGTGACTATGAAATTAGAGTCGCTAATGAATCAAAGACTAATCCAAAGGGGTTCTTTCAAGTGTATAGGACGAAGGTGAAGGAAAAAGTAGGACCTCTGAAATCTGGGAATGGACAGCTGACGGATAATGAACTGGAAATGTGTTCCTTATTTAATGACTATTTTTTGTCAGTTTTTACACAGGAAGATGTAAATGAGATTCCAGTAATTAACAATTATTTAGTTCCTGATGAATTTAAGTTAACTAATATTACTGTCACGAGGGACATGGTTATTAAACAGATAGACAAACTGAAACAAAATAAGTCCCCGGGACCCGATGAGTTGTTTTCAAGGGTACTTAAGGAATGAAAGATGGAGCTTAGTCAGCCATAACGAGTGTATTCAATGCATCCATCCTTACACTGTGTTGTGCCAGAGATGTGGAAGATGGCTAATGTGGTTCCTATATTCAAATCAGGGGATAAGTCCACTCCTTCAAATTACCGTCCAATAAGCCTGACATCTATAGTGGGCAAGTTATTAGAATCAATTATAGCTGACATTATCAGAAGTCACCTTGAAGAGCATAACTTGATAAATGAATCTCAGCATGGATTCACGAGAGGTCGTTCCTGCCTGACAAACTTACTGACGTTCTTCAATAGAACATTTGAGGCAGTGACACTGATAAGGAATATGATATTGTTTATTTGGATTTTAGTAAAGCCTTCGACAGAGTACCTCACAAGAGACTCTTAAGAAAAGTGGCAGCTCATGGTATAGGAGGTAAAGTTCTAGCATGGATTGAGGCATGGCTTACCAATAGAAAGCAGAGAGTTACCATTAATGGAGTGAATCTGTATGGGGATTAGTCACTAGTGGCGTTCCACAAGGATCAGTTTTAGGCCCTCTCTTGTTCATAATTTACATTAATGACCTTGATGAAGGGATTACTAGTGACATGAGTAAGTTTGCTGATGATACAAAGATAGGCCGTTATAATTCACTCTGAGGAGGATATCAATGAACTCCAGGACGATTTGAACAAATTAATGTCTTGGTCTGAGAATGGCAGATGAAGTTTAATGTGGATAAGTGTAGGGTACTTGCCCTTGGTAATGAAAATAACCCTCGAAGCTATAATCTAGGTGAAGTAGAGCTTGGTCATACAGAATGTGAAAAAGACTTGGGAGTCATGGTAAGCAGAAATCTAAAGCCAAGACAGCAGTTGCCTCAGTGTGCGCAACAAGGCCAACAGATTACTTGGATTTATCTCAAGAAGTATAAGTAACAGAAGTCCAAAAGTTATTTTACAGCTCTATACATCACTAGTGAGGCCTCATTTAGATTACGCTGCTCAGTTTTGGTCCCCTTACTACAGGATGGACATAGACTCATTAGAGAACATACAGAGAAGAATGACTAAAATGATTTACTGTGTAAGGAACCTCCCGTATGAAGATAGACTTAAAGCCTTAAATCTCCACTCTCTGGAGAGGCGTAGAATGAGGGGAGATATCATTGAAGTGTATAAGTGGATGACGGGCATAAACAAGGGAGACATTAATAAAGTACTGAGGGTGTCGAACCAGGTAAGAACCAGGAATAATGGATTTAAGTTGGATAAATTTAGATTTAGAAAGGACATAGGTAAGTACTGGTTTTCTAACAGAGTTGTAGATGCGTGGAACAGTCTTCCCAGTGGGGTGATAGAGGTTAGGACCTTGGGTAGCTTTAAGAAGAGACTGGACAAATATATGAGTGGGAGGGGCTGGGTTTGATTGGTGTCAAGGGGTACGGGAGTTATTTCCTGAGTAGCTTTAGGTAGATGTCGTTTTGATAAGGACCTGCCTCGTATGGGCCAGTAGGCCTTCTGCAGTGTTCCTACATTCTTATATTCTTATGTTCTTATGGCCCATTCAGTTGTGCCGGTTTTATAGTAGAGGCGCGGATGGTACTATGGTGGACCATGGCAGCAGCGATACCTGGCTTACTGTGCTGGGCTCAGAGAAATATTTCCGTCCTCAGTGTATTCAAATCTGCTGACTTGGTCAGGAGAACACTCTAGTGAAGGGATATCGTCCCTCTCCGCCATATGATGATGATCCTGCGACTCCTCACGCCAACTCTCCAGAGTTGGCGTGAAGATGGTGTTTGTTTGTCAACAAGAAAATGTCTCCTGATGCAGGTGTTCGACAGATTACGATCCCTCTCAGGATATATATACTGCCAGAGGAATATGTTTCTCAGTGTATAAGTTGAAAGTTTACTTTAATCCCCATTTTAAGGATAACAATATTATTTACTGGTGGTGAACAGGTGACATGCAGCCTTAATGACCTTTTGAGCAGTCGACTTGTTGAATTACCACCGCTAAATTTTCACTCCATTTAAAACAAACAATAGATAAGAATTTATTGTGTGGCACGGCTCGTAAGAAGATAAAGAAGGAACACTGCAGTAGGCCGACTCAGAGGCTGGAACGTTGTATCTTCACAGTGAGGAGAGGCGAAGTATATGAAATCACGACTATGTAGGTAAAAATGTTATTTGGTGCTAATGAAAATATGTCTCTTAGGAATATTTAACAGATTTTATTATATGGAAATTGTTAGTATAATTTGTTAACATTGTGTTTTCTAATTTTAATGATTCACAATATTCCCGTTATGATTTTTTGTGAAATTTTCATTTAGCTTGTGGCACAGAACTCTACTAATTAAACCAATAAAGAATGCTATGGTTCTTTGTTAATACAGAAAGAGACACAAGGGTATTTATATACACCAACTTATGGACTACACGTGGGTCATCAGGGATGCATTTCAACCGTACTCTAGATCTGAACTCACAAGCTTAAATTAAAGTAAATGTATGTGTACTGAGATACTTCCCTCAGTATATATACCCTTGTTCCGAGTATATATCTCTTAGTAGAGTATACTCGTATATAAAGTTTCATTAAACCTTACAGTACTGATTAAAGTATTCTTGATCTTTGTATAAAGGTAAATTGTGGCCATAATAAGTAACGTGCAGTTGATAAATATTAACCTAAAAGCTGAACTGATCATGAGTTTCCGGTGGATATGCATCATATTGTATGGCTTTGCTAGGTTACCCAAGGTCAAACCTTCATAATTTATCACACAAAAGCAATCAGGTCTTCATGCAAATATACAGTAAACTCTGAAGAGCAGTTTGTAAAAACGCTGTCAACTTAACCTGAATAACCTGAACTCAGTGCCGAGTACAGCAAAAAACTAACCCCGTCAGCAGAATGATTTGCATCCAGTCAGCAGTGTTCATGGTGTGTGTGTGTTAGTTACCAGTTATCAAAGGCACTTATCGATAGATATTTGGATTATTTTGTGTGTGTACTCACCTATATGTGGTTGAAAGGGTCGATTCACAGTTTCTGGCTCTGCCTCTTCACTGTGTGTGCGTGTGTGTGTGTCGCTTTTAACATCAGAAATAGCCAATCAAGAAGCAGCATAACGAGTGTGCCACTTCCGCCCTCAGAAACAGCCACTTAGGGGGCAGCGTGATGTGTGTATTTCGGTGCCGCCCTTTAAGAGAGCCAGTCAGGAGACAGCATGGAGTGACGCTTCTTCCTTTAGAAGCAACCAATCTTAGATCACCCTGACGGATGTGTCATCCTCATCCTCAAAAGCAGCCAATCACGAGGCAGCGTGACGGGTGTGTCACTCTCACCCTCAAATAACAGCCAGTCATGTGGCAATGTGAGAATTGTGAGACTTGTGCGGCTTCTTCCTCAGAAACGGCCAATCAGGAGGCAGCGTGGCGGGTGTGTTGCTGCCGCCCCCAGAAACAACCATTCAGAAGGTAGGGTGACGTGTGTGTTCCACAGCCTCACCCCATAAACAACCAATAAGAACGTGAGCTGTGCAGTGCGTCATCCTTCGTGTCTGGAAACACTTTGCTCATATTCCGAGAAAGAAATTGCCCATGACTGCCAGTATTCTGTATTTAAACTTTCCTATTTCGCAACCCGAGTAAATTTCATCATTATTTGTAAATGAACAGAGTTTATATTGTGGATTTTGCCAGTGAGCTGTTCTCTTGTAGACAAAGACAGTTTGAGGCAATGACACATGCCGGGGGGAAAGCAGGACCCCGTCTGGACATGATGGTAGCGTGCACAGGCCGTGCCCGGGCCATGCCCACAGTGTGGACGTCTGATCTGTAAACATTGCATAGCTTGAGCAGCCAAAGGACTGAGAAAAGTAAACTTGAAACAAAAAAAAAAAAATCAAAATCCGCTGTTTTATGGTGCTTTATGCTTAGTGAGGGAAACTCTCCTATTTTTTCGAAACATTTTCTGCACCAATTTCGTTTTCTGTCTTACAAATTTTCGTTAAGTACTCGAGAACGCCTTATTGAAACGGCTTCAAATTTTCAACGCTTGTATAATGTATATTAGTCCACATTCATGGATATGTTTGCGTGAGTGGGTGACCTATGCATAATGCTACATTGGTTATTCCCAAGTTTTGTTTCCATGTGATAGATGGAGACAGGCTCTTCTGACCGGCTTCAAAATTTCAATACTTGTGTATTTTACCTAGAAGGAAGTTTAATGTAGTGTGTTGATGCCGTTTTGCCACTTTTCATCTCGAAATGGTTTAGTATTATTTTACCTTACTGCATTATTTGTACCTTGATGTTGGTGAGGGGTTCTTGATTCAAGGAACTGGACCTCTCTTCCCGTTGCTTGGATCGAACTTGAATGCCTCCCATTCCACAGGCGCCATATGACCCCTTGAGTTCAGCTCTTTCCTCTTATTAAAATATAACATTTGTAAACAGCATCAATCTTCATTGGGTGATCACTTGACAGCGCAACATCTGAGCGACTTCGAGTTTGATGTGTTGGTGTATATTAGGATATTCGTCACTTTGGTTATGGAATACAGGGATACATTTCTTGGATCGAGTAGCGATCTTATTTCTGGACAGAGATCAGACACCAGAGGAGATAAAGTGCATTTTACTTCCTCATTTGACTGGATATTTGAGAACCATCCAACTGCACTTTTACTGGAAGTCAATGAGGATTCTGTTATATACTCTGAGTATCAGAGTTTTTAAATAAGTTTTAAGAGAATTGTATTATTGTTATTATTATAATCAAAAAGAAGCGCTAAGCCACAAGGGCTATACAGCAAGAGAATTGTAAAAAAATATAGTTTTACTAAATGTGTGAAAATTATTAGTGGTTTTATGTACCTTTCAATGAGTTTTGATCGACTGATTATTTTTATTAGCTAAATGACATTAGGTAATTTTAAGTGACGTTATTTATTTCTATCGAGATTGAAACATTTGTAATATTTCAAGCATATGGTAAACTGTACATCTTTTGTTTATTGTTGGGTATACTAATCAGTTGAGATGCATCGGCAGTGCTTGGACACTTAGGGAACAAGATCAGATCAACATTGACTAAGAAAAACTCCACACAGGAACCATTAGTTGCCTTGTTAATTACTTAACTATATATTATTCTTAATTGTGGCTTTGGAGACATCAGACAGTTTCCTTGATCGGGTTAATGACCATCTGCTGGGTACTGTAAATATTGTCTTTATATCCAACCATGTCTGCTTAATATTATGTCTTATACATTTTTAATTTATTCTGAGTGTATTCTTGATGTATGTGCACTGATAAGAAGAGTACGTGTAAGCTTGGAAGGTTATATCTCAGTACATACATTCTTAATGTTTACTTGAACATCCTGTATAACGGTATAATATATTCTTGGTTGGTGGCTAACAGGTTACATATATTGTTAATGTGTGTGTGTTGTGTGTGTGTGTGTGTGTGTAGTTGACAGGCCTTCAACTCATTTAGCATTATAACAGTAGATAGCATGGTAACATCGACAGTTTGTAATGATAAAGGAACACAAATGGCAGCCGCACAGTAGGCTTTTTTCACGTTTCTAATTGCTCATTGTCTATCTTTATTAACTAGATATTATTATCTTGTGATCCAGAAAAATATATAGGTGATATTCTAAGCATTTTTATCTCTATATGTTTGAAGTGAGGTTTTCTCTCTTTCCCGAGGTAATTGTCACAAATGATAATTCTCAAGCGCTAACTGTGTTTGGTCAGCATTAATAAGGCAGCATGTTGCATGCTCTTGTTGCACTCTCTCCATCCATCTGCAACACTTGGTCCAATCCACACCACACCACACAGCTCCATCCACACTACACTGAAAATAATATTGGGATCCATACTACTACATGATTACCTCTCCGTCTCTACCCCTCTATATTTACTGTTCCGTCCCTTATATTCAATCCTAACGACTCCATCTGTGTGTGTGTGTGTACTCACCTAATTGTGGTTGCAGGGGTCGAGACTCAGCTCCTGGCCCCGCCTCTTCACTGAACGCTACTAGGTCCTCTCTCTCCCTGCTCCATGAGCTTTATCATACCTCGTCTTAAAGCTATGTATGGTTCCTGCCTCCACTACATCGCTCGCCAGACTGTTCCACTTCCTGACCACTCTATGACTGAAGAAATGCTTCCTAACATCCCTGTGACTCATCTGAGTCTTCAGCTTCCAAGAGTGACCCCTTGTTTCTGGGTGTCCTTTGGATTTGTCTGTCCACCTTGTCTATTCCACGATGTTTTGTATGTCGTTGAGTACGTCTCCCCTATCCCTGCTGTCCTCCAGTGTCGTCAGGCGTATTTTCTCTCACCTAATTTCTTCATCAGGACATTCCCCTGACGCTCTGGAACTAACCTTAGTCGCAAACCTTTGCTGTGTGTGTGTGTGTGTGTGTGTGTGTAGTGTGTGTGTGTGTGTGTGTCATAGTGTGTGCCAGAGTGTGTCATGTCTGTGATGTACTCACCTAATGTCCATTGCAGGGGTCGATTTATTAATCTTCAGCCCATGCCACTTCACTGGTCCCCACTTGGATCAGTCTCTCCCTTGATTCCACAGCCTTATCTATCATCTCTCCCTATATGCTGTGTATGGTGTCGGGTTCCTGCCTCCACTGCACCTTTCCAGACTGTTCCACTTCTGACGACTTTCCATGACTGTGTGTGTGTGTGTGTATTCACTTAGTGTGTACTCATCTAGTTGTGGTTGCAGGGGTCGAAATGCAGCTCCTGCGACCCGCCTCTGTTCACTGGATCGCTACTACCTGGTTACTGGAGGTTATGTTCGGAGTTCACGCCCCCGCACACCGGTCCACCTGACCAGGCCTCGATGGATGAGGGCCTGTATTCAACTAGGCTGTTATGTGGCCGCACGCAGTCCATACCCCTACGGAGTCACAGCCGGCTGAGGTATTTCGGGATAAGCTGGTATCGTCCAGCTCTCCTGGAAGGCAGCAGGGGTTTATTGGCAATTCCCTATATGCTTGATGAGGATGCTTTGAACAGTCTTGGGCCCCAGGGACACTTATGGTGATTTATCCCTTAGTGTACCAATGGCGCCCTACTTTTTATTGGGGGCATTTTGCATCGCCTGCCCAGTCTTTTACTTTCGTAGGGAGTGATTTCTGTGTGCAGATTTGGTACCATTCCTTCCAAGATTTTCCAAGTGTAGATTATGATATATCTCTCCCTCCTGCGTTCCAACGAGTACAAGTCAAGTGCTTCCAAGCGTTCCCAGTAGTTAAGGTGCTTGACAGAACTTATACGTGCAGTAAAGGATCTCTGTACACTCTCTAGATCTGCGATTTCACCTGCTTTGAATGGAGATGTTAATGTACAGCAGTATTCCAGCCTAGAGAGAACAAGTGATTTGAAAAGGATCATCATTGGCTTGGCATCTCTCGTTTTGAACGTTCTCATTATCCATCCTATCCTAGGTCACTCTTCTTGCTCCATGAGCAGGAAGACTGACCTGCCTCCACTGCATCACTTCCCAGACTATTCCACTTCCTGACAACTCTGAAGAAATACTTCCTAACATCCCTGTGATTCATATAAGTCTTCAGCTTCCAGTTGTGACCCCATGTTGCTGTGTCCCATCTCTGGAACATCCTGTTTCTGTCCACCTTGTCGATTCCTCTCAGTATTTTATATGCCGTTATCATGTGGGTGTATGTGTGTACGAGTACTCGCCTGTATCTGGCTGCTGGAGGTCGAGTCACATCTGGCCCGGCCTCTTCGCTGGTCATTACTAGGTCCACTCCCAGCTCCAAGAGCTTTATCGTACCTCTTCTTAAAGTTATATATGGATCCTGCCTCCACTACATCTCTCCAGATTGTTCCACTTCCTGATAACTCTATAACTGAAGAAATACTTCCTAATATCCCTTTGACTCATCTGAGTTTTCAACTTCCATTTGTAGCACCTTGTTGCTGTGTCACATCTCTGAAACATTCTGTCCCTATCCACCTTGTCAATTTCTCTCAGTATTTTATATGTTGTTATCATGTCTTTCCCTGTCCCTCCTGTCCTCCAGTGTCGTCAGGTTGATTTTCCTTAACCTTTCCTCATAGGACATACCCCTTAGCTCTGGGACTAGTCTTACTGCAAGATAAGATAAGAGAGAGATAAGATAAGATTTCGTTCGGATTTTTAACCCCGGAGGGTTAGCCACCTAGGATAACCCAAGAAAGTCAGTGCGTCATCGAGGACTGTCTAACTTATTTCCATTGGGGTCCTTAATCTTGTCCCCCAGGATGCGACCCACACCAGTCAACTAACACCCAGGTACCTATTTGCTGCTAGGTGAACAGGACAATAGGTGTAAGGAAACGTGTCGAAATGTTTCCACCCGCCGGGAATCGAACCCGGGCCCTCCGTGTGTGAAGCGGGAGCTTTAGCCACCAGGCCACCGGGCCAAAACCTTTGCACTGTCTCTAATTTCTTGACGTGTGTGACCAGGTGTGGGTTCCATACTGATGCTGCATACTCCGATATGGGCCTGACGTACACGGTGTACAGTATCTTGAAATGACTTCTTACTCATATGTCGAAACGCTATTCTTAGGTTTGTCAGGCACCCATATGCTGCAGCAGTTATTTCGATGATGAACGCCTCAGGAGATGTGCTGATACTCACTGCAAGCCTTTGCCTCCCCCAGCCTGTTTTCCGTCTGCGGTCTTCTTTGCCCCTCCCCAATCTTCATGACTTTCCACTTGGTGGGGTTAAACTCTAGAAGCCAATTGTTGGATCAGGCTTGCAGCCTGTCCAGATCCCTTTGTAGTTCTGCCTGATGTTCATCAGTTTGAATTATCCGCATTAGCTTCACATTGTATGCAAACAGGGACACCTCTGAATCTATCCCTTCCATCATGTCATTCACATATACCTGGAATAGCACCGGCTTTATGACTGGCCCTTGAGGAACCCCACTCATCACAGGCGCCTACTCTGACACCTCATCACTTACCATCACTCGTTGTTTCCTTTCTGTCAGGTATTCTCTGATCCACTGCAGTGCTTTTCCTGTTATTCCTGCCTGCTCCTCTAGCGTTTGTATTAATCTCTTGTATGGAATTGTATCAAAAGCCTTCTTACAGTCCAAGAAGATGCAGTCTACCCCAGCCACCCCCCCCCTCTCTCTCTCTCTCTCTCTCTCTCTCTCTCTCTCTCTCTCTCTCTCTCTCTCTCTCTCTCTCTCCTTTCTTCTGTAACCTTATCGTAAAACTCCAATAGGTTTGTGACACAGGATTTTCCTTCCCTGAAACCGTGATTGTTATCGTGTATAAGCTTATTCCTTTCTAGGTGCTCCACCACTCTTCTCTTTATAAGCTTCTCAATGACTTTGAATACTATACATGTCAGTGACAATGGTCTGTAGTTTAATGTTGCCTGTCTCTCTCCTATCTTAAAAATTTGGACTACATGTGTGTGTGTGTGTACTCACCTAGTTGTGGTTGCAGTGGTCGATTCATCGCTCCTGGCCCCGCCTCTTCACTGGCCGCTACTAGGTCACTCTTCCTGATCCATGATCTTTATCATACCTCTGCTTAAAGCTATGAATGGATCCTGCCTCCACTACATCGCTTCCCAAACAATTCCACTTACTGACTACTCTGTGACTGAAGAAATACTTCCTAACATCACTGTCATTCATCTGAGTCTTCAACTTCGAACTGTGTCCCCTTGTTGCTGTGTCCCATCTCTGGAACATTCTGTCTCTGTCCACCTTGTCAGTTCCTCTTAGTGTGTGTGTGTGTGTATGTGCGTGCGTGCGTGCGTGCGTGTGTGTGTGTGTGTGCGTGTGTGCGTGCATTTGCTGCAGAGGTTATTAGGTTGATGTGCTCCTCGGCATGTGTTCAACCTTAGGTTTTTCTCCTTGAGTGAGGATTACAACCTCTGTGACACGCATCTGTATTCAGTTTTCGTTTTTTCCTCCTTTCTCATTGTTTATAATCTTGAATTTGCTGGCATTAAATTCCAGCAGCCTCACAGGTCTGTTTGTAGACCTTGGTATATTCCTCAAGAATGTTTTCTGTCTCAAGATCCTGTTTGAAACTACCGATGACAAGGCCTGGTCACGGACCGGGTCGCGGGGGCGTTGACCCCTGAGACCCCCCTCCAGGTATACTCGAGGTATACCAGGTTAGTTTGATTGGGCGTCATTTGTCCCAAGAGTATTTTCTGATTCTCTGAAAAACAATTCCATCTGCTTTAATTTCTCCTTTCCTCTTGTTCACATAAAATTGTTGTAATATCGTGTTCCTCCCATTTTCTTTTTCCTGACCTACCATCTTTCTCAAGTCCAGATCATAAGTGACCGCTCCCTTACGTCTTTCTTTTGCCTTTCTCCTTAGCTTTTCTTGTCTTGTCACCAGTTTCATTGCTTCTCCTTTATCACCTCCAGGTCTTTTGTGAGCATCTCCGTTAAGATCGATTTCTCCGTTGTCCCTTCCCGATTCCTCTGCTTCTGCTTTTCTCTTCATTACCCTTACCCCTTTCACCCTATCCCTCATTTCCATCATAGCCTCCTTTAGCTTTTTTAATTTCCCTTTCCAGTTTTTGAGCTCTCCAGCTGTACTTGTCCTTGTCTCCCATTCCAAGTCTTCATCCCTTACTTTACACACACTTCTAATGTTTTCTGCTGGAAAATATTGAACTTATTTTCCTATTCGTTGTACACTTCTTACCAAACCAGGTATTGTTAAATATAAATAGTGTCATCAATTTTAATCTCTCCTGTCTTCCCCTCCTTTTTTATTGCCCTTCTTTTGATTTACCATTTTCGCTTCCTGCTGAATCCACGGTCAGGTATGCAAGATTTCCTCTGTGTGTGGTGTGTGTGTTGTTACTAGTTGTCAAAGGCACTTGGCGATTGATAGTTGGCCCGTTGTGTACTCACCTCACCTAATTGTACTCACCTAATTGTGGTTGCAAGGGTCGAGACTCAGCTTCTGGCCCCGCCTCTTTACACAACATACCGTGTGGTACGTTGTGTGTGGTGTGGTTGTGTGTAGTGTGGTTGTGTGTAGTGTGGTTGTGTATGTGCAGGGTTGTGTGTGGTGTGGTTGTGTGTATGTGTAGGGTTGTGTGTGGTGTTGTGTGTATGTGTAGGGTTGTGTGTGGGTGTGGTTGTGTGTATGTGTAGGGTTGTGTGTGGTGTGGTTGTGTGTATGTGTAGGGTTGTGTGTGGTGTGGTTGTGTGTATGTGTAGGGTTGTGTGTGGTGTGGTTGTGTGTATGTGTAGCGTTGTGTGTGGTGTGGTTGTGTGTGTGTGTGTGTGTGTGTGTGTGTGTGTGTGTGTGTGTGTGTGTGTGTGTGTGTGTGTGTGATACAAGACCATGGGGTAGTCGTTAGCAGTGTATTCACGCCTGGCTTTGCACAACAGTGCCAACAGATTACTAGCTTTCATACCGTGAAAGTTTGTATACAAAACCTCAGAAACAACACCGACATTCATTAACTGACTTGCCAAAATTCATCTAGGTGAGTGCCAGTAGGCAGCACGTTTCTCTCACGCTCACCATGCAGAGGATCAAGCCTCCATCACGCCGCCATTCGTTTACCTAAATAACGACAATCCATCACAAGGCTTGCAGAGAAAGCCAACCAAACCATTTATATTTCCATTAACCAATAAGCCTTATGAATTATTCAGTATTCATGGAGAAGCGCTAAACCCACAGTGGCAATAAAGTATCTGGTGAATGGGAGCAATCAGGCTTGATCCAAGGAAGGATTATTATTATATTCAAAACTAAGCTCTAAACCCGATCCAAGGAAGGAGAGGATAGCTCTAACTTCATGAATACAGAGGCGTTCATGATCATCAAGCACCGCCCTTGAAAACTAAGCATTGAATGTGTTCCTCCATAGTAAATAACCAGGAAATTCCGGTAGAGGAGGTGCAACACAAACTGTGGCAGAGCTTTCTTGTCAACGGATTCACAGAAAGTCTGCAGTACAGTAAATCCTCACTTAACGTCGTCGATAGGTTCTTGGAAACTTCGACTTTAAGCGAAACGACGTATAACGAACCCACACCTCGCTACCCATCGTCAAACTTCGTTGAAGCTTCTAATTTTGTTTGTAATGTGACAGTTTTTTTTTTTTTTTTTTTTTTTTTTTTTTTGGCTACAAACATCAATGGTGCACAGTGTATCTTTAGCACTCATTGTAACAGGGTTAAATCAAGAAATAAATGTTTCCAAAGCGAAAATTGTAAAGAGCACCTTCTAAGTTATCACATATGACAGAACCAAGTCACATATAAACACTGGTGCTCACGAAAACACAAGATTCCTCGCACACAGAACAGAACACGAGGTAGACAGGATTAGCGCATGGGAATAAAGACCAATGACAGCAAGTCTAAAATAACCTATTTCCATCATAAACGAGGCATCTCAGTTCCCGTCGAACTCAGAACCAGTCACACAAACACCTATACCACGCACTTCATCCACAGTAGGACTTGGAGTCAACCTTGACTAACAGTTTGTATGAAACCTCGCATCACTTCTAAGACAGCTCTGGCGAGAATTGCACTCTCTCAGCTTTATAGGTTGAGAGGTGCACGTCTCTCCACAAAACTCCACATATACACTGCTCTTATCAGACCCCTTATCACATACACTTCACTTCCTTTAACTCTGACTGCAAAGACTAATCCTCTAAAGCTACAACGAATCCAGAATCGGGCATTGCGCTGGGTGCTGGACGTGAGGTGGCAGGACTATGCCACGAGCGAGTCCCTCCACCTAAGGACTGGCATACCAGCTCTGAACGTCTTTAGAAAACACTAAATGACAGACAGCTTGACACCCTTAAGACATACCATGACTCGTGGACTCCCTTGACGACGCTATCATACTCCCTCACAATATTCAAAACCTCTTCAGAGCTTTTTACAATCCTGTTCCTCTACCACTTTAAATTTGGCCTTTTCATGCCTTTTAATGTCTAGATGATTTAAAAGCAGCTACAATCCTTTCCTTTAATATCTTCCATCCTCACTACTAAAATACCATAGCCATGGACGTGCGTCTCTGTGTAGTTCAGTTGAGGAACTTTGCTTCATGTTGTTTGGGGCCACCAGACCGTCCCACCTTTTACCGATCTTGCCCGGCCAGTCTTGAAGGGGGATTGAGGAACACAAGATTTTACAGTGCTTTTGCTGCTGAGTAGTTCTTTCCTCCTCCTATCTGTTCTTTAACTATCCCTACTTTCCTCCCCCCTCACCCCTAGGGTGTCCCTACCTGTGAGTTCTTCTAGTTTTAGACACTTGTGATGCGAGAATGGGATGTCTCAGGGAAGCAGGCTATGTAAAATGAGCAGTAGTGTGTAGAGTGGAGTGGTAGGTTGAGTGAGGTGTGTTTGTGGTGTAGTAAGTGTAGTGAAGTACTAGTGGTAATAGTAAGATTCGCAGTCGTGGTAGTAGTAGTAGTAGTAGTAGGAGTGGTGGTAGTGGCAGTGGCTGTAGCAGGAGCAGTACTAGCAAGGCTAAACACTACTTCCTTCTTTACAATTAAATTTCCCTGCATGTTTCTTAGTGCAGCTTAATAATAATGCAGCCGTTTGTGATGCGGATGGTGTGGCTGGAAGTGGTGGGTAGAGACAGAACCTTCTATATTATTCTCACCTCACTCACCTGTCTAGACGTAAGTGTCCTTCTCAGAGCCCATGTATGTACTCTCTCTCTCTCTCTCTCTCTCTCTCTCTCTCTCTCTCTCTCTCTCTCTCTCTCTCTTCTCTCTCTCTCTCTCTCTCTCTCTCTCCACACACTCTCACACTCTCTCTCACTCACACACACACACAAACACACACACACACACACACAACACACACACACACACACACACACACACACACACACACACAACTACATAACACACACAAATATACACACACACACACACACATAACAAATATAACAACACATATACATATATATATATATATATATATATATATATCACCCATCATCCAATAATCCTGACACAGTGCTGACAACTGACCTATCCTTACCAGTAATACTGACACATGGGTGACATACCTAAACTACATACACTTCTGGCACCCAGACTTCCTACCAATGTGTAGCGCTCATTACAAACAATTACAATACTCGCTTTTGCAATCTTCAGTCAGATACACTTCTCATGACTGAAACATATAGAGTGCGTCCACCTTTAGCATCTTGACTGTGTTCTTGGTATACCATTACCGCTAAATCTTGCACTTCTCATTCCTAGCACTCCTATGATTTGTAAACATTTGGTGCCTAGACTAAGAACACTTGTGACACACGACCTACTCTCATACATCAGCACTTGAGCCTTCACTTACACCTTATGCTGGCCCCTCTACCTGCACTTATGAATGCAATTCCGTTTCTGTATCAAATTATTTCACTATATATATATATATATATATATATATATATATATATATATATATATATATATATATATATATATATATATATATATATATATATATATATATTAATTCGCAAACAAGCGAAAATATTTCCAAACATTATCTCTCAGTCCACAGCAGCAGGACTGCATTGGAGTTCATAGTGCTTTATCCACCAGGCTTTTCGTACTTCCGAGTTTCGTCAGAAACTATGCATTTACAAGAGTTACGACAAGTAGGTTGAGGAGGAAAATTCTCTTGAAGATAGGAGAGTGTGTCTGGCACATGGCCGTCCAGTGTCATCAGGTTGAGTTCCATTAACCTCTCCTCATAGGAGATACCCGTTAGTTCCTGGACTAGGCCTGATACAAACTTTTACACTTCAATTTCTTGACGTGTTTGACTAAGTGTGGGTTCCTTACTCGTGCCGCGTATTTCAGCATGGGCCTGACGTACACGGTTTACAGTGTCGTGAATGACTCCTTACTTAGATGTCGAAACGCTGTTTACATGTTTGTCAGACGCCCAGTGGCGGCTCGTAGCTAAAATTGGTGCTGCTTCAGAAAATTTTTAGCCATTGTTTTAATATTGTGTAAAACAAATCAAACATATAAAATAACTGGAAGCATGATAATCATCTAAATCTACGCTATCACATTCAAGAATATGGTACATGATTTTTAAGCACAACACATGTCGCTAAGTCAAAGTGAAACACTACCTTACACTTGCACAACAGGGTCGGCACTGTGTCAGCAACAGTGCTCTCTCTACCTAGCGTGCAGCGTCTTTTCTCGGACGTGTGCATGCGCACAACAGCCAAACACTGAGTCGCTGGAACTGTGAAGTGCACAGTTCCGTACAAAGTTTTTTTGTAATTTTTTCATGTACTAGAGGATGGCTACTGGCATTAAGCTTAAGGATTATATAATGTACAAGTATAAAGAAAGAATTAAAGAAAAAAGACTCATTATATTGAATGTTATCGATACTGTCAAGTGAAAATAGGGGGTGCTGCAGTTCTGTAGTGCATATACACGAGCCGCCACTGCAGACGCCCATATTCTTCATCGGTTATTTGGCTGATATGCACCTGAGAGGATATGCTCTGTTTACCTGGAGTTACGAGAGAGTCGGGTCACGCCGGTGCCCGTCTGTGACCAGGCCTCCTATGATACTCACCTCAAAATCCTTTTCCTTGAGTTAGGTTTGTAGCCTATACTCAGTCTGCAGTCTTCTTTATCCTTCCCCAAGCTTCATAACCTCTCACTTGGTGGAGTTAAACTCCGGGAGCCACTTGTCGGACCTGGCTTGCAGCTTGTCCAGATCCTTTGTAGTCTTACCTGATCCTCGTCCGTTTATATTTTCTTCATTAGTTTCACCTCGTCTGCGAACAAAGGCACCTCTGACTATTCCTTCTGTCGTGTCATTCACTTATACAAGAAACATCATCGGCCCTAGGACTGACCCTTGTGGGATCCCACTCGTCACGTGCACCCATCTCGACATCTCACCACGTACCATGGCTCGTTTCCTTCCTGTCAAGTATTCCATGATCCATTTGCAGTGCTTTTCCTGTTATTCCTGCCTTCTACTCTAGCTTTTGCACTAATCTCTTGTGCAGTACTGTATCAAAAGTTTTCTTACAGTCCAAGAAAACGTATTTTACCCATCCCTCTCTCTCTCTTGCGTCCATGTATCTAAGGTTGACACTTTAATTGTAACTGATTCTCTGTCATCCATAAATGCTCTCAACTCATTAAGTATAAATTGTGGCATGCTTGTGTCAGAAGCCAGACATAGGTATGGTAAGATTGTGGACAGTGGAGTCAAAGTGCACATGCTGTGGATTCCGTCTCACATTGGGCTTCAGATGCATGATAGAACTGATGAATTGGCTAAGTGTATGCTTTCAAAGAGGGAGTAGATTACAATCTTGGGTTGTTAGTTAGCAGTTTGAGAACAATTATACGAAAAGAACTTCAGTTGAACTTTATTGACTTAAAACTTAGGGAGATTGACACAAGTCAGTCCATCTATCATCATTCCATCATGCAGGAGGAGCCACATGTCTATTGCGCATCCAACAAAATAAGCAGACTCTTGGATGTCACTACTGCCCGGCTTCTGCTGAGTTACAAGTATCTTTGGCAGGTTAAATCACCATCACCAGATGTAGACCAAACGAAATGTAAACTTTGCCAGATGGACTATTGTCTCACCCTGCGTCATTATGTATTGGAGTGCGATAAAATTAATGAATCTAGAGACAACTCACTCAGAAATATTCAAGAAATGGCAAAGTATTTTATCCACAGTGGTATATTACAGACCATTCTGGAGAAATACCCTAACTTTTCTAGCTGTAAATAAAGCATTACCACGTGTGTATGTGTGTGTGTGTGTGTGTAAATGTATATGTTTGTACGCTCGTGTACATGTCTGTGCGTGCGCCCTCCTGTGTGTATGTGTGTGCGTGCGCGCTCGTGTGGGTGTATGACCCACTTAATATTTGTATTTATAACTCATTACAGTTGTGACCGGGTGTGGACGTGTCACTGGCGCATTACTTTGTAATTAACCATGTACAGGAGTGTAGATGGTTCATTACCTTTGTAACTTGCCATGATTGTGACCAGATCTACCTGGAGTTCATTACCTTTGTAACTAGTTCAACTATCATAACTTGGGGCCCAGTCCCTGGACCCATTATGTACCTCTGCAATCTTTTGACTACCGTCCACACGATGGGTATAGGGTGCAAAATAAAGATATTAAACTAACTAACCTCTCTCTCTCTCTCTCTCTCTCCTGTCTTTTGTTACCTTGTCATAGAACGCCAGTTGGTTTAAAACAGGATTTTCCATCCCTGAAGCCGTGCTGGTTGTCATATATGAGCCTATTTCTTTCTGAGTGTTCCACCGCTCTGCTGATAATCTTCTCCATGTGACACTGGTCTGCAGTTTAATGCTGCCTCTATGGTCCCTTTCTTAAAAATTAGGACTACATTTGCTATCTTCAGCACCTCTGGCACTTGCCCTGTTTCGATTTTGTTGAAGATTGTTACTAGCACCTGAGAGGATATGCTCTGTATGATACTCACCTCAAAATCCTTTTCCTTGAGTTAGGTTTGTAGCCTATACTCAGTCTGCAGTCTTCTTTATCCTTCCCCAAGCTTCATAACCTCTCACTTGGAGAAGTAGCCCAGCCACCGTGGAGAGAAGACGTCGTCGTTCCTGCTCTTCAGCTGAGCAACTCTGAACACTGTTGCTCGAGATTTTTCTTGGGTTATCCTGAGTAGTTCTTCACCAGAGCTGAGAGGAAACTTGCTTGCAGTCACTTCGAGCCCCATCCCATCAAGAGGGTAAGGCGGTGACTTGCTTGCTTGTTCACCCCTCTCATCCCCATCCCCCAATCCTTCCCCATCCTCCCCTCACCCAAACATCAACACTGGCCCACACAAAAACATACTAATAATTGTATCCTTCTGACTTTCCATTTTTATTTTTGGGAATTTCGTTTTGGCGAGTTAACAAAAGGGGCTTTTTGACACCGGTGCCGTGTTTTTTTTTTAAAACCCGGGCCCGTCTTTGCCTTGGGCCCTTTCCCCCTCACCACTCGGGGGTGGGCTATCTTGGGGGTTCCCTTCAAAAATCAGCTGAAATAGGATGTTGTTTAAACAAAAAAGGAAAGTTCCCTTTTTGACGAAAACCCCTCTGCGATTTCCCTTCTAGCACTGGCGGGGATACGAAAAGTTTTAGTTTTGAGGGAAATCAAATGTCGATAAAAGAAATTTAGATGTATTGCTCAAACTCAACTGTTGCTCCATGGATGTTTTTCAACCCCGCGGCATACTTTCCTCTTTTCGGAAAAGAGTTACTTCAACTGCTGAAGCATGATGTCCTTAAAAAAAACGAAATTTTCGGGTTTTCCCCCGTTGCCTGAGAGCTATCAAGTCAGGGGCTTGTTTGGCCAAATCAACAGTTCATGAAACATGCCAGCGAATGAAATTGTTGGGATTTTAATCAAAAAATTCTAAATTTGGGCTTAGAAGCACAAAATTTTCTCTAAACCAAAACAAAAAGGGTAACCTTAAGTAATACTTGAGCACCTGAGGGGCCCCAAATTGTGTGTAAAAAGGGCTTAAAAATTTTTTGGGCACCAGATGTACACCTGACCAAACTCTTTTAAACGATTTGTGTGTGACACAATTTTTAAAGTGTTATCCCTTTTGGTCAAACACCAACAAATCAGTACTAAAGGGCCCAAATTTTAGCATTTGTTTGGGGCCAAACTTCTTTCAGAGGGTAATAATAAAAAATACACCCAATGCCTCTGAAACGAAAAATCTGCTGTTTCTGCTATTTGTCCGAAAAAAAAAAAATGCAGAAATTATTGAAGAAAAGAATGTCCATTTCTAAAAACCCCCCAGGCCCACCAACGATGTCCCAAATTCCCTTCCCAGCTCTGCCTGGATCAAGGGGGACTCCTGGGTCTCTACCAATGGTTCCAATGTTTGAATTCTCCCCCTTTTGGGCGCCCCCCCAAAAATACAAAAACGCAACAAAAAGTTCAGTTCATTTATGTCTCGGGTACCCCAGCGGGGATAGACGGAGCAAAAATTATATGAGGAAAAAAATAGCGGTGGGGTACATTCAACTCTGCCCCATTTTTAAAAATATCTTTAAGGGAAAGGGGTCACTCCCATCCTATCCCAAAAATGTGGGCTATTATGACCCAGCTTCTCACAACAAAAGTATGCCCTCTCTACATCTAAAAATAAGCCTAATCACCCCTGGCCAGGGATCGCCCCCCTCGCAACCCGGGTTGTAAAACCCCCCTCAACCCGATAATCAACACCTGAAAAAAACAATGCCCAGAAATTGGGGCCCTCTCTCCCGCATTAAAAGGCCCCTTTTGAACAAAAACTTTCCCGGGTAACCCCCCCTTGCCCCCAAATTTTTCCCCTTTGGACCCCCACTTTCCCCCCTTTAACTTAGGGCCCTCGCTTCCGAACGGGAATATATATCATTTTTGATGATGATTTAAAACGATTCAAATGGTCGTTAATATTATCCCTCTATTAAGATGAGGCTTTTTTAATACCAAGCCCTACGCAAATTCCCCTCCCCCCCTTGAGATCCAGCGGGGGTTTGTGTGGATACCACACAGACATTACTTGCAGGCGTTCAACCGCAGTACCGACGAAGTCAAAAATAAGGGGATTACAATTTTCCAACTTTTTGTTAAAATTTTCTTTAAAACCTTTCCTTCTTTTAACTACAAAACTACAATCCTGTTATATTTTTGAACGAGCCCTGAAAGGTTGATCAACATTTTAAAATTTTACGTGGTACTCTACTGGGGAAAGGGGGGAAACCTTTTGGGACCCATCTTAGTTAAATTGGGTATACTTTTAAAAAAAATTCTGTTGATGAAGATAACTTTTTGATTAGAATGAAAAACGTTCAGGGGACAATGTATGTACGGATTTTTTTCCCCAGACAAAAAATTATAATCAATTCCTCTACATGGGTTTTAGAAAATTTTCCACAATTCAGGGGGAAATTTTAATTCCATACCCCCCTTTAAACGTGGAGTGGTTTCCCTGGGGACAAAAAGGAAAACCCCTTTTTAATATATGACAGCTAGAAATTATCATTCGGGCCCATTTTTTAAATCGTACATTGGCCCTCATCCGGAACCAGTTTGTACGCAAACAAGACTGTGACATCTTTCACGTCGTATTCTCCGGGGGAAAACGTAGGATCTGACCAACCCGTTAAATACAACTACAAATTCTCCATTTAGAATACCAAACCCTAAACCAATCTTAACCCCCCGGGTTTGCCCCCTTGGGGCATTTTGGGGTGAAAAAAATTGTGTCTTTGGAAAATTCCCCCTTCCAGGAAATTTGATAGAAATCGGGCCCCTGCATATCGAAAAATTTAAGTACTAAGCAATTGTCAATTTTCCACAAAGTATACAACAATAAAAACTATGGGGGAAATTTAGAACAATTTAAGAAATTATAAAGCAATGTCAAAAGGGCATCTTCAAACGCGCAACCACAGTAGCTACACGCACCGTTAAGGCAAGAATTTTTTAACATGATTAGTCTCACAAAGGCTTGGAAAAATTGCTAGTTTTTCAGCATCAAAAGGGGATTTGGGAAAATTTTGTATTCTTAAGCAATCTTTTAAAAGTGAACCAGCAAATTTGGAGTAAGATCCGACAACTTTAGGGGCAAGCAAAAGGCTCCTAACTACCTAGTTCATACTTACTGATGGGGTGATATGTTGAAATTAAATTTGGGGACGCCCCCGGCCCGGGGAATTTGAGGGTGTGTAGGGGAAAAATTCTCCCCCACAATAACAGTCTCAATTTAACAATAACTTTATCATTTGGGGAAAAGAATGGAGAGATAAAAATTTGGGAGATCTCAACCCTCC
This sequence comes from Cherax quadricarinatus, assembly GCF_026875155.1. Classification (NCBI taxonomy): domain Eukaryota; kingdom Metazoa; phylum Arthropoda; class Malacostraca; order Decapoda; family Parastacidae; genus Cherax; species Cherax quadricarinatus. The sequence continues at coordinate 7,517,206 of NC_069437.1, read as the reverse complement.
CTTTCCTCGATATTCAACTTTTGAAGATACCCACCGCTACTAGACAAAAAATTTACTAGAGATAAGTCAGGTTATTGGAAGAATGAGAATTTTGGCCCCCTGGATCTCTGGAATAACTAAAAACAAATAAATTTCCTTCCCAAAAATTTGTAAACGTCTTTGGTAAATATCTTAATCCCTTTTTGGGCCTCAACTTTTTCAGTGGCTTTTAAATGTGGGAGTTTTTCAGTAAGCCCAATAAAGATTTTCCCCAACCCGGGGAACATAGACCAATTTTTTTGAAGTACAAAAGGTTTTTTAGAAGGTCATTTAAAACGATTAAACTACTATATGGGTTTAATCATTTTTTTTACTGAAAAAAAATTTGGTTTTTAGAACACAAGGGTCCCAAATATGCAAAAAATGTTTTTTCGATACTGTAGCAAGTCTAAAACAGCAGGGCAATTTGTTTAATTGCCCCAGAGTGTTAAATTTAATTTTAATAGTTTTTGGCTGAGGGCCTTATATAAAAACTATTGACCTACCCCATAACGATTTTTCTCAGAGTAATATTAATTCTTAACTCAAAAAAAAAATTTTCCCCCCTTTCATACCAGAGCCTTTTTACGACGGGGTTCCCCAAGGGTTCTTGTCTCATCCCTTTAAAACTTTTTTGAAGACCTTCCTCAAAAGAGTTTAATGTAAAATTGTGAAAATTTTGCAGAGGTTATTTCTGTCGTCTTAACCCCGGTAACAGGAAAATACAGTATGGGGGATCTTTAAAAAAAATAAATATTAAACTTCGTCGAAATTAAGGGGGAAAAGAAGGGAAAATTTAAGACTAATCTGACAGCCCTTGTTACAAAATGGTGTTTTGCATCAAAAATTGAAGAAAAAGGTGGTATCCCCCATGAGGTTACCTGTACCCTTTAAAGAAACCCAAACAAGTTTTTTGGGTTTAAAAATACGGGCGCCCCAAACCCCATGTAACAAAAAAGATAACATACCCAAAGGGGGTTTAGCAGTCTCTTTCGATTCAACAAGCCCCCAACATGTCAAAAAACTATTTTAAAAATTTTAAATACGCCTATACTCGAATACCCTTGTGTCCCCAAGTCATTAACAACAAAGCAAATATTCGGTTACAAAGGGGCCAGAATAGAGCCCTTTGCTTCATTACGAACCAAGAGGGAACGAGTTAAAATGGGAGATTTCACTCAACAAATTTTCTGCCATAAAAGTACGCCTTGACACCTAAAAAAAAACAACCCATACAAATGCAAAACTCTAATCCAGTAGAGAACCCCTTTTCAGGATAAAAAACCCCCGATTACCCATCAATACCCGCCTCACAGGGCCAAAAAAGACCTCCCACAGAGGGTTCGTGTTTTATACAAAAGATGATTACCCCGACCCCTGATATTGACAACCTCCCTGAGAAGAAATTGGGTAACACCCGAACCTTTTTGTATACTGAAAAATCTCCCCCCATTGGGAGAAATCTTATATAAAAATCTAAGTAAAAATTAGCTATTTTACTATGGGCCCGGGCACCCCGTAAGAAGCCCTTGTCACGAATTTTTAAAATGGCCAAAATTATTGCCTTCATTTTTGCTAAATATCCTGTGCAATCGCAAAAAAAAAAAAAAAAAAAAAAAAAAAAAAAAAAAAAAATTCAACCTTTTTAATTTACCAATTAGAGTCGTATTATATATCTGTTTTTTCTTGGACTTGTGGGGTTTTCTTTCTCTAAAAAATTCTTTCATTTCACGTACATTTTAAATTACACAAAGTGGGTTGGGGCCCCTCCTTTTATATCCTACCTCTCCCCCCCCCACCCTTTTCCAAAATTTTCTATCCTTACCCCCTTCTTTCCCACCCCTTCACCAAAAGTTGTTGGACAAGAACAAAAACAAGAAAAAGTGCATTGTCCCTCTCCTAGGATCCGGGGAGAGTTATTATCTAGCCCCCGCCTTTGAGGACTAACTACATAGTTTTTTCACCCCCTCCCTGTTGTGTGTTTGGTTTTAGCCCTTTCTGGTGTATTTTACCGCTTCGGGTTTTTGGAAACATTCTGGGTTTTAGAATACTTCCCCGAATCTCGTACTGGGTTTCACATACATCCTGGGCATTCCGTGAGTTCCCCCCTTCGGTTTTTCAGCCTTATTTCCTGGTCCTTGACTGGTTTTCCTCTTTATTGACTGTATAAAAAACTGTGAGGGAATTTGCCCTTCGAGCTGTATTTTCAAATTGCCAGGACCTTCCTCCTTATCCCCATATTGATTCTTGCTCTTGGCTCAACCCTTTTTTCCTGAGTTCGTTGCCTTTATTCATTTTCCTGCTCAGCACCGTGGCTTTGACTCTCACACCCCCGGTGAACCATGGGCTTACTCGGTTTTCCTTGTTTCTATTTTTCCTTAAAACGAATTTTTTCTGCCCCCTGCATTTTTTGGCCAATATCCCATCATTTCCTTTCCTTTTCCCTATTCTCTTCCCATGGCTTCAGGGGAATTGCCTCATGCATATCCGTTCCTTTTTGAAATTTTTCTTAAACCCCTCCATTTCCTGCGCTTTTTTCAAAGTTAAATCTAAAAGGTATTCGAAAATCGGACGGTGATCATAGCGCCCAGCACCCTTTTGTATGTTATCCTCATGCGAAAAATGTGTGTACTCACCTACGTGTGTTGCGGGGGCGAGTGTTGACTCACCTTTTCACTACCTTATTGTGGTTGCAGGGGCGATACCGCTCCCCCCCGCCTCTTTATATCGCTACAGGGCTCTCTCTGTTCCTGAGCTTTGTCATACCCCGTCTTAAAAAATATTATGGTTCCTGCCTCCCCCACATCACTTGCTAGGTACCGCTTCCTAGCGATCAAGACTGAAGAAAAACTTCCTAACATCCCCTGACTCTCTATCTTCAGCTTCCAAAATTTACCCTTTTCTGTGTCCCCTCTCTGGAAAATCCTGTCTCTGTTCCCTTTTTCCACGCGTATTTTGTATGTGTTTTATGTTCCCCGGCCCCCCTGTCCTCCAGTGTCGCCAGGCAGGGTTTCCCCCAACCCTTTTTCGTAGGGCATTCCCCGAGCTCCCGGGAAATAGCCTGTTGCAAAATTTGTTTTTTAATTTCTTGAGTGCTTTATCAAGGGGGTTCCAAACGTGCTGATATCCCCTAGGGTTTGGGCACAGTGTCAGTGTTTGAATATTCCTTACTAAGGGACGAAACGCTATTTTCGGTTTGCCCGGCGCCCATATTCTGCAGCAATTTTGGGTTGGGGTTGTTCCCGGGGACATGCTCGGTGTTTACAAAAATCAAGATCTTTCTCCTTAGCGAGGTTTGCGTTTTTTTCCACCTGCCTTACTTTTTGCGGTTTTCCCTTTTTCCTTCCCACTTCATGCTTTTTCATTTGGCAGGGTTTAATTTGAGAAGCCAGTTTTCCGGCCCGGGGTCCACCGTCCAGGTGTCTTTGTATCCTGTGTGTTTTTTTGTGTGTTGTGTGTGTTGTTGGTGTGTGTGTTGGTGTGTGTGTGTGTGTGTGTTGGTGAATAAGCGCAAGTTGAACTATGGAAAAAATCGAAATTCCGGGAGTTATTAAAAGGGGCCTTGTTGCTTCACTGTGAGAACAGGGTGTATGTGTGTTTTTTGTTGTGTTGTGCCGCGGGGACGATAACGGGGGATGTTGTTGCCGGACGGGGGCGAAACAGTGTTGGGTTTTGTGTGTGTGGCCGGACGGGCCAGTCGGCCCAAACTCGCGTAAGCCCTCTCTTCTTGTGCGGGTTAATTGTTTCGTTTCCCCGCCGGTTTTGGTCTTTTTTGTTATTTAACGGTGGTTTTGTGCCAAAAGGGGCAGACAGGGGGGTTTTGCCCGACGGGGAACAGGTGTGTATGTGCCCGCAGGGGCGGAAAAGGTCTGATGTGTGTCTCCCGGGCGGGGGGGGAGCAGGGTTTATGTGGGGGGGTTGTAAACCCTTTTCCCCCAAAAACGTTGCTACCCCTGCTGAAAAATATTATAATTAATTTCATTCCTTGTCATGAATGCAGCGTTCACAATGAAATTTCAAAAGTAAATAATCATTAAACATTTAAACAAAGTTTCAAAGAACTCTGAATTGCAGAAATATTTCGGTAGGGTGGGTGTGGTGTTAAGAGGATTGAGCCTTATGTGTCCCCCCCCGGGCCGGTGACTGAAGCCCCGGGGTTTAAGGGGTTTAAATACGCAATGTTTTTTTCTGGGTTTTCCACCTTGGGTTTTATTTTTTTGCTTTCTACGTATTTTTCCTGTGATTTTTTAATTGTACTTTGAGAATTATTTCAACTTGTTCAAAGGTTTGACTCTTTAAATTTTTTGACATGGGGTCAATAATTAAGCTTATGCCCTTTTCCCGAATACTGAGGGTGCCCGCTACCCTTTTTTACTTCCACCTACTGAAATATCTTGAATTTAAAAAAAAAAAACACTTTTTATTTAGGGGCGAGGGTCTGCCTACATCTGCCCACAAACTCTCTCAGAAACTCAAAGAAGTAATTTTCAAATAAGAAAAAATAGAGGGGTGGGCAAAAACACTTGGCCCAATTTAAAGGAGGATTTAAAATTTTAATGTCGGGAAACGCAATGTAAACAGTTATGAAGACTTTTGAATTCATTTTTTGTTTTGTTTGATTTTTTGGGTTTAAAACCTATCGATACCCATGTCATTAAGGGGTATGTCCCTTGTTTTCACCAGTCAAGGATATTTTAGGCCAAAAAAATGGATTTGGAAAAAAATGGGTGTACATACACTGAAGCTCACAACTACGTCAGTCTTAGGTACCATCGAAGGCGAACCTTTGGGCTGTCTCAGTTATTTTCTTTTTCTGGTTTTTGATTATAACTTTAAACTCTTACTGACGCCTTTTTATTTTCAACACTTGGTACTGTAACAGTTAAACGTTTCTGGGACTTGGGTGTTCTTTCTTTAAATTTTATATACGTCTTCCGATTTTACTTTCATTGCAATAATTTTTTTAAAGTTTCCGATGGGTTCAAACTTTCAAAACTGGTGTATCTGTTGATGTTTTTCATAAAGGTATGTAATACCAGTTATTAAAACGGTGTTTTTTTTTTTTCCCTTGAGATAATTTTAGTCTCTTGTGAACAGTTTCAATATTTAATGTTTGAAGTATCTGAGAGGCAGGTTGGTAACAACTTACTTTAAGTTTTGAATATGCAAATTTGTCTATTTCTTAGCATAGTTAATAAACATGGAATCATTAGATACTAAGCAATAATTGGAGAATGTTTCTTCTGACTGGCATAAAATTTTCAGTGATGGTTAAGAAACGTTCACATTGATTTTGGACTAAGTTTTAATTTACCAATTCTGTTAAGAAATTTATTTCCATGCTATAACTGGAGGATGCCTCTTCAGATGAGCATCAAACCCTAGAGGCTGATGTGTCGTAGATCGATCAGTTCTTGGACTGATCTTGGGCTGTGTTGTTTCCATTTTGTCAGTGTTAATGTAGAAGTGTGACAACTGAAATATCGGTTTCCATGGAATAATCTGTGAATGCTATACCCGATCGTCGTCAAACCTTCCATGTTGATGTAATTTACATAGAGAAAGCTCCGGTTTGCGAACTTTATGCTGCAACCCCCTCAACTGCCATTGTCTGGCAACTCATTGAACTTATGCACATTTCACTTCCTTAAAAAAAATTGTTATAGTATGAGATTTGTAAGTAGAGCATAAATGAAAAGAGAAAACTTGGAGATAATGAAAGTTCGCATTTTTATGGCGTTTTTAACCTCTCTAGCTAGATACCTTAATGCCGGCGAGGGGCTCCTTCCATTCCCTAGATCAAACCCCAGGCGCCGCACGAGCCTTAGCGCTACCCTCTCTCCCTCCTGAATGTAATAATAGTAATTAAAGAGTTCTTCCCCGTCAGTTTCATAAGTGAAGAAGCAGTTGAAGAAATTCAGGATTGTACTGCGTCCATCATTCATATCAAACATTTTCCAGCAAAATTTATGCATGTGTCTATCAATATTGTTGCATCCTTAATAATAATAATAATAATAATAATAATAATAATAATAATAATAATAATAATAATAATAATAATCTTTATTTCTACAAGTACATGATACAACTTATACAGACGTAACAAAGCAATTCGGGCAACTTGGGTTAATTTTGTCTCCATGATGCGACCCACACCAGTCGGCTAACACCCAGGTACCAATTTGCTGCTAGGTGAACAGGGACAGCAGGTGTCTTAAGGAAACTGCCAGTGTTTCCATCCCTACCAGAGACAGAACCACAGACCTCTGTGTGAACTGAGTGCGCTACCAACCGAGCTACGGAACACCTAGACCTTCAGACCTGACGTACTATAAGTCGGTGATTGGTGGTTCTGATCAAGTCCTGCCCATCCACTTCTTCTGACCACCGCCTTTGTTACATTACTTACCCTGTGGCATTTCATCAAGGCCGGGGAGGAAGGAGGTGGAGCTAATGAGTGTGGGGGTCCTACCAACTCAACCATCGTTGATGATACTGGAGTCACCTCCGTCCAAGGCTGTCTCGCTCATGGGAGTGACCTCCACTCACTCCGTACTCACAAAAACTTTCTCTGCGACCAATGCTTCACTGATCCCTCTGTCACTCAATACATATCGAAGGCTTAAGGAAGGCTGATCGTGACTTGGCCACTAACAGTATAGATGTGTGTATATAAGTGTATATACACTGAGAGTTTACTGGTGGTGAACAGCTTACCTACAGGAATAAAACACATATACAGAATGAAAGAGACGTTACGCCACTGGTGGCTTTTACTTTTATAAAAAAAAAAATCTGTTTTGATTGTACACACGTATCTTATCCACATAATCTGTCTGTATTAACATACTTGTAGGGAATACATGCAACCTTAATGACTTTTGTGTATTCGATAAGCTTTAAACTCGATTAACCTACTAACCAACCAACCAACCAACTCTTCCATGGTGTCAAGGTTGGCAAAATACTTCCGCTAAATTGCTCATGCCACAACTTATCCAATATATTCCTCACGTGTCTCCAGCACTCATCTTAAAGTTGAACCTACGACCATAACGTAAAAAAAAAATAATCGACATGCTCTCGATTGTAGAGTGTACTTCACGAGACTCTGAAAACGTATAGTAGGTCGTTCAGCACCTGGCGTGGTGGGGGAGGCTGGATGCTCCCTCCACTCATTGCGACCCGGTCTCTGATCAGTCAGGCTGTTGGTCATTACATGATACTCCTTCGAGGACATGCTGAATGGGTCGTCTTGGTGGTGGTCTTACACTCAGGAAGCAGGGAAGTGTCGCCATTGCTTAAGATCCATATCATGACACGATTTCTTGATGAATATATACATACATAAGTACATGTATGTATCATTCATACATATGTACGTTATGCATACATACATATATATAGGTCATACATATACTATATAGTACCCCCATTTGCAACCTTTAACGTCAGTTAGAAATGGCTGTGTAACACAGTTTATGACTTAACCTTAGTTGACATGAAACTTTAGGCGACGTTTCGGTCTGTCCTGGAACATTATCAAGCAACAATCGTACATGTTGCAACATTAGCTGTGTTCTTGCTGCTTCAGTAAACAAGGAGTTGTGGTTCACCACACGTGCTACCTGCGCTTGTACCCACACTGTTGTAAACATAAATGATCGCGGCGAATATTTTGTGGCTCTTGCAGTGTGTGTGGTTTTTGACCTCTGTGGGCGTGGCTCTGGTCGTGTGGGTGCGTGTGGAGTGATTCAGATCTTGTATGAGTGGGCGTGGTTCATATTTTGTGGGTGAGTTTGGATGTGGTTTAGGTCCTGTGGGTGAATATTTGTGTGGTTCAGAGCCTGTGGTTGAGTGTGGGCCTGGTTCACATCCTGTGGGAGTGGTTCGGATCCTTAATATCTAGTGTGGGAGTAATTAGTCTTGTAAAGGGCTTGGTTTGGTGTTCTGTTGGCTATTCTGGGACCCTTGTACTTGGTTAGTGTCCGTTGTTACTCTCCTCTCTATATCCGTCTCTGCCATCTCCTACAGCCGTTTCTGCCATCTCCTACAGGCGTCTCTGCCACTTCTTATAACCGTGTCTGCCACCTATCAGTCCCTCCATCCATTAGTGTGTAGCAGTGTGCCAGGGAGGGACAGCCGACCTTGTTTTGTTTTCTGTTTCCTCTCACCCTCCTTCCACCTCTCTTCCTCCCTGCTGAATCTTGGGTCTGCCTAGATCTAGTACAAGTGAAATAGAGTTTGCTTCATGATGTTCAAGCTCGTAATCAAGATTCGTAAACATATAATGTAGTAGTTTTAAAATATCGACAGACTATTGCAACATTGAATTGACATTGTCTATCCATGTATTCTTATGTGTTTACCTGGAGAGAGTTCCGGGGTCAACGCCCCCGCGGCCCGGTCTGTGACCAGGCCTCCTGGTGGATCAGAGCCTGATCAACCAGGCTGTTAATGCTGGCTGCACGCAATCCAACGTACGAGCCACAGCCCGGCTGGTCAGGTTACCGACTTTAGGTGTTTGTCCAGTGCCAGCTTGAAGACTGCCAGGGGTCTATTGGTAATCCCCCTTTGTATGCTGGGAGGCAGTTGAACAGTCTCGGGCCCCTGACACTTATTGTATTGTCTCTTAACGTGCTAGTGACACCCCTGCTTTTATTGGGGGATGTTGCATCGTCTGCCGAGTCTTTTGTTTTCGTTGTGACTGATTTTCATGTGCAAGTTCGGTACTAGTCCCTCTAGGATTTTCCAGGTGTATATAATCATGTATCTCTCCCGCCTGCGTTCCAGGGAATACAGGTTTAGGAACCTCAAGCGCTCCCAGTAATTGAGGTGTTTTATCTCCGTTATGCGCGCCGTGAAGTGTGGTATATAATGTAGTACAAAGTACCCCCCCCCCCCTCCACTTTTTTTTCTTCTTTTCTCTTCTATGTATAATTTCAGTTGCCCTTGCTCATTGATGGTGAAAATGTCTTCATAATAACTCCATTTCTCCTGTGTATGGAATAAGCCATCTTGAGAGATGGCACTTCCCAAAGTAGTTGTGCTGGAAGGTAACCTTCTTGAGATTCGTCGGTATGGCCGGCCCGGGTCCCTAGCAGTTGGTGACCCGGCGTTGGCTCCCCATTGGGGGGAGTGTCGTTGACATTCAACATGTCTTCCCATGGGAAGAGGTACATGTACCTCTTCTAGGACCATTATCTCTAAAACCTAGCGCCATTCGCCGCCCTCACGGGGCTCGTAGGGAGAAGCTAGGCCTCTGGTATGCCACTTTCCCCGCCCCACGGGGCTCGTAGAGAGTGGCAGTCTGTGGAGCCGCAGGTAGTGTTGTGCTCTGAGGAAGGAAACCTTTGAAGCTACCGTAGCTGTTGAACTCTTGCTGTAACACTGGACGATGTCCTCATCGCCCTGATGAAGTCTTTTAGTTCAGGCTGATAGATTTCAACGCTGTGAAACTCATGCTGTGTGATGGAATATGACAGGAAAACATAGCTTTTATTTGCCTTGTGTAACTATAGTATAAAATCGGTTGCAGCACACTGTTGATGTATCCAATTTTACAGAAAAAAAAATATGCATTCCCTGTGAACTTCACTGCCACCTTACATTCCTGGCACAGTGCCAGTGTGTGTGTGTGTCTGTCTCTCCGTCTGTCTGTCTTTCTGTAGCAATGATACCTGTGCCTGTATCAATGTTACCCGTGTCTGTATCAATGATACCTGTGTCTGTAGCATTGATACCTGTGTCTTTAGCGACGATATATTTGTGTGTAACGACAATATTTTCATTACAGCAAACAACCCCACTTGTGCTTCAGTTCTGTACACACGCTATATGAGTTACATGGTGGGAACACTCGCAGTGTGCTGCTGTCCTATCCTATATGAGAGTTACATGGTGGGGATCAGAAGCTACCTGTTTCCCATGCCCTCCACCGTCTCACAGGAGGGATTTCATTATGAGGTAATGAAATCTGTCAGAGTAAGCTGGAAGACTTCATTAGGGAGACGAGGATATCGTCACGTGTTCCTCTGTGTTGAGTAGCTTCAGCAGCTTAAAGGTTTCCCTCCATCAGGGCTGGAGTTACTATTACGTGGAGTTACGGAACAGTGGTAGTAGTTACAAACACAAGGACAGAATTATCACTGCAGCACTAGGCTTGATAGGTATCTAGACAGTCTGTTTTGTACTTTGAGTGTATTTAATTCATCGAAGATGGTTTGTTCTTTGTTCCACGCATTTGCAGTCCTTTTGCTTGACCAGTGATTTTTATATACCGCTTTGATCTGCATTTGGTCAGATGAATCCATTGTTATGAATTATATCTTGGTTTGATCATAATTGTATTGCCTTGTGTATATTCACTTTATTTATGCTATTCATCAGTCTGTGTTCCTAAATCATGTCACCACCTCTATGCTAAGCCTTTCGAGAGAATGTAAGTTTAGTTATCTTTTCCTCTGTCAGACTCCTGATGCTGCAAAAAACCGTATTATACATATACAGTACGCAATATGAATGCACCGTACAGTGTAAGTGAGGTGTTACCAAGGCTAGGACTGTTGTGTGTAGCCTTGAAGCTACACTACTGTCCTAGCCTTAATATGAAATAAAATAATCTTTTTACCTTTATTACGTCCACTTATGTTCTTTTAACTTCGGATTTCTATTAAAAATTAATCCTGTCGTTTTTGGCATATAGTTTAGTTGACCTCTACATCATTTATTAGTTATGTGTTTGCATCATACACCGCGGTCATTTTCTCTCCAGAGGATTGCATTATGCATGTACACGTTGCTGCTGCAGTTGCAGTTCGACCGTTTTGAGTCTAGTCAGTGATCTTACTATTTATTCCCTCGTCTACGTTAAGTATATTATGAGCAGTGGTGTTACCAGAGGAACACTACTGGATGGGCCCAGCCTCGGTATGATTGTTACTTCTTTAATGCTGAAAACCAGTTGATGGAGGTCTGTGGACCATGCATCAATCTAGGAGAGAATTCTGTTCTACCGCCGCGTGCTGGTCTTTCCTTCAGGTTTCACATTTAACAAAGTTGGATACATTAGCAGTGGACTGTTATCGTATTTTATATGATAGTTACGTAGATGAAACAGAAGCTATATATGTTTTCCTGTTATATTTCATCACACAAAATGGATTTCATGATTATTGAAGCTTGTCAGCCTGAGCTGGGAGACTTTAGTAGAATATGGAATATATGAAGTATTCCGTTAGAGGTTCAGCAGCTACAGGACCTTAAAGGTGGTTACTGTCACTTGAGAATTACCATCACTCAAGATGGCCTTTCCCATTTGGACTTTTTTTTATATAAAATATCTCCATCATTACATCAAGGGAAATTTGTGCTAGTTTATATATGCAAGGTTACATACAGTGCATATTCATTGTTGCAATTGTCACTCGACATTTTTAAGCTACATTATATGTCCAAGAATACATACTTGCACTATTATTGTGACAAGTAGTTTATCCTGCGGGTCCTCAGTGAGTGTGGTTCTGATGACCTGGTTGGTTGTAATATTAGCCACCAAGATTGGTGTATCTGTAGTATTGTATTCATGGAGAAGCGGCCATTGAACGCTTGGGAAAATGAGGGTTGCTTGGATGCCACGAGGTCTTCATCCCTATCGATGGGTGCTTCTCTATGTCTGGAATTATCTTACCCTGATAATACTCCAGGACGGATCAAAATGTTAACCATTTTCTATTTCCAGTTTCTGGAGTATTTGTAAATTGTGTCCGGATGGTAGTGTGGGGGTCACGTGGCATCAGCTTGGCAGGGAGCCTTCCTATAATGTTGCTAGGAAATCTGTAAGTATGCATACTGTTGACAATGTGCACTTAAAACTGTGTTGTTTAAACACTTAATGGGGTCAGTAGTGTGGTAATATAAGTTGTCGTTAGTATTTCCGAGAGGGTATCCTCTCATCTTAGAATTTACTTCTATACAGTGACCCTTTGTTTATAAATAAGGTGTAAACCCTAGCTGGGTTATAGACCCGTATGAGGAGACACTGTACTGTTTCCTGATCAAAAAGCCACCACCAGGTTAATAGGTTCCTTCCATACAGCTAGACGGATTACATAAGCAACATCGCCTGTCCCTGTTTCTTTCTGAAGTCAAAGCTCTCTCAAGGTCAGTGTTCGTTTTCTTAAAACCAGCCACTGTGTTACATGCCTGAGGGAGACCAGCGTTTGCTCCTGTCTTTACAACATGCCAACCCCCGCAGCTCTGCTGCCTGCCTGCCTGCCTGCCTGCCTGCCTGCCTGCCTGCCTGCCTGCCTGCCTGCCTGCCTGCCTATCTGCCTGCCTGCCTGCCTATCTGTATCTCCGTCTGTCTGCTTATCAGTATACCTGTCTGTCTGTATACCTGTCTATCTGCCTGTATACTTGCCTATTTCTGTACTTGTCTATCTGCCCATATGTATACCTGTCTATGTATTCCTTTTGTCTGCCTGCCTATCTGTATGTCTGTTTATCTATCTTCATGTTTTCCTGTTTGTTCGCTTACGTATATACATGCCTGCCTTCTTGTTTGTCTGCTTGCTTGCTTGTTTGTTTGCTTGCTTGCTTGCTTGGATATCACCACGTTTCTTTGTGGTATCAGCTGACCTTCACGCCAGTACGAAACAGCCTGGTTACTCCTAATATATTACTTGCACTAGCCGTTGCTCGGAGGTTTCCTACTTATTGAAAGAAAAGCAGTATTTTCCTTCAGTTTTATCTAATCTGAATTAGGCTTGGCAGTAGCTCCTTCCACTCACAACCAGTGGACCCGGGATCGATACCGGAGTGGTTTGGAGACGTGGGACATATTTCCTTATACATGTTTCCCCAGTTTGACCTACATCCACGACGTGTGGGATCCATCCTGGATCATTATTACATCCATGACGTGTGGGATCCATCCTGGATCATTATTACATCCATGACGTGTGGGATCCTTCCTGATCATTATTACATCCATGACGTGTGGGATCCATCCTGGATCATTATTACATCCATGACGTGTGGGATCCATCCTGGATCATTATTACATCCATGACGTGTGGGATCCATCCTGGATCATTATTACATCCATGACGTGTGGGATCCTTCCTGGATCATTATTACATCCATGACGTGTGGGATCCATCCTGGATCATTATTAAGTCAATGACGTGTGGGATCCATCCTGGATCATTATTACATCCATGACGTGTGGGATCCATCCTGGATCATTATTACATCCATGGCGTGTAGGATCCATCCTGGATCATTATTACATCCATGGCGTGTGGGATCCATCCTGGATCATTATTACATCCATGGCGTGTGGGATCCATCCTGGATCATTATTACATCCATGACGTGTGGGATCCATCCTGTATCATTATTACATCCATGACGTGTGGGATCCATCCTGGATCATTATTACATCCATGACGTGTGGGATCCATCCTGTATCATTATTACATCCATGACGTGTGGGATCCATCCTGGATCATTATTACATCCATGACGTGTGGGATCCATCCTGGATCATTATTACATCCATGACGTGTGGGATCCATCCTGGATCATTTTTACATCCATGGACGTGTGGGATCCATCCTGGATCATTATTACATCCATGGCGTGTGGGATCCATCCTGGATCATTATTACATCCATGAAGTGGTGGGATCCATCCTGTATCATTATTACATCCATGACGTGTGGGATCCATCCTGGATCATTATTACATCCATGACGTGTGGGATCCATCCTGTATCATTATTACATCCATGACGTGTGGGATCCATCCTGGATCATTATTACATCCATGACGTGTGGGATCCATCCTGGATCATTATTACATCCATGACGTGTGGGATCCATCCTGGATCATTATTACATCCATGGCTGTGTGGGAGCCATCCTGGATCATTATTACATCCATGACGTGTGGGATCCATCCTGGATCATTATTACATCCATGGCGTGTGGGAGCCATCCTGGATCATTATTACATCCATGACGTGTGGGATCCATCCTGGATCATTATTACATCCATGACGTGTGGGATCCATCCTGTATCATTATTACATCCATGACGTGTGGGATCCATCCTGGATCATTATTACATCCATGACGTGTGGGATCCATCCTGGATCATTATTACATCCATGACGTGTGGGATCCATCCTGGATCATTATTACATCCATGGCGTGTGGGAGCCATCCTGGATCATTATTACATCCATGACGTGTGGGATCCATCCTGGATCATTATTACATCCATGACGTGTGGGATCCATCTGTATCATTATTACATCCATGACGTGTGGGATCCATCCTGGATCATTATTACATCCATGACGTGTGGGATCCATCCTGGATCATTATTACATCCATGACGTGTGGGATCCATCCTGGATCATTATTACATCCATGGACGTGTGGGATCCATCCTGGATCATTATTACATCCATGACGTGTGGGATCCATCCTGGATCATTATTACATCCATGGCGTGTGGGATCCATCCTGGATCATTATTACATCCATGACGTGTGGGATCCATCCTGGATCATTATTACATCCATGACGTGTGGGATCCATCCTGGACCATTATTACATCCATGACGTGTGGGATCCATCCTGGATCATTATTACATCCATGGCGTGTGGGATCCATCCTGTATCATTATTACATCCATGACGTGTGGGATCCATCCTGGATCATTATTACATCCATGGCGTGTGGGATCCATCCTGGATCATTATTACATCCATGGCGTGTGGGATCCATCCTGGATCATTATTACATCCATGACGTGTGGGATCCATCCTGGATCATTACACTGGTCAACAATTTTTGAAAAATTGTATGCTTCTTAAATCACATTAGTTAATTCTTATGTATTTCCATGTCCTGTATGCAAATACCACCTTGAACAATGTTTATTGGTTATACGTTTAAAGATACCAGACGTGTAATATTTGATTATTTTATTATAACGTACAATATGTGTCAGTATGTTTTAAACTCTAATCCGTACCTACTCTCTTCCGTACCTACTCTCTGCCGTACCTACTCTCTTCCGTACCTACTCTCTGCCGTACCTACTCTCTGCCGTACCTACTCTCTGCCGTAAACCTACTCTCTTCCGTACCTACTCTCTGCCGTACCTACTCTCTGCCGTACCTACTCTCTGCCGTACCTACTCTCTGCCGTACCTACTCTCTGCCGTACCTACTCTCTTCCGTACCTACTCTCTGCCGTACCTACTCTCTGCCGTACCTACTCTCTGCCGTACCTACTCTCTTCCGTACCTACTCTCTGCCGTACCTACTCTCTGCCGTACCTACTCTCTGCCGTACTACTCTCTTCCGTACCTACTCTCTGCGTACCTACTCTCTGCCGTACCTACTCTCTGCCGTACCTACTCTCCTGCCGTACCTACTCTCTGCCGTACCTACTCTCTTCCGTACCTACTCTCTGCCGTACCTACGCTCTGCCGTACCTACTCTCTGCCGTACCTACTCTCTGCCGTACCTACTCTCTGCCGTACCTACTCTTCTTCCGTACCTACTCCTGCCGTACCTACTCTCTGCCGTACCTACTCTCTTCCGTATCTACTCTCTGCCGTACCTACTCTCTTCCGTACCTACTCTCTTCCGTACCTACTCTCTTCCGTACCTACTCTCTTCCGTACCTACTCTCTGCCGTACCTACTCTCTGCCATACCTACTCTCTTCCGTACCTACTCTCTGCCGTACCTACTCTGCCGTACCTACTCTCTTCCGTACCTACTCTCTTCCGTACCTACTCTCTTTCGTACCTACTCTCTGCCGTACCTACTCTGCCGTACATACTCTCTGCCGTACCTACTCTGCCGTACCTACTCTCTTCCGTACCTACTCTCTGCCGTACCTACTCTCTTCCGTACCTACTCTCTGCCGTACCTACTCTGCCGTACCTACTCTCTTCCGTACCTACTCTCTTCCGTATCTTCTCTCTTCCGTACCTACTCTCTGCCGTACCTACTCTCTGCCGTACCTACTCTGCCGTACCTACTCTCTTCCGTGCCTACTCTCTTCCGTATCTTCTCTCTTCCGTACCTACTCTCTGCCGTACCTACTCTCTGCCGTACCTACTCTCTGCCTTTTTGCTTGACGCTTTTAGTGGGCTGAAGAATCATCTCTTGCCAATGTCCAGCAATAGTTTGCAAACATTCTTGTGCCACATTTGCCCTAGTACCATTTTTCCATTGTTGAATTATCTTGGTGAAACCTTTCACCATGTTCGTCACTAACTGCCTCACAGTTCACTGGAAAAAAAAGTCTAAATGTGAGTCCAAAAAAATAGATTGTAAGTGACATGTTACATCCCATGTTCTTGTAAGTCTTGGTGAGGTTTTCCACTAATTCTTCATAGTTGCCTTCCCTTCTGTTTCTGAGAAATCCCTTCGCCACTATCCATGACGTGTGTGTCCATCCTGGACCAGCATCCACGACGTGTAGGTCCATCGTGAACCAGCATCCATGACGTGTGTCCATCGTGAACCAGCATCCATGATGTGTAGGTCCCTCGTGAACCAGCATCCATGACGTGTAGGTCCATCGTTAACCAGCATCCATGACGTGTGTGTCCATCGTGAACCAGCATCCATGACGTGTAGGTCCCTCGTGAACCAGCATCCATGACGTGTAGGTCCATCGTGAACCAGCATCCATGACGTGTAGGTCCATCGTGAACCAGCATCCATGACGTGTGTGTCCATCGTGAACCAGCATCCATGACGTGTAGGTCCATCGTGAACCAGCATCCATGACGTGTAGGTCCATCGTGAACCAGCATCCATGACGTGTAGGTCCATCGTGAACCAGCATCCATGACGTGTGTGTCCATCGTGAACCAGCATCCATGACGTGTAGGTCCATCGTGAACCAGCATCCATGACGTGTAGGTCCATCGTGAACCAGCATCCATGACGTGTAGGTCCATCGTGAATCAGCATCCACGACGTGTAGGTCCATCGTGAACCAGCATCCACGACGTGTAGGTCCATCGTGGAACCAGCATCCACGACGTGTAGGTCCATCATGAACCAGCATCCACGACGTGTAGGTCCATCGTGAACCAGCATCCACGACGTGTAGGTCCATCGTGAACCAGCATCCACGACGTGTAGGTCCATCGTGAACCAGCATCCCGACGTGTAGGTCCATCGTGAACCAGCAATCCACAGACGTGTAGGTCCATCGTGAACCACATCCACGACGTGTAGGTCCATCGTGAACCAGCATCCACGACGTGTAGGTCCATCGTGAACCAGCATCCATGACGTGTGTGTCCATCGTGAACCCAAACATCCATGACGTGTAAGGTCCATCGTGAACCAGCATCCATGACGTGTAGGTCCATCGTGAACCAGCATCCATGACGTGTAGGTCCATCGTGAACCAGCATCCATGACGTGTGTGTCCATCGTGAACCAGCATCCATGACGTGTAGGTCCATCGTGAACCAGCATCCATGACGTGTAGGTCCATCGTGAACCAGCATCCATGACGTGTAGGTCCATCGTGAACCAGCATCCATGACGTGTAGGTCCATCGTGAATCAGCATCCACGACGTGTAGGTCCATCGTGAACCAGCATCCACGACGTGTAGGTCCATCGTGAACCAGCATCCACGACGTGTTTACCTGGAGAGAGTTTCGGGGGTCAACGCCCCCGCGGCCCGGTCTGTGACCAGGCCTCCTGGTGGATCAGCGCCTGATCAACCAGGCTGTTGCTGCTGGCTGCACGCAAACCAACGTACGAGCCACAGCCCGGCTGATCAGGAACTGACTTTAGGTGCTTGTCCAGTGCCAGCTTGAAGACTGCCAGGGGTCTGTTGGTAATCCCCCTTATGTGTGCTGGGAGGCAATTGAACAGTCTCGGGCCCCTGACACTTATTGTATGGTCTCTTAACGTGCTAGTGACACCCCTGCTTTTCATTGGGGGGATGGTGCATCGTCTGCCAAGTCTTTTGCTTTCGTAGTGAGTGATTTTCGTGTGCAAGTTCGTACTAGTCCCTCTAGGATTTTCCAGGTGTATATAATCATGTATCTCTCCCTCCTGCGTTCCAGGGAATACAGGTTTAGAAACCTCAAGCGCTCCCAGTAATTGAGGTGTTTTATCTCCGTTATGCGCGCCGTGAAAGTTCTCTGTACATTTTCTAGGTCGGCAATTTCACCTGCCTTGAAAGGTGCTGTTAGAGTGCAGCAATATTCCAGCCTAGATAGAACAAGTGACCTGAAGAGTGTCATCATGGGCTTGGCCTCCCTAGTTTTGAAGGTTCTCATTATCCATCCTGTCATTTTTCTAGCAGATGCGATTGATACAATGTTATGGTCCTTGAAGGTGAGATCCTCCGACATAATCACTCCCAGGTCTTTGACGTTGGTGTTTCGCTCTATTTTGTGCCAGAATTGTTTTGTACTCTGATGAAGATTTAATTTCCTCATGTTTACCATATCTGAGTAATTGAAATTTCTCATCGTTGAACTTCATATTGTTTTCTGCAGCCCACTGAAAGATTTGGTTGATGTCCGCCTGGAGCCTTGCAGTGTCTGCAATGGAAGACACTGTCATGCAGATTCGGGTGTCATCTGCAAAGGAAGACACGGTGCTGTGGCTGACATCCTTGTCTATGTCGGATATGAGGATGAGGAACAAGATGGGAGCTAGTACTGTGCCTTGTGGAACAGAGCTTTTCACCGTAGCTGCCTCGGACTTTATCTGTTGACGACTACTCTCTGTGTTCTGTTAGTGAGGAAATTATAGATCCATCGACCGACTTTTCCTGTTATTCCTTTAGCGCGCATTTTGTGCGCTATTACGCCATGGTCACACTTGTCGAAGGCTTTTGCAAAGTCTGTATATATTACATCTGCATTCTTTTTGTCTTCTAGTGCATTTAGGACCTTGTCGTAGTGATCCAGTAGTTGAGACAGACAGGAGCGACCTGTTCTAAACCCATGTTGCCCTGGGTTGTGTAACTGATGGGTTTCTAGATGGGTGGTGATCTTGCTTCTTAGGACCCTTTCAAAGATTTTTTATGATATGGGATGTTAGTGCTATTGGTCTGTAGTTCTTTGCTGTTGCTTTACTGCCCCCTTTGTGGAGTGGGGCTATGTCTGTTGTTTTTAGTAACTGAGGGACGACCCCCGTGTCCATGCTCCCTCTCCATAGATGGAAAAGGCTCGTGATAGGGGCTTCTTGCAGTTCTTGATGAACACAGAGTTCCATGAGTCTGGCCCTGGGGCAGAGTGCATGGGCATGTCATTTTATCGCCTGTTCGAAGTCCTTTGGCGTCAGGATAACATCGGATAGGCTTGTGTTAATCAAATTTTGTGGCTCTCTCATAAAAAATTCATTTTGATCTTCGACTCTCAGTCTGGTTAGCGGCTTGCTAAAAACTGAGTCATATTGGGACTTGAGTAGCTCACTCATTTCCTTGCTGTCATCTGTGTAGGACCCATCTTGTTTAATTAGGGGCCCAATACTGGACGTTGTTCCGATTTTGATTTGGCATAGGAGAAGAAATACTTTGGGTTTCTTTCGATTTCATTTAGGGCTTTTAGTTTTTCCCGCGATTCCTGATCCTAAAGGATTCTTTTAGCTTAAGTTCGATGCTTGCTATTTCTTGACCAGTGTCTCCTGCGCATTTCAGATATATTGACCTCTTTTAGCCGTCTGTTATTCTTTTCCGTCGCCTGTAAAGGGAGCGCCTGTCCTTTCTATTTTACATCTACTCCTCCTTTTTCGTAGAGGAATAAGCCTTGTGCATACATCGAGTGCCACCGATTTTAATCTGTTCTAGGCATAATTTTTGGGTCTGTGTTGCTTAGTATATCTTCCCCAGCTTATATCGGTTAGGACTTGGTTTTACTTGGTCCCACTTTATGTTTTTGTTATTAAAGTTGAATTTGGTGAATGCTCCCTCGGACTAGTCTCATTTTGTTTGTTGGGCTCCACGCATACATGTCTGAACCTCAATTATGTTGTGATTTTGAGTATATTTTTTTTGATATGGTGACATTTCTTATCAGATTTATCATTGTAATGAAGATGAGGTCTAGTGTATTCTCCAGTCTAGGGAGGCTCTATTATTTGCTGGTTTAAATTTAATTTTGTGCAGAGATTTTTAAAAACTCGTGTGAGTGTGAGTTTTCATCAGAGCTGCCTCCTGGTGTTATTACTGCAACAATATTTTTTGCTATATTCCTCCATTTTAGGTGCCTTAAGTTGAAATCCCCCAGGAGCAAGATGTTGGGTGAGGAGCTGAAGATTTTTTAGACGTGGTAATTTTTAAAAACTGTTCCTGGAATTGCTGGGATGTTGCATCCGGAGGGTTGTAGACTACCACAAGACTTTTTTTGGTTCTGCCCTTTTACTGCAAAACTTCCCTACGTCTTTTGAGGCATTAACTTCTGTGCAAACAAGTACCTGCAATGTAAGGCCCCCCCCCCCCCCCCCCTTTTCCCGTTCATCTGTCACATCGAAAGGGTTGAAACCCTGGATCCATATTTCGTTGTCCATGACCCTTTATGTGGGCTCAGTGAAAGCCGCAAACATTGCCTTTGCCTCTGCAAGCACCCACGTAAAAGGTATTTTGTTGTTTGTTGCGGGCTTTAGCCCTGTTTATTTCCCAAAGAAAATGTTATGGATGGGGATTTTTGGGTACTGGGGGGGGGGATTTTTTTTCCGGCATTAGTATTGTATCTTTTGGTTTTGGAGTGGAGGCCATCGACTGGGTTCCACTCAGGAATGATGGGTTTGGTGAGATTTTTTGCCATTTCCCGCCATTTTTTTCCCTTTCCCGGGACAAAAAACCTCCCCTCTTGAGTGGCTGTGGTCCCAGGTTTTCCCATGGCCTGGATGTTTTGTATCTTTTTGTCCCCTTTAGATGGTATGCCTGGCAATTTAAGTTATAGCACAGTCTTTCCTGTACTGAAGAGGTACACATTTCAGGGTGAAAAAGCTTACAGGAAGGGAGTTTGCATTTTCCTGTTGTCATATGGGTCCATCATGAACCAGCATCCACGACGTGTAGGTCCATCGTGAACCAGCATCCACGACGTGTAGGTCCATCGTGAACCAGCATCCACGACGTGTAGGTCCATCGTGAACCAGCATCCACGACGTGTAGGTCCATCGTGAACCAGCATCCACGACGTGTAGGTCCATCGTGAACCAGCATCCACGACGTGTAGGTCCATCGTGAACCAGCATCCACGACGTGTAGGTCCATCGTGAACCAGCATCCACGACGTGTAGGTCCATCGTGAACCAGCATCCACGACGTGTAGGTCCATCGTGAACCAGCATCCACGACGTGTAGGTCCATCGTGAACCAGCATCCATGACGTGTGTGTCCATCGTGAACCAGCATCCATGACGTGTAGGTCCATCGTGAACCAGCATCCATGACGTGTAGGTCCATCGTGAACCAGCATCCATGACGTGTAGGTCCATCGTGAACCAGCATCCATGACGTGTGTGTCCATCGTGAACCAGCATCCATGACGTGTAGGTCCATCGTGAACCAGCATCCATGACGTGTAGGTCCATCGTGAACCAGCATCCACAACGTGTAGGTCCATCGTGAATCAGCATCCACGACGTGTAGGTCCATCGTGAACCAGCATCCACGACGTGTAGGTCCATCGTGAACCAGCATCCACGACGTGTAGGTCCATCGTGAACCAGCATCCACGACGTGTAGGTCCATCGTGAACCAGCATCCACGACGTGTAGGTCCATCGTGAACCAGCATCCACGACGTGTAGGTCCATCGTGAACCAGCATCCACGACGTGTAGGTCCATCATGAACCAGCATCCACGACGTGTAGGTCCATCGTGAACCAGCATCCACGACGTGTAGGTCCATCATGAACCAGCATCCACGACGTGTAGGTCCATCGTGAACCAGCATCCACGACGTGTAGGTTCATCATGAACCAGCATCCACGACGTGTAGGTCCATCGTGAACCAGCATCCACGACGTGTAGGTCCATCGTGACCCAGCATCCACGACGTGTAGGTCCATCATGAACCAGCATCCACGACGTGTAGGTCCATCGTGAACCAGCATCCACGACGTGTAGGTCCATCGTGAACCAGCATCCACGACGTGTAGGTCCATCATGAACCAGCATCCACGACGTGTAGGTCCATCGTGAACCAGCATCCACGACGTGTAGGTCCATCGTGAACCAGCATCCACGACGTGTAGGTCCATCGTGAACCAGCATCCACGACGTGTAGGTCCATCCTGGACCATTAACGCTGTTTAGGCCTTTCATGGACGAACCAGTTTTGTGCTTTTTTTTTTTTACCTTAAATTCGAGTGGGCTCCTTCACACACACACACAGTATTTCTTCAGTCATAGAGTTATCAGGAAGTGGAACAGCCTGAAGAGTAATGTAGTGGAGGTAGGATCCATACATAGTTTTAAGAAGAGGTACGATAAATCTCTTGGAGCAGGGAGAGAGTGGACCTAGTAACGACCAGCGAAGAGGCGGGGCCAGGAGCTACGACTCGACCCCTGCAGCCACAAATAGGCGAGTACACACACACACACACACACACACACACACACACACACACACACACACACACACACACACACCTGGTCAAGCACGTCAAGAAGTTAGAAAAAGTACAAAGGTTTGCAACAAGGCTAGTCCCAGAGCTCAGGGGAATGTCGTACGAGGAAAGGTTGAGGGAAATCGGACTGACGACACTGGAGGACAGAAGGGTCAGGGGAGACATGATAACGACATACAAGATACTGCGGGGAATAGACAAGGTGGACAGAGACAGGATGTTCCAGAGAGGGGACACAGAAACAAGGGGTCACAACTGGAAGTTGAAGACTCAGACGAGTCACAGGGACGTTAGGAAGTATTTCTTCAGCCATAGAGTCGTCAGGAAGTGGAATAGCCTAGCAAGTGAAGTAGTGGAGGCAGGAACCATACATAGTTTTAAGAAGAGGTATGACAAAGCTCAGGAAGCAGAGAGGGAGAGGACCTAGTAGCGATCAGTGAAGAGGCGGGGCCAGGAGCTGAGTCTCGACCCCTGCAACCACAATTAGGTGAGTACACACACACACACACACACACACACACACACACACACACACACACACACACACACACACACACAACGCTGGGGTCAGTACACCCGTGTATGACTATACTTAGATGAGAATAAACACTCGTCTAATTTATTGCTACTCTCTGTCGAGACACATTATCCCATTATGATTAAATTTATTTACTCCCTGGTAACCTAAGAATATTAATGTATACAAGTTTTATAATTAATCTTTAAATACTGCAAATTATTCCAGGTTCCGTTTGAATGAAAAATAATCATCAGCATAAGTATATAAATGGAGCATATTGTTTTGAAAGCAATTTTAAATTATGCAGTTAGGCCTCTATATGATATTGACGAAGGTGACTAAGACATCAAATATTTCATAATATGTTTGAAACATGGTAAGGTACAGAGTTGTAATATTTAAGTAGTTTTCAAAGAAAAACAATGAAGCCTGCAACGACCACTAGCAAAATGTTGAGCACGTGAGTCATTCGTGCCAGCGTTGCATGGCTGTTCATATTATGTTACGTTTAACATTCTACGTCAGGAGTCTCCAAACTGAGGCCCACCACAGGATTTTATGCGGCCCACAGCAACTTGAAATATTTATAAATGATAAAACTAATAAACCCTCATTTTCAGGATTCTGTTTCTTGTAACAATTTATATATCAAAATTTGTTCAAATTTTAGTTCTAATCTTTTAATTTTTTTCAGATATACCCTTCTGTTGTGAAAGGAAAAGGAAAAAGAACAGTACAGAGTGAGTGTCGCTGTTTAATGAAGAACGTAACGTACAGTACTACTCTGTACAAGCAGGTGATAAAACCTTGTGTGTCGTATACCACGGAACTGTTGCAGTTTTGAAGGCATAAAATGTACGTCGACACTGTGATACCAGACAAAAACCAAGTTATTCCCAATTCACAGAAACACAGCGTTCGGAAAAAATGAATCAGTGCAACGGAGGTTGCTTTCCCAACAACTTTTTTTATTTTTTACGCAGAAGATAACTGAAAATGAAGGTTTAACCAGGACCAGTTACAAAGTAGCTTATGTGTTAGCTAAACGAGGAGACATTCACCGATGGAGATCTGATCAAAGAGTGTATGATGGAACCAGTGGCAGAGTTATGCCCAGAAAAAGCAAATTTGTTCAAAATCCTCAGTCTTGCGCCAGATACTGTTGCTCGTAGAATTGAGGATATAGGAAGCAATATTTCATCACACTGCAGACAAAGCACGAAACTTTGAGTTATATTCTTTCGCACTTGATGAATCGAATGATGTGAGTAACACATCACAACTCCTAGTATTCATCTGTGACGTTGACAATGAATTTAATATCACACAGTAATTAGCATCAGTGCACAGCACAGGAACCAGAGAAGACATCTTCAAAGAATTGCAAAAAATCTACATTAGAATATAATCTGGAGTGGAATAAACTGTAATGTGTGACAGATGGAGGAAAGAACATGTTTGGGGTGGAGAAAGGTTTGATTGGACAAATCACAAATTCTTGTGAGGATGGTGGATTCTTAAAAACCATTTTTCTGCATTGCGTTATCCATCAGCAAGCATTGTACGGAAAGTATGTGGATGTGTCTTGCGTTTGAAACCTATTGTTTCAACAGGTTTAAAATTATCCCCAAGATGTATTTATTTTAATTTTTTTTCTAGTACAGTTACTGCAGTGCATTATAAAGTGGTTAATTAAGGGGAGATGAGTAAAAGCTCCTTTTCATAAGGTAGATAAAATGGTTAAAATATTACTCTGTTCAAATACTAAAGTATAAAATCGGGTGTTACTGTACACGTAGTCTGGACTCTTAATGACCCTCGTGCAGTCGATAGGCCTTAAACCCAACAAACTAACTCCCCGGATCTTCACATTGTACACAAACATGCATGAGGGCCCTAGAAGTACTATAGCAACGGTGGGCAAACTGCCGCTCGCAAGCCGCATGCGGCTCCCGGAGTTTTATATTAATAATCTGTTGTAGTATAGTATGTACCAGTATTATATATATATATATATATATATTATATATATATTATATATATATATATATATATATATATATATATATATATATATATATATATATATATATATATATATATATATATATATATATATATATATTTATATATATATATATATATATATATATATATATACTGGTAATTCATATTTTTTCAAACATCCATATGCATTGTGTGTTTAAACTGCTGTTTAAACTCGTTTAACAGAACCAAAACATGTTTTAAACAAGTACGAATGATGCAGCTGGACTCTGCGGCATCACTATAATAACCCAGTACACACAAGTTACGCACTTAGGGCGGTAGCGGAACATAACTGGTGCAATGCAGATAAATACTTTCTGATTAATAAATAATAAAGATTGATTTTAATTAAAGTTAAATACAATTTTAAAATATTTTTTGTGGCTCTTCAACATTCAAAAATGTACGAAGAGTATTATATGTGGCTCTTCTAATCAAAGAACTTGCTCACCCACCCCTGGACTATAACAACACTGTTGCTATGGAAGCCGAGTAGCTTTCAACGTACTCTGGCGCCGCTGCTGCAACCTAGCATATTTGGGCGGCACCGTCCACCTTCACAGAAGCCTGATGAACATTTTCCTCTCATATTTGGCGATTTTCTGCTTTTATTCAGATATAAGCTGGTGTATATTGCGATTATTCTAAGTAAACAATATTTCTTATATAAAATTCAAGTAAATTGTTTTAGTAAAACCGGTTATTTAGGCTGACGTTGGTCTGTCATCTGAGGACCGAGAATGGCAGCAACCTTCACTGTCTAGGTGAATAATTATTAACAACTGGTAACTCAAGTTTGGAAAGCAGCAGTTATTATCACTGAACTTCAGCTGGTGTTTACTGACAGATTATTATTAATTATTATTTATTATTGTTGTTGTTGCTAAGGACAAGAAGATGCAGCAGACAAAGCTTATTATCACGATGTTCATGGGAAGCGCTAAATTCGGACGGCTATGCATCGCCTCTGGAAAGGGAGATATTTAGGTTTAATCCAAGGAAGGGAAGAGTAGATTAAGTTCCCATCCTGATGCCTCTCGTACAGCTGCTCTTTGTTGCCCTGTTACTGCAGAAATTTTCCTGCTACCCCCTCCACTTTTTTTTTTCCTCCTGCTCTTCTGGTGTTTACATCAAAGTATTCTTATTCCTTCAAAGGGAATTCCCCCCTTGATGTCGGTGATGGGCTCTTGATACAAGGAATTGGAGCTACCCTTCCATTGAATCAAACCTCATTACTTCATATTCACCAGGCAATATATGATCCCTTATGGATTTAGCTCTTTTCCGATTTAATAATAATAATAATAATAATAATATATTTGTTAGAGGATTGTATGAGAATCTTTCTTCTTATCGAGCCATATCCAGTCTGTCCTGCCCGGTTTTTTTTTATTGTAACTTTCGTAGACTCACCAAGTTAGAAAGACAGTTTTTCATCCTTGAAACTTGGCTGCGTTTCTTGAGGAATTCCCTCCTCTCTGAGAGGTCCAGCAGAAAGACATGTAAACACTTTATCACACCTACACTCTCTTGAAATACTAGCACACACCAGCTAAAAACTACAAACCTTTGGGCTACTTAACTTTTATCACCCCCTCTACACTTTATCTGACCTCGATCATCATCAGTATCCAAGCTCAGATCTTCCCTTCCCATTCTGACCGCTTCTGTGGTCACTGTTTGGGGAAGTCAGTCACTAACCCTTGTTTGGTGTGAACTTCTCGCTTTGCCTAATGAAAAAAAGTTTATTCTTATTGTTAATTTGGTGAATTAATAACCCAGAATAACCCAAGAAAATTTTGTCTTATTTTTATGGGAGTCCTGTGATTCTCTTTCTCAGGATGAGTTCCATAACAATCGGCTAACCCTACTTACTGCTAGGTGAACAGAAGCAACATGTTTGGGAAAATGTGCCCAGTGCTTCTGCATGTCAGAGGCTCGAATTCAGGTCCTTCAGTAGTTTGTCAAAGGCGCTACCACGGTGGCGTGGTCCGCCTTTCCTCTGTAAGAACTCTTGGGCCCTTTTCTTGGTGTATGAAGCAACACTGGTTCACTTACTTCCAGTGGTGTATCAAGTGACACTGGTTCACTTACTACCAGTGGTGTACCAAGTAACACTGGTTCACTTACTACCAGTGGTATACCAAGCAACACTGGTTCACTTACTACCAGTGGTGTATCAAGCAACACTGGTTCACTTACTACCAGTGGTGTACCAAGTAACACTGTTTCACTTACAACCAGTGGTGTACCAAGCAACACTGGTTCACTTACTACCAGTGGTGTACCAAGCAACACTGGTACACTTACTACCAGTGGTGTATCAAGCAACACTGGTTCACTTACTACCAGTGGTATATCAAGCAACACTGGTTCACTTACTACCAGTGGTGTATCAAGCAACACTGGTTCACTTACTACCAGTGGTGTATCAAGCAACACTGGTTCACTTACTGTCAGTGGTGTATCAAGTAACACTGGTTCACTTACTACCAGTGGTGTATCAAGTAACCTCGAACACTGGTAGGTAGGGCTCAGTCAGTATTTCAGATTGAAAAAAAAAAAGAGAAAAAAGTGTTATTGCAGTGTGACTGGTTTAGAGCTGAGATGGGGTTGTGGCGAGATTGAATAGAAAATGTGTAGTCGAAACGTGATTGGCTGAGAGTTAAGGTGCGGTTCTGACGTTCCTATCAATTGCTGAGGTTGTCTTGTTATGATTGGCTGAAAGCTAAGGTGTGGTCGAAACGTTATTACCGAGGGCTGAGGCAGTTCTTGATATGACTGGCTGAGAGCTAAGGCGTGGTCGTGACGTTATTACCAAGGGCTGAGGCAATCCTTGATATGATTGGCTGAGAGTAAGGCTGGTCGTGATGAGGTTGGCTGAGAACTAAGGTGTGGTCGTGACGTTACTATCAAGTGCTGAAGTTGGTCGTGATATGATTGGCCGAGAGTAAGGCTGGACGGTATATGACTGAGAGCTAAGGTGTGACCTTGATGTTAATACCGAGTTCTGAAGCGGGTCGTGATGTGACTGGCTGAAAGTGTGACTAATCATACTGGTATTGTCTGAGTGAGGTGTGGTCGTGATGTGATTACCTGAACTTGAGGTGTGGCCTTTATACAAGTGGTTGGGACCATAGGAAATGTATTAATATTGGTAGAATTACCGACAATATGTTAGGTAAAAGGACACAAATGCAGCTAATGTAACATTTTATTGTAGCAACGTTTCTTCTCTCCAGGCTTGACAAAGCTCCTGGAGAGCGAAACGTTGCCACAATAAAATGTTACATTAATTCCATTTGTGTCCTCTTACTTAAAATTATAGGAAATGCCACGAAGTGTGATCGTAGCTTCAGTTCAAAGATGGCGCTTTATCACTAGCAACTGCAATCTGCTTAGGTATAACTATTAGTGTTAGAAAAATAATTGTGCTATGAAATTAAGTGTAATGTTTTCAGCAATTAACTTTTTAATTGAATTTCACTTATAATTATGTAACCGTAAAAGTTGATACTTTTCACTATATATTTTTTCTTCTGAAATGAATTTCCATTTAGATACATTATGTATTTAATTGTATTACAAATTATGGAATGTATTTGATGTATAAATTTCAATTACATTTTATGACTTAAGATCCTTGTCAGGAAGCACTCGTCCTGTTTCTTGACGAACAGAGTACTACCACCACTGAGAACAGTACATATATTCTGAAGACTGTATCTTAGTAAAGTGTATGCACTGAGAGCAGCAGTGTATCTACACTTGGAGGGGTGTATATCTCAGTATGCATACACACGTAGTTTACTTTAATCCCTATATTAATGATTGAATAATACTTGACTGGTGGTATACAGGTGACATTCAACCTCAATGACATTCGTGTAAACAGTTGTCTTTAAACCCAGCAGACCAAACCATTACAGTATCTTATTTCTCAAGATCTTGTTACTCTTCCTAGACTAATTCGACGAACCCAGGAACACTTCAGTTAAGGCCATATATAAAGATTTCCTTCGTCTGTAATATGCAAACATCAGTGAGATGTTTTAGTTATGTTAATTGACCGGAATAAGAAGGAGGAATATTTACATTGTTATTGGACAAGAAGTGTTTAGGTCATAAACTCACTTACCTGAATTTCGATTATACGTTATTCAAGGTGCTTTCTAATACTAAATTATGATTGGATTAACGCAGCAGTGGAATGTGATTTTTCGAGGAGGGAAGTGTGGTGTTTAAATTTAAGAATGAAGATGTGATTGGCTGAGAAGGCAACCCATCCTATTTTTTTTTTTTTTTTTTTTTTTGCGTTCGCGAAAAATGCACGCTCAAGATTTTACAATGCACCCAGCGTTACCAGGCGTAAGCCAAACGTTGTTTTTAATTTCATTATTAAGTTACCAAAAGAGCTTTTTCCCATAGACCCAAATTATAACCGTTTTTATTGCTCAACCCATTTAATATTGTAAAATTTATATAATAAAAATCGAGCAGTATAATATAATTAAGTTTAAATAACAGAAGTCCTAAGGTTATACTTCGACTTTTATATATATTATATAATATATATATATATATATATATTTAATATATATATATATATATATATATATATATATATATATATCTTTAATGAGATTAAATCTGGAGTATCTGAGAGAGTTAGAGCAAAGGAAGGGGTAGCAGTAATGTTAAATGATCAGTTATGGAAGGAGAAAAGAGAATATGAATGTGTAAATTCAAGAATTATGTGGATTAAAGTAAAGGTTGTATGCGAGAAGTGGGTCATAATAAGCGTGTATGCACCTGGAGAAGAAGGAATGCAGAGGAGAGAGAGAGATTTTGGGAGATGTTAAGTGAATGTATAGGAGCCTTTGAACCAAGTGAGAGAGTAATTGTGGTAGGGGACCTGAATGCTAAAGTAGGAGAAACTTTTAGAGAGGGTGTGGTAGGTAAGTTTGGGGTGCCAGGTGTAAATGATAATGGGAGCCCTTTGATTGAACTTTGTGTAGAAAGGGGTTTAGTTATAGGTAATACATATTTTATAGAAAAAGAGGATAAATAAGTATACAAGATATGATGTAGGGCGAAATGACAGTAGTTTGTTGGATTATGTATTGGTAGATAAAAGACTGCTGAGTAGACTTCAGGATGTACATGTTTATAGAGGGGCCACAGATATATCAGATCACTTTCTAGTTGTAGCTACACTGAGAGTAAAAGGTAGATGGGATACAAGGAGAATAGAAGCATCAGGGAAGAGAGAGGTGAAGGTTTATAAACTAAAAGAGGAGGCAGTTAGGGTAAGATATAAACAGCTATTGGAGGATAGATGGGCAAATGTGAGCATAGGCAATGGGGTCGAAGAGGTATGGGGTAGGATTAAAAATGTAGTGTTAGAGTGTTCAGCAGAAGTTTGTGGTTACAGGAAAGTGGGTGCAGGAGGGAAGAGGAGCGATTGGTGGAATGATGATGTAAAGAGAGTAGTAAGGGAGAAAAAGTTAGCATATGAGAAGTTTTACAAAGTAGAAGTGATGCAAGGAGGGAAGAGTATATGGAGAAAAAGAGAGAGGTTAAGAGAGTGGTGAAGCAATGTAAAAAGAGAGCAAATGAGAGAGTGGGTGAGATGTTATCAACAAATTTTGTTGAAAATAAAGAAAAAGTTTTGGAGTGAGATTAACAAGTTAAGAAAGCCTAGAGAACAAATGGATTTGTCAGTTAAAAATAGGAGAGGAGAGTTATTAAATGGAGAGTTAGAGGTATTGGGAAGATGGAGGGAATATTTTGAAGAATTGTTAAATGTTGATGAAGATAGGGAAGCTGTGATTTCGTGTATAGGGCAAGGAGGAATAACATCTTGTAGGAGTGAGGAAGAGCCAGTTGTGAGTGTGGGGGAAGTTCGTGAGGCAGTAGGCAAAATGAAAGGGGGTAAGGCAGCCGGGATTGATGGGATAAAGATAGAAATGTTAAAAGCAGGTGGGGATATAGTTTTTGGAGTGGTTGGTGCAATTATTTAATAATGTATGGAAGAGGGTAAGGTACCTAGGGATTGGCAGAGAGCATGCATAGTTCCTTTGTATAAAGGCAAAGGGGATAAAAGAGAGTGCAAAAATTATAGGGGGATAAGTCTGTTGAGTGTACCTGGTAAAGTGTATGGTAGAGTTATAATTGAAAGAATTAAGAGTAAGACGGAGAATAGGATAGCAGATGAACAAGGAGGCTTTAGGAAAGGTAGGGGGTGTGTGGACCAGGTGTTTACAGTGAAACATATAAGTGAACAGTATTTAGATAAGGCTAAAGAGGTCTTTGTGGCATTTATGGATTTGGAAAAGGCGTATGACAGGGTGGATAGGGGGGCAATGTGGCAGATGTTGCAAGTGTATGGTGTAGGAGGTAGGTTACTGAAAGCAGTGAAGAGTTTTTTACGAGGATAGTGAGGCTCAAGTTAGAGTATGTAGGAAAGAGGGAAATTTTTTCCCTGTAAAAGTAGGCCTTAGACAAGGATGTGTGATGTCACCGTGGTTGTTTAATATATTTATAGATGGGGTTGTAAGAGAAGTAAATGCGAGGGTCTTGGCAAGAGGCGTGGAGTTAAAAGATAAAGAATCACACACAAAGTGGGAGTTGTCACAGCTGCTCTTTGCTGATGACACTGTGCTCTTGGGAGATTCTGAAGAGAAGTTGCAGAGAGTGGTGGATGAATTTGGTAGGGTGTGCAAAAGAAGAAAATTAAAGGTGAATACAGGAAAGAGTAAGGTTATGAGGATAACAAAAAGATTAGGTGATGAAAGATTGAATATCAGATTGGAGGGAGAGAGTATGGAGGAGGTGAACGTATTCAGATATTTGGGAGTGGACGTGTCAGCGGATGGGTCTATGAAAGATGAGGTGAATCATAGAATTGATGAGGGAAAAAGAGTGAGTGGTGCACTTAGGAGTCTGTGGAGACAAAGAACTTTGTCCTTGAGGCAAAGAGGGAATGTATGAGAGTATAGTTTTACCAACGCTCTTATATGGGTGTGAAGCGTGGGTGATGAATGTTGCAGCGAGGAGAAGGCTGGAGGCAGTGGAGATGTCATGTCTGAGGGCAATGTGTGGTGTGAATATAATGCAGAGAATTCGTAGTTTGGAAGTTAGGAGGAGGTGCGGGATTACCAAAACTGTTGTCCAGAGGGCTGAGGAAGGGTTGTTGAGGTGGTTCGGACATGTAGAGAGAATGGAGCGAAACAGAATGACTTCAAGAGTGTATCAGTCTGTAGTGGAAGGAAGGCGGGGTAGGGGTCGGCCTAGGAAAGGTTGGAGGGAGGGGGTAAAGGAGGTTTTGTGTGCGAGGGGTTTGGACTTCCAGGAGGCATGCATGAGCGTGTTTGATAGGAGTGAATGGAGACAAATGGTTTTTAATACTTGACGTGCTGTTGGAGTGTGAGCAAAGTAACATTTATGAAGGGATTCAGGGAAACCGGCAGGCCGGACTTGAGTCCTGGAGATGGGAAGTACAGTGCCTGCACTCTGAAGGAGGGGTGTTAATGTTGCATTTTAAAAACAACTGTAGTGTAAAGCACTCCCTTCTGGGCAAGACATGTGATGGAAGGAATGATGGTGGTATAAAAAGTTTCTATCTTTTCTCGGGCCACCCTGCCTTTGGTTGGGAATCGGCCAGTGAGAATAATAAATAATAAAAAATCTTAATAAGCGTCCCCCCCCCCCCCACCCCCCCCCCCCCCCCCCCGGGTTCATTTAGATTATGCTAGCCTCATTTTCTGATGTTCATATTACAGAATTGTCTTAAATAAAACTGAAAAACATACGTATGAAGGATGACAAAGGTCATTCCAAGTCTAGAAACGTTTCCTACTAAGAATAAAAATAAAGACAAACTGAATTGGGGTCTCTGACAAGACCTTAAATTGTGGAGATTATTATTATGTGTACAATGAAAAAGCAGGAATAAAACATAGGGTATATAAATAACATTACTGAAAATATCTATCTGAAATTGGACAAAAATTTAAATTTAAAAGGATATAGAGAAGTTTTTAAACATAGAACCCTACAGACGAGTGGAAACGAACTTTGTGTAACTTTAATATGTGAGGTTCTGGAGGCCAGGTGCATGTGATGGGTGGAGTTGGACTAGCCTAGTAGTAGCCAATAGGCAATTTTTTTTTTTTTTCGTGTTTACAATTATAATTATTTTACTGAAGAAAGGCCAAAAATGCACTCTTTTTTTAACAATTCACGGATAAAATGACGATGTGCGACATGACAAAAGACTGATTTATCATTATATTCTGATTAAACTGATTAAACTTTGACTAAGCTATACTAAATGATGGTTAAATACGTTTATTGTAACTTAAAACCAAGAACAACAAATATAATTTAATAAAAAATTCGTGCACGAAGGAAAATAACAAATGGCATTCAGCAATAATGCAAACTTAATAAGCAGGAGAACAAGTAAAAGAAAATAGTCGTGGTGACATTTAAATCTAAGCAGCAGATAGGATGTTACATCGGCGAGAGGGGAGGTGTGACGTTTTAAAAAATTTTGTGCAGCAATGACTGCTCGAATTGGCGGAGAGGGAGGTGTGATGTTTAAATTTTGGCAGCAATGACTGTTGAAATGGCGTGAGAGGGAGGTGTGACGTTTTAAATTTTGGCAGCAGTGAATATGATTGCCGAGGAGAGGGAGTGTGACGTTTAAATTTTGGCAAGCATAATGTGATTGGCGGAGAGGTAGGTGATGGTCTTTAATTTGGCAGCAGCGAATATGATTGGCGGAGAGGGAGAGTTGGTGATCGTTTAAATTTTGGCAAGCAATGACTGTATTGGCGAGAGGGAGGTGTGACCGTTTAAACTTTTTGGCAGGAATACTTGATATGGCGGAGAGGGAGGCGTGACGATTACATTGGCAGCACATGAATGTGATTGGTGGAGAGGGGAGGGAGTGACGTTTAATTTTGGCAGGACAAGACTGTTGCATTAGCGGCGGAGAGGGAGGTGTGACGTTTAAACTTTTAGGCAGCATGAATATGATTGCGGAGAGGGAGGGTGACGTTTAATTTTGGCAGGATGACTGTGCATTGGCGAGGAGAGGAGAGGGTGACGTTTAAATTTTGGCAGCACTGAATATGATTGGCGGAGAGGGAGGTGTGACGTTTAAATTTTGGCAGGAATGACTGTGATTGGCGGAGAGGGTGTGAGACGTTTAAATTTCTGGCAGCAGTGAATATCGATATGGGTCGAGACGGAGCGTGTGACATTTTAAATTTTGGCAGGACTGACCTCTGTATGTGGCGAGAGGGATGTGACTCTTAAAACATTTTGCAGCAGTGGAATATGATTGGCGGGAGAGGGAGTTGACGTTTAAATTTTGGCAGCAATGACTGTGATTGAGCGCGGCGGAGGAGGTGTGGTACGTGTTTTAAATTTTGGCAGCAAAGACTAGTGAAAGTCGGGAGAGGGAGGTGGTGACTTTAAAATTTTGGCCAGCAGTGAATATGTTTGGCGGGATAGGGAAGGTGTGACGTGTAAATTTTTGCAAGCAATGACTTGATTGCGGAGAGGGAGGTGTGACGTTTTAAATTTTGGCTGCAACAGACTGTGATTGGCGAGAGGGAGGTGTGACGTTTAAATTTTGGCAGCCGTGATATGACTGAGGCGGAGAGGGAGGTGTGACGTTAAACATTGGGCAGGAAATGACAGTGATTGGCGGAGAAGGATGGCGTGACGTTTAAATTTTTGGCAGCACTGAATATGATTGGCGGAAGAGGGAGGTTGACGTTTAAATTTTGGCAGGAGAATGACTGTATTGGCGAGAGGGAGGGTTGGACGTTTAAATTTGGCAGTCAGTGAATATGATTGCGGAGAGGGAGGTGTGAACGTTTATTAAATTTTGGCAGGAATGACCTGTGAATTGAGGCGTAGAGGGGAGGTGTGACGGTTTAAATTTTTGCAGCAGAGCGAATAATGTGATTGGCGGAGAGAGGAGGCAGAGCGTTTTAAACTTTTGGCAGCAATGACTGTGATTGGCGGAGAGGGAGTCTGTGACCGGTTTTAAATTTTGGAGCAGCAATGCACTGTGATTGTTCGGAGAGTGGAGGTGTGACGTTAAATTTTTTGGCAGCAGTGAATATGATTGGCGGGAGAGGGAGGTGTGACGTTTAAATTTTTGGCACGAATGACTGTGATCTGGACGGAGATGGAGGTGTGGACGTCTTTAATTTTGGCGCAAAGCAGTGAATATGATTGGTGGAGAGGAGGTGTGACGTTAAATAAAAATTTTGGCAGCAATGGACTGTGAATGGCGAGAGGGGAGGTGTGACGTTTAAAATTTTGGCAGCAATGACAGTGATTGGCGGAGAGGGAGGTGTGACGTTTTTAACTTTTTGGCAGCATTGAATAATGAATTGGCGGAGAGGGGAAGGTGTGACGTTTAAATTTTGCAGGAATGACTGTGAATATGATTGGCGGAGAGGGAGGTGTGACGTTTAAATTTTGGCAGCAATGACTGTGATTGGCGGAGAGGGAGGTGTGACGTTTAAATTTTGGCAGCAGTGAATATGATTGGCGGAGAGGGAGGTGTGACGTTTAAATTTTGGCAGGAATGACTGTGATTGGCGGAGAGGGAGGCGTGACGTTTAAATTTTGGCAGCACTGAATATGATTGGCGGAGAGGGAGGTTCGACGTTTTAAAATATTGCAGGAATGAATGTGATTGGCGGAGAAGGGAGGTGTACTGTTTAAATTTTGGCTGCAGTGAAATATGATTGGCGGAGGAGGGGTGGGGGGGGGGGGTTCTTTAAATTTTGTGCAAGGAATGACTGTGATATGGCGGAGGAGGAGTGTGACGTTTAAATTTTGGCAGCAGTGAATATGATTGGCGGAGAGGGAGGTGTGACGTTTAAATTTTGGCAGCAATGACTGTGATTGGCGGAGAGGGAGGTGTGACGTTTAAATTTTGGCAGCAATGACTGTGATTGGCGGAGAGGGAGGTGTGACGTTTAAATTTTGGCAGCAGTGAATATGATTGGCGGAGAGGAGGTGTACGTTATAAATTTAGAGGCAGCAATGACTGTGATTGGCGGAGAGGGAGGTGTCTGACGTTTAAATATCTTGATGGCAGCAAAAGACTGTATTGGCGAGAGCGAGGTGATGACGTTTAGATTTTGGCAAGCAGTTTGAATTATTGACTGGGCGTGAGAGGGAGTGTGTGACGTTAAATTTATCGTGCAGCAATGAACTTGTGATTGCGGAGAGAGGAGAGGTGTGACGTTAAATTTTTGCAGCAATGACTGTGATTGGGCGGAGATGTGAGGTGTGACGTTTTAAAAACTTAGTAGCACCTGGATGCGCCCTGTCTGCGACAATGTCATGAAAGTTAACAATTATGAGCGGCGTTACTGTAATGTGAATAGTTGGACACATGTATGATATACATTAAGCGACGTGAGATGAGTAGCCAAGGGAAGGGTGTGATGTGTGGGTAGCTAAGGGTAAAATATGAGAACTGCTTTGATATGCGATGGCCAGAAGTGTGTCTCAATAAATACTGAAAGTTTATTTCTTCTTGATGTTTAGTGTACAGCCAAGCTGCAGTCAGTGGGGTTAAAGAGCAACTCTTGCATCATGCTGGAAAATGTTATCACATTACCGAGCCTAGAACTTTCTCTGCTGGTATCTATTACAACTTGACTTTTAAATATTGTGGGCTCTTACGTTTAATGAGAGATATATTTATATAAGCGATCTAAGTCATATTTGTATGATAAAAAAAATAATACCTTGAATGTAAAAATTCTAAATAAAAGTTGCTTGAGTATTTTTTTTTCGTTTGGGAAGATAAATGAAAGCCTGAGCGATTAAGAAGACTTAAGGAGAGAAAAAGTAAGTATTAAGGTTCAGAAAGTGCAGTAAGGTATTAAAAGATGGAAAAGACATATAAAATAAGTAACTTCCGTAAAAATACTCGAAGTGGAGAAAATTTTTTTAATATAAACTAATGTGAGAATGAGAAAAGCTATCTATTCATATTTTTTCATGGTAAAGTGTCTGTTTTGATCTAATTACCTTTACCCGAAATTTTGGTAACATTTCTCACTTTATTGATTTTAGAAATAAGTAATGTAACCTTTTTGTGATTGTTAAATAGACGATCTTCACACATGTGTTATCATAGAGAAAACTTCTGTATGATCACTTTCGATTCTTCTAGCGATAACTATGGGGGTACTTGTATTACTAGTGAATTACATTGCAAATGGTAGTAAGTAACCGGGTCATACCTTTGTTCTAGATGATCATCCAGAACCACATTTCATGTTTATGTCCCATCATGGAATAAATTTTGACATTGAATTTACATTCATCATCATCATTATTATTATAGGAATCGCTAGAAATCCATAATAATGTCTAAACAGACACATGAGGGATGTGGAGGTCATCAGTTTGATCTCAAGGAACAGGAGAGGTGACTCCCATTTTCATTGAGGATCAAACCCCTACCCTTCACTAAGCAATATTACTTAGATACTCGGGATATAAAATAGCATGTCTGGCCCTTTGAAATATACTTGCATTTCCAGCTTGTCTTACATCGCACTGATGATCGCATTAGCTTTAAGGATTGACACTTATTGACGGAGTATTTTAGAGGCTTGAAGGAATGCTTGCAGAATTGATTGGTTTATTAGTTTCAAGACCTTCGACTACACGAAATGTCATTAAAGCTGTCAAGTTACCTGTTCGCAGCCGTCAAGGATGCTTTAATCTCTAAGAATATGGCTTACTGTAAACTCCTTAGCAAAATAACACAAAAGATACGAGCACTTCCTGGAAGTTTACCTGACGTTTTGTAACAAC
This sequence comes from Cherax quadricarinatus, assembly GCF_026875155.1. NCBI lineage: Eukaryota > Metazoa > Arthropoda > Malacostraca > Decapoda > Parastacidae > Cherax > Cherax quadricarinatus. The sequence goes on along the minus strand of NC_069437.1, from coordinate 7,479,087 downwards.
AATGGTGAACGAATCAATGAACTGTTATAGCGGGTGCCGTCGAAGATTCCCAAATTTCATACATTTCTTATAATATTAATAGTATATGGTTAATAAAGTGTATCGCCAAATAGTAAGGTATAATATAATATAAACCTTTTCTTTTATCCAATACAGTGTTCATATATATTGTGCACCACCCTGATAGAATGGTCGTCATTATATTTTATTGTATTAAGTATATAGTGAGTGTAAGGCAGGTAATACCGAAATGTTATTGGCGGGATGTATTGCAAAAGCGGTCGGTATACAAACTAAGCAGTTCTAGTTCTAACTAAGACAAGAACGTGCACTCGGCGCACCAAGGTTAACAAGAACAATAGACAACCATCACAAGTAAAGCATAACATTCAATTTAACATGGCATACAACGTTTCTTGAGAAAAGGACATCGTTGCAAAACAAGCCTTTCATCGTAGCAAGTGTTCTTCTGCGTAGCCGAACATTGTCTATCAGTGTTTCTTTTCTTTAGTGTTGCTCGATCACTAATCTGGTGTACTGGTGTACAATTCTCACGCCCCACGATTTGTCAGATGCGCCCCGCATCCTGACAAAAAATTTCCTTGATAATCAGTTTTCCAGAATTCAGTTTTTATCAGACGAGTCATACGACATCCAACGGGATTTCAACCTCCTCTCCCTCAATTTTATTTTTTTTAATCAGTGCTCTTTGACACAGCAATCACTGTTGGCACTTAGTTGACGCCGTAGCTCTCGATCGCTAGTGCACCTCAGCTCCACACTGCGAGGTCCTGAACTACGCGACGAATCTATCACCGGGTACGCGAGCGTGGAAAACATTAGGGACGTGTTTGTCAATAAGACACCTGTTGTCCCTGTTGACCCAACAGTAAAATGAAGTACCTCAGGCGGAGTAAGTCGCTGTGTGGGTCTCAACCAGGGACAAAAAACTGACCTAATTATTCGAAATGCACATGCATAACAAGGGGCTTTTTTATATAGTACGTATGCCATTGATGTCAAGCTAGACCTGTATACCATAGCCATGTACCCGTAGTAAATAAAGAATAGTTTATATTAATTAGTATCTATTATTATTATTATATCTATTTTAGTTTTTTTGTTCATTGCTGCCTGTTTCACGAGGTTTCGGCCTCGCCAGCTATGTCCCAACTAAAACCTACCATCCTGGCAACCTGCGCCAACTAGTCCAGGAGAGACTATAATTATTGGGCAGTGAAACTTCGAGGTTTATTCAATTTTAAATTCCAGACAATAAAAAGCCTTTCTTTGACCAAACATGCACAGCTTGAGGCTCAGAATTTGATGAAAATACTTAGTTTATGTCTGGCTTCACCGCGTGACGTGAATGCCCTCACTTGACGTTAAAATCAGGCCTCACTATCTTTTTGCTCTACACACAGCATACCTACCTACCTACCTATTGTCCCATGTGAGGCAGTTCTAACTCACAACCACAGCCCCACACACACCCACTCATGTGCCCGTCCAGCCTATACATAAAGCTACTCTAAGTTCTTCAGTGACTCTATCTGGGAGTTTGTTCCAATACTCGACAACTCCATCTCTGAATTCAGGCCTTTGTTGATAATGGTTTTCGGTCAGTCTGCTTTGATTTCTCAGGTTATCCTAGGTTAATAATTCGTGGTAAGTCTTCCGTCAGTGAGGGGGTTGTTGATCCAAGGAATTGAGTTTATCCTCCCCTTCCTTATGTCGAACCTGAATGTTTCCCCATTCGCTGTATAATCCTGATAGGTTTAGCGTTTCCCCTTTATGATAATAATAATAATAACATTAATAATAATAATCGAGGTAAGTCTTGTCAAGGAGAGAGAGAGAGAGAGATTTAACAATTACTAACCTAGGGTAACCCAGGTGGGAATGATCCTGCTGCAGTTACACATATACAGGATAGCTATAAAATGGAGCTTAAAACCAGAAATGTTTATACAAGCCTCTGAAGCTTTTACTCATACACCTGTGTTTGCACATGTCTGTGAATGTATGTGTTCACCATACAAAAATGTAGTTGGTTGTACCGCCTAAGAGGCTAAGTTTATTGTGTACTCAATGCTTATCCAGAGCGGCAAAAAATCGAGATCATCAAATAGTTTTCTTGTCAATATATATACTGTATATTTATAAATTATAATACTCGTGACTAGACACGAGGAAACGTCTTTTTATTTTAATTTTCTTCCTGTAATAGCACGGGAAAAGTCAGCCCCTGTTGCCTCAGAGTAAAGATGGCAAATATACAGTTTGCGGTAGGCAAGGCTTTGTCAGCTGATGCATAAGTAAGCCGGGAGCAGATTTAGCCAAACCCGCCCACCCTGTGTCACGCGCCAACTTTCCTTGCACTTCTTCACATGACTTTTACATTTTATTCAGTGTAAACTCTAACATGATATTAAGCAAGTTAGATGTAATGCATATTATGCCACTCGAAAGGGAAGGATAGGTTGCACATTAGGAGCCCGCATCACCTAAGCTCCTCCTCCTGCGACGTCACATTATACCCGCCCACCACCAACCTCACTCCGCTGAGCCGGCAACTTAGAGCCGAGGCTATTTATAAGGTAACACATCTAGCTGCTGGGCTTCAGTTGTCACTAGACACTCCACTGGTAGCAGAGTGTAAGAGTACAGCAAGTCAACACCCGGGTGCAGAAAGGAAGTGTTATCATCAGTGAACAGAAATCACAGAAGAGCTCGAGCACATTATCTGGAAGCATTTGTTTGTTTTATCTGTTGTATAGATTGCCACTCTAAGAAGACATCATGGTTATTATGAAAGTAGGGGTAAGTTATCCCTACTTGCTTTGCACTTAGGTGCGATCGAAAGAGTGCTTTAGTTTTAAGAAAGGAAATACTTTGTTTTGCGGATGGATGACACTGAGGTCGGAAGTGTATAAAGCTTAAAACTTTCTGCATAGTAAGGAACTTAGTGCACGAATTTATTGAGAATGAATGATTTTTCTCAAAGATAATACAAGAGACCGGTAAATCCCACACCGACCTACAATGAAACGCTGAGTAGAATATATTGCATATTTGGGTCTCCGTTTTTCATTTCTCATACACTTAGGAGTTACCTTTTCATTGATTAATGTTTATGACATTTATATCATAATACGAGAGATTACTAGTTTTTGTGACGACCATCAGGTAAGGCCGTGTTAAAAAAAATTATCGATTTACAGAAAGAGTCAAGTTTATCATACTCTGTATAAGATTGTAGGGGTTGTTTCTAAGAATTTTGGCTACCTTTTTATGATTAAGCTTGTATGTTGCTGAAGACAATGTATCCGAGAGAATACCGGATGTGTGTGTGTGGTGTGTGTGTGTGTGTGTGTGTGTGTGTGTGTGTGTGTGTGTGTGTACTCACCTGTATGTGAGTGTAGGGGTCGAGTTGTAGTTCGTGTGTACTCGCCTTTATGTGGTTTCAGGGGTCGAGTCAGTTCGTGTGTACTCAACTATATGTGGTTGCAGGGGTCGAGTGTGTGTGTGTGTGTGTGAGAAAGAGATAAGGGAATTAAGTTCAAGTGTGAGAGGTGACGAATAGTTAGGAGATAAGGTGTAATGAAGAATGAGGGAAATAATTAAGTGTGAAGGATAGTGAGGTAAAGAAAGTATGTGGGAAGGGAGGAAGAAGACTATTCTGATTATTAACCTCTGAGGATTAATAACCCAAGAGAGCCAAATGTGGCTCTTACCAAGGACTCCTTAGGTCCCTCCACATGGTGCGACCCATAACCGTCGACTAAGTCCTGGGTATCTACTTTATGACAATTGGATAGGGGCAGTACATCCCTCCTTGCCCAGGATTGAACCCAGGTACATCGGTTGTGAGTCGAACGCGCTATCACTGGCCTACGAAGGAGAATGAAAGATGCGAGGGTGAGAGTGGTATGAGGGAGAGATAGCTGTGTAGGAGAGTAAGAGGTGTGAGAAAGATTTAGAATGCGAGAAGTGTGGGGAGAGCAAATGGGAGGTGTGAGGAAGGAGTCAGAGGTGTGAGGGAGAAGGAGTCAGAAGTGTGAGGGAGAAGGAGTCAGAGGTGTGAGGTAGGATAAAAAAGGTGTGAGAGAGAGAAAAAGTGTGGTATAAGCTTCCTGTACCGGCCAGCCACGTTGGCAAAATAAGTTGTCTCCCTCCACCTCCCACACACCATTCTGTCCCTTCTCCCCCCCCCCCCTCTCTCTCTCTCTCTCTCTCTCTCTCCTCTCTCTCTCTCTCTCTCTCTCTCTCTCTCTCACACACACACACACACCGTTCTCCATCGTTGATCGTTGTCTCCCTCACATTTTATAAACATGCGTTACGGAGTAGTTTGAGTGAACTCAAGGCTTTGTTATTGCTTACTTTTATAGAAGCACTTTTAAAATTAAAATAGGCACAGAGAAAAAAGTCATGCAGTTTTAACACTAACTTTTTATTAGTGTTCAATAAGGTTTCTGTAAGCATTCTTATATTTGTTCTTATACTTTCAACTCATCTTTATTTTTTATTACTTATTATTGAAATTTGCGAAGACTGGACGAGATCACTAAAATAGCGATGCAGTCTCTTCCATAAACTGCAGTAATCAAAATGACTAGAATAATTATTAAGTTATAACTAGTTAAATTTTAATTAACTTGTCGGTAATGCATTGTGCCTAAACTTTTGCACGGGTGAGGATCCCAGAGAGCACAGGTTTACCAGGGTTGTTAACCCCTATCACCTATCATGTGTTCAGATATTAGCAATTATACATACCTTCCCTATTCCGCACAGATTCTGTAGTGTAGTTCAGTGAGAATGCCATCCACGTATCACGGATTTGATCCCACATGTCGCCGTCTTTACACATTCATCGTGTAATAATAATAATAATAATAATAATAATAATAATAATATATTTACTACAAGTACATCTACAAGGTATACAGGCCTAGCTGACATTAATGACCTACTACTAAATAGAAAGCCGCTTGTTATGCAGAGCATTTCGGGCAAATTAGGTTAGTTTTGTCCCAGGATGCGACCCACACCAGTCGACTAATACCATCCAGGTACCCATTTTACTGATAGGGAACATAGACAACCGGTGTAAAGAAACACGCCTAATGTTTCTACCCTCGCCAGGAATCGAACCCGGACTTTCACCGTGTGAAACGAGAGCTTCAGCCACCAGGTCACAGGGTTGCTTGTGTTTAAAACTCGCTCCATCATTGTGTTTTGTTCTTAAAACAAGGAGCACTGCAAGATGTTTACTTGTCCATGATAAGCAAGTCTTAGATCCACACGGTGATAGTGGTAGGAAGCCCCCTAACACATTCGTTATCGCTCTTTTCCTAGATGCCTTTCTAGAAGGGCGTAGACATCATGGTCCAATGATGACCACCTAACCACAACATCCACACCAGGCTTTCGTCATTTGGGATATATAGCAAAAGTATTGCGTACTTTGATGTAGAGTGTGAAGGTTCGAATCCTGCTGTGGACAGAGATAATGTTTGTGTATATGTATGTATGTATATGTAAATATATATATATATATATATATATATATATATATATATATATATATAATATATATATTATATATATATATATATATATATATATATATATATAATATATATATATATAATACACACACAAGGAAAGGTTGAGGGAAATCAGCCTGACGACACTGGAAGACAGACAGGAGGGTCAGGGGAGACATGATAGCGACATACAAAATACTGCGTGGAATAGATAAGGTGGACAGAAACAGGATGTTCCAGAGAGGGGACACAGAAACAAGGGGTCACAATTGGAAGCTGAAGACTCAGACGAGTCACAGGGATGTTAGAAAGTATTTCTTCAGTCACAGAATTGTCAGGAAGTGGAATAGCCTAACAAGTGATGTAGTGGAGGCAGGAACCATACATAGCTTTAAGACGAGGTATGACAAAGCTCTGGAAGCAGAGAGAGAGGACCTAGTAGCGGTCAGTGAAGAGGCGGGACCAAGAACTGTCTCGACCCCTGCAACCACAATTAGGCGAGTACACACACACGCACACACACGCACACACACGCACGCACACACGCACGCACACACGCACACACACACGCACACACACGCGCACACACGCGCACACACGCACGCACACGCACACACACGCACACACACGCACACACACGCACACACACACGCACACACACACGCACACACGCACACACACACACAGATACAGTCATAGTCAGGCAGTGGAATAGCCTAGAAAGTGACGTAGTGGAGGCTGGAACCATACATAGTTTTAAGACGAGGTTTGATAAAGCTCATGGAGCAGGGAGAGACAGGACCTGGAGTTTATCTGGAGAGAGTTCCGGGGGTCAACGCCCCCGCGGCCCGGTCTGTGACCAGGCCTCCTTAGGTCAGTGTCCCAGGATGCGACCCACACCAGTCGACTAACACCCAGGTACCCATTTTACTGATGGGGAACATAGACAACAGGTGGAAAGAAACACGTCCAATGTTTCTACTCTGGCTGGGAATCGAACCCAGGCCCTCACCGTGTGAAGCGAGAGCGTTAACCACCAGGCCACCAGACCTAGTAGCAATCAGTGAAGAGGCGGGGCCAGGAGCTATGAATCGACCCCTGCAACCACAAATAGGTGAGTACACACACACACACACACACACACACACCGGACTAGGGCGCTGCCTGAGAATCTTGACCATTCTCAGTAGTAGTTTCGAATCCTGCTGACTGCGATATTTCTTTGTATATACTCTTGTTTCTACGTGGTGCATCGATATAAAAATCGCTTGAGAGGTCAGAACGTACAGGAATAGATTGAAATAGCTTGAATCTATGCTTGAGGCTCACTGACGTGCCCGGGCTGGGACCAGGCTGCCCAGTCTATGTGGCACTTGTGTGGCCGAGTGGACTAGAGCGCTGCCTGAGAATATTGACCATTCTCAGTAGTAGTTTCGAATCCTGCAGACTGCGATCTTTCTTTGTGTATATATCATTTAAATAGATTAGGTTAGGTTGTCTGTTCTGATTTTTTTTAAACCCGTAGGGGTCATTTAGCGCCATGGAAATAGAAAGCATTCAGGTTCGATCCAAGGGGAGGAGATATTCTTCCTTGGATCAAGAGCTCCCCGCCAGCATGAATATACACCTCCCTTGAGAACAGATCAGATTTCAGAATGTTATAAAGGTTGGCATATCTCAGAATTTCCCATGACCTTATTTTTAGAAAGACTTCCTGATACCTTTTTTTTTTTTTCCTCTCTCAGATGATTTTTTTCTAAAATCAAATCGTCAGTGTAACCTTTCTGCACAGCTATATATACTAAACGAACAAGAAATGTGATAATCTCTGAAACTGTTACATCAAGGACATCCACATAGTTCCTCTGGTTAACCTTCCACGGCTGACTAGCACCTGCCACAGTGCCACTCCTTTTCCCTGTTATAAGTTTTTTTTTTTTTTAATGTAGCAAGTTCAGATAACATAAGGGCATAAATAGTAGATAATAGCCATTTGGTGAGGAAAAATTTTGACTTTTTCTATTGAAGTTTCAGGGCCATCTGTATTCTATCTTTATAAGTCTATGGTCTAGACAAACAGTATTTTCGATAAGTGACGCTGCATAGCCCTTGTGGCTTAGCGCTTCTTTTTTATTATAATAATAATAATTCGATAAGTGACCAACTACAGTTCTCTTAATTTTTCAGTACACTATAATTGTACGTATTCTATGCGCACATAGTAGCTATTGCATTTTGCCTGAAAAAAAAAAGGTACTGCTTGGGTGAATTTGATATGTAAAGTAAATAATGTGTAGGATTTACAATAGTAAGAATTAAGAATGCTATTAATAGACATGGTGTCTTTTTTTTTCAGGGACTCAATGCCCGGCTGTCCTATGTGATCATCGCAGCTGCATTTGGTTCAGCATTCCAGCATGGCTTCAACCTTGGGGTGATCAATGCCCCACTCAAAGTGAGTACCTGCCCCACAAATGTATACTGATAATTTCTCAACCATCAGCTTCTCAAAACTTGAACAAATATCAAACGCCTGCACAGTACTGCACAAACACAATAACCGTGGGTCCGGATTTGGCAATAATACACACTTAACTAGCTCTTGCAGCTACCCAGCCACCTGCATACACTTGCCACCTGCACTCGCCCACTTACCAGTACACACTGTTCACATGACTGTTGGCTAACTCAACTTTCTTTTATACTTGATTTTACCTACCATACAGTGCTTGGGGAATGAGATGTAATCAAGTTTGATCCAATCAAGTTAAGGATAGCTCCAGTCCCTTGGATCAAGAGTCCTTTACCAGTATCACAGCACCCCTGTTGAAGTGCTGTAACATATTAGGCTCAATCGACACTGCAAATTTTTAGAATGCGTGGCTTTATATGCATCGAGAAGCATGCCAAGTACAATGTGCTAGGAAATAATTAAGTGGCAGTGTGTTAGTTTGTTAGATTTAGAGCGTATCTAATACTCAGTACACATTAAACTCGGTGTCTGTACTCTTAAGACATAAATATCTATGTATATGCCCTTACTTTGTTAATAACAAATTTTATATTATGGGCATACACCATTGCCATCATTTTTATACGGCATCAAATAGCTTGTTACCACCAACTCCCTGAAGGTGACCTTAGTGCTGTGGAATAGATGTATGTTGCACTAATAATGATCATCTTAGTCACATGTATCATATTGACAAGGACAAGGAAACTGGTGCCAAGTTCTTCGCAGACTTGGCACAGCATTCACTTGCTGTGTTCCCACTAGTTGCCAGTGTTCTTCAAATTAACACTCCATTAGTTACAAACTAAAAAAAAAAAAAATTACATTTTGAGGCTTATGTCATAGTTATTTTAGATGGAACTTCCTAGCATGGGAAAGTAGGCCTGCTGCAGTACTCCATTCTTATGTTCCTAATTAAGTAGAGTATTTACCTATAGTATATTAAAAGCAGAAATGATGCATTGTAGCAGTTCTTGTGCATCATTCCGTATGGTTTATCTTCATATAACGGAATAAAAGAGTGCATAGTCTACGTGAAATATGTTATATGAACATTATGATGTAGGTGCAGACTTAAATCAGACATTATCAGATATTTTACTCTAATTTCTGAACTATCCAGACAGCCTTTGCAAGATAACATTTGTTATTTTAGGTTAGGTAATTTAACAACCTAAATTACATAAATGGGAAAATTACATCTGGCAATGAGGATTACAGTTTCTTAATTCGTCGGAATGATACATACGTTCATTTTATTTGGTGCGTGCGAGATGCCAAATTTTGTATGTCAGAATAATTTGGCATTGAGTTGGAGTGATGCAAATCCACCACCCAATCAAAATTTATCCTGGGTGTAACACCTGCATACTAAATTGTGGTTGAATTTCAGCTATTGCAAGGAAACCATTGTATGAAAAAATATCTTGTGTGCCATTTGTATTAGTCATCATAGCACTTACTTTAGTTTTGTATGTCCTATGACCTATATAATAGCATTTCTGCACAATGTGCATTGTAACTTTATCTCACTAAACCAGTGCCATTCATCTCAAATTGGTTCCAGTAAGTTGAAATAAATATTTACTTTCGTTTTCTTAGATAATCTTGAAACGAACAAAAATAACACATTAGAAAATGAAGTGTATAATTTGAGGACGATTTATTAGGGCCTTCATAGGCCACTCATTTAGTCTCATTTGCATTTAATATGCCATTGCTTGTTAGGTCATTTATTCTTTCCCCTGAAGTACACATTTGTATCTATCATTCCATTATTCGAATCAAACTCAGTTTATCCAGTTTTCCAGGCGTTATCTAACCCTTTGGGTTTAGCTTTTGTTATGAATACAGTGATGATTGATAAGGACACACAAGCAGGAATTGGGAACATTGTCTTAAATGTAGTTTCCAGTTGTTGCTCGTGTGTTACTAACTACAGCTTGTTGGTATTTCTAATACCATCTGCTGTTAGAATAATAATTAATTATAATAATAATTCACACAGCTTATCGGTGACTGGATGAACACCACCAGTTATGACCGGAGCGAGATGTACCTCACTGAGACTGAGAAAACTATGATTATCTCCATCATGGTGTCAATTTACTGCATCGGAGGCATGATTGGTGGAGCCCTCACTGGATTCTTTGCTGAGCGGTGAGCATGATAAAATTAGGCTTCAGCCTTTAATCATGATGATTTAAAAAAAATCGCATATCTTATATGGAAGTAGGTATGTAATTATTAGCTTTTTAAGAGAAATATTTTTTTTTCCTTGAAATCTGTGATGGTAAGAGTGGAAATTATTGTACAGATGAAATTTATTTTAAATTTATTTTTCATCTAATTGTTACCATAGAAAGTAAAGTTCAAACACACCATAGGTATGTATTACCAGATATATTGCTGTACAAAATTTGTTTGTCAATATTATAAAATATATATATATATATATATATAATTATATATATATATATATATTATATATATATATATATATATATTATATATTATATATATATATATATATAAATATATATATATATATACATTATATAATATTATATATATATATATATATTATATATATATATATATATATATATATATTATATTTTATATATATATATATATAATATATATATAATATATATATATATATATTAAAAAATTAATCATTATATATTATATATATATATATAATAAATATATATTATATATATATATATATAATACATATATATATATATATATATATAATATATATATATATATATATATATATATATATATATATTATATATATATTATATATATATATAATATAATGATATATATATAATATATATATAATATATATATATATATATATATAATACATTATATATATATATATATATAATATATATTGCAATAAGATCACAGTAAACAGGTGATTTCAAAATATGCAAAACAACCATCTAAAAAGAATAGAGAAATTCCAAGCGCTTTCGTGACTACTCCATTTTATCAAGGAACTATAAAAGTGAAGCATCCAAGGAAGCTATAAAAGTTCCCCGGCCAGCACCTCACTATCAGATCCCACAAAACGGTTAAACACGTGACGCGCGGGGGAGCCAACTTGGATAGGTCCTTTGCACAACTCACCCCCAAGCTATTTATTTGTCCAGTGTATTATTAAATTCTTCCCAAATTCTATTAATTATAAATGGATCTAATTTATATAAACCAAAGGAAATATTCATATTATTGTCAAAACTGCTTTTTATGAAACAAGATTCAATTATATTCCTGTCGACCATGGACTTGCTTGATACTACTTTCTCAACTTTTTGAAAATCAATTAGATGGTTAAAATCTCTTACATGAATAAATAGAGCATTGGAATCTTGTCCAGTTCTAATGCTATAAGGAATCTTATAGACACATCCATCAGCATTTTGGGGGGAATTCTTTATCAAAAGTTTTTTTTACTGTATCAAGATTTTTGAATACAACTTTAATATTAAAAGTCTTAAGAAGAGAAGGCATATCAACCAAGTTTTCATGGTAAGGGAGAACCAACATATTTTTAGTTGAATAAGGCTGGTTGCCCCTTTTTGGATTATAAAAAGTGTTTCTAGCAACTTTAAAAGATTTATCAATTACATTTCTTGGGTATTTTAAATCATTACCTATTTCATAAATTTTGGATATTTCCTCATCATGAACTCAGGACTACAAATTCGTAAAGCTCTCAAAAACTTGATGAGAAAACAGACAGTTTGACTCTATCTTGAGGGCGAGGAAAAATATGGACATTAGGAACAGTTATTTGTAGGTTTTCTGTAAATTTTAAAAATTTTAATTTAAAATTACCCTTAATAATTAAAACATCTAGAAAAGGCAATGAGTTATTTTCTTCAAACTCAACAGTAAAGTTTACAGAATGGCTAAGCTATTTAATTTTCCAAGAAAATGGTGTATATCTAACATTTTTGGGCATAAGACACAAAATACATCAAAATATCTGAACCATTTAGCTCTATTAGGGAGGGATTGTGTTAGCAACCTTTTTTCAAAAAATTCCATGTATAGGTTACTAAGAACAGGTGAAAGAGGGTTCCCATTGCCATACCAAAATTCTGAGTGTAAACTATCATTAAATTTTATATATAATATATATAATATTTTATATATTAATATATATATATATATATTATATATATAATATATATATATAAACTTGGAAAAATCCCCTAGAAACCGTTAACAGCAATTTCAATAAACAATAAAACTTCTACTGAAAGGCAAAGATGAATTGTCAAACATTTACTTCCACTAATCCATCTTTACCTTACATTATGACTAATAAAAACACAACAAAAACCCGGGAATCCAGTCAGACCAATTATTAGCTCCATAGGGTCAGTTTCATATAAATTATCCAAATGGCTTGTTGATATTTTTGAGCCCTATTGTTGGCAAAATTTCTAACTTTAATGTTAAAAACAACATAGACTTTGGGTTTATAAATTAAGCTCCTTGACTGACTTAAATGAAATTAACATGGTTAGTTTTGATGTTTACTTCCTTTTTTACGAAAGTTCCTGTTGATGATTTATTAAGTTTCTTATCTGAAGAACTCGTTAACTATGATTTACCATTGCCAGTCCTATTATCATTAAACTTATTAAACTTTGCATTGTTTGATGCAAAATTTGTATTTAATGAAAAAGTTTTTAAAACTCAGAATTTGGTATGGCAATGGGAAATCCTCTTTCACCTGTTCTTAGTAACCTATACATGGAATTTTTTGAAACAAGGTTTTCTTAACACAATCCTCCCTAATAAGCTTTAAAAGGTTCAGATATGTTGATGATAAATTTTGTGTCTTATGCCCAAAAATGTAGATATACACCAATTTCTTGGAAAATTAAATAGCTTAGCCCATTCTATAAACTTTACTGTTGAGTTTGAAGAAAATAACTCATTGCCTTTTTTAGATGTTTTAATTATTAAGGGTAATTAATGAATTCAAATTTAAAATTTACAGAAAACCTACAAATAACTGTTTCCTATGTCCACTATTATTTTCCCCGCACAAGATAGAGTCAAACTGTCTGTTTTCTCATCAATGTTTTTTTAGAGCTTTACGAATTTGTAGTCCTTAGTTCATAGATGAGGAAATATCCAAAATTTTTTGAAATAGGTAATGATTTAAAATACCCAAGAAATGTAATTGATAAACTTTTAAAGTTGCAGAAACACTTTTTATAATCCAAAAAGGGGCAACCAGCCTTATTCAACAAAAAATATGTTGGTTCTCCTTACCATGAAACTTGGTTGATATGCCTCTCTTCTTAAGACTTTTAATATTAAAGTTGTATTCAAAAATCTTGATACAGTAAAAAAAACTTTTGATAAAGAATTCCCCCCAAAATGCTGATGGATGTGTCTATAAGATTCCTTGTAAAATTTGCGATAAAGTTTATTACGGTCAAATGGAAAAAATCTCGAATAAATTAAAACAACATAAATATAGCATTAGAACGGACAAGATTCCAATCTCTATTTATCATGTAAGAGATTTTAACCTCCTTTGATTTTCAAAAAAGTTGAGAAAGTAGTATCAAGCAAGTCCATGGTCGAAGGAATTAATTGAATCTTTTTTCATAAAAAGATTTTTGAAAAATAATATGAATATTTCCTTGGTTTTTATAAATTGTCCTTATAATTAATGAATTTGGGAAAAATTTTAATAATACCTGGACAGATAAATAGCTTGGGGGTGAGTTGTGCAAGGACCTTCCCAAATTTGGCTCGCCGCGGTCACGTGTTTAAGTTGTGGGATCTGAAGTGAGGGGGGCCCGGGGCCCCCTTTAATGTTCCCTTGGATGCTTCCACTTTCATAGTTCCTTAAAAATGTGGTATTTTCACGAAAGCGTTGGGAAATTTTCTCTATTTTTGAGGGGTTGTTTTGCTATATTTTAATTTATATTTATATTTAATATATATATATTTTATTATTTTAATATTAAATATATATATAATATATAATATAAAATATATATATATAAAATAATATATATAATATATAATAATATATATAAAAATATATTATTTTTTTTTTTAGTTTTGCCGTAAGGGGGGAAACTCCTTGAACAACATTTTTGCCATATTAGCAGCTTGCTTTTTTGGCTTCTGTAAAATGGCTCACTCAATGAGATGCTCTTTTGGGCGCTTTGTCTTTGGATCAAAAACGGTCTAAATGTGGTCTCTGCCCAAATGTTTTGTCAAAAACGCCCAGTCAATCTCAGGGCGCAATTGGTACTGCTTATCAAGGTCCTCCTATTTCCTTTTGGTGGGTACAAGTCTGTCAATTGCTGCTTGCTTCAAAAAAGTTAGAAGTCTTAAGAAAAAATCCCGTTTTTATTAACATATTCCTTAGTATTTTATCTTTATTCTATGATACCTTTTTATAAAAAAAAAAATCTTAAAAGCCTTAAAAAAAAACAAAAAAACCTTTTTTAAATCAAATTGACCATAAAGAAAAGTTGTTTTGGGTGAATTATTTTCTATAAACCTTCCCTACATAAAATAGTTTTAAAAATTTAAATTTTAAATCTAATTTTTGGTTTAAAAGTTCTCTCGATTTTGGGTTTGGGAATCCATCTTGGGCACAATGGACCTAGGCCTATCTTTCTTGCCCCAAATGGCCTACCCGCTTTTCCAATTTTCAGCATTGCCTGTTTGCCCAGATTCCCCCCAAATTCCCCCTCATCCTAAAAATGAAACCCGTGCGCACAAAGGGGGAATTTTTAAAAAACATTGATTAAAAAAAATGAGCATTGTACTGTCAAAGAACTAGTTTGTTTTAGTGAAATGTAGATGTAAAAGCTTTATCTATGAAAACTATTGTGGGGTTTTCCCATAATTTTTGGTCAAATGTGAAAATACGCAAAAGAGAAAAAAAAAGGCACAATACCAATGGAACAAAACACAAATAACCCCAAAAAAAGGAGAAAAAAAATTTTGACAATTTTTAGGGCTAAAAAAAAATGCATACAGAAATTAATGTATGTTGTGTAATAAAAAAATTATTATTTAGCACTGAAGGGCTCAGAGATACAGCAAACGTTTTAGATGAATGGGAAGGTGCGTATGAAGCAGAGGCATCCAAACTAGTGCCTTCTGTGTCTTTGCGAGAAATTCAACCAACCAACCCCCCGCATTCCTCTTGTTATCTCCTTGATGATGAGTGGTCAGCGTCTTGGTTCAATGCTGTAAGTAGAGTTCCTTTTTCACTAATATAAATTTATCTCTATAATTAAAAGTTTCATCCGGAAATTTCAAAATAAGTTAGTTACATTTACATGTTTAATAAGCAGTTTTTCCTAAATTTCATTTTGTTTGAATAACTTGTGATTTTTTCTACTTATTTAAGAAACATTTGTAAATTAAAACATACGTTATAAATTTATGCTTTAACTTGTGCTTACAGGTCATCTTCTTCTCAACGGAGATTTACAAGTCAGCTGGCCTTAGTGAAGAAGCTGCCTTGAATGCAACCATTGCTATGGGAACAATGAATGTGCTTATGACATTTGCCTCCCTTGTCATGGTTGAGAAGTTTGGCCGCAAGACACTCATGCTGGCTGGTTTGAGTGGTATGCTTGTTGATGTCTTCCTCCTCTTCATCTGCCTATTGTTGAAGGACGTTGCATCCTGGATCAGCTACCTTTCCATCTTCCTGGTAATCTTCTTCGTTGTGATGTTTGCAACTGGTCCTGGCTCTATTCCCTGGTTCTTTGTCACTGAGCTTTTTGCTCAGAATGCCCGTCCAACAGCCTCATCCATTGCCGTTGCAGTCAACTGGACAGCAGCTTTCTTTGTTGGTCTTGGATTCTTGCCACTACAAGAGGTAAGAGTTGCAAAGATAATGTGCTTATTTTTTTTTTTTTTAAATATTGGCACTGTATTCACAGTCATATTGCATTATAGATGAATTGGGAACTATTCATTATACTGTTTTATGAGCATCTCTTGATTTTATATACTGTACTGTACTTTTAATTTTATAATCAGATACTTATACAATGATGATATTCCCACAGCTGACGGGTCCGTATGTGTTCCTAATTTTCGTGGCCTTGTTGGCTGGTTTCATCGTCTTCACATGGTTTAAGGTACCTGAAACTAAAGGCCGCACTATTGATGAGATTACTGCAGTCTTTAAGCAAACAGCATATGGTGCAAACAGTGTTTGAAACTATTTATAGTTCACATTAAAATTATAACTTACCAAATGAAATGCTGATTGACACTTAAGATAGCTAGAAAAAATATACATGCAGGTAATCCACAGGTTGTGTGAAAGATGGTAATTGTATGTACACCAGCTCTGCAGAATCATGTACATAATGCATGAGGGGTGTGTTGCAAGGAGCCTGCATTTTCTGCACTTCTTTATGTATGATGTGATTTGATATTTTCAAATCGTGCAATGATTTGTCATGTTTCGTCTGATTCAGGGTATTTTTTTTTAATTTGTGATAGATTTGGAAACGTTAAAATCACCGAAAAGCTTTTTATATTACTGTGAAAGGTAAAATATTAATAGGAAGCATTAGAATTATTTAATCCGCTACGAGGCTGGCTGCTTCAACCAATTTTTGTATGTCATTGCTCTTCTATAGTTCTCTTAAGGTTGATTGCATATAATCATGACATATTTTTTTGAATTATTGTATGTTGTAATGCCATGCCATCTTGTGCTGTAGACATGCTAATATTGTACACAAATTGGTTGTACTAGTGGACAAACACCTGTTTGGTGTCACTCTTCACATCCCATGCCAAAAGGTCCAAGAAGGAATCAGTACTGAGCTGTAATGATATGATTTATTCATTCATTTAATATAATGAAGTCCACTTTTAGTTGTCAGAGGTGCAACTTTTTCCTTTTGGGCCACCCCGCCTCGGTGGGATATGGCCGGTGTGTTGAAAGAAAGATATATACGTATATACATACTATAATATATATATATATATATATATAATATATATATATATACATGTATATATATTATAGTTATATATATTATGACTTCTTGAATTCCTGATGAACTAAAGAGATGCTTTGAGTTAGGCTCATTACTGGTAATTCCTTCCTACACTGTGTGATATGGAAGGGTATTTTAATGGAAATAGATGTTTTATGTCATAGGGTTAGTATTTTGCTGGTCTAAATACTGCAGCTCTGGCAAAAATTTTTACAAGTCAGTATTTTTTTTTTTTTTTTTGCTGGATACATTGGCTGTGACCTTACCTATTATTGATGAAATGTTGCAGAATATACTGGAAGGGTGAAAGGCTTAGTAGAGATTGAAGATGTCAATTGAATTATATTTTTGTATAAAGACCAAATTTTGAAGGCATGTAAGGTGAATATATATTACCTATATTGCCATGTAGATCAGCAATACATATAGGCCTACATACTGTAGTTTCATATGCAGAACTGGTATTCTTTTCATTGCTCATGATATTTTGTCTATTATGTAGTATTCTTATATACAAGCCACTCATAGCACAGAACTTGCAGCAATAGAATTTCAAATTATGGGTATTATAATAGATAACTCAAGAATTTATGTGCATATAGTATGTCTTTGCAAAATTAATTTTAATATTTTAGTATTCTTACATAATTTATCTCAAAAATTCATATTTTACTTCTTACAAAATTAAAAAAAAAACGCGAAAGTGTTTCAAACTACGCTACTGTAGTTGTTATAAACATTTGTTATTTTGCAGTTCTTTTATTTGAATTTGTTGTCCCCTCAATATTACTTATAAGTATTTTACCTTTTATTATTTGTAGTCTAAAGGAAATTTGGCAATGAAAGTACATACTAGTTCCTATGATAGGAACAGTAACAGTAACATGTTTATTATAACACTAGTTCTGCAAAATCAGTTGTATCAACACCATTCTGTTTTGAGCTAAGTAACATTTACAGTGATACAGCCTAGTACTATACCATTTTCGAGCTACATGGTAGGCAGCAAGTAGTAAGACGATATAACATCGCAGGAAGTTGAACCGAACTTACTGTGGGTGACGTGTGTGTCATGCCTTTTAGATATTTTGTGACAGTATAGTAGAGTATTTTTCAAGTCATTAGAAATCTCCAGTAAGTGTTTTTAATTTGTTGTGTTTGAAAGTACTGTATTGAAAGAAGTTTAAAAAACTGTAATGAATTTTAGTTTATCTAGTTATTCATTCCTATTTCTGTCTAGTCAAGTATGTTTACAGCTGGAATGTGTCCTTTACATTATATCAAAACATATATAAGACTAATAAACTTTTAAGAATGTAGTTTTATGCATTATCATATTTCATTTAAAATTAAAAAAAAAAATAATTTATTGACAAACAGTAATTATAATAGAGAACAGTCAGAGTGCTTGCTATTGCACTTCTCAAACATTGCAATACATTTGTTACATTCCCACACTGAACAGAATGTAGCCACAGAGTTTATATCATTTTCAGAAAGAAAACCCCCTCACCCACAAAAAAAAAAGTAATTGAATGTACTTATGTCCAAAAACCTTTTTAGTGCAGTATCTAATTTCAATTTTAATTTACTATAAATAATTGTATTTCGCATTGAGATTACTTGCAATTCTGTATTGGGAAGCAAAGGAAATATTTCAAAACAAGTGATAAGTGTTGTCCATCTCTCACCCATTTGGCAGATCATTACTTTGAAGACAAAAAGTCATTTATGTGATGCTGTAATAGCCTACAAATCCTTATAAATGTAAAAATTAGAGCAAGCTCAATCACTGCTGTTTATTTAAGGGCTGTCTATATTTATTAACATATTCTCAAGAGTACCAATTGCATTTTTTCATCACCCCTCCCCCCATCCATTTTTGAGTTACATTTCATATGAAAGTAATGTAATGATGCTCATATGATGTGTGTATGTGTATATAAATATATACACATACACACATCATGAGTGCAACTGACAAATATAGTAGCAGCAGCAGCAAGACACACAGCAAGAGGCATTCTTGAGCTTTTCCAGCGCTTGGGCTTAATGCCCAAAACTGGGGTGTGACTCCGAAAGGATCCTGTAGTGCTTGTGCTTGCTGCCTTTGCACCTCCTGACATAGTTTGCTGCTATGCAGCTGCCACACCCTTCGAGCCCAGTGTTTGTGGCAGTCCATGGTGCCTATTTTCTCCCTCCGAGCCTCGTGGGGGCGGGGAATGGGGCTAGGCCTGAGGACAGCTGGTCCCATGGCAGACATTGGTCTGAGACACTCCTTCGACAGAGAGTCAAGGCTGGGCCACCTCTTCGAAAAGGCTCGGGCCAGGCGAGTATATCAGCAAATCTACAACAACAACAATATACTTATGTATGTGTGTAGTATATATATATATATATATATATATATATATATATATATATATATATATATATATATACACAACACACACATATATACATACATACTTCATTCATTCATTAGGTAAAGTAAGTTTAGCAGAATAAACAAAACCTTTGCTGGGAATGCTGAAGTCTTATGAGATTTAACAGTTGAGTAATTCTAATATATGATGAGAATGTTTTCCCACCCATCATGTGAGCAAGAACAACTCTACCTGATATTTCCCACCTCCCTCACTCTTGGCTAGTATAGCATGGTCAGAGTATCTCCTTTTTTTATGAACGATCTTTGCAAGGACATAAATCAAAGAATTTAAGTATTGTAAAAATGCAGTGGATTGAGCCTTAAGATTATCAAAGGGTGAGCTTGCTGATTTTGGTTGTATGTAATTTAAAGTCTGTTTAGCAAGCTATCTCTCAGTAATATTTGTGTTATCAAGACAAAACCGAGATTGCTATGGGCGATAACCTACATGATGGACTTGATACATATGTGTATATGTATGTATGTACAGTACGTATCATTGTAGTTCTGACTTTTCAAACACGGTCTTGCAGTCAGGCATATTATTATACAGTATTTTATTCAAAATTGCATTGCCCTGTAATTACGCAAATCCATCAGGTACATAAATTGTAAATGAGCCTTTTATATGCTCATTTTTTAAAATTTATATAAAATTTTGTTTATGAAATTTGAAGAAATGTAGCAGATTCTGTATATCTGAAATTGTTTATTTAATTGATTCTTTGAATTATTTTATGCATTTAAACACAACATAAATCTGAGTTAATTCCGTTGTTTATTAGGCATTGTATTATTATTATTATTTGTAACCACTGTTGGGTTTTATATTTCATGCTTATGCCACTTGGCAAGTGCTGCCATCTGGCATGGCTCTAGTCCTACCTTGAGCTCTGGGTTTAAACTCGACCCACCATAAGGCAGCACGAGGCCTTGGTGCTGTGGCATGAAATATAAAATCCGACTGCGGTTACATATTTGTACATTGTCATAATAGTTATTTACGTTTTCATGCATTATTTCAAAGGTGAGATTATCACTTTGTTAAATTATGAATTCTCATTGAAAATAGAGAATACCTTGTTTGAGGGGGGGAAAAATGCATACCATGAATATTACTTGATCCAGCTCATCTATATTTGGTACTGAAAGTCAATTTTACCTGCACAATTACTCCACAGTATTATTTTTTAATGATTCATTGACGTGCATTTTTCTGATGTATTGTTGATAACTGTATTATTTTTGTATATTCATGTGGCCTTTATTTTGGTTGAGCTTATAGCTATGAAGATAATAGATGACACAACATAAGTTGGAATCATAGCAGAGGATTTTTAATTACTTACTTAAATATTGCAGTTGTTAACATCTTTGAGGTCATATATCTTGTCACATTAGTCCAGCTATCTCTTTGTAGATGTGACTTGATATAGTTCTTAAGTTGCAAGCAAATACAATTTACATAATCATTATCATCACTTCATTTCACTGTGAAAAGTGTCATGATTCAAATTATATTTTTTGTTAGAGGGCATGTTTTAGGTATTTAGTTAAGAGAATGTATGTGTAGATGTTGTGTATGTGTGTATATACACGACTTTTGAATCATGTACAGTATTTGGAAGTAAAGTTGTATGTATATAACTTGTGATTTCTCTTTCCCCTATTGTATGAGATCAATACATTTAAGAGGGTCAGTTTTGCCTCAGTGCACTTGAGGCCTAGGAGCTGCAGATCAACTCCCTCAAGAGGGACAGGAGCTGCGGATCAACATCCTTAAGGGTACCAGGAGCTGGAACTCGGGCAAACTACGTTAGCAATATCCACAGAGGTTGCACTACAATGGTACACTGAGGGGAGTGAGACAATATCCTTTTTCATTTTTTACAAGTTAATTTTATAGGCTAAGAGTTGTTATCCTACCTCAGTTCATTTCAGAACCCCAGCACTATTTAAGTTACATTACCACTTCCTGGAATGTGACTCACAATGGTCGTCTAACACCTAAGTACCTACTCACTTCTAGGTGAACAAGGACAGCAGGTGTAAGGAAATATGCCCAACATTTCCATTCGTGCCCGGGAATAGAACCATCGATCCCCAATACCTATGTGAGCTGAATTTTGCTTTCATCACAGATATCAAAAAACTGATCTTCAAGAAACTTATTGATATGCAAGAGGCGACAGAGCATGATTTTTTTAAAATTTCTAAATAAAAGCTTGAATAAGCATAATTTTTGGAATTTGTTTAATAAAAATAGCAAATTGAGATTTTTCATAACCCCCAACAGCACTCCGAGTCTTCCTTCAAGCAAAATACACAAGTGGTGAAAGTTTGAAGCTGATTAGAAATGGGCATTGTCCGATCATCACTAGAACCAATAATCTATACTTTTAATTTGTCATAATCTTTTCTTATTTGCACCTACACAGTTTAAAATACTGATGAGCCATCCTTTTAATTAGATGCATCAGTGTTGTAAGTTTAAGGCAGTTCAGATTAGAAATTCTCAACTTATTACCTGGAGTTTACCTGGAGAGAGTTCCGGGGGTCAACGCCCCCGTGGCCCGGTCTGTGACCAGGCCTCCTGGTGGATCAGAGCCTGATCAACCAGGCTGTTGCTGCTGGCTGCACACAAACCAACATACGAGCCACAGCCAGGCTGATCAGGAACTGACTTTAGGTGCTTGTCCAGTGCCAGCTTGAAGACTGCCAGGGGTCTGTTGGTAATCCCCCTTATGTGTGCTGGGAGGCAGTTGAACAGTCTCGGGCCCCTGACACTTATTGTATGGTCTCTTAACGTGCTAGTGACACCCCTGCTTTTCATTGGGGGGATGGTGCATCGTCTGCCAAGTCTTTTGCTTTCGTAGTGAGTGATTTTCGTGTGCAAGTTCGGTACTAGTCCCTCTAGGATTTTCCAGGTGTATATAATCATGTATCTCTCCCTCCTGCGTTCCAGGGAATACAGGTTTAGGAACCTCAAGCGCTCCCAGTAATTGAGGTGTTTTATCTCCGTTATGCGCGCCGTGAAAGTTCTCTGTACATTTTCTAGGTCGGCAATTTCACCTGCCTTGAAAGGTGCTGTTAGTGTGCAGCAATATTCAGCCTAGATAGAACAAGTGACCTGAAGAGTGTCATCATGGGCTTGGCCTCCCTAGTTTTGAAGGTTCTCATTATCCATCCTGTCATTTTTCTAGCAGATGCGATTGATACAATGTTATGGTCCTTGAAGGTGAGATCCTCCGACATGATCACTCCCAGGTCTTTGATGTTGGTGTTTCGCTCTATTTTGTGGCCAGAATTTGTTTTGTACTCTGATGAAGATTTAATTTCCTCATGTTTACCAGGGAGCCAGTGAACAGCTCTTGGTTCAAGGAGATGAAGCAACCCTCTTTTCCTTAGATCAAATATGTTTGTCTCTCATTCCACAAACACTATATGATCCCTGTGGATAAAGTACTCACTTAAAACAATAAGGAATTGAAGCTAATATGCTGTATACTTAGGCAGGGATTCAAAATCAAAATTTTGAATTTGAATCCCTGAAGGGGGGAGGTGGGGGGTGCGATATTTTCTGGAGAAAAGAAATCGAAAAATTTTGGAAAAAAAAAAGTTCTTACTGAAAAATAGTGCATAATTCTGGCATCATTTTGATGCAATCAGCTTGTTTCTATCACATTTCTAAGTATCTTTTTCTAAAAGTGCATTTTTTTTTTTGCTCCTTCTGTCATCAAGAGGACAAGATGCCAGTTCAGGTTTTTTTTTTTAACTCCAAAAATTATGATTATGATTGTTTCTTTCTAAATATGTTAGTTGGCACCTTCTGTGTAGACAGCAGCACTGCTCACTGCACTAGTATCTCAGTAGCCTGTGAGCTGCCGAGATAAGTGGGTGTGCAGTGGCTGAGATGTGACGTGCAGCCACTGTGGAGTTTGACACAGAACTAATGTATGTATAACAGTAAGTTATTGACGTTTGTAGCCACACTTTTCGATAACTACTTGACGGATGGTTATGATTGTGCACACATTATTGAGGGATGATGATTCTACAGAATTGCGATATTCCTTACCATTTTATTTTTATTGATTGTTCGACCCCCCCCCAAAAAAAAAAAAAAAAAAACACCAACTTCAACATTTTTTATTATGCAATCTACTGACATTTGGCATAAAGTTTTATTGTTACTTAATTATTTAGGCCTTTATCTTTATCTCATGTCAACTAGAGCATTGTACATCTTACTTGTGGAAAATTACATTTATCTGAATGTATCATTATGTACATAACAGTAAATGAACAAAGATAATTATTATTTATCAGTAGACAAGTAGGAATTTGGGACACCTAGGTCACAAAAAATGTCCCCCTTCGATACCTACCACTGTCATATCCACAAGTTGCTCTGGACCTATTAATTATAAATGAAAAATACATCACCAGGAATGCTGGTAAATATATAAATTTGTGGACTGTATATTAAAATTAAAAAATGATTATAGATACACATTTACATAACAGAAAGAGAATATCTTAATATCACTCACCAATTTGACTGGAGATTAAGGTGTATCATACTCAGAAAACCTCACTAAATTTATGAAAATACTGGCCAGAATTATAACATAAATCTAAATAGCTTATATGAGGTTCTTGGAGCTGTCTTGTCCAGTCGTCTGATATCTCAAGTTATGCAGGAATGCACATCCAACAATTTCACCTCCTATTTGAGAGGTGTCAGCCCAATTTTAATCTCTAGAGCATGAAAATTTCTTCACATTATTCACGTGTTATTCAACTCAAACAAAATGGCGAGTCTCCTTCTGCGCAGGTGCAGAAAATTCCCTTTTTCTATGACAAATTTTTATTAAATACAATATGGGCCATCTATTTGCCTATAAATTATCGTATTTTCGGAAAATATACAGTATTTTCCTCATTACTAATTCTGTAAAGTAGGGCTAGATGTAGGCTCTATAGAATAGGGCATTATTTTTTTTTATATATTCGGCAAAAAATCTCTAAAAACACAGTGTGCAGGTTTCAAATGATGCTTAAATCACTATAAAAGTTTCATTGAAATTGGTAAAAGGATAAAAAAAAAATTCTTTCCCCTGAAAGAGTACCATTAACGGAGCAATGAATCATCTGATTGGCTTCAAATTTTCACCGCTGGTGTGATTTTCTAAGCACAATCAAGGCTCACATTGCCATATAGAAAGCCCCTTGTTATGCAGAGCATTTCGGGCCAATTAGGTCAGTTTTGCCCCAGGCTGCAACCCACACAAATCGACTAACACCCAGGTACCCGTTTAACTGATGGGTGAACAGGGACAGCAGTGTCTTATTGAAACACGTCCTAATGTTTTCCAGCCGTACCGGGGTTTCGATCCCTGGACCTCAGAATGCGAGCCGAGTGCGCTAGCGATCGAGCTACGTGATAATTACATTTAGTGTACCTGTACCTAAATAAACTTACTAGCTAATTTACATATACCTATTACTGTAACATCCCTGTACCTATTACTGTAACACCTATGTACCTATTATTGTAACACCTATGTACCTATTACTGTAACACCTATGTACCTATTTCTGTAACACCTATGTACCTATTACTGTAACACCTATGTACCTATTACTGTAACACCTATGTACCTATTACTGTAACACTTATGTACCTATTACTGTAACACCTATGTACCTATTACTGTAACACCTATGTACCTATTACTGTAACACCTATGTACCTATTACTGTAACACCTATGTACCTATTACTGTAACACCTATGTACTTATTACTGTAACACCTATGTACCTATTACTGTAACACCTATGTACCTATTACTGTAACACCTATGTACCTATTACTGTAACACCTATGTACCTGTTACTGTAACACCTATGTACCTATTACTGTAACACCTATGTACCTATTACTGTAACACCTATGTACCTATTACTGTGATATGATCCTTGCTTTAATGTTATTGTAAATAACTCAGTTTAACTTATCTCTAGTATATCTCCTTAAATTGTAACTGCTTTTCACACGGATTCGGTTAAAGACTTCACAGCCACCACAGCCATATCCTCATAACAACAGATGGTGGTGTCTCTGGTTTGGCTATGGAGGATTGTAGTGCAGTTCTAGGATCTGCACAGATTAGGAATACATCCAGTACGAATTGTATCCAACCAGAAGGACCCCAGTGGAAATATGTCACTCTGACTTTTTTTTTAGGTTATCCTAGGACTTTACACATATGTTGCTATGCAAGAAACCCAAAATATTTCTATTCCTACGCAAAATCCAAGCTTAGAACTATCTGTAGAATTGGACCACTACTGAGAGGAGACTCGTATACTGACGACGAGCAGAAACTGAGTGAAATCCTAAAAGAACAGCATGAGTCGGTGTTCAGCAACCCACTAAATGACAGCAATGTAGAAAATGCAGAAATATTTTACACTCCAGAAGAAGGCCGCACAGACTAACTGACATTAGTACAAATCCCATAGATTTCGAAGAAGAAATGGAATGCTCTATTTATAAAGAAGTGCAAAGTACCACTAGCACGAGCCCTCAGTATTCTTTGGAGAAAGAGCTTAGATCTAGGTGAAATACCGGAGGCCTTGAAGAGTGCAGACATAGCTCCTTTGCATAAGGGAGGTAGTAGAGCACTACCTAAAAATTACATCCAGTAGCCCTAACCTCTCACATAAAAATCTTCGAAAGAGTGATGAGACGGCAGATTACAAATTTCATGGAGCAGCACAACCAACAACCCGAACCAGCATGGTTTTAGAGCAGGATGATCATGTCTGTCACAGCTGCTGAACTATTATGACAGAATTACGGAAGCACTGGAAGACGACCAAAACGCAGATGTGATTTACACAGATTTTGCAAAGGCGTTTGACAAATGCGATCATGGAGTGATAGCGCACAAAATGAAGGCCATGGGCATTACGGGAAAGGTAGGCAGATGGATTTTCGGTTTCCTAACACAACACAAAAAGTAGTAGTGAACAAGGCAAGATCCAGCATCAGCGAGGTCAAAAGCTCAATGCCCCAAGGCACTGTCCTGGCACCTCTGCTGTTTCTCATCCTCATAGCAGACATAGACAAAAACACCCGGCACACTTTTGTATCATCATCATTTGCAGATGACACTAAAATAAGCATGAAAGTCAGTACGGTAGAGGACACTGAAAAAGTACAGGAAGACATAAACAGGGTTTTCCAGTGGGCAGTGGAAAACATGACGTTCAATGGTGATAAGTTCCAGCTGCTTAGGTAAGGAAAGAATGAAGAACTCAAAAGGAGCACTATATACTAAACTCAAGAGGATCACCAAATAGAACGTAAGGAACACGTGAAAGACCTAGGAATAATTATGTCAGCCGACCTTTCTTTTAAAGACCATAAGACAAAGATCACGTCAGCCCGGAAGATGACTGGGTGGGTATTGAGAACTTTCAAAACAAGGGAAACAATGCCGATGGTGACACTTCAAATCGCTAGTGCTCCCTCACTCAGAATATTGCTCAGTGCTGACGGCCCCGTTCAGGGCAGGAGAAATATCGGAGCTGGAACAAATACAGAGATCGTTTACGGCTCACATTGAGCCAGTAAGGCACCTAAACTACTGGGAACGCCTGCAAGTCTTGAATATGTACTCATTGGAGCGGAGGAGAGAGAGAGGTACATGATAATATATACCTGGAAGGTACTCAAGGGCTTGGTCCCAAATCTGCACACTGCCATAACAACATACTGGAGTGAGAGATATGGGAGGAAGTGTAAAATAAGCCCAATGAGGAGCAGGGGTGCGGTGGGGACAATAAGGGAACACTGTATCAACATCCGGGGTTCCAGACTTTTCAACATCTTAACAGAAGATATCAGAAACACTGCTGGAACAAGTGTTGAAGCCTTCAAGAGGAAACTAGACAAGTATCTTCACCAGGTGCAAGATCAACCAGGTTGTAATGGATATGTGGGGCAGCGGGCCTCCAGCAGCAACAGCCTGGTTGACCAGGCAAGCACCAGATGAACCTGGCCCATGGCCGGGCTCAGAGTAGATATACTCTCTAAATTCTTCAAAGGTATATATGATAATCTATGTAACTGTATTTGTGTATACCTGAATAAACTTACTCAAAAGCAAAATTGTGCAAATTCTATGCTTGGGGCATCTGTAAGCATGGAATATCAAGGAAAACAAATGGGACATGAAACTTTGAGCATCCCAAAAAATGCCGCGACCTCCTGTCTCAACGAGTGTGTCGTTCTACCTCTTGCAAATACTTCCACCTAAAAGAGACCAGGAGGCACACACCCCGTAAAACAAAACACAGTTATGGTAGATACGACAATGCCACTCCAAGTGATTTTTTAGTGGTAAGAAACGAAGAAAATGGAAAGAGTTAACCAAAATAGTCCATCACCTTGGAGCATTGTAGGACTGGAGGCACAACCAGTGGCCCCTCCGGACTCTCAACTACTGATGCCAAAAACGAAAATCCCCCCAACAAACATGCAACACAGCCTCATTTATATTTGCTAATATACAGGGCCTGAAACCATCCACCACCAACAAAATACCTTTCATTAATGGACTTCTAGAGGAGTCAAATGCAATGTTTGCAGTCTTCACAGAGACCCACGCAAAAGATTACTTTGTGAAATATGGATACCTGGGTACAACCTTTTCAGATGCGACAGAAAGAACAGGCAACAAGGGAATTGGCCTGTATGTCCAAGAGTCGCTCATTTGCACGGAGATATTGAACGCCACAAATGATGTAGTCGAAGAACCAAAACTTAGTTATTGTACTTGTATATAAACCACAAGATGCAACTTCCCAACAGTTCAAGGAACAGCTAGCAAAAATTGACTCCTGTATGGAAAACCTTCCAGCCCCATCCCTAAACATCTTGTTGCTTGGTGACTTAAGTCTAAGACATACAGAATGGAAGTATATAGTAAATAATGTTGTAGCTGAAATAATCCCTGGAGGTAGCTCAGATAAAAAGTCACACACACATGAGCTGCTGAATCTCTGCAGTAAACACAACCTAAGTCAGCAGATAGTGAAGCCAACAAGACTAGAGAACACACAAGACCTTATTTTCACAAATAATGAGAACCTGGTAAGAAACCCAACAATATCAAAAACAACTAATTCTGATCACAATCTAATCGAAGGCCAGACCTACATGCACAGGGGTCCTGATCAGCAAAATGCATATAGTTATGAGGGTACCTTCACCAAATTCAACTTCAACAGCAAGAACATCAAATGGGACCAGGTAAACTATGTATTAAATGAAACATATTGGCAGGGGCGTCGTAAGGGGGCGCGGGCCACCCCGGGTGACACCATAGAGCCTCTAAAGAAGGTAACACTAATGACCAAAACCATACTGCAGCAACCTAAGAGAAAAATCCTTCGTGTTTATATAGCCTATTATAGGATTACAGAGTACAAATAGACCTATATAGGGAAAAGCATTGATTTTGATGATGTGATAGATGATTTTGCAGGACTGAAGGCAAGGAAATGAAATATTAGATTCTTTGAAACGTTACCTGTACTCAAGGTTAAATCGGAACTAGTTTTTTTTTTCTTTTATTTTTCAAGTTTTTTTTTCATTGTTGAAGTTGAATAAATGTAGGATCTGTTGCCTATACTCAAAGTAGTATTTGAGTTTGTTTCCTCAATATTACTACGATTATTTATTTTATCATTCATAAAGTTCGGTTTATGGCCTTTAAACTTTCTCATTGCTAAACATTAGTTACTTGTCATGCAGCAGTGATGTAACTGGAGTTTACTACCCCTATCCCCCCGCCCTTGGATTTCATTGGGGTGACACCAAAGATGCCACCCCGGGTGACACCAACCCTAGCGACGCCTCTGCATATTGGGAAGATATCTTAAATGATATGGACCCTAACAAGTGCCTTGAAAAGATCAACTTCCTGGTAGCTGAAGTATGTTGAATGCATATTCCCCTAAGGAAAAAGAAGAGAAGTAGTAAACTGGAGAGAGACATTCCCTCTACAGGAGAAGGCGAAGAATCACTGAGCTCCTCAAGAATGCTAGATTATCTGAAACCCGGAAAGAAGCGCTAACCATTGAAGTGGAAAATATTGAAAATACAGGATCCAGGAGAGACAAGAGGAGCTAAAAGTAATTAGTGAAACTGAAAGAAATTCGAAATATTTCTTTTCATATGCTAAAAACAAGGTAAAAACCACTTCTAGCATAGGGCTCCTGCTCAGACAAGACGGATCCTACACAGATAACAACAAAGAAATGAGTGAGATACTGAAATCTCAATATGACTGTGTTCAATGAGCCACTAATCAGTCTAGGGATAGACAATCCAAACAATTTTTTCATGAATGAGCCTCAAAACCCTGTCAATGTATGACAAATTTCTGACAACCTTAACTCCACTAGACTTTGAGAAAGCCATCAACGACATGCCCATGCACTCAGCCCCAGGCCCAGACTCGTGGAACTCTGTGTTCATTAAGACCTGCAAGAAACCCCTCTCACGGCCCCTAAGTATGCTATGGAGAAGCATAGACACAGATGAGATTCCAGAATCACTGAAAACATCGGATATAGCCCCACTCCATAAAGGTGGCAGCAAAGCAATACCTAAGAACGATATATCAATGCCTTAACGTCCCACGTCATAAAAATCTTTGAAAGAGTTCTAAGAAGCAGAATTGCAAACCACTTGTACTCCCAAAAATTGCACAATCCAGGGCAACATGGTTTCAGAGCAGGTCGCTCCTGCCTCTCGCAACTATTGGACCGTTATAATATGGTCTTAGATGTACTGGAAAACAAACAGAATGCAGATGTAGTACACACAGATTTTGCAAAAGCCTTTAACAAGTGCGAGCATGGTAAAATAGCACACAAAATGCGTGCTAAAGGGATAACTGGCAAAGTAGGCAGATGGATCTTCAACCTTTTAACCAATCGAACACAAAGAGCAGTAGTAAACAGAGTTAAATCGGTAGCTGCCATAGTGAAGAGCTGTGTTCCACAAGGCACAGTACTTGCCCCTATCCTGTTCCTCATTCTCATCAGACGTAGAGAGAGCTGTAAATCATAGCACCGTATCCTCCTTTGCAGACAATACTAGGATCTGCACGAGTGTCATCAATTGAGGAAACGGCCAATCTCCAAGAAGATATAAACCAAGTTTTCCAATGGGCAACGGAGAACAATATGATGTTCAATTAAGACAAATTCCAACTACTCCGTTATGGAAAACTGGAGGAAATAATAGCTAGGACTGAGTGTAATACAAACTCAAAATTTGTCTAGACTGCCTCCATGCGAGTTGCTTACCCTAGCCAGCTCTGTTGACACCGAGCTCCGAGGTCGGCACTTCAGCCTCACAAGTGGCTTATAGGACAGATTTTCACAAATGACGGATGTTACAAGAAAATCTCGCCTGCATGCACGAATAAAGGGCTAACTTACTTGGTGCAGAAGAATCTATTCCTGTCTTCAGCCTCCCTAAGCTTTAGCCCCTCTGGACTTTCCCTCAGAACCACGTGCAACCGGGTGCCTGAATTCCTGCAATATTCAGTCGTTATTAGTGACCTGCCTGCACCTCGTTAAGAGACAATACAATAAGTGTCAGGGGCCAGAGACTGTTCAACTGCTTCCCAGCATACATAAGGGGGATTACCAATAGACCCCTGGCTGTCTTCAAGCAGGCACTGGACAAGCACCTAAGTCAGTACCTGACCAGCCAGGCTGTGGCTCATACGTTGGATTGCGTGCAGCCAGCAGTAACAGCCTGGTTGATCAGGCTCTGATCCACCAGGAGGCCTGGTCACAGACCGGGCCGCGGGGGTGTTGACCCCCCGAACTCTCTCCAGGTAAACGATAGAGCGGAAGCAATGTGAAGGACGTGGGAGCGGTAATGTCCGAAGATCTTACCTTCAAGGACCACAGCAATGCCACTATCACATCTGCGAGGAAACTGATAGGATGGATAATGAGAACATTCAAGACAAGAGATGCCAAGCCAATGATGATCCGTTTTAAATCACCTGCTCTCTCTTGGCTGGAATACGCTGTTCATTAACATCCTTATTCAAGTCAGGTGAAATTGCAGATCTAGAGAATGTACAGAAAACCTTAACTGCACATATAAGTTCCATCAAACACTTTAACTACTGGGAACGCCTGGAAGCACTTGACTTGTACTCACTGGAGCACAGACGAGAGAGATATATCATAATCTACATTTGGAAGATTCTGGAGGGACTGGTCCCTAACCTGCAAAAAGACTTGGCAGGCGATGTAACATACCCCTAGTGAAAAGTAGGGGCGCCACTGGTACACCAAGAGAAAACATAATAAGTGTCCGGGGGCCCAAGACTGTTCAACAGCCTCCCACCAGCCATAAGGGGAATTACCAATAGATCCCTGGTTGTCTTCAAGAGGAAGCTGGACAGATACCTAAAGTCAGTGTCAGATCAGCCGGGCTGTGGTTCGTCCGTTGAACTACGTGCGGCCAGCAGTAACAGCCTCGTTGATTAGGTCCTGATCCACCAGGAGGCCTGGTCATGGACTGGACCGCGGGGGCGTTGGTCCCCGGAATGCCCTCCAGGTAAGTAGGTTGAGTTGCTGAACTGTTTTAACTTATAAGGGTTATATAGTAAGTTTATTCAGGTATAGGTACACACAAATACTTATATAAATTATCATGCATAGCAGCACATGTGTACATTACCTAGGATACCCCCCACAAAAAAAGTCAAAAGTGAAATTTCCGTAGAGGTCCTTGATATTACAAGGATCCCCAGTAGAAATAAGTCACTTTGACATTTTTTGTGGTTTTCCTAGGTAATGTACACATATACTGCTATGTATGACAATTTATATAACTGTATTTATGTGTACCTGTACACCTGAACGGTGGCCCATGGCCTGGTGGCAAAAGCTCTCGCTTCACACGCTGATGTCCAGGTTCTATTCCCGGAATGGGTAGAAACATTGGGAGTGTTTCCTTACACCGGTTATGTTCACCGATCAGTAAAATAGATACTTCGGTGACCCTGTGGCCTGGCTGGCAAAGCTCACGCTTCACACTCGGAGAGCCTGGTGTGGAAAATAATGTATTTTCCAGAAAAAATACAGTGTATTTTTTATGTAAATTAGTGTAACATACTGTATTTAATAAAAATTTATGTCATAAAAAATGGGAAATTTCTATGCCTGCGCAGAAGAGACTCGCCATTGTTATTTGAACTGGACACAAGCGTTAGTGAATAATTTTCGTGCTCTAGAGGTAAAATTGGGCTGACACCTCTCAAATAGGAGACAAAATTGTTGGATGTGCAGTCCTGCATAAATTGAGATATCAGGCGACTGGACAAGACAGCTCCAGGAACCTCAGATAAGTTTGTTTATGTTTGTAACTCTTGCCAGTGTTATTTTCATGGATAGACAGTGAGGTTTTCTGAGTATGATGCACCTTGATCTCCAGTCAAATTGGTGAGTGATTTTAAGATATTCTCTCCTTCTGTTATGTATATGTGTATATATATAAGCATTTATTAATTTTAATATACAGTCCACAAATTTATATATTTACCAGAATTCTTGGTGATGCATATTTCATTTGTAGTTAATAGGTCTAGAGCAACTTGTGGATATGACAGTTGTAGGTATCGAAGGGGGACATTTTTGCATCCTAGGTGTCCCAAAGTCCTACTTGTCTATGTAACTGATAAATAATAATTATCTTTGTTATCATTTACTGTTATGTACATAATGAGTTACATTCAGATAAATGTAATTTTCCACACCCGGGTTCGATTTCCGGCGAGGTAGAAACATTTCGATGCGTTTCCTTACACCTGTTGTCCTGTTCACCTAGCAGCAAGTAGGTACCTGGGTGTTAAGTTGACTGGTGTGAGTCGCATCCTGGGGGACAGGATTGAGAACCCCAATGGAAATAAGACAGTCCTTGATGATGTGCTGCCTTTCTTGGGTTATCCTGGGTGGCTAACCCTGCGGGGTTAAAAATCCGAACGGAATCTTATCTAGTCGATTGGTATGCATCGCATCCTGGGACAAAACTTACCTAATTTGCCCGAAATGCCCTGCATAACAAGCGGCTTTCTGTATAGTAGTATGTCATTGATGTTTATCTGGAGTTTATCTGGAGAGAGTTCCGGGGGTCAACGCCCCCGCGGCCCGGTCTGTGACCAGGCCTCCTTAGGTCAGTGTCCCAGGATGCGACCCACACCAGTCGACTAACACCCAGGTACCCATTTTACTGATGGGGAACATAGACAACAGGTGGAAAGAAACACGTCCAATGTTTCTACTCTGGCTGGGAATCGAACCCAGGCCCTCACCGTGTGAAGCGAGAGCGTTAACCACCAGGCCACCAGGCCAGCAAAGCCTCTATACCATGTACATGTACTTGTATAAATAAAGATGTTATTATTATTAACTGAATAAACTTACCTGTGAATACCAAAGAAACACTTGTTTATCAATTCAAGACTCTTCTTAAGAACCACTTACTCACCCAAAACTAAATACACAGTGCTTAACTCAACCAACAAAGTTAACAAATCACTTTCTACTGCCTCAAAATATCATTACCCCACTGTTTTTTCCCCCCTAGCCCCCGCCCCCCCAAAATTTTAAATGTCAAAGATCAATAAATTTTGGGGAATAACGTATTTCATAACTATATCTTAAAATTGGGGAAAAATTGCATTTATTAAATGTACCCTTTAATTTACAAAAACAATAAAACATAGTTTTTTTTATTTATTAGTTAGACAAGTGGGAATTTGGACATTGGGGCCCAAAAAAATGCCCCCCTTTTGATACCTACCACTGTCATTTTCCAAAAGGGTTGCTCTGCCCCTTATTAATTAAAATGAAATTTTACATACCCGGGGAAATGTTTGGTAAATTATAAATTTTTTGGACTGTAAAATTAAATTAAAAAATGTTAAATATAAAATACCATTTTTTTAAAACCAAAGAAAAATATTTTTAAAATCATAACACCACCAGTTTTGACTGGAGTTTTAATGTTCATGTACGGGAAACCCCCCCTTTTGCCTACTTTTTATAAAAATTTTTACGGGCCAAAAATTTAAAACAAAAAATTAGACAGTTTTCTGGGGTTTTCCGGGAAAGTTGCCCTGTCCTGTCCCCCTGAAAACTCAAGTTATGCAGGAACCCAAACCCAAAAATTTTCCCTCCTATTTGAGAGGTGTACCCCAAATTTTAAATCCTCTGAGCATAAAAATTTCCCCTTCCCCTTTAACATTTTAATGTTGTTTTCAATTCAAATTAAAAATTGGCGATTGTTCTCCTTCGCAGACGCAGGCTTCCAGTTTTCTATGACATAAATATTATTAAATACAGTATGGCCATCTATTTACATATAACTACTGTATTTCTGGAAAATATATACAGTATTTTCCACACTGCGGCCAGGCGGAGTTCGTTGCTAAACGACTCAAATTACTCCTTCCTTTAGGAGACGATTCCAGCTGGTTCTGGCTTGAGTGGCTGTTCTCCTAGTAGGTCTTACTACGATTTCATTTTCCGGCATCACTTGGTCTGCGTTATCTTCCATATCACTCGTGTCACTTTCCCTCAGATTTTCATTTACATTTGATAGAACACCTAATTCCAAAGGAATCAATTTATTAATTGTGCGTAAACTTTCCTGACCACGACACAATGGTCTGTCGATTTATTGCCTCTGTCGCATCATAAAAGTGTTCAGGTAGTGTAAGAAGACATTCCTTATGCCACACATTAGACCAATGATCAATTACTTTATTTAACATTTTAAATTTATTACACAACACTGCCGCATCATTGTAATCTTCATCACTTTCTTCCGGATTATCTCTATAGACAGGGGCAGCTTCCAATTTCCTTCCACATATTAGGTGAGGTGTTAATACATCTGCATCAGGTGTATCACTCATGTACGAGAGAGGCCTATTATTTATATGATTCTCCGCCTCCACTAACACTGCACGGAATTCTTCCAAGTTAATTCTCTTCCGGTGTAGTACTTTATAGAGACACCTCTTCACTGTGCCTATCAGTCTTTCGTACAGCCCCCCCTGCCAAGGGGCTCTAGGAGTAATAAATTTCCAGGTACATCTTCGTTGGGTTAACAGAGATTGAACATCGTTACTATTATTTAATTCTATCAAATGTTGAGCACCTGCTACAAAATTTGTGGCATTATTCGAAATCATCAATCTCGGACAGGATCTCCTAGCTGCAAATTTTCGAAACAGCTGTATAAACTGTTCTGCAGACAAGTCCTGTGCCACTTCTAAATGAACTGCCCTAGCAGCAGTACAGATGAACAAACAAACATACACTTTCAGTGGAACACCATCTGAAGTACCTGTTAAAATTATTGGACCACTATAGTCTACACCTGTTACATCAAATGGTTTCACTAATTGTACACGCTCCTTTGGCAATGGTGGAGGACCTGGGTACATATAGGATCTGGCATCCACACGGCGACATATTACACAAGATTTAATCATCCTTTTTACACTTTGACGTCCTTGTGGAATCCAGAAAGTTTCCCTAATACAATTTAAGGTATCTTGTACCCCACCATGCATTACATTTTTATGGGCATTTAGAAAAATTTAAAATTTTTGTTAGATGATGAGTTTTGGGCAGTAAGATAGGGTGTTCAGCATAATCACCCAATTCAGCATTTTGTAACCTATCTCTGCACCTAATTACATTGTTCTCTAAATACAGCCCCAATTTCTCTATTATAGAACCTTTCACAATTTTTCTTTCCACCATCAATTTAATCTCACTTCCATAGATTTCCTCCTGTACCCTCTTTATCCAATATTCAAGAGGATGTGAAAACTTAAATGAAATATTCATCTTGTTTAGAAATTTAAACACCAACTTAGTTACATTGATTAGTTTGGGAAAAGAAGAATACCTATTTATATCAATGGCTAAGGGAGGACAAACTATCGGAGCGGTGGTCACAGTAATTTCAACAGGAGCAATATACGCCTTTTGTACAGGCCAATTAGCTTTATTTACCAACCAACTCGGTCCTTTAAACCATGATACACCATTTACAAATTTAGCATAAGGTAAACCTCGAGACAAGAAATCAGCTGGATTCTCCTCACCAGGTATATGATTAAATGTTAACATATGTTGACCCAAACTATTATACTTCTCTTGCATCTGATTAATTTCAGCGACTCTGTTTTGTACGTACACAATTTTACTGTTTCCATTATGAATCCATTGTAACGATACCTCATTATCAGACCAAATTACAGTGTCGCTAATATTTATCTCCTGCAACTTATTTCTTATATAATTAGCTAATTTGACACCTACATAAATGGCTGTTAATTCCAACTGAGGTAAGGTATGTGATTTAATTGGAGACACTTTAGCCTTAGACATAACAAGAGAAATAACACTGTTACATTGAAGGTAAGCAACTGCTCCATATGCCAATTTTGAAGCATCACAAAAAATGTGGAGTACATTTTTCCCATTTGGATTGGCCACCTGGTGTGAGAACTCCAACATTGGAATTTTCTCATAATCACCAATTAATTCATCCCACCTGTTAATGAATTCCTCAGGTAGAATTTCATCCCAAGCACCTTTAAGTTTCCATGCTTCCTGTATTAATTTCCCTCTTATAGAAAGGGGGTGACACTAAACCTAGTGGATCAAAACATTTGGAAACTTCAGCAAGCAAAACTCTCTTAGTTAATTTGTTGGGCATACTGTAATTATTAGGTTTTAACATTAACAAATCTCTCTCAGTATCCCAAGTTAAACCCAATACATTACTACATTTTGGTACTTCATCTCCAGGGTAATCTTTACTTATTTTGTCCTTTAAATTGGACGAATTACTATTCCATTCCCTCAGAGGCATATTTGCACTTTGCATTATTTTATTAGCCTCTCCATAAGTCATTAACAGTTTCTCTTCAGTTGACGTCACACCTGGAGTTTACCTGGAGAGAGTTCCGGGGGTCAACGCCCCCGCGGCCCGGTCTGTGACCAGGCCTCCTGGTGGATCAGAGCCTGATCAACCAGGCTGTTGCTGCTGGCTGCACGCAAACCAACGTACGAGCCACAGCCCGGCTGATCAGGAACTGACTTTAGGTGCTTGTCCAGTGCCAGCTTGAAATTGTCCACATAAAATTGTTTGCTCATTACTTTACTCAATGGACTTCCCATACGTTTAAGGTGTGCATTTATCGTCGCTTGAAGTAGGAACGGACTGGATGTAGCACCAATTTTTCCGTCTACGACGGACCTGTCATCAAACAGTCATTTCAACTAGGTACATTTTTGTTACTCCTGGTACTACAATTAAACACAATCCTCATAGTGACCATAAATTTTGGCTTGCTCAGGAGGTACCTCTTCTATAAATTTATTAATTAACTGCTCAGCAATTATATCATTATAGGCAGTTAACAATTCTGGTGTCTTACTCAGTTCGCGGAGCTGAGCCTTTATCCATATGCCATTCTGTAATTAGTGGGTAATTCTGGATGGTTCAGTCTCCACGGAAGTCGCCCCCAGTATTGTCCAGATTCAAATTTTGCATCTCTCAGGTATTGCTCCTGAGTAAAAGAATCGTCTGGACTTTTTTCATTTACATTTATTCCAATGCTGTCTAATTCCCACAATTTATGCACTGGCTCAACACCATCCTCTATGGAAGAATTATACTGGGGTACGATTTCATGAGTAAGACACACAGTTATGGTATTTGTAGTTTACTCTAGTCATGAATTATTATTACGAGGAATCCTACCATACATTACATGGCCTCCTGCAGTCTTCAAAAGGGTGACACCACATTTCTTTACCATACCCTTTACAAAGCAAATTCTAGGTTTAAATAGTTACACTCAACTAATTAATACACCAACCCGGATCACACAGTTCTCAGCCACCCTAATTGACCACATACTTTGTAACCGCTCTTAGAACATTAGTCAGTCATGCGTCATTACCACAGGTCTTAGTGATCATTTCATCATTTACTGCACCAGGAAAATCACTAGGGATAGGATAGGCCTACACAGGACAATAAAAATGAGGTCAACTAGAAACTACAGTAAAGAAACACTGGTAAATAGGCTACACAATTGTGACTGGACAGAGATAACAAGTTGCACGGACGTAAACGATGCCTGGGAAAAATTCAAAACAATGTTCACTACCATCCTTGATAATATTGCACCAGTTAAAGAGGTTAGGATTAAACGAAGAACTGAACCCTGGATGACTACTGAGATATTAGATAATATGAAATTCAGAGACCAGCTGCTAAAAAGATTTAAAGCAAACAGACAGGATATTGCAGCACTAAATGAATTCCAAAGGTGAGGAACAGAGTACAGAGACTTATAAAAGGAGCAAATGCAAAGCACTATTGCTCAAAAATTGAAAAGTATAAGCATAACCCCAGAAAGCTCTGGCAACAACTAAAACAGTTGGGGTATAGCCATAAGCCAGTAGGTAGGTCTAACATAGTACTCACTATCGATAATGATGTATGCCACGAAACATCTAAGGTGACAAATTGCTTTAATTCCTACTACACATCTGTTGCATTTACACTAGTAAGTAAACTACCAGCTGCATCAAATACTTTTAACACAGACTCTGATAAGTTTCAAACATACTATACCAATAAAGGGGTAACCCCAAACAAATGTCAACTAGTAAGTGTATCTCATGATTTTATTAAAAAAGAACTAAGTAGGTTAAACCCAACTAAGAGCACAGGCCCTGATAACATCCCGTCTAAGTTCCTAAAAGATGGTGCTTCTGAACTGTCAATCCCTATTGCTCACATAATAAATCTATAAATCACCACTAATACCGTACCGGGGGGGTTTCAGGGAGGCCAGAGTTATCCTATCTTCAAGAAAAATAGTAGGTCTGATGTCAGCAACTATAGGCCTGTTAGTATACTCAGTATAATATCCAAAATTCTAGAGTGGGCGGTGTACTCTCAAGTAGTTAAGTAATTAAATGACAACAACATTCTCCATAGCTGTCAATCGAGCTGCTGAAGATCTTTCTTAACCGCCCCCCCTTTTTTAATTGATTTGGGTTACCTGAGAACTGAAATGTCAAAGGGGAACCTCATAGGTATGGTAACCTTAGACCTGCAAAAGGCCTTCAAGCTATCGGTATAGGTTCTGGGCTGGAATATTCTAGGCTGGAATATTGCTGCACACTAACAGCACCTTTCAAGTAAGGTGAAATTGCTGACCTAGAAAATGTACAGAGAACCTTCACGGTGCGCATAACGGAGATAAAACACCTCAGTTACTGGGAGCACTTGAGGTTCCTAAAACTGTATTCCCTGGAACGCAGGCGGGAGAGATACATGATTACATACACCTGGAAAATCCTAGAGGGACTAGTACCGAACTTCCACACGAAAATCTCTCACTACGAAAGCAAAAGACTTGGCAGACGATGCAACATCCCCCCAATGAAAAGCAGGGGTGTCACTAGCACGTTAAGAGACCATACAATAAGTGTCAGGGGCCCCAGACTGTTCAACTGCCTCCCAGCATACATAAGGGGGATTACCAACAGACCCCTGGCAGTCTTCAAGCTGGCACTGGACAAACACCTAAAGTCGGTTCCTGACCAGCCGGGCTGTGGCTCGTACGTTGGTTTGCGTGCAGCCAGCAGCAACAGCCTGGTGGATCAGGCTCTGATCCACCAGGAGGCCTGGTCACAGACCGGGCTGCGGGGGCGTTGACCCCCGGAACTCTCTCCAGGTAAACTCCAGGTAAACTGGTTTAAGTCCTACCTTAGCAACAGGAGACAAATTGTCAAAATCAACAAAACAGAATCAGAACCCCTGCCGATGACATGTGGAGTTCCCCAAGGTAGTATTCTGGGTCCCTTATTATTCTTATGTTATGTCAATGACATGCCTATCAGTGTCAAGTGCAAACTCTTACTGTATGCAGATGACAGTGCCCTGTTAGTGTCAGGTAAAGACCCACAAGATATAGCTAATGTTTTAACACTGGAACTGAAGTCCTGCAGCAAATGGTTAGTAGACAACAAACTATCATTACACCTCGGGAAAACTGAAGCCATTCTCTTTGCCGAAACAAAAACTGAGAAGGTAAAAATTTTAATGTCCAGTGTAATGGGGAGCCCAACACTTTGGTTTCATCAGTAAA
>NC_069437.1:7409804-7432736 GCF_026875155.1 Cherax quadricarinatus | reverse complement strand
ATGGGGGAGGACAGTACTGGAGGCCACATGGTAACGTTACATGGGTTCTTTAGTCTATGTTAGTGATGCACGCGGGGAAAGTCTGCATTACATGTTTGAAACCTCCACAGTTATAAATAATGATTATATAACACAAGGAACACTGCTGGCAGAGTTATACTGCTGTGACACACAATATGTAATTACACACACCCGGAACCTCTGCTCACACACACACACACACACACACACACACACACACACACACACACACACACACACACACACACACACACACACACACACACACACACACACACACTCACACACACACACACACAACAACACACACACACACACACACACACACACACACACACACACACACACACACACACACTCACACTCACACAACGGAATCACATTTCTCTTGAGTTCATAAATATACAGGGAAGTACACCTCTGATAAATTCACACATACACACTAAGACAGTGTTAGAACTATAGAAGGACATGATTATTATCTACAAAATACTAAGTTCCAGGAATCATCGCCCCCGCAGCCCGGTCTCAAACCACGTTTTCAAAATTATAAAGGCTATATTTAAGGACTAAGAGTTATTAAAAATCACACAGGAAAGTGACTTGTATTGGATGTAAGTAGAAGCTTTCAAGATAACCCAGTAATCCCACCAGAGTGGAAAA
Source organism: Cherax quadricarinatus (assembly GCF_026875155.1). Taxonomy (NCBI): domain Eukaryota; kingdom Metazoa; phylum Arthropoda; class Malacostraca; order Decapoda; family Parastacidae; genus Cherax; species Cherax quadricarinatus. Next base: position 7,432,052 of record NC_069437.1, on the reverse strand, counting down.
TGTTTAACAACTTTCAATTTTAGACTCATAGTTATGGCAGGACGACAATTCCTCCCAGGATGCTTGAAGCAAATACCATACAGAGATACAAGAATAATTATAGTCCACCTCTGAAGGCCATGAATTAGTTAAGATGATCGATAATAATTAAGATTCTTCACAAGAAGCTATGCCATGACAACTACGACCACAACTTGGTGAATACATGTGCCTGCTTATCTACTCACGTAGAAAGACGCAATAACAACGTCATGGCGTCTGCCACACTCTTAAGGCTGACACAAGCTGGGGATGGATTCGTGATCCGGTCAGTTGGAGCTGTCTTCCCAAGGCAGGGGTCATCGAATCACAGCTCCTGTGAGTGTGAGTGTGTGTGTGTGTGTGTGTGTGTGTGTGTGTGTGAGTGTGAGTGTGAGTGTGAGGTGTGTGTGTGTGTGTGTGTGTGTGTGTGTGTGTGTGTGTGTGTGTGTGTGTGTGTGTGTGTGTATGTGTGATTAATCATCGACTATCCATTTTAGTATTGTAAAATTTTGCCACAGTATAATACTGATTGTAGTTTACATTAACTAATTGTAATGCTCATGAGGAAACCCTTGTGGAACTTTTCCAGACTGACCGCCACACCTGAACTGCTTAACAAGTGGTGGCAGATTTCCATTTTAGCTGATTCAGGGCAGCCACCCTCCTCCACCCGCCTTCATCTATGATGCTCAGTACAGTCAACCATCGCCTGTCAACCGGAGAAGCCACACTGTCATTCACTGGAATGAATATGAGACTTGTAATTTTTAATATCCAGTTCATAGCAGAATATAAGTGCGCTTTACTACTGTCCAGGCAAAACTTCACCCATTTAGTAAAATAGGAATACCTTAAGATTAAATAACACTATTGAAATGTGAGTTCAGTGTGTCCATTAAACACAGTCACACACACACAATTATATTTCTGACACTTATATTACACTTGCTGTATCATGTGTACACACCTGCGTTATATTAAAATATATGTAACGTGTACACACCCAAATCATGTATACACATACCTGCGTCATATATATACGTCTATATACACCTGCGGCATGTGTGCCCACATCAGACTAACATCTGCACACACAACTTACCTAACTTACAAGTGTACATAAAAACCAGCTGATTTGCGTATACGCCCACAAGAAAAAAAATAATAGGCAGCTTAGGAGACTTATTACTCACTTCCTCTTTAGTTTTCACCTTGGACACGTGTACAGCCGTGTATCAACTGTCACCTTGGACACATGTGCAACCTCGTGTATCAACTGTCACCTTGGACACATGTGCAACCTCGTGTATTAACTGTTACCTTGGACACATATACAACCTCGTGTATCAACTGTTACCTTGGACACATATACAACCTCGTGTATCAACTGTTACCTTGGACACATGTGCAACCTCGTGTATTAACTGTTACCTTGGACACATGTGCAACCTCGTGTATTAACTGTTACCTTGGACACATATACAACCTCGTGTATCAACTGTTACCTTGGACACATGTACAACCTCGTGTATCAACTGTCACCTTGGACACATGTACAACCTCGTGTATCAACTGTTACCTTGGGCACGTACACAGCCTTGAGTATCAATTGTCACCTTGGACACATGTACCACCTCGTATATCAACTGTCACATTGGACACATGTACAACCTCGTGTATCAACTGTCACCTGGACACATGTACAACCTCGTGTATCAACTGTCACCTTGGACACATGCACAACCTCGTGTATCAACTGTCACCTTGGACACATGTACAACCTCGTGTATCAACTGTCACCTTGGACACATGTACAACCTCGTGTATCAACTGTCACCTTGGACACATATACAACCTCGTGTATCAACTGTCACCTTGGACACATATACAACCTCGTGTATCAACTGTCACCTTGGACACATGTACCACCTCGTGTATCAACTGTTACCTTGGGCACGTACACAGCCTTGTGTATCAACTGTCACCTTGGACACATGCACAACCTCGTGTATCAACTGTCACCTTGGACACATGTACAACCTCGTGTATCAACTGTCACCTTGGACACATGTACCACCTCGTGTATCAACTGTCACCTTGGACACATGTACAACCTCGTGTATCAACTGTCACCTTGGACACATATACAACCTCGTGTATCAACTGTTACCTTGGACACATGTACAACCTCGTGTATCAACTGTCACCTTGGACACATATACAACCTCGTGTATCAACTGTCACCTTGGACACATGTACAACCTCGTGTATCAACTGTCACCTTGGACACATATACAACCTCGTGTATTAACTGTCACCTTGGACACATGTACAACCTCGTGTATCAACTGTCACCTTGGACACATGTACAACCTCGTGTATCAACTGTCACCTTGGACACATGTACAACCTCGTGTTATCAACTGTCACCTTGGACACATGTACAACCTCGTGTATCAACTGTCACCTTGGACACATGTACAACCTCGTGTATCAACTGTCACCTTGGACACATGCACAACCTCGTGTATCAACTGTCACCTTGGACACATGTACAACCTCGTGTATCAACTGTCACCTTGGACACATGTACCTACCTCGTGTATCAACTGTCACCTTGGACACATGTACAACCTCGTGTATCAACTGTCACCTTGGACACATATACAACCTCGTGTATCAACTGTTACCTTGGACACATGTACAACCTCGTGTATCAACTGTCACCTTGGACACATGTACAACCTCGTGTATCAACTGTCACCTTGGACACATGTACCACCTCGTGTATCAACTGTCACCTTGGACACATGTACAACCTCGTGTATCAACTGTCACCTTGGACACATATACAACCTCGTGTATCAACTGTTACCTTGGACACATGTACAACCTCGTGTATCAACTGTCACCTTGGACACATATACAACCTCGTGTATCAACTGTCACCTTGGACACATATACAACCTCGTGTATCAACTGTCACCTTGGACACATATACAACCTCGTGTATCAACTGTCACCTTGGACACATATACAACCTCGTGTATCAACTGTTACCTTGGGCACGTACACAGCCTTGTGTATCAATTGTCACCTTGGACACATGTACCACCTCGTGTATCAACTGTCACCTTGGACACATGTACAACCTCGTGTATCAACTGTCACCTTGGACACATGTACACACCTCGTGTATCAACTGTCACCTTGGACACATATACACCTCGTGTATCAACTGTCACCTTGGTACACATGTACAAACCTCGTGTATCAACTGTCACCTTGGACACATGCACAACTCCTCGTGTATCAACTGTCACCTTGGACACATGCACAACCTCGTGTATCAACTGTCACCTTGGACACATATACAACCTCGTGTATCAACTGTCACCTTGGACACATATACAACCTCGTGTATCAACTGTCACCTTGGACACATGTACAACCTCGTGTATCAACTGTCACCTTGGACACATATACAACCTCGTGTATCAACTGTCACCTTGGACACATGTACCACCTCGTGTATCAACTGTTACCTTGGGGCACGTACAACACCTTGTGTATCAATTGACACCTGACACATAAAACAACTCGTGTAATCAACTGTCACTTGGACACATTACAACCGCGTGTATCAACTGTCACCTTGGACACATGTACAACCTCGTGTATCAACTGTCACCGTGACACATGAACAACCTCGTGTATCAACTGTCACACCGTTGACACATATACAAACCTCGTGTATCAACTGTCACCTTGGACACATGTACAACCTCGTGTATCATTTGTTACCTTGGACACATACACAGCCTCGTGTACCAATTTTCACCTTGTACTCATTGTACTCTGTCTCTGGCCCCTAACCACTTCACTATCAGATTTTCTACCTGTTGTCCAACAACAACCATGACAAACACATCAGCAACAACAACAACAACAACAACAACAAACACTACTACTACTGTCACTTTAGTATTACTACGAAACCAAAAATACAAAATATGAATTAATACAGTAAGATAATGCAATTTTTTGTAGCCCACAGAAAAAAAAAGTGGCAGAAAATGAAAATACTTTTGCTAACACCTGAGTTCAGTGTGAGAAGGCAACAACATTCAGTTCAATATGGGATGCAATGAGGATGAGGAGCTCTTGATCCAAGGAACTGTAGCTGATCTCTCTCTCCTTCCTCAGATCAAAGCTAATTACCGCACATTCCCAAGGCGCTGCTTAATTTTCACGGATTAGCACTCCCTCACGAATAATAATAATAATAATAATAATAATAATATATTAATAATAATAATAATCGTAGAATGTCTATGACCGACCAGGGGCTTGAAAACATGTCTAGCTGAAGTGAATTTATTATTGCGACGTTCACATATGTATATAAATTTATATTAAGACTTTCCACCTGTTTACGGTGTTATTACGTACTTAATAAAGCCTCTTAAAAAAGATTTCTTTAACTATACGTACCCTTTACCACAAATAAATACTAATATTTGAAGCCTAGGCCAACCATGGGCTCTATGCCTTGCCATGACTTGTCCACACCCACAGACCATCCTCAGAACGGCAAGCTGGTATTTTTCTTTTACACAGATCAAATTTTTCAGGCATTAAGTTGTTATCACACCTCAGCTGTTACAAATCCAGCTTCATCAGGTATAGCACTCCAGGATGCGATGGTGAACCAAATGCACTAACCCCTGAGCTAAGGCACCTTTTATGATTGTTTAAAGTGAAGCATTCTCGAGTTCAGTACCCTTGTGCCCAAGTCCCTAATGGCTAACGTAACTCTACCCCATCATAACATGGAATGTGCTGGGTTTACGCGGAACTTTATGCCAAAGACTACTAAGTCCTCCTCTTGTGACTCCCATGCTGAAAGGTCGTATCATGTCGTGTTCCATACACCCGAGTTAACACTGAATCCCAGGATTATGTTACTTATGATATGTAAGGTAAGTACACATATGCAACAGTTCAGGTATATCTTTTTATTTCGAAACGTTTTCGCCTACACATTAGGCTTCTTCAGTCGAGTACAGAAAAGTTGATAGATAGCAGAAGATACTTGAAGACGAGTAAGGCAGTCATCACCCTAAAAGTTTTTGAGGTGGTCAGTCCTCATCTGGAGAAGAGCAACGTTCCAAAGTTGAAACAATAAGGAGTGGAAGTGACAGGACGGAGAGCCTTATATAGCGCCCAGAGGTGAGCGTAGGTTCACTAGTAGAACGCAGATGTTTGGGAGGTCAGGTCCCTCTCAAATCCAGCCGTCTCACAGTAAGGTTGTCGAAGTTGAAGATCAGGTCTGTAACCAAGATACTCTTGTGTTCCAGGTGTCCTGAACAGATTAACATTAAAATGGTATAAAATACCAACAGATTGTTAGTAAAGACACATATGCAACAGTTAGGATCTTTTATATTCGAAACGTTTCGCCTACACAGTAGGCTTCTCAGCTCGAGTACAGAAAAGTTGATAGAAGCAGAAGAGACTTGAAGACATGTAATCAGTCCATTCAACCCTAAAAAGTTTGAGGTGGTCAGCCCTCAGTCTAGTGGAAACGTCTGGATTTGAAGGACCTGACCTCCCAACCTCTGCGTTTCTACAGTGACCTACGTCTCACCTCCTGGCGCTATTTAAGGCTCCATCTGTCACTTCCACTCATATTGTTTTCAAACTTTGGAACAATGCTCTTCTCCAGACTGAGGGACGACCACCTCAAAAACTTTTAGGGTGATGGACTGATTACATCGTCTTCAAGTTCTCTCTGCTGCTATCAATTTTTCTGTACTCGACTGAAGAAGCCTACTGTGTAGGCGAAACGTTTCGAAATAAAGATACCTAACTGTTGCATATGTGTCTTACCTAACAATCTGTCGGTATTTTAAATACCTTTTAATACTTATGAATACAGCAGCAGGGAAAGTGTACTTAACAGTTTATTTAGAAATGCTTTTCTACTTATATATTTCTGTACTAAAAGCCATCTGCAATGTTTAAGTTCATTTTTTGCGCCTGTATTATACTATAAAAGAAAAGCAGGTGTCATGTGACATTCGTCATACTACCCAATAACCCCTGGGATTTACTGCATAATGCAAGCTTTTACACAACTGCAATGATCCTCGGGCAACGGTTGACCAAGACAGTGCAGGTAGTGAGAGACACACCCTAACTGGTGGAAGAAGTAGGCTGTAAGCTTGAGAGGGACCCGCTGATTGGTGGGCAAGGTAGGCTGTGGGCTTGAGATTGTTCCCAGATTTGGTGGTGAGATAGTCTGTCATGTCGAACTTAACAATTGGTTTAACGCTCTTTCCTGGAAGTGTCTTGCGGGCTTCTCATGGACAATGCCCTTTTTTTTAACTCGTAACATGCAATTGGTGAAATGCAACTTTTTTTGCTTAGCGGTTAATACAAGCAGAATAGGACGTGTCTTGAACTTTATTACAAAGCTCATAATCTTTTAAGTGTAAAATCCCGTTTAAAGTCCAGTATGTAATTCGGTGATTCAGTAAATGAGGGTTGAAACGAACAAAGTCATACAAAAGAAGCACACATCAAACCCACAGGCTACCATTACCTTAAATTGTAAAGACTTTCTTTTCCTTTTAATTTACGGGCCGTTGTATCTCATTGCTAGCTTGAGCACTGCTGATCAACTAGTGTTGGTTGGACTGAAATTCAATCGCGGGAGCTGTATTGGTCCGAGTGAATGGGAAGTAAACTAAGGTTAGCTCTGTGATTGGTTGGGCGAACAAGTGGACCGAGGCTAGCTCTGTTAGTGGCTTTCTTGAGAGAGGGTTGGTCCAGAAAGCACTGACGCATCGACACAAAAATGACATTCTCATTAAGGTTTTGCGTCAGCGCTCTCTTGCTAGTGGGAAATTAAAATCTTTCCTACTCGTGTGATTCTCACACGCAAAACGATTTAACTTTCTCATTGACATGTTGGCCGTGAATGTGAAGATCATTTTATGTGTAACACTGTAGTTCAGCTATATAACTATGTGTGTGATAAACACAACTGCATAAAGATTCCGAAACTGTCAAAACAGTATCAGATGTGAAATTTCAATGTACAACCATAATTAACGGATAAATCAGCAGAAATTCAGTCGCTACTTCTATATTTTCCTTCCCACGTCTTGGGTAACTTTTACAAAATACGTGTCTTTTACAGGGAAGCGAAATCTAAGTTGTAATTAAGGCAACATGAATATAACATAACAACATTTATTAAGTCATGAACTAAAAGAGTGCTTCTAAACTCAACCTCAAATAAAATATATAAAGAACATAAGAACATAAGAAAGAAGGAACACTGCAGCAGGCCCACTGGCCCATACGAGGCAGGTCCAAGACTCCTACCGGCTTAAGCCAATGCCCCAACCTAGTCAGGTCAGGTCACATTCACTTAAAGGGAAGGAACAGGGGCAACTGCCCTATAGACAAAAAAATTTCCGGGTCCAACTCACACCCACCCAAAACCCACCCCCAGTATTTATCAAAACCAAATTTTTTAAAAAAACTCCCCAAACGTTTTAGCCCCCTATAACTGTACTTGGGGTTTGTTCCACCTTCCATAACTCATTCCCAAAACCGTGCTTTCCTAATCCTTCCTAAATCTAAATTTTTTTAAACCTGAAACCTTTGGGAAAGATTCCGTCTGGGCCTAGATATTTTTCAGGGGGTTATTTACATCCCCTTTATTTATTCCTGTCTTCCATTTTACACCTCAATCTTTACCCCCCCTAATTCTAGGGCCTTTAAGGGAGGGCGGGATTCGGGGCCTCATCTATCCTCATAGGGAAATTTTTTCTGATACATGGGATGAATTTTTTTAAATTTAATCCAAATATATAGCCACGCCCAAATAAATTTCCTTAACAATCACAGTGAAAATCCTTGTAAAAAAGGGTGTAGGGGTAATTTTTTTTTGAAGAAAAATGGTTCAGAGAACCGACATGTTGAAAAATTAGACACATGTCAACTGAGGACTGATTACCTCTTTCCCTCCCCTGTTCTTCAAGATTCCCCCTTTGTAGGGACGGGATGGAGCCCCTTTTGTGGCGAAACGCCCCCCTCAATAAAATACCCAAGAGTTGCACGGGTTAAATTTTTTTTCACGGGAAATAAAAAAACCCAAAGAGGCTCAGTCACAGATAACTCCTCAGTGGGCTTTGGCCCAAAAAAGATCGGGGACAACCGCTGACTTCCCCAAACCGCAAATAAAATCATGGGTGTTAAATGAAAAATCCTTCTTCTTAAATACATACTTCCAAATTTACAAACTATGGAAAAGAAGCCCTTTTTACATGTTTCCCGTTTGACCTAAATGGGTTTTCTTGAGTTTCCTCTTTCCCAAAATGTAGAATTGGGAATAAAGTTGGTAAATTACCGAAATTTGGGAAAATAAAAGGACACAAGTGGGGAACTAAAGTAAAATTTAAATTTGGGGGCAACGTTTCGCCCCCCTCCCCAGGGCCCCCCCTTTTTAACCCCCCCCCAAACCCCCTCCCGGACCCGAATATATTTTAAACTTTAAGGAGGTTTCAAACCATTAAAACCCAATTTTTATGCAAAGGGTATATAAAAATTAGAAATAGGGGAATATATGAGGGAATTTTTAGTTTAAAGTGTAGAAGTAGTAGTAGGGAAGTAAAAATAATAAAAGTAGAGAGAAATTTTAATTGTAATGAAGGGGAAAAAAGAAAACCAAAAGGGTTAATTTACTTGGGAAAAAAAATTTTTTGGGGGTTTGGGCAAATATAGACGAAAAGAGGCAGCTTGTTTTCCCGTGTTCACTCCTTTAATGTTTCTTTGGAAATTTTAACAGGAAAGACTATGTGATGGGAGGGGTTTTCTGGTTTTTTAGGAGGGGTTCTTGCTTTTAAAACTTCGGAATGGGGAACTGGGCCCTTTTTTTTTTTTAATTTTTATTTGAAACGCGATCATTTCGAATCGAGGCCCTTGCGTCTGCGGAAAAATTTGTATTTTTTTTGATCACAAAATTTGGGGGTCCTCATTCCACAAAGTAGACAAAAAACCTAAGATTTTTTAAAAAAAAAAAAATGACCCACCTTTATTAACAAGTAAAACCAAAAAGGGGGGTTTTTTTTTTTGACATAAGAAATTTTTGTCCTGTTTTACGGAAGCAACTTCCCCAAATCACTGGTTAATTTTCCCTTTTTTTTATCAAAACTGCAGAAAAAGTTTTTTTAAAACCCAAAACCACCCCCCCAAAAATTTTTTTTCTTCCCAAAATTAAATTAAAAAATTCACCAAAACCCAAACCCTCCTTTAAATTCAAAAATTAAGGAAAAACCCCCCACAAAACCGTAATAATTTAACTTAAAAACCCTTAGGGGTTACAAATTTTGTAAAAACGCAAAAACCTCGAATGCCCCCAATAACACTTTAACCCATTAAAAAAATTAAAAACGCTGTGTACCCCAAAAAACCCCAAACCAAATTAGGGAGCCCTTTTATCAAAAACTAAATTTTCCCCGGGAGTGCCCAAAAAGTCCTGCAAATCAATAAAAAAACGACCTTTCCCCCTTCCAATCTTTAAAAAAAACCCCTGAAAAAAGTAAACCCTTTCCCCCTTTTTCCCCTTTTCACAAAGGGCCTTACAAATTAACAAAACAAGTCCCTTTTGTTATATTTTTCCACCTTTTTTGTTACCCCAATTGTTTTAATTTCCTTTTCCTGTACAAAATTTTTTCCCCCCCCCCTTTTTAACTTTTTTCACCCTTACACTTACTAACCCCTGTAAAGAATGGTACCCACTAGGGCCCCCACCTTTTTTTTTAAAACCCTTGGCCTGTATTTTTGTAATGGCTTTTTTCCTAACGAAAAATTGCACAAAAAACCCCTTATTCCTTTTTCCTTTTACAAAAGGAAACGTTTTTAAATTTTCCCCCAAAAATTACTTTTTTTTCTTTCCCAAAACCCTTTTGGCGCAGGAACCCTTTAATGTATCCCCCAGGACGGAAAGGAAAATTAAAACTTTATCAATGACTTAAATTTACAACTTTGAAACGACCTGAAAAAAGGAAAAAATTGGTACAGTTTGGAAATTTTAAATTTTTTTAAATTCATTTTTTTTTAAAAATTTTAAATTTCATTTTTTAAAACCCCGTGAAAAAAAACTGCCCCCCCCCCCCCCCCCCCCCGGGGGGGGGGGGGGGGGGGGGGGGGGGGGGGGGGGGGGGGTGAAAAAACCCAATGACAGGGCCAGGTCTTAGGCGTAAAACGTGCTAGGGTTTTTTAAACCCCAAAAGCAGAGCTTGATGCAAGAGTCAAGGGGAAATGGGCAACACATCAGTTCAGTAGGTAGTCGGTGATGGTGATAACAGGTAGGTGCTGGAGATCAGGAGGGGGTTCCAGCAGGAGTGGCGTTAATCTGGAAACCTATGGTGGATTAATGGTTGAGGATCTGTTCTTGATCTTCTGAAGGCTTCTTCTGGAGGCGGTACAGTTCTAGGGGGATAACGTTCTCAATGTGTCGTTTATCGAAGTCAATATTTGGTTAATTTTAGGGGGGGCCGCATGCGAATTATACTCTAACCACTGCAGTATTGTGTTTAGCTCCGTATAGTAAATGGGCTTGAAAAAGGGGGAAAAGTAAAGTTCCGGTGAAGTTTTTTTGTGGTAGGCAAAAAAGGCGGGTGAGGTTTTTTCTTGATGTACCTTCCTGAAGACATATGAGGGGTCCTGTCATGGAGGGGGGGACGGAGGTTGTTGTAGCATCTTCTGGGTGTCGGCCTGGATGCAATGCGACGTAAGTAGCTGGGACAGATATAAATGGTGCAGAATGAGGTGGGATAAGAGGGACAATAGGATCTGGGAAGTTATAAAAGCCACAAGATATATGCATGTCTGATAAACTTTCACTCACTCATTCCCTCAATGACTGACCTGTTATTTGGCTGACTCGCTCTGCAACCAGTTGGGTCATTATCCAACTGGTGCCATGGAAACAATGCAAGCATCCCAAAGTGCTACGTGTTCCCAAGCTATCAGACCTTTCATAATGTGTCTGTTCCTAGTTAGTTTTAAGTATGTATCCCTGTAACTGGCTAACCGATTTTGTAAATGGTGTTAAATAATATGACGTCCATTCTCTCCCCGTCCTACAGTATTACTCACAGTTAAGTTCTCAGTGAAATATGGGTCTGCATTCACACAGTTTATATGACTTGTGATATAAGGAGCCTTAGCGTCCCCGAGATCAACCCTGGTGGTGGCAGCGCTAGGCGATAATTCATTTGACACGGTTGTCAGTAGAATCATGTTTTCCTGGACAGACTACATGTGATTAATCTAAAGTGTGGCCAAGACAAAATCAGTGTGGATGCTTATTAGCTACCAGAGTTCGGTAGCTGAAGTAAAAGTAATCTGACAGCAGAATGTAATAGTGTCACATGCTTAGCCTCGTGTTTCAACGAGAATTTTCTCCCCCCCCCCAAAAAAAAAAAACTGTGGTTACTGAGGTTTTTTATAACGAATTCGTAATTAAATTATCACCAATATGTATAAATAAATCAAAGCATATTACTCAATAAGCAAGAAACAACACAATATTGCAGTCTCTCAGGATAAATGTTACCCAAATGTTCAATTAGGCTAATGGCTAATGAAGCTAAATTATCATGACTGTGAGTAAGAAATAATGGGATACGAGGTTTGGCATGACTGTCACTCTACATAATTATTAGTTAGACTTTCTGGTAAAAACGCACTATATACAGAGCAAATCAATTAGCAGATATTTTCCATCTAAGTAGAGCTTTATCTATATCTTTAAACATACGTTTTCTCTGTACACAGACTCTTTGTAACATATTTGTGGGCAAATCTTGTCATCCAACACCTTGGGTCCTGGTGACGTGAAATATTTCCTTTTTCTCAGGCGCCTGATGAGTCTAGAGTTAAACCGAGATTGTTCGCCTTACAGCTATTTTGTTGTTGTTGTTGTGTGTGTACTCACCTCACCTAGTTGTACCCCACCTAGTTGAGGGTTTCGGGGGTCGAGTCCCGAGCTCCTGGCCCCGCCTCTTCACTCTCCCGAGCCGTGAGCTTTATCATACCTCTGCTTAGAGCTATGTATGGATCCTGCCTCCACTACATCGCTTCCCAAACTATTCCACTTACTGACTACTCTGTGGCTGAAGAAATACTTCCTAACATCCCTGTGATTCATCTGTGTCTTCCAGCTTCCAAATGTGTTTATTTGGTTATGTCGCTCAGGAGATGTGCCTGGTGTTATACTACCCCAGATCTTTTTCCTTAGTGAGTTGTAGTCTCTGACCCCTAGACTGTACTCCGTCTGCGGCTTCTTGCCCTTCCCCAACTCTTCATGACTTTGCACTTGTGGGATTGAAACTCCAGGAGCCAATTGCTGGACCAGGTCTGCAGCCTGTCCAGATCCCTTTGTAGTTCTGCCTGGTCTTCAATCGAGTGTATTCTTCTCATCAACTTCACGTCATCTGCAAACAGGACACCCAGAGTCTATTCCTTCCGTCATGTCGTTCACAAATACCAGAAACAGCACTGGTCCTAGGACTGACCCCTGCGGGACCCCGCTGGTCACAGGTGCCCACTCTGACACCTTCCACGTACCATGACTCCCGCTGTCTTCCTGACAAGTATTTCCCTGATCCATTGTAGTCCTTCCCTGTATCCCTGCTTGGCCTCCATTTTTCACAACAATCTCTTTTGTGAACGTCAAACGCCTTCTTGCAATCCAAGAAAATGCAATCCACCCACCCTCCCCTCTCTTGTCTTACTGCTTCACCAGTCATAAAAATCCATAGGGTTTTTTGACACGGGGTTTCCCGTTGAAACCAGGTGGGGTTTAAAGAACCTTTCAGGGTTACCCCTTTTCCTTAAAACTTTTAATTTTTTTCTTCATTCAGGGCCCCCTTTTAAATTTCACTCCTTTTTAAAAATTAAAAATTTTTTTTAAAATTAAAATTTTTTTCATAATTAAAAATTTGGAGGGGCAACCCCCCCGCCCCCAAACCCGGGAATTTTTTTTGGGGCCCCTTCCTTTGATTTTTAAAACCCCACTTTGGTTTATTTTTTAGGTTTTCCCCCCCTTTTTCCCCTTTTTTTTTTTTTAAATTTTGGGGGTTTTTTTTTTTTTGGTTTTTTTTTTTGGTTTTAAAGGGGGTTTTTTTTGGGGGGGGGGGGGGGGTGTTTTGGGTTTTTTTGTTTTGTTTGGGTTTTGGGGGGGGTTTTTTTTTTTAAAATTTCAAAATTCCCCCCCTTTTTTTTTTCGGAAAAATTTTTTTTTTTTTTTTTTGGGGGGGCCCTTTGGGGGGAAATTTTTTTTCCCCCAAAAAAATTTTTTTTAATTTTCCCCAAAAATTTTTTTGGGGGGTTTTTTCCGGTTTTTTTTTCCCCTTTCCCCCCCTTTTTTTTTTTTTTTTTAAAAAATTTTTTTTAAAAAAAAGGAAAACCAAAAAAATTTTCCCCCCTTTTTTGGGGGGTTTTTTTGGGGGAAAAAAAATTTTTTTTTAAAAAAAAAAAATTTTAAAAGGGGTTTGGGGAAACCCCCCTTTTTCCCCTTTCCCCCGGGGGGGGGGGGTGACCCCAAAAAACCCGGGGGAAAAACCCCCCTTTTAAAACCCCCCTTTGGGGGTCCCCTTTTTTAAAATTTCCCAAAATTGGGGGTTTTTTTTCCCCCTTTCCCCTTTTTTCCCCTTTTTTTAACCTTTAAAAAAATTTTTCCCAAAGGGGCCCCCCCCCTTTTTTTCTTTTTTAAAAATTTTAAAAAGGGGTTTTTTCCCGGAAAAAAAAAAAGGGGGGGGTTTTTTTTTTTAAAATTTTTTAAACCCCCCCTTTTTTTTTAAAACCCCCCAAAATTTTTTTTGGGGCCCCCTTTTTTTAAAAAAGGGCCCCAAAATTTTGGCCCCCCCTTTTTCCCCCCCTTTGTTTAAATTTTTTTTGTTTTAAAAACCCCCCCCCCCCCCTTTTGGGGGGTTTTTTTCCCCCTTGTTTTTGGTTCTTTCCCAAAAACCTTTTTTTTGGGGGACTGTTTGGGGGGGGGGGGAAAATTCCTTTTTGGTTTTTTCCCCCCTTTTTTTTTTTTTTTTTTTAATTCTTAAAAAAAGTTTTTTTTTTTTTTTAAATGTTTCCCCAAAAATTTTTTTTTAAAAATTTTGTTAAAATTTTTTTTTGTTTTTTCCCAAAAAAAAAAATTTTTTTTTTTTTTTTTCCCCCCCCCCCTTTTCCCAAAAATTTTTTTTGGGTTTTCCCCAATTTTTTTTAAACCCCTTTTTTTTCCCCCCCCTTTTTTTAAAAAGGGGACTTGGGGTTTTTTTTTTGGGGGGGGCCCCCCCCCCGTTTTTGGGGGGGGTATTTTCAAAACCCCCGGGGTTTCCTTTTTCCCCCCGGGGGGGGGTTCCCCCTTTTTCCCCTTTTTTTTTTAAAGGTTTCCCCCCTTTTTTTTTTTTAAACCAAAAAGGGGGGGTTTTTTTGGGCCCCTTTTTTTAAAAATTTTTTTTTTAATTCGGGTTTTAAAAAGGGGGGAAAAAATTTTTTCCCCCTTTTTTAAAAAGGGGCCCCAAAATTTGAAAAATTTTTTTTTTTCCCCCTTTTTTTTTTAAATTTAAGTTTTTGGGGGGGGAAAAAATTTTTTTTTTTTGGGGGGGGGGGGGGGGGTTTAAAACCCCTTTTTTGGGGGGAAATTTCCCGGGGCCCCCTTTTTGGGTTTTGGGGGGGCCCCCTTTTTCCCCCCCCCCAAAAAAAATTTTTTTAAAATTTCCCTTCCCCCAAAAAAAACTTTCCAAAAAAATTTTCCCCCCAAAAAAAAAATTTCCCCCCCCTTTTCCCCCCCTTTTTAAAATTTTTTATTTTTTTTTTGGGTTTTTTTTTTTTTTCAAAGGGGGTTTGGGTTTTTTTCCCAAAAAAAAAAAAATTTTTTTTAAAAAATTTTTTTTTTAAAAAAAAAAAAATTTTAAAAAAAATTTTTTTTTTTTTTTTTTTAAAAAAAAAAAAGGTTTTAAAAAAAAAATTTTCCACTCCAATAAATTCCTTAAAACCAGGATATCCGTTGAAAAATTAGAGTTTTTTCCCCTTTTAATTTTCGCCCATTTAAAAATTAACCCATTTGGCCTGAGGGCGATTACCTCATTCTCCCCCTGTTCTCAGGGATTCTTTTTAAATACTAAGCCATGTTCAAAAATTTTTTAATAAAAAGATCCCAAATTTAAGGGTATTTTTCCATCAGGAAATTAAAAACCAAGGTATCACAGGTAAATGCTCATCTTTTCCAAAGACCCCGAGGACAACCCTGATTCAACGCAAATAAACCCCGGGGGTTTTTGAAAATTTTCTTCTTAAAATAAAAACTAAATTCACAAATTTGGAAAGAAGTTTTTTGAAAAAAGTTTCGGGACCAAGGGGGTTCCCCCAAATTAATTGTAATAAATTTTTACCAAAATTTTAAAAATGACAAAATGAAATAAATTTGACATTTTTGTGGCAATTTCGTCTCCAGGAATTAAAAGTTAAACCAATAATGAAAATAAAAAGGCCAAGTGAGTGAAAATATAGTATTTTTCCTTTCGATGTTCACAAATGGAAAGATATAGAAAAGTAAGTAGTAATATAGTATTTGATTTATATTAGTAGTAGTATAGAAAAAGTAGTTATGACAAAAGTAATACAATATGGTGAGCAATTAATTCGTACATGAGTAAAAGGAAATAAAAGCTATTACTTGGAACATAAAAAAGGGTTGGAAAATATAACTAAAAAGGGGCAGCTTGTTTCAGTTTCACTCTCTGTAATGTGTTTTTGTGTAGTATAACAGAGAGACTAGTGAGGGCGGGGTTTACGTTTTAAAAGGAGGATTCTTCTAAACTCGGAAGGGTGAACTCCCCCGTTGTTTTGTTTAATTGATTTGAAACAGCGTCTTTGCTGATCGAGCACTTGCGCTGCGGAAATTTTTTTCTTTGATCAAAATTTGGGGCGCCTCATTCACAAAGTAGACAACAACCAAAAGATTCAAGTTATGGAAACCCACCAAAAAAATATCTCCACATTTCTATTCCAGTCAAATACCAAGCCCAAAAAGGGGCATCATCATCGGTTTTTCCTAAAACAAAACCGAATTTGGTAGCCTGATTTTCTTGACGAGGAATGTACAACATTCCCCAACATTCACTGTTTTACTTTTTTTTTTTTTTTTTTTCCCTTTTTTTCATAAAAGACTGCAAGAAAGAGCTCTAACATTAATTCTCCACGCACAACACCACTCCCAACAAAGTTATAATTTTTCCCCAAACACCGGGTTGCACAAACGTCTCAAAATACTTTCAAAAGCAACACCAGAGTCGCCACGTTTCTCACCTTCAATAAAGGACAACTGGGACAAAACCCAAGCACCAAAAACCCACAATGCAGGATTTACACTATACCCTGGGAGGCTTAAAAATTTTTACAGGAAACACAAGAAACCTCGACACCCCCTCAATAACACATTTACGTTTGGGGGAACGATAACTTGAACAACGCCTGTGTACAACACCAAAATTCCACCAATCATCTCATAAAATTCAGAGACGCCCAATTAGTGTCAAAAAACAAATTTTTCCCGCAGACGAAGGCCTCGAAAAACACGCGCTGTTTCAAATACAATTAAACAAAACAACGGAAAGCCTCACCACCCGAAGTCTTAGCAAGAATCCTCCTGAAAACGAAAACCCTTTCCATCACTAGTCTCCCCTTTTTAAAACTACACAAAGCACATTACAGAATTTTAACTGAAAAAAGCTGCCTTTTCCATCTAATTTTCCAACCTATTTTTTTGTTACCCAATAATGCTTTTATTTCCTTTTACCGTGAGAATTAATTGCTCCCACCATATTGTATTACTTTTGTCACTACCACCACTACTACACTCATCCCCATGAACATCGAAATGGTACCTCACTAGTATTGCACCTCACCTAACTTTTTAAACCCTCGTGTCCATGTATTGTTTGTAATGGCTTGATAAAGCCCCGGAAGCAAACGTTGCCACAATAAATTCACATTTTTGCACTTGTGTCCTTTTTTCTTTACAAATGTGGGTGTTCCAGCGGGCATGGCTTTTAATCTGGAAACCTTGGTGGTTTTAAGGGTTTTTGAGGATCTTTTTCTTGAGCCCTCTAAAGGGGCTTCTTCGGGAGGCGGTACGTTCTAGGGGAAAACGTTTTCTAATGTTCTTTTTATCAAAGTCAATTTTTTGGGTTAAATTTGTAGGAGGGCCGCATTGCGAATTATACTCAACCACTGCAGTATTGTTTTTAAAAGCTCCGAAAAATAAATGGGTTTTCTATTTTGAGACACAGTACGAAGAAAGATTTTTTTTCCTTTCAAGACGGGGATGAGAGGGTTTTAGGGGTTGATGCCCTCTAGGGAATCGATGAGGGCCCAGTTTTAAATTTCCCCTTTTTAAACCCCCGGAAAACGACCCCCAATTTGGCCCTTCAGCAACTTCTTGACAAATGGCGGCCTTCAGTTTTCTGGGACGGGCTGTCAGCAATGATGTAGGGGGGCACACATGGCTTTTCTTAGTTATTGGATTAAGGATCAGTAGGGGGTTGCAGAGAAAACCGGGTGGTAGGGGGACCTGGTTTTTTCGGGGAAATGATACATCGAGCCCATGGGCGGGGAAATAAATTTTTCCGGATTGTACACGGGGTTTGGGGTGCTTTTTTAATGTTTCCCGAGCTTTCCCTAAGCCCGACTTGGGGGAAAGGGTTTCTTTTCCTCAGAGGATTTTAAGTTTGAAGATACGTTGGCAAAAAGGGTTGAAAGTTCCGGGGTTTAAACAGTTTTTTGTGGGTAGGCAAAAAAAGGCAGGTGAGGATTTTTCCCTTGATAAATACCTTCCTGATAGACATATGATGGGTCCAGGGGTCATGGAGGGGGGACGGAGGTTTGTGGGCACCCTTCTGGGGGTTCGCCTGGATGCAATGCAAACAAGTAGCGGGGACAGATATAAAGGGTTGCAAATGAGGGGGGATAAGGGGGCCAATGGGAACTGGAAGTTAAAAAAGCCACAAGATATATGCCCGTTTTGATAAACTTTCACTCACTCATTCCCTCAATGAAATGACCTGTTATTTGGCTGACTCGCCTTTTGCAACCAGTTGGGGCATTAAACCAACGGTTTCCATTTAAAAAATGGGAAGCATCCCAAAATGCTACGTTTTCCCAACTATCAACCTTTCATAAGTGCGTTCCTATTTTGTTTTTAAAAGTATCCCGTAACTGGCTAAAAACCCAAATTTGTAAATGGGGGTTAAATAAAAATAAAGTTTCCCTTCTCTTTCCCCCTCCTACCGTATTACTCACAGTTAAGTTCTCATGAAAAATTTTTTCCTGAAATTCACACTTTTATATGACTTGGATAAAAAGGAAAGCCTAGCCCCCCGAGATCAACCCGGGGTGGTGGCAGCGCTAGCGATAATTCATTTGACACGTTGTCATTTAGAAAAAAGTTTTCCGGGACAGACAACATGTGTTTTAAAAAAAAGTGTGGCCAAGACAAAATCTTGTGGATGCTTATTAGCTACCAATTTCGGAAAGCTGAAAAAAAAAAATCTGACAGCAGAAGGGAAAATAGGGGTCACTTTGCTTAGCCTCGTTTTTTAAAACCAAAATTTTTCTCCCCCCCCCCCCCAAAAAAAAAAAACTGTTTTTACGGGGGTTTTTTTTTAAAACAAATTTCGAAAATTTAAAATTACACCAAATTTATAAAAAAAAAAAGCTTTCCCTCAATAACAAGAAACAACACAATATTGCAGTCTCTAAAGGAAAAAATGTTACCCAAAGTTAAATTAGGCTAATGGCTAATGAAGCAAAATTTAAATCAGACTTTGATAAGAAATAAGGGGAAAAACGGGGTTGGATGATGTCACTCAAACATAATTATTAGTTAGATTTTTCTGGAAAAAAACGCACTAAAATACAGAGCAAATAAATTTAAAATTTTTTCCATCTAAGTAAAAAGCTTTATCTATATCTTTAAACATAGGGTTTTTCTCGGGTACCCCAGACCTTGGTAACATATTTTTTGGGGGAAAAAATTTTGTCATCCACCCCTTGGTTTCCTGGTGACGTGAAATTTTTTCCTTTTTCTCAGGCGCCTGATAAAGTCTAAATTTAAAAACCGAGATTGTTCGCCTTACAGCTATTTTTTTTTTTTGTTGTTTTTGTACCACCCACCTAGTTTTACCCCCCACCCTAGTTGAGGTTGCGGGGCCCGGGGCCGGGAGCCCCCGGGCCCCCCCCTTTTCACCCCCCGACCCTTTGGAGCTTTATCATACCTCTGCTTAGAGCTATGTATGGATCCTGCCCTCCACTAAAACGCTTCCCAAACTATTCCACTTCTCCCTCCCCCCCTTTTTGTGGGCTGAAGAAATCCCTTTCCCAAACATCCCTGTGATTCATCTGTGTCTTCAGCTTCCAACTGTGTCCCCTTGTTACTGTGTCCATCTCTGGAACATCCTTCTTTGTCCCCCCTGTTTAATTTCCCTCTAGTATTTTGTATGCGTTATCCAAATCCCCCCCATCTCTCCCGTCCTCCAAAGTCCCTCAGGTTTTATTTCCCTTAACCTCTCCTTTGTAGGAACATACCCCTTTTGCTCTGGGGCTAGTCCTTTTTGCCAAACCCTTTGCCCCTTTCTCTAGTTTTTTCCCTTTTCGTCTTTGGGGAAAGGGGTTTTGGGGTTTCCCAAACCCGGGGCCGCCCCAAACCCCAATTTGGGGCCCAACGTATACGGTGTACGGGTCCCAACGATTCCTTTTTAAAAAT
The DNA here is from genome assembly GCF_026875155.1 of Cherax quadricarinatus. Lineage (NCBI taxonomy): Eukaryota > Metazoa > Arthropoda > Malacostraca > Decapoda > Parastacidae > Cherax > Cherax quadricarinatus. The sequence continues at coordinate 7,412,188 of NC_069437.1, read as the reverse complement.
TCGGAATGCTGTTCTGAGGTTTGCTTTTGGGGGCCCAAAGCCCGCAAAATTTATTTTTGGGTTGATGTCGCTTTAGGAGATGGTTTCCTGGTGTTATAAATCACCCCCAAATCTTTTTCCTTTATTAGGTTTGTAGTCTCTGACCCCCCCAGACTGTACTCCGTCTGCGGCCCTTTTTGCCCTTCCCCCAATTTTTTCATGACTTTGCACTTGTGGGATTGAAAATCCCCCGGGGCCAATTGCGGACCAGGTCTGCAGCCTGTCCAGATCCCCTTTTTAGTTCTGCCGGTCTTCAATCGGTGTATTCTTCTCATCAACTTCACGCAATCTGCAAAAAGGGACAAACCCAGAGTCTATTTCCCTTTCCCTCATGTCGTTTTTACAAAAAACCCGAAACAGACTGGGCCAAGGGCCCGACCCCTGCGGGACCCCCCCTGGTCCCCGGTTCCCACTCGCACCCCCCAACCCTTTCCAAGACCGCTGCTGTCTTCCCCGACAAGGGAATTTTCCCCGATCCATTGTAGTGCCTTCCCCCCGTTATCCCTGCTTGGCCTCCATTTTTGCAAACCCAAACTCTTGTGTGGAACTGTGTCCAAAAAAGCCTTCTTTTCAGTCCAAGAAAATTTCAATCCACCCCCCCCTCCCCTCTCTTTTTCTTACTGCTGTCAAACCCTGTCATAAAAACTCCATAAAAGGGTTTTTTGGGCACGGATTTCCCCCTCCCTGAAAAACCATGGCCTGGCTGCTTTTAAAGAGATCATTCCTTTCTAGGTGTTCCACCCCCCCTTCTCCTGATAATCTTCTCCATGATTTTGCATACTATAACCGGGCATTGGCCCCTGGGCTGTAGTTTAAAAGCTTCCCTGTCTTCTCCCTTTTTTAAAAATTTGGGGCTACATTTGGGTGTCTTCCCTGCCTCAGGGAAACTCCCTGTTTTTGATAATTAAATTTAATATTGTTGTTAGGGGGACACAAACGCCCTGCTCCCTCTCTCAATACCCCTGGGGGGGAAAGTTATCTGGCCCCATTGCCTTTGAGGTATCTCGGGTCCCTCAAAGCCTCTTCACTTTTTCCCCGGTTGTGTGCACTGTGTCCCCCCACTTGGTGGGTGGGCCCCCCCTCCGTCTTTCTGGGTCCCCTTCTTTCTCCTCCCGTGAACCCCTTCTTTGGGAAACTCGTTTTAGGGTTTTTCACATACTTCCCCGGCAATTTTCCGTTTTTCTCTCCTCCTTTCCTTTCCAATAAACCGATTTTCCTTTGGGCCTTGACTGTTGTTTTTCCTCCTGATGTGGCTGTACAACAGTTTTTGGGGCAGTTTTGGGGTTTTTGCTGCTATGGGCCCTTTTTTATATTGTCTTTGGGCCCCCCCTTCTTTTTCTGTTTCAAAAATTCCCTTTGGCTCTAAAAGACTGTTCTCCTTATTCTCCTGGGTCCTTTTGCCTTCTATAATTTTTTCCCCTTCCCTAGCACACTTGGTTTTTTCCCCCTGCAACCCCCTTTTGGGGGAAACCATGGGCACATCCTGGGGTTTTTCATTTACTCCCGTTTACCCTTGGGGGCAAAAACCCTCCTCACCTCCTTTCATTTTGGGTTGGGTACATATTCCATCATCTCAATTTAAATGGGTTCCCCCGCCAGTTCTCTGCCCCCGAACCCCCCTTCAGGTAGTTCCTCTTTTCCCGTGTATTCCCCCCTTTTTTTGTAGTTTTTTTCATTGGCCTGGCCTTCCTGCTTCTCCCCCCCACTTGTAGCTCTAAATGTGTAAATTCCCCTTAAAACCACATTTTTCACTGGGCCCCAAAGGGGGCTTTCAAATTGAGTTTCCCCGATATCTGCCCCTACTGAAGGTGAAAACTAAGTCCCCGCCTTGCTGGTTCCCTCCTCTCCCCCTCCTCTTGTATTTTTCCCCTTTCGTTTGGTACATGAATTTTTCCCCTTTCCCACCCCCATCATCTTACCCTCCATGTACTTGGCCCCCCAATGGGGTCCAAGTTTTCCCAAGCCAAACTCCTTGTGGTTTAAAATCACCCATGGGTCAGGGGCTTTGCCCTGCATGCATGACCCTTCTGGCCACCTGCCATGGGGTCAAACCCTCGCTCCCATTGCCTCGTCGTACCTTGCCTTTGGGCCCCCTGCTGTTCTTTGGTGGGGTTTTACAAAAACACGCAAAAAACCACCTTTGGGGGCCTTTCCCGAGTGAAATGTTTTCCCCCCTAGTAATACTTTCTTCTCCGGGGACTCCTCCTCCCAGCTCATCAAAATTCCAGCGATTTTTGGGTTTAGCAACGCCACTCCCCCCCACCCCCCCGGTTTTTCCCCCTGTCTTTTTCTCAGGATTTGGGGGATCCGGTTGTGGTGTGTGTGTTTTGTACTCACTTATTTGG
>NC_069437.1:6983447-7409304 GCF_026875155.1 Cherax quadricarinatus | reverse complement strand
GGGGCCAGGACTGGGGGGGGGGGGTGTGAACTGTCTATCTGGGTTTGTACCTGGGTCTCTACCTGAGATGGGCACCTGTGTATCTACTACCTGAGGTGGTGCCTGTATATCTATCTACCTATGATGGTAACTGTTTATCTATCTACCTATGATGGGTACCTGTTTATCTACCTACCTGAGGTAAGTATCTGTGTATCCACACCACTTTTGCTGGGTACTTGTGTATCTACCTACTGAGGTGGTACCTGGGCAGGCATTAACAATGTACCCAGGTACCTGGTCGGCCCTGAGTCAGGTACGGGCTGAGGTGTGTGTCTCAGAAGGTAAATTACGACAGTGTAGACCAGCCGGCGCCGCCGGTGGCGCCCCCACCACCATACCACTACTACCACCACCGCTACTACTACTACACCACTACTACCACTACAGGTATTTTCACTAAACCTACCCGGAGGTCGTTCGGGGTTCAACGCCCCCGCCACCCGGTCCTCGACCATGCCTCCCGGTGGATTAGAGCCTGATCAACTAGGCTGTTTACTGGTGGCTGCACGCAAACCAACGTGCGAGCCACAACCCGGTTAATCGGATACTGATTTTAGATATCTGTCCAGTTCCGTCTTGAAGACAGCTATGGGTCTATGAGTGGGTGTAGGTGGGTGTGAGTTGGATCTGATTAACTTGTGCTACTAGGTCAGTTGCCGTGTTCCTTCCTTAAGTGAATGTGACCTGACTTGACTAGGTTGGGGCATTGGCTTAAGCCGGTAGGAGACTTGGACCTGCCTCGTATGGGCCAGTAGGTTTGCTGCAGTGTTCCTTCTTTCTTATGTTCTTATGTGTCAGATTTAGGAACAGTCCCTCTAGGATTATTTTCCAGGTGTAGATTAAGATATACCTTTCTCGCCTGCCTTCCAGGGAGTACAGGTCAAAGGACTTCAGGCGTTCCCAGTAATTAAGGTGATTGACTGTGCTAGTATGTGCAGGAAAGGTTCTCTGTACATTCTATAGATCTACAGCTTCACTTGCTCTGAATGGGGCTGTTAGTGTAGTACAGCAGAGTTCCAGCCTAGAGAGAACAAGTGACTTAATAAAGGATCATCATTGGCTTGGCATCCCTTGTTTTGAATGTTCTCATTATCTATCCTATCACTTTTCCTCGCAGATGTGATAGTGACACTGTTGTGATCCTTGGAGGTGAGGTTCTCTGTCATTAACACTACCAAGTTCATCACATAGTTTCTCGATCTGCTGTGTGATAAGAGTTTGTAATATACTCTGATTTAACTATTATTTCCACAAATTTTCTTTATCAGACTATCTGAAATTGTTTTCGTTGAACATCATATTGTTTTCCGCGGCCCACTGCAATACCTTGTTTATGTCCACTTGGAGATTTACAGAGTCCTCAGTGGATGACATTCATTACCATTCGTGTTCTATTAAAGAATAACGAGGCAAAATACTTTGACTGGAATAATAAAGAGGAGAAAGAAACTTATGACGACGTTTCAGTCCGACTTGTGACAAGCTAATGGTCCAAGTCAGACCGAAACGTCGTCATAAGTTTATTTCTCCTATGTGAGGACTACTGGTGTATTGTGTTTTATTGATTAGGAAGCTGAAGGCCAGTGCTGGGAGACAGCAGTCAGCACTGCACAGTCCAGGACAGCGCTGGGAGACAGTAGTCAGTACTGCACAGTCCAGGACAGCGCTGGGAGACAGCAGTCAGCACTGCACAGTCCAGGACAGCGCTGGGAGACAGTAGTCAGTACTGCACAGTCCAGGACAGCGCTGGGAGACAGCAGTCAGCACTGCACAGTCCAGGACAGCGCTGGGAGACAGTAGTCAGTACTGCACAGTCCAGGACAGCGCTGGGAGACAGCAGTCAGTACTGCACAGTCCAGGACAGCGCTGGGAGACAGCAGTCAGCACTGCACAGTCCAGGACAGCGCTGGGAGACAGTAGTCAGTACTGCACAGTCCAGGACAGCGCTGGGAGACAGTAGTCAGTGCTGCACAATCCAGGACAATGCTGGGAGACAGTAGTCAGTACTGCACAGTCCAGGACAGCGCTGGGAGACAGCAGTCAGCACTGCACAGTCCAGGACAGCGCTGGAGACAGTAGTAGTACTGCACAGTCCAGGACAGCGCTGGGAGACAGTAGTCAGTGCTTTCACAATCCAGGACATGCTGGTAGACAGTAGTCATACTGCACAGTCCAGGACAGCGCTGGAGACAGCATCAGCACTGCACAGTCCAGGACAGGCTGGAGACAGTAGTCAGTACTGCACAGTCCAGGACAGCGTGGAGACAGTAGTCAGTGCTGCACAATCCAGGACAATGCTGGGAGACAGTAGTCAGTACTGCACAGTCCAGGACAGCGCTGGGAGACAGCAGTCAGCACTGCACAGTCCAGGACAGTGCTGGGAGACAGTATCGTACTGCACAGTCCGGACGCGCTGGAGACATATCAGTGCTGCAATCCAGGACAATGCGGAGACAGTAGTCTAGTACTGCACAGTCCAGGACAGCGCTGGAAGACAGCATCAGCACTGCACAGTCCAGGAAAGCAGCGCTGGGAGAGTATCAGTACGCACAGTCCAGGACAGCTGAGACAGTATCAGTGCTGCACAATCCAGGACAATGCTGGGAGACAGTAGTCAAATGCACAGTCCAGGAACGCGGAGACACAGGTCAGCACTGCACAGTCCAGACAGCGCTGGAGACAGTAGTGTGGCTGCACAATCCAGGACAGTGCTGGGACAGCATAGTACTGCACAGTCCAGGACAGCGCTGGGAACAGAGTCAGTGCTGCACCCAAACAGCGCTGGAGACAGCATTAGTACGCACAGTCCAGGACATGCGAGACAGCATTAGTACTGCACAGTCCAGGACAATCTGGAGACAGCTTAGTCTACGCACAAGTCTCAGACAATGCTGGAGACATAGTCATACTGCACAGTCCAGAACACGCTGGAGACAGTAGTCAGTGCTGCACAATCAAACAGCTCTGGGAACAGTTAGTACTGCACAGTCAGACAGCGCTGGAGATGAAGTAAAACTGCACAGTCGACAGTGCTGAGACAGTAGTCAGTACTGCTACAGTCCAGAACATGCTGAGAGACAGTAGTCTAGTTCTGCACATCCGACGTGCTAACAGATCAGTACGCACATCCAGACAGTGCTGAGACAGTAGTCAGTACTGGCATATCCAGTTGTTGGATTGAATCAAGCAGTGTACTGGTTTAGAATCAAAGCAGTGCACTGTGTTAAGAATTCAAGCAGTGCACTGGATTGAATTCAAGCGTGCACTGGTGTTAGAATCAAGCAGTGCCACTGGTTTAGGAATCAGAGTGCACTGTTTAGGAATCAAGCAGTGCACTGTGTTAGGATTTCCCTGCAATGTTTAGATCAAGGCATGTGTGCTATTAGGAATCAAGCAGTGCACTGTTAAATCAAGCAGTGCTGGTATAGAATCAAGCAGTGTGTCTTGTATTAGGATCAAGCTGCACGTTAGAATCAAGCAGTGTGCTTATATTATATGAAGCATGTGGGTATTAGGAATCAGCAGTGTGCTGTATTAGAATCAAGCCGTGTGGGATATTAGGAATCAAGCAGTACTGGTATTAGAAAATCAGTCATGCACTGGGTTAGGAATCAGCAGTGTATAATATGCAGTGTCTGGTGCTAGCGCCGATACCGTGTGTTTAAGTCATGGCAACCTTGAGAAGCGTGCCAACAACACTGCCTACCACCGTCCTGAAGGAGATTAAAAGTTATTACAAACAGAAATTCCTTAAGGATAACACAACACCACCTTTATAATAATTAACTTACAATGGGAATCTATACCTGTACAAGAAAAGTGCTGTTTTTTTTTTTAAGATTTATTATTTAAAACACCAGATCTAGAGTACAGTTACTCAAATTTTATCGTAAAATAAAGGTTTAAGTTTTAAACTTAATGATTACACGTGTAACATGAAAAATGCGAGAACACCATGGGGTTATTATTAGTTCTGTCCCTGAACAACATTTGAAATAAGGAATTAGACACATGTGCAACATCGGGTATCTTTTTTTGCAACGTTTTCGCCACCAGGGCTTTATTTTTAAACAAATTCAGGACATTTTTCCAAGCTTCATGTCTGTGCTTTAGATTATTTAAGCTGAGGGGCATTACCCCACCTTCGTCATACCCCACGTCCTTGAATCTGTATTTAAAAAGCCACTGGATGGGGGAAAAAATCTAAAAAAAACAGGGGGGGGGGTTTCCCTGTTAATTCTTCCTCTTGATGGATTGTATACCCACATTTGAACACTAGACACTTTATCACCAACACCTGAAAGCAGAAAACACAAGTACAACACTTGGTATCTTTTTTGGGAAACGTTTCGCCTACACAGTGGCTTCATCAGTCTTTAAAGGGGGAAAATTGTTTTTGTTAGACAGCAGGAGCAGTGGCGACATATAGATGAGAATCAGCCCATCAACCTTGGAGAAATAGTTTGGGGGGTCAGCCCCTCAGCCCGGAAAAAAGAGTCCCCCTTCTATGGTCCGGTATGGGGCCGGGAAACATGATCATGAAGTCTTAAATTTGTCAAAGGGTTTGAGTTAGAAGATCTAGAAGACGTTGCAAGCAGAAAAGAAATGAGGAGCACTGCAGCAAGCCAAAGGGCCCCAAAGCTAGGCGGTCCCTCAAAACCCAAAACCCTTCATTGATAAGGGTAAAAGTCTAAGGGCATATCAATTACCCCCCCTTTTCAAGGGCTTTAAGCTACAGAAGTGGGGAAAACTCCCCCCTTCAGGGGGCCCAACCCGGGATTATCTCCCCCTTCCCCAAGGGGTTGACCCCCCCTCTAGTTCAGAGATTCCCCCCGAATAAAAATAATTTTACAATAATAATAAAATTAAAAAAATAATGACAATAATAATAATAATTAAAAAAACCCGTGGCGCGTTCTACGTCTCCTTGTTTTATTAAAATGTCGTGTCTGACTGCCAGGTCAGGTGTTGTAAAATTCCTGGGGGGCCAAAAACGGGGGTTGTAACTTTCCCGGGGGCCAACCCAGGTGTTGTAACTTCCTGGGTGCCAAACCAGGTGTTGTAACTTCCTTTGGGTTTCCAAAACCCGGTGGTAATTCGGGGGGCAAAGCCAAAATGGTTTTAAATTCCTGGGTGCCCCCAAAGGCCCGGGGGGGTTTGTAACTTTTCCCGGGTGCCAAGCCAAAGGTGTTGTAACTTTTCCCGGGTGCCAAGCCCGGTGTTGTAAATTCCTGGGTTTCCAACCCCCGGTGTTGCAACTTTCCCGGGTGCCAAGCCCGGTGGGTTTTGAATTTCCCGGGTGCCAAGCCAGGTGTTGTAAAAATTCCGGGGGGCCAAGCCAGGTGTTGTAACTTCCTGGGGGTTTCCAAGCCAGGTGTTTTAACTTCTGGGTGCCAAAACCAGATGTTGTAAATTCCTGGGGCCCAAACCAGGTGTTGTAATTCCCGGGTGCCCAAACAGGTTTTGTAAACTTCCCGGGTGCCAAACCCGATGTTGTAACTTCCTGGGTGCCAAAACCAGATGTTGTAACTTCCTGGGTTTTTCAAAAGGGCCCGGTGTTGTGATTCCTGGGTGCCAAGCCAGGTGTTGTTAAATTTTCCCGGGGGCCAAGGCAAGGGTTGTTTAACCCTTTCCCGGGTGCCAAGCCGGGGGTTTTAAACTTCCTGGGTGCAAACCAGGCTTTGTAACTTCTAGGTGCCAAGCCAGGGTTTCGTAATTCCTGGGTGGGCCCGCCCGGGGGTTGAACTTCCTGGGTGCCCAAAAGGGGCCAAGGGGGTTGTAATTCCTGGGTTTTCCGGAAAGGGGGTTTTTAACTTTTAGGTGCCAAGCCCGGTTCGTAATCCCGGGTTGGGCCCAAACCAGGTGTTGAACTTCCTGGGGTTTCCAAGCCAGGTGTTGTAAAAATTTCCCTTTGGGGGGGTTTTAAAACCCAAAGGGGGTTTTCCTTCCTGGGTGCCAAGCCAGGTGTTGTAAATTCCCGGGTGCCAAGGCCAGGTGTTGTTTTAAAATTCCTTTGGGGGCCAAACCCGGTGTTTGTAAATTCCCGGGTGCCAGCCAGGTGTTGTAAAATTCCCTGGGTGCCAAGCCAGGTGTTGAAAATTCCTGGGGTTTCCAAGCCAGGGGTTTTTTTAACTTTTTTGGTTTCCAAGCCCGGGGTTGTAATTCCTGGGTGCCAAGCCGGTGTTGTAACTTCCTGGGTTGGGCCCGGTTTTTAGGGGAAGGGTTGTAACCTTTTTGGGTGCCCCAAAACAGGGGTTGGGAACTTCCTGGGTGCCAGCCCGGCTTGTAACTTTCCCGGGGGCGGGTTTTTAATTTTGGGGGGGGGTAAAAAGGGGGGCCAAGCCAGGTGTCGTAAACCTGGGTGCCAAAACCCGGTGTTGTAACTTCCGGGTGCCAAGCCAAAGGGGTTTTTTAAATTCCTGGGTGCCCAAAAACCCGGTGTTGTAATTCCCGGGTGCCATGCCAGGGGTTGTAAAATTTTCCTGGGTGCCAAGCCAGGTGTTGTAACTTCCTGGGTGCCAAGCCAGGTGTTGTAACATCCTGGGTGCAAATCCAGGTGTTGTAATAATCTGGGTGCCAAGCCAAGTGTTGCAACATCTTGGTTACCAAGCTAGGTGTTGTAACATCCTGAGAGCCAAGACAGATGATGTAGCATCCTGGGTGCCAAGCCAGGTGTTGGAACATCCTGGATACCAAGTCAGTTATCGGAACATCCTGGGTACCAAGCCAGGAGTTGGAACATCCTGGGTACCAAGCCAAGTGCTGGAACATCCTAGGTACCAAGCCAGGTGTTGGAACATCCTGGGTACCAAGCCAGGCGTTGGAACATCCTGGGTTCCAAGCCAGGTGTTGGAACATCCTGGGTACCAAGCCAGGTGTTGGAACATCCTGGGTACCAAGCCAGGTGTTGGAACATCTTGGGTACCAAGCCAGGTGTTGGAACACTCTGGGTACTAAGCCAGGTGTTGGAACATTCTGGGTACCAAGTCAGGTGTTGGAACATCCTGGGTACCAAGCCAGATGTTGGAAAACTCTGGGTACTAAGCCAGGTGTTGGAACATTCTGGGTACCAAGTCAGGTGTTGGAACATCCTGGGTACCAAGCCAGGTGTTGGAGCATTGTGGGTACCAAACCAGGTGTTGGAACATCCTGGGTACCAAACCAGGTGTTGGAACATCCTGGCATAGCACCAATACCCTCAGTGCTGGTGCTGGCCCAGACCCAGCCCCACCCCCCAGCCCCAGTGCTGACCCAGACCCAGCCCCCAGCCTTACTGCCAGCCCAGACTCTCCTAGGGACACTACCCAAACCACCACAAAAACAGTAAATATACAACCATCATTGCACAAGACCGTGGCCCACAGTACAGATGTTGGAGAGGAGTCTCCTCCTTCCTCTACTGGGGAAAGTAGATGGAATCCAGGACGGGGTGGCCCTGGCTTGGATACTGAGGATTATAGTGCAGTCCCAGAACCTGCAGAAATTGACAACACACCTCCCAACAATTCTCAACCAAAGGTGAATTTGTGCAAATATTATGCTTGGGGCATCTGTAAGCATGGAATAACAGGGGAACAAAATGGGACATGCAACTTTGACCATCCCAAAAAATGTAGCGACCTCCTGTCTAAAGGAGTGTGTCGTTCTTCTTCCTGTACTTTCTTTCACCCAAAAATGTGCCACTCCTCGGTAATCCAGAAGCAGTGTTACAACATCGAGTGCCCTGCATACCATCTAAAAGGGACCAGGAGGCACAGACCCCACAAGACAAACAATAGTAGCTACGACAACCCAACTCCAGGTGATTTTTTAGTGGCAGGGAACGAAAAAAGAAAATGGAAGGAAATAACAAAAATAGTCCACCACCTTGGAGCCTTGTTGGACTGGAGGCGCAGCCAGTGGCCACCCATGGCCCTCCAGAATTATTACAACTACTGATGCCAATAACAAAATCCCCCCAACAAACACAGAATACAACCTCGTTCATATTTGCTAATATACAGGGCCTTAAGCCATCCACCAACAACAAAATACCTTTTATCAGTGGACTTCTAGTGGAGTCTAATGCAATTGTTTGCAGCCTTCACAGAGACTCACACAAAAGATCACTTTGACAGTGAAATATGGATAAGTGGTTACAACCTTTTTAGATGCGACAGAAAAAAACAGGCAACAAGGGGGGGTTGGCCTGTATGTCAAAGAGTCCCTTATCTGCACGGAGTTGCTGAACACCACAAATGAGGTAGTTGAAGTTCTATCAATAAAGATCGAGAACCAAAACCTAGTCATTGTGGTTGTATACAAGCCACCAGATGCAACCTCCCAACAGTTCAAGGAACAGCTACTGAAAATCGATTACTGTTTGGAAAACCTTCCAGCTCCATCCCCAAACATCTTACTGCTTGGTGATTTCAACCTAAGGTATACAAAATGGAAGAATGTAGCAAATAATGTTATAGCTGAAAAACATCCCCGGAGGTAGCGCAGATGAAAGGTCACACACACATGAGCTACTAAGTCTCTGCGAAAAACACACCTTAAGCCAGCAGATAGTGGAGCCAACAAGACTAGAAAACACACTTGACCTTATCTTCACAAATAATGAGGACCTGATAAGACACATAAGAATATCAAAAACAACTAATTCCGATCACAATCTAATCGAAGTCCAGACGTACATGCATAGGGGTCCTGAACAACAGAATGCATGTACCTGTGAAGGTGTCTTCACAAAATACAATTTCAACAAACAAGAACATCAACTGGGACCAGGTAAACCATGTCCTAAACGAAAACATGTTGGGAAGATGTCTTAAATGACATGGACCCAAACCAGTGCCTTGAAAGGATCAACTTCCTGGCAGCCGAAGCATGTTCTAGGCATATTTCCCTAACAAAGAAGAAGAGCAGGAGTAAACTGGAGAGAAAAAGACGCTCCCTCTACAGAAGACGACGAAGAGTCACTGAGCTCCTCAGGAGTGCTAGAATATCTGATACACGAAGGGAGGCGCTGACCAGGGAAGTGGAAACTATCGAACTTAAGCTAAATGACTCTTACAGGAACCAGGAGAGGCAGGAGGAGCTTAAAGCTATTAGTGAAATTGAAAGAAATTCAAAATATTTCTTTTCATATGCCAAAAACAAGGCAAATACCACATCTAGTATCGGGCCCTTACTCAGACAGGATGGGACTTACACAGACGACAACAAGGAAATGAGTGAAATATTGAAATCCCAGTACGACTCTGTGTTTAGTGAACCACTAATCGGTCTGAGGATCGACGACCCAAATGATTTCTTCATGAATGAGCCTCAAAACTCCATAAATGTATGCCAGATTTTCCGACATTACCCTAACTCCGATAGATTTCGAAAAAAGCCATTGACAACATGCCTATGCACTCAGCCCCGGGCCCAGACTCGTGGAACTCTGTTTTCATTAAGAACTGCAAGAAACCCCTCTCGCGCGCCCCAAGTACACTATGGAGGAGGAGCTTGGACATGGGTGAAATTCCACAGTCATTTAAAACAACGGATATAGCCCCACTCCATAAAGGTGGCAGCAAAGCATTAGCTAAGAACTATAGACCAATAGCTCTGACATACCACATCATAAAAATCTTTGAAAGAGTGCTAAGAAGCAGGATTGCAATCACCTGGATTCCCAAAATCTGCACAATCCAGGGCAACATGGGTTCAGAGCAGGTCGCTCCTGCCTCTCACAACTACTGGATCACTATGACATGGCCTTGGATGCACTGGAAGAAAATCAGAATGCAGATGTAATATACACAGACTTTGCAAAAGCATTTGACAAATGCGATCATGGCGTAATAGCCCATAAAAATACGTGCTAAAGGATAACTGGGAAAGTGGGGAGATGGATCTTCAACTTCCTAACAAATCGAACACAAAGAGTAGTGGTCAACAGAGTTAAATCGGAGGCTGCCATAGTGAAGAGCTCTGTTCCACAAGGCACAGTACTCGCCCCCATCTTATTCCTTATCCTCATATCAGACATAAACAGAGATATACACCACAGCACCGTATCATCCTTTGCGGATGATACTAGGATCTGCATGAGGTTGTCCCTCAGCTGAGGACGCGGTTACCCTCCAAGAAGACATAAAACAAAGTTTTCCAGTGGGCAACGGTAAACAATATGATGTTCAATGGGGGACAAATTCCAACTACCCGTTATGGAAAACTGGAGGAGATTTAAAAACTAGAACAGAGTATACTAAATACGACTCCGGCCATAAATAGAGCGGAAAAATAATGTAAGGAAAACCCGGTGGTAGTAACGTCTGAGGATCTCACTTTCAAGGATCACAACAGTGCCACGATCGCACGTGCAAAGAAAAATGATAGGATGGATAATGAAACTTTCAAAACGAGAGATGCCAAGCCCATGATGATCCTTTTCAAATCACTTGTTCTCTCTAGGCTGGAATACTGCTTTTACATTAACATCTCCCTACAAAGCAGGTGAATCGCAGATCAGAAAAGTGTACAAAATCCTTTACGCACGTATAAGTTCTGTCAAGCACCTTAACTACTGGGAACGCTTGGAAGCACTTGACTTGTACTCGTTGGAACGCAGGAGGGAGAGATATATCATAATCTACACTTGGAAAATCTTGGAAGGAATGGTCCCAAATCTGCACACAGAAATCACTCCCTACGAAAGTAAAAGATGGGCAGGCGATGCAAAATGCCGCCAAAAAAAAAAGTAGGGGCACCATTGGTTTCACTAAGAGAAAACACCATAAGTGTCCGGGGCCCAAAACTGTTCAACAGCCTCCCATCAAGCATTAGGGGAATTGCCAATAAACCCCTGGCTGCCTTCAAGAGAGAGTTGGACAGATACCTAAAGTCAGTGCCGGATCAGCCGGGCTGTGGCTCGTACGTCGGACTGCGTGCGGCCAGCAGTAACAGCCTAGTTGATCAGGCCCTGATCCATCGGGAGGCCTGGTCATGGACCGGGCCGCGGGGGCGTTGATCCCCGGAATAACCTCCAAGTAACCTCCAGGTAACCAGGATACCTAGCCAGGTGTTGGAACATCCAGGGTACAAAGCCAGGTGTTGGAACATCCTGGGTACCAAGCCAGGTGTTGGAACATCCTGGTTACCAAGCCAGGTGTTGGAACATCCTGGGTACCAAGCCAGGTGTTGGAACATCCTGGGTACAAAGCCGGTGTTTGGAACATCCTGTGAACCAAGCCCAGGTGTTGAACCCCTTGGGATACCAAGTCCAGGTGTTGGTAACATACTGGTAATAAACCGGTGTTTTGGAACATTCTGGGTACCCAAGACCAGAGTGTTGAACATCCTGGGATACCAAAGCCAAGTGATTTGGAACCATCCTGGGCAACTAACTAAGTGTATTTTGGAACATCCAGGAACCAAGTCAGGTGTAGGAACATCCTGGGTACCAAGCCCAGGTGTTTGTAACATCCAGGGTACCAAGCCCAGGTGTTGGAACATCATGGGTACCCAGCCAGAGTTGGAATACATACCTGGGTACCAAGCCAGGGAGTTGGAAACATTTTTGGGTACCCAAACCAGTGTTGGGAACATCCTGGGTACCAACCCAGGATGTTTGAACATCCTGGATACCAAGCCAGGCGTTGGAAACATCCAGGGTTACTAAGCCAGGTGTAGGAAGGAACATCCTGGGTACCCAAGGCACGATGTTATGGAACATCCTGGGTACCACGCCAGGTGTTGTGAAACATCCTCGGTACCAAGCCCAGTGTTGGAACATCCTGGCGGTACACAAGCCCAGGTGTTGGAACAACCTGGTAACCCAAGCCATGTTTTATGAACCATCATGGGGTGCCACGCCAGGTGTTTGGAACATCCTGGGTACCAAGCTCAGGAGTTGGGAAACATACATGTGTACGCTAAGCCAGGTGTTGGAACATTCTGGGTACCAAGCCAGGTGTCTGAACATTTCTGGGTAATAAGCCGGTGTATAGGAACATTTCTGGGGTACCAAAACCAGGTGTTGGAACATCCTGGGTAGCAAGCCAGGTGTTTGGAACATCCTGGGAACCAAGCCAGGCTGTTGGAACATCCTGGTTGCCAAAGCCAGGTGTTGGAACATCCTGGGTTACCAAGCCAGGTGTTGGAAACATTCTGGGTACCAAGCCAGCGTTGGAAACATTCTGGTACCAAGCCAGGTGTTCTGGATACATTCTGGGTAATAAGCTCAGGTGTTTGGAAACTTCTGGGTAACAAGCCAGGTGTTGGAACCATGTCTGGGTACCGAAGCCAGGTGTTGAACATCCTGGTACCAAGCCAAGTGATTGGATACATCCTGGGCACTAAGACAAGTGTTTTGGAACACCTGGGTAACAAGGTCAGGTGTTTGGAACCTCCTGGTTACCAAGCCAGGTGTTTTGAACACCCTGGGATACAGCTAAGCCAGGTGGTTAGAACATCCAGTTTACGCAAACCAGGTGTTGGAACATTCCTTGTACCAAGCCAGGGTTTGGAACATTGGTGGGTACCAACCAGGTGTTGGAACATCCAGGGGTACCAAACCAGGTGTTGGAGCATTCCTGGGTACCAAACCATGTGTTGGAAACAACCTGGATACCAAGCCAGCTTGGAACATCCAGGTACTAAGCCATGTTTGGAACATCCTGGGTACCAAGCCAGGTGATGGAACATCCTGGGTACCAAGCGCCACGAGTGTTGGAACATCCTTCTGGTACCAAGCCAAGGTGTTGGAACATCCTGGGTAATAACCAGGTGTTTTGGAACATACAGGGTTTCCAAGCCTAGGTCCTTGGGAACATCCTGGGTACCAAGCCAGGTGTTGTAACATCCTGGGTACCCAAGCCAGTGTTGGAACAACCTGGGTAGCCTAAGTCGAGGTGTTGGAACATCCCTGCGTGCAAAGCAGTTTTGAACATCCTGGTACTAAGCCAGGGGATTTGGATACATCCGGGGTACCAACCAGGTGTTGGAAATCACGTACAAAGCCAGGTGTTGGAACATCCTGGTCTAAAGCCAGGTGTTGGGCAACATCCTGGTGCCAAGTCAAGGTGTTGGAACATCCTTGGTACTAAGCCCAGCGTTTGTAACATCGTGAGGTACCAAGCCAGGTGTTGGAACATCCTGGGTACCAAGTCGGTTGTTAAACATCCTGGATACCAAGTTCAGGTTTTTGAAACATCCTGGGTACCAAGCCCAGGTGATGGAACAACCATTTAAAGTAAGCCAGTGTTGGAACATCCCTGGGTACTAAGCCAGGTGTTGGAACAATCCTGGGTACCAAGCCAGGTGTTGGAACGATTCCTCGGTAACCAAGCCAGGTAGGTTGGATACACCTGGGTACTAAGCCAGGTGTTTGGAACACTACTGGGTTTCCAAGCCAGGTGTTAGACATTCCTGGGTACCAAGCAGGTGTTGTAACATCCTGGGACCTAAGCCAGGTTGTTGAACATCCTGGGGTACCAAGCCAGGTGTTGGAACATCCTGCGTGCTAACCAGGTGTTGGGAACCATCCTGGGTACCAAGCCCAAGCCAGGTGTTATGGAACATCCCCTGGGAAACCAAGCCAGTGTTTGGAACAATCTGGGTACCAAGCCAGGTGTTGGAACATCAATGGGTACTAAGCCAGGTATTTGGAACATCCTGCGTACCAAGCCAGGTGAGGAAATCACGGGTACCAAGCCATTTTAGTTTTGGGACCACTCTCTGGTACTAACCAGGTATTGGAACATCCTGGGTGCCAAGTCAGGTGTTTAGAACTCCCTTGGTACTAAGCCCCCCCCCAGTTGTTTTGGAACCATTTCGTGATACTAACCAGAGTTGGAAACATCCTGGGTACCAAGTCAGGTGTGAAACATCCTGGTTACCAAGTCAGGAGTTTGAAACATTCTGGGTACCAAGCCATGTGATGGTAACATACCTGGGTACCAAGCCAGGGTGTCCGCCACATCCTGGGTACCAAGCCAGGTGTTTGGAAACATCCTGTGTACCCACCGATGTGTTGGAACATCCTCGTACCAAGCCATATGTGGAACATCCCTGGGTACAAAGCCAGGTATTGGAACATCCTGGGTACCAAGCCAGTGTAGGAACATCCTGGGTACCAAATCCAGGGTGTTGGAACATCCTGGGTACCAAGCCGGATTGGAACATACAGGGTGCCAAGCAAGGTGATAGAACATCCTGGGTCCCCAGCCAGGTTTTGGAACATCCTGGGGTTACCAAGTCCAGGTGGTATGGAACATCCTGGGTACCAAGCCAGTGTTGAACATACCTTGGTCCCTAAGCCCGTGTTGGATACATCCGTGGTGTACCCAAGCCAGGTGTTCGAACATCCTGGGTACTAAGCCAGGTTTTCTTGGAAACACGTCCTGGGTGCCAAGCCATGTGATGGAACATCCTGGGTAACAAGCCAGGTGTTTTGGAACAATCCTGGGTTCCAAAGCCAGGTGTTGGAACATCCTGGGTATCCAAGCCAGGTGTTGGCGAAACATCCTGGGAACCTAGCCAGGTGTTGGAACATCCTGGGGGGGGGTGATGCCAACCAGGTGTTGTAACATCCGGGTACCAACCAAGTGTTTTGTAACATCCTGGTAACAAGCCAGGTGTTTGGACCCGATCCTGGTAACCAAGCCAGGTGTTGGAAGCATCCTGGGTACCATCAAGGTGTTGAAACATCCTGGTTACCAAGTCAGGTGTTGTGAACATCCTGGGTACCAAGCCCCCCATGTGGCTGTAACATCCTGGGTACAACCAGGTGTCCCGCCAAACATCCCTTGTTAACCAAGCCAGGTGTTTGGAACATCCTGTGTACCAAGCCATGAGGTTTTGGAACATCCTCGGTACCAAGCCCAGATGTTGGAAACAACCTGGGTACCAAGCCAGGTATTGGAACATCCTGGGTACCAGCCAGGTGTTGGAACATCCTGGGTACCAAGCCAGGTGTTGGACACCTTCTGGGTACCAAGCCGGTGTCGGAACATTCCCTGGGAAATAAGCCAGGTGGTTGGATACATTCAGGTACCAAACCCCCGTGTTGGAAACATCCTGGGTACAAGCCAGGTGTTTGGAACACCTGGGTACACAAGCCAAGGTTTGGAACATCCTGGGTGCCAAGCCAGGTGTTTTGGGAACAACCTAGGTACCAAGCCAGTGTGTTTGGAAACATTCTGGTACCAAGCCAGGCGTTGGAAACATTCTGGGTACCAAGCCCAGTGTTGGAACATTCCTGGGTAAGTAATCCAGGTTTTGGACATACTGGGTATCAACCAGGTGTTGGCACATTCTGGGTACCGAAGCCAGGTGTTTTGGAACATCCTTGGCTACCAAGCCAAGTGTTGGAACATCCTGGGCACTAGACAATGTTGGAACATCCTGGGTAACCAAGTCAGGTGTTGGAATACCTGGTTACCAAGCCATGTTTGAACATCCTGGGTACCAAAGCCAGGTGTTTGAAACATCCTAGGTACCAACATGTGTTGGAATCATCCTGGGTACCAACAGGTGTTTGGAACATTTGGGTACCAAACAGGTGTTGGAAACAATCCCCTGGTACCAAACCAGGTGTTGGAGCATCCTGGGTACCAAACCAGTGTATTGGAACAATCCTGGATACCAAGCCAGGCGTTTGGAACATCCTGGGAAATAAGCCAGGTGTTGGAACATCCTGGGTACCAATCCAGGTGTTGGAACATCCCTGGGTACCAATCCAGGGGTGTTTGGCACATCCTCGGTACCACGGCCAGGTGTTGGAACATCCTGGGACTAAGCCAGGTTGTTGGAACAATACTGGGTTTTCCAAGCCAGGTCTTGGAACATCCTGGGTAACCAAGGCCAGGTGGTTGAAAACATCCTGGTTACCAAGCCAGGTGTTGGAACTCCGGGTACCAATTCAGGTGAGGGAACAATCCTCTGCGTGCCTAAGCCAGTTGTTTGAACATCCTGGTTTACTAAGCCAGGTTAATTGAACATCCTGGGTACCAACCAGGTGTTGGAAATCACGGGTACAAAGCCCAGGAGTTGGAAAACATCCAGGTTACTAAGCCTAGGTGTTGGAACATCCTGGTTAGCCCAAGTCAGGTGTTGAACATCCATGGTACTAAGCCAGGTGTTGGAACATCGTGAGTACCAAGCCAGGAGTTAGAACATCCAGGGTACCAAGTCAGGTGTTAAACATCCTGGTTACCAAGTCCAGGTGATTGAATCATCCTGGTACCAAGCCAGGTGTTGGAACATCCTGGGAAACTAAGCCATGTTGGAAGACATCTGGTACTACGCCAGGTGTTGGATACATCCTGGGTACCAAGCCAGGTGTTGGAACATCCTCGTGTACCAAGCCAGTGTTTGGACAACCTGGGTACTAAGCCAGGTGTTTGGAACATACTGGTGCCAAGCCAGGTGGTTTTTGGACATCCTGGTTACCAAGCCAGGTGTTGTTAAACATCCTGGGTACCAAGCCAAGGTGATGGAACATCCTGGGTACCAAGCCATGTGTTTGGAACATCCTGCCGTGCTAACGCCAGGTTGTTTGGAACATCCATGGTACCAAGCCAAGCCAGGTGTTTGGAACATCTGGTAACCAATCCAGGTGTTTGGAACATTCTGTGTACCAAGCAGGTGTTTGGAACATCATGGGTACTAAGCCCATGGTATTGGAACATCCTGCTAACCAAACCAGGTGTTGGAAATCACGGGTAACCAAGCCAGTTGGTTGGAACATCCTGGTAATAAGCCAGGTGTTGGAACATCCTGGGTGCCACTTCAGGTGTTTAAACATCCTTAGTACTAAAGCCAGGAGTTGGAAAAAACATCGTGAGTACCAAGCCAGGTGTTGGAACATCCTGGGTACAAAGTCAGTGTTTTGAAAACATCCGGTTACCAAGTCAGGTGTTATGAACATCCTGGGTACCCAGCCATGTTTGAACATCCTGGGTTACCAAGCCAGTGTCCCAACATCTGGGTACAAGCCAGGTGTTTGGAACATCCAGTGTACCAACCATGTGTTTGGAACATCCTCGTAACCAGCCATATGTTGGAACATCCTGGGTACCAAGCCAGGTATTGGAACATCCTGGTACCAAAGCCAGGTTTTGGAACATACCTGGGTACCAAGCCAGGTGTTGGAACATCCTGGGTACCAGCCAGGTATTGGTACATACTGGGTTGCCAAGCTAGGTGTTCGAACATCCTGGGTCCCAAGCCAGGTGTTTGGCACATCCTGGGTACCAAGCCAGGTGTATGGAAACAATTACCCTGGGTACCAAGCCAGGTTGAAGAACATCTTGGTACAAGCCAGGTGTTTTGGAACATCCTGGGTACCAAGCCAGGTGTTCGAACATCAGGGTACTAAGCCAGGGGTTTTTGGAACGTCCTGGGGTGCCAAGCCAGGAGTTGGAACCATTCCAGTTTACCAAAGCCAGTGTTGGAACATCCTGGTGCCAAGCCAGGTTGTTTTGGAACGATCCCAGGGTACCAAGCCAGGCTGTTGGAACATCCCTGGGTAACCAATGGGATCCAGGTGTTGGAAACATCCTGGTTGCCAAGCCAGGGATGGTACATCCAGGGTACCAAGCCAGGTGTAGGAACCACCTGGTTGCCAAGCCAGGTGGTTTGGAAACATCCTGGGTTACCAAGCCAGGTGTTGGAACATCCCTGGGTCCCAGCCAGGGTTTGGAACATCCTGGGTACCAAGCCAGGTGTTTGAACATCCTGGGTACCAAGCCAGGGTGTTTGCAACATCCTGGTTGCCAAGCCAGGTGATGTAACCTCCTCTGGATACAGAAGCATTGTTGTTTTAGGTCGTGGAAGCGCCTACTGAAAAGTGTTTACCAGTGTTAGATTATTTCCCCTCATAAAAAAATAGTAATAGAAATGATAATACTATCAATAATAATAATACTAATATCAATTAATAATAATATAAAAATAATAATAATGTTGATAATAACAACTCCCAATAAACTACTACGTAATAGTCCCCCTTTTATCTCTACCGTACAAGTACAAAACGTAAAAGAGAACCCACCCAGCCATCAATTTACCGATTAACCTCTTCAGGATGTGTTGTTTGGTACCCAGGATGGTTTGTTATGTTGGTACCTCAGGATTGTGTGGGATGTTGTTTACCCAGGAATGTGTGGTATGTATGGGGACCCAGGATGTGTGGGTATGTTGGACCCAAGATTGTGTGGTATGTTGGGTACCCAGGATGTGTGGGTATGTTTGGTAACCCAGGATGATGTGGTTATGTTGGTATCCAGAATAGTGGGTATTTGGTACCCATGATGAGTTGGGTGCCCATGATAAAGTGTGGTAGCCACCCAGGATGTGTTGGTACCCAAGGATGGTTTGACTGTGGAGTACCCAGGAATGTGTGTTGTGGTATACCCAGATGTTGTGGGTATGGTAAGTAACCAGGAAGTGTAGTTATGGTAGAACCCAGGATGATGTAATGGTAGAACCCAGGATGTGAGAGTATTTGGAACCCCAGGATGTGTGGGTGTGTTGAACCCAGGCTGTGTGGGTGTGTGGGTGGTACCCAGGTGTGTTGTGGGTGTGGAGGTACCAAGGATGTTGTGGGTGTGGTAGCACC
Source organism: Cherax quadricarinatus (assembly GCF_026875155.1). Classification (NCBI taxonomy): domain Eukaryota; kingdom Metazoa; phylum Arthropoda; class Malacostraca; order Decapoda; family Parastacidae; genus Cherax; species Cherax quadricarinatus. The sequence goes on along the minus strand of NC_069437.1, from coordinate 7,390,667 downwards.
CAGATGTGTGGGTAAGGAAATACCCAGGATGTGTATTATGTAAGAAACCCAGGATGTGAGTGTATTGTACCCAGGATATGTGGATGTGTTGGTACCCCAAGATGTGGTGCTGTGTGGTACCCAAGATGTTGGTGAGTGTATTATAACCCAGGATGAGTGGGTAAGGTAGTACCCAGGATATGTAGTTTTAAGGTAGAAAATCCCAGGATAGTGTAGTTATTGGTAAACCCAGGATTTGTGTGTGTTTATGGTACCCAGGATGTGTGGGAGTGTATGGTACCCAAGGGATGTGTGGGTTTGTTTGGTACCCAGGATGTGGTTGGTTGTGGTGTGGTGGTACCCAGATGTTGTGGGTGTGGTGGTAACCCAGGATTTGGAGTGGATGTGGTGGAACCCAGGATTTTGTTTTGGTTGATGTGGTTACCCAGGATGTCAGTGTTGGTACCCAATTTGTGGGTGGTGGTAGTACCCAGGATGGTGTGGGAATGGGAGTACCCCGGATGTTGTAGATAATGTGTAGAACGAACCCAGGATGTGTAGAGTTTGGTAGAACCCCAAGATTGTGAGTGTATTGTACCCAGGTATGAGTGGGTGGTGTTGTACCCATGATGAGGTGGGTCCTGGTGGTACCTAGGAATTGTGGTGGTGTGTGGTACCCAGGAATATGTGGTGTGGTAGTACCCAGGATGTGAGGGTTAAATGGTAGTACACAGGCTGGGGGGGTTTTTTATTTTGTAGATATGGTAAACCCAGTGATGTGTATTTTATGGTAGAACCCAGAATGTTAAGTGAATTTGGAAACCAGAATTTGGAGTGTATGGAACCGCAAGAAGGTGTTGGCCCATTGTGTGGTACCTAAGAATGAGTGAATGTTGTAAGTTACCCAGGATGTGTGGGTATGGTAGTACCCAGGGGAAAGTGTTTAGTTATGGAAGAACCCAGATGTGTATTATGGTAGAACCCAGATGTGAGTGTATAGGAACCCATGAATGTGTGGTGTGTTGGTACCCAGGATGTTGGATGTAGGTAGAACCCAGGATGTGTGTGGGTGCTGGTAACCAGGGATGTTGGGTGAGGTAGTACCCAGGAGTTTGGGGTATGGTAAGTAACCCAGGATGTGGTAGTTATGGTAGAACCCAGGATGTGTAGATTTAAGGAAGAACCCATGAATGTGAAGTGTATAGGAACCCATGATTAATGTGGGTGAGTTGGTACCCAAGATGTGTTGGCTGGGTGGTAACCCAAGATGTGTATGCGTGTTGTAGTACCCAGGAAGTGTTGGTATGGTAGTAAACCAGGATAAGTAGAAAAAGGTAGAACCTAGGATTGTGTAGTTATGTAGAACCCAGGGATGTGTGTGTTTGGTCCCCAGGATGTGTGGGTTGGTGTACCCAGGATATGTGGTGGTGGTGGTACCCAGGATTTGTGGAAGTGGAGGTACCCCTGATGTTTTGGGTGTTGGGGAACCCAGGATGTGGTGAGTGTTGGTACCCAGAATGAAGTGGGTGTGGTTAGTACCCATGATGTGTGGGAATGGAGTACTCCGGATGTTTAGTTATGGTCGAAACCCAGGTTGTGCAGTTATGGTATAACCAAGGATGTGAGTGAATTGGTACCCAGGATGTGTGGATAGTTGGTACCCAGGATGTGTGGGTCTGGGTGGTACCTAGGATGGTGTGTGGTGTTGTGGTACCCATGAATGTTGTGGGTGTGGGAATACCCCAGGATTTTGGGTATGGTAGTACCCAGGATGTTTAGTTATGGAGTACCCAGATGTGTAGTTAAGGTATGAACCCCAGGATGTAGTGTCTTGGTAACCCAGGATGTGTGGGTGTGATGTACCCAAGAGGAGTGGCCTGGAGGTGGTACCCAAGATGTGTTGAGTGTTGTAGTACCCACCCAGGATGTTTTGGGGTATGGTAGTACCTGGATAAGTATTTATGGTATAACCCCAGGATGTGTTAGTTAGGTAGAGCCCCGCAGGAATGTGGTGTGTGTTTGGTACCCAGGATGTGTGGGTGTGATGGTAACCCAGGATTGTTGGTGTATTAGATCACAGTATCCCTGACGAACCCACCTGCAGTAACGCTCAAACACTTAACAAACCTAGTTGAAACTAGTAAAAGACATTGTACAAAAGGCAACAAGTGCGGCAATACCGCAATTTTTGAAAGAAATTCCCGAAATTTATAAGCGTATTCCCTATAGTGAAATAACCAGATTTACTTATCGACGAGAGTATCAATACTTTTAAAATCATAATCTAACATTGTCTATCGTTGTTGTCCTAACCATTTTGTCCCAAACCTGTGACCTGTATGTATTCTATCATGTGTCCAACTCCTGTGACTGATGTAATGTCTATTCACATGTTCCTCCTGTGACTGTTGTATGTCTAATCATGTGTCCATCCTGTGAAACTGTTGTATTCTATCATGTTGTCCATCTGTGACTGTTGTAATGTCTATCAATGTTGTCCCATCCTGTGACTGATGTATGTCTATCAAGTTCCAATCCTGTGACTGTTGTATGTTCTATCATTGTCCCATCCTGTGACTGTTTGTCAAAAATGTCTATCATGTGGTCCATCCTGTGACCGTTGTATTGTCTATCCATGTTGTCCAATCCTGTGACTGTTGTAATGTCCAATCATGTGTCCATCCTGTGACTGTTGTAATGTCTATCATGTGTCCATCCGTTGACTGTTGTATGTCTATCATGTGTCCATCCTGGTGACAGATGTATGTCTATTCAAGTTGTCCATCCTTGGTGACGTTGTATGTCTAACAATGTGTCCATCCTGTGGACTGTTGTAATGTCTATCATGTGTCCCCATCCTTGAACTGTTTTGTAATGTCTATCATGTGTCCCATTCCTGTGACTTTGTATGTCTATCATGTCCATCCTGTGACAGATTTATTCTAATCCAATGTGTCCCATCCCATGAGTTGTATGTCTTATTCATGTGTCCAATCCTGTGACTGTTTGTATTCCTATCATGTGTCCCCATTCCTGTGACTGTTATATGACTATCATGTGTCCATCCTGGTGACTGTTGTATGTCTACCATTTGTCCCATCCTGTGTACTGTTGTATGTTCAACTCATTGTCCATCCCTGTGACCTGTTGTATGTCCCTATCAATGTGTCCATCGATGGACTGTTTTATGTCTATTATGTTTGTCCATTCCTGTGCTGTTTGTATGTCTAACAAGTGTCCATCCAGTGACTGGTTGTATGTCTATCATGTGTCCATCCTGTACTGTTTGTAATGTCTAGTCATGTGTCCATCCTGTGACTGTTGTATGTCTATCATGTGTCCATCCTGTGACTGTTGTATGTCTATCATGTGTCCATCCTGTGACTGTTGTATGTCTATCATGTGTCCATCCTGTGACTGTTGTATGTCTATCATGTGTCCATCCTGTGACTGTTGTATGTCTATCATGTGTCCATCCTGTGACTGTTGTATGTCTATCATGTGCCTATCGTATAGCTGTTGTATTATCTTGTATTTATCCTTCAAGTATACTGTGATCATCCTCAGTGTTCAGGGATGTATGCATGCATAAATGTATATTGTGTCTGTATGCAAGAATGCATGCATAAATGTATATGATACATGTAACCTTACCAGTACTACTAACATCTACAACACCGCTACCACCATTACCACCACTATAAAACCACCATCATTAGCCATCTCTAAAACAGCCACCTCCCTTTCCCTGATGCCTCAACCATCACCACCACCAGAAACGACCTACACACACACACCACACACACACACACACACACACACACACACCACACACACACCACACACATATGGTTAATCACGCCAAAATGCAAAGTCATGACAGACAGGAAGGGCACAGAAGACCACACGACAGAGTCTAGGCTAGGTGGCCAAAGACTGCAAACCTCACTCAGAGAAAGATTGGGGTGAGTATAACACAGCATGTCTCCGGAAGCACACATCAATCGATAACTGCTGCAGCAACTAGGGCCTGGCAAACACTGAAACAGCATTCCGACACCTTAGTATAGGAATCATATCAAGACACTGTACACCGTTATGTAGCCATACTGGAGTATCAGCACTGTTTGGAACCCGCACTGATAAGCACGTCAGAAACTAGAGGAATGTCAGGTTTGCAACAAGGTTAAGTATCCAGAGCTAAGGGGAATGTCCTTGAAGAAGATTAGGAAATCGGCTACGAACTGGTCAAGGCAGGAGGGTCTGGGGGTGACATGATAAAGAATATAAAACTACTGGTGGAATAGACAAGGTGGACAAGCGGTGTTCAGGGAGGGGACACGAAACAAGTAGGCCAGAATTGGAAGTTGAAGACACAAAATGATGTCAGAGAGCTTAGTAGGAAGTATTTCTTCAGTCATGAGTTGTAAGGCAGTGAATAGCCTAGAAATGACGTAGTGGAGGCAGGACCATACACAGTTTTAGAGCGAGTTTGATAAAGTCATGGAGGTCAGGGAGAGAGAGGGTCTAGTAGCAACCGGTGAAGAGCGGGGCAGGGAAGCTAAGACTGCGACCTGCAACCACAAATAGGGGGAGTTACAAATAGGTGAGTACACATACACACACACACACAGTCACACACACCACACCACAACACACGACACACATATATATATTTATTATTATTTATGCTATGTAATCCTTATATATATATATATATATATATATATATATATATATATATATATATATATAATATTATATATATATATATATATATTATATATATATATATATATATATATATAATATATTAATATATATATATAACAGTATATATATACATATATGAACTAATTTAAAATTAAGCCCTTTATAAAATTTTCTCTTATACGTATACGTTTAAAGATATATATATATTTTTCATTTATGTTAATGTAAAAATTAATAATTTTGTACCAAAAGAACCTTAGAAAACTTACCTTACGTTATTATAACAAGCGCAATTTAATTTACCCTAATCCAACTAAATATATTTTAGATAAGTTTATAATAATTTAATAATAAACAGACACAATGAAAATATATTTTTTTAGTTGGGTTCAGAATGATTTTTGCGAAATTATTGAATGTACAAATTTTCGCTTGCCTTATATAGTTGATATTTAAGCCAAAATAGCATGATATATATATATATATATATATAATATATATATATATATATATATATATATATATATATATATATATATATATATATATATAATATATATATATGTATATATATATATATATTATAAGGCACCACCTCTGGAACTGTCCTGGGGACCTTCATCCTCAGAGAAAAAAATAAACTTGCTTCAGGGAAAACTCAAGGTTCTCCCTGAAGCTGTTTGAATATTCTTTTCTCCTACCACCCCCTATATTTTATATTCTGTGTGAACTTTATATAAAGACAAAATACATTGACAAAAATACAATAGAGAGTAGAACAACATAGATAACTCAGAGCTACATCTCGAATACTTCGTCCAGCTCCCCAGCGTGTGTGTGTGTGTGTGTGTGTGTGTGTGTGTGTGTGTGTGTGGTGTGTGTGTGTGTGTGTGTGTACATATGTTTACACAAATCAACAATGTTGGGTGCTAGAAGCCCTATAAGTATACTGTGAAACCTGTCATCGGGAGCGCCTCTATAGCTGTGACCACGTCAGCACCAACACCCACACGTTTTCCCCCCTAAAACACTTGTGTTACTGTGCGTCGCAGCCATAACAGTGTCACTCAGTGCCACTTCTCACTGTTCGTCTACATCACAAACTTCTTATCCTTGACAGTGAAATTGTAAGAAATGCAAGAATGCTTGAATGCTTGTTTCAACCTCTTATATAGGCTGCTTTTCAGTACGACCTAAATTTTGACGAGTAGAACGATGGATAGATTCTCGTAGCACGATTGATAGGACTGTCTTGTTGCACATTCAACAGTCTATCGCCTAAAACGAACGAAACACAGGAAAACCTTTCGATTATTGTTCAGTATACAACTCCACACATTCACGGCTCCCATACGCGCGTATCATCAATGACATCCTCTGTGGCGCTGGTGAGGACATACACACAGCGGTACTACACACCACTGGCACCCTGAGCCTGCAGATGAAATAATGGCACCCGATTGGAAAATTGGTGGACAAGGGCAGTTACGCAACTGACTGATACAGGAGCTGGGACAGCAGAGGGTGAGGGGCGGGCAAGGGAGAGGAGGGGAGCAGTGGGTGGAGAGGAGCATAGGGGATGAGTGGGAGCAAGATAGGGTGAAGAAATTCTCACATTCCTGGAGCAATTGCGTTATTGGCTCCCAGGGAAAGGGTAGGAGGGAGAGGCGTGAGAGAAAATGACGACAGAAAAACACCCATGAAACAAGAGCAAGCAACAAAGAGTAAAAGAGAGAGCCAGTCATATAAGACATGATGGAAGCTCTTCAGAGCTAGCAGCTCACCCGTCCACATGTCTACTGGAAGAGGAACAGACACAACACAATGGTTGCAACAATTCACACTTTAGAGAGGAAATTTTAGGTGACGTTTCGGTCCGTTCCGGACGATTATAAGGTAACAGCTCAGGAAGAAAATGAGAAGTAACCCAGAAAGCAGAACAGAAGAAGAGGCAAGAAGAAAGTCAGAAGACAAGGTCAGGAGGTGAATAGCAGTAGTAAGAGGAATGAATACCAATAACTACCGTGCTGACTGGGGTCACCTAATGACCTCAATTGTTTTTATCCCGTTATGAATCATTTATTATATATTCTACATTTTTTGCGAGTATTGTTATTAGATATCAGTTACTATGGTAAAAAAAAGTGGCAGGAGCGTTGCCTGCCTCGACTGAGCTACCATGTTTAACACGATTACTGTTTGACGTAGTTAGCGTGCCTGATCTGTACAGTTTATGTTATCTTTGTAATAACGAGGTGTCACCATACCTGTTATAACGTGCCTATCATACTGGAACACGCATTCAAGTGGAGAGGATTCCTGGCTTAAATACCAGAATAACAGAAATACTTGATATTGTGGTAAACTTTACTATAAACCTATTTTCGCTCTGGGCAAAGCTTTATCAAGTCTTGCTGGAAAAACTTCGTCTATAACAAAGCTTTGCTCTACAATACATGTCATTCCACCACACTCGTAGGCAATACCTTCCATCCTACGCCACAATCCTCAAGTAGTGCAACAATTTAGTAACAGTATAACTGTGACCACTTGAACACAGTGTCTCACACCTCTATAACGTCTACAAACACACTAAACCACCACTGTGGCTTCACACATGCTTGTCTCTGACGCACTTATACTTGATATTTTGTTTCCTGCACACCAACCAGTTCCTCGGTCCCCTCGTAAAGGTCCCCTCGTAAAAGTTCTTCACAACTTTTAACAACTTTCCACCAATTCCTTTCATTCCAGCCGTACTACAGGGTTACGGCTGGAATGAATGGGAAGGCTCATAATCTCCGAGATGAGTCTTTCCCAATTACATAAATGGAATGAATGCTAGTGGATACAAATGGCATGGTGTCGACAAATAAGAAAAAAAAATCTTGTAACTGGGACAACGTTTCGCTGTGTGTAGGGCTTTATCAAGTCACGCAATCAAAAATGTTCATGAAAAATAATAAGATTAAGTTCCTTTCCCTTATCTAAGCAACAGTGGTTGTGGCACTTACGGAGCACTTTGGATCCCCCTTATCTAGGTACTTCTCGCTTCTGTGATTCGAGGAAAAACATTTAATCTACACCTCTTCCCTTTCTGACTCCACTACGTTCCCTCACAGTCGTACTTTGTATCTAAACCTCTGTGAAAAAAAAAGGATATTTGTTTACAGTTTAGGATATTCATTAAAGGAAGCGTTTCACTACTCGTAGCTTCATCGGGATGAGGATACGTTTCCTTTGATAAATATCCCTAACTGTACACAGGTGTCCTCTCCCACTGATTGTTCTTGTTATCACAACCACAACCTGTCCGAATATCATGTTTGTTTCCCAAATCAATCACAAGTGTAAGAGAATAAATAATAGAATCAGAGTTCAATTTCTGTTGAATCATTCACACACTGGTCTTGGAATGCTACACACAACTCATGAACGAGTCAATCGATATGTTCTGAAAAAAAAAGATTCAATTATAATTTGTGGCTGTCTGCAAGCAGTCTGAAGGCAAAGAACTGCAACACAATTTCATGGACCCGAGACTGACACAAGTCAGTTCATTTTCCATCATTAATCATGCAAGATAAGCCACATCAGCAGATATAGCAGAGTACTCACGACAATAATGAAGAAAAGGCAGTTGCGATGCAAGGTTTTATTGCGACAACGTATCGCTCTACGTAGAGTTTTACCAAGTCAATGATTTGATGACCCACGAAATCGTAACACATTAATAACACCTGATAAGGTTTCGAGCCCCACTCGTTCTGTGATTTGATTTCAAAGATTGATAAAGCTCCACACAGAGGATACGATGCCACAATAAACGCTTTGTTTTTCTTCAAAATCAGCAGCCACTACGAGGCTACTAGTGGCCGGCTTCAACACGGACCTCTGGGAGCATATACCACCACCTCTTTTAGACCTAAATACAAACCTTAATCAACATAACTATCCTCACACACTATTATTCACTTAAACAAGAGAAAAATGAAAGAATTAAAAAAAATCCTCTATGAACATTAGGGGTAACGATCCAAATAATTCACGCATGAACGACATATTGGGAAAAAAATATCTAGCTTCTCCTGTTTTATATTACTCATTAGAACTGTAAGTTTACCCAAAATAAAGCTGACATCCAGCTCCTAGACCCATTATGCTCCTGAATGTTGCACATGAGTAAATAGGGTTATCAAAGATTATTCCTTGGGTAGCGTTGAAAATGGGTTTGGCAAACATTTTTGCTAAGTGGGTTTGGGTTTGAGAAGGACTTGCCTAGTATGAGGCAGTAGGCCTGCTGAGGTGTTCCTCCATTCTTATGTTCTTATATTACTGATACTAATGTTGTTAGTAACAACCTAAATAGTTCCAATCACATGTTACTGTGAGGACCAGTGTGAACCACAATGTTGTTACTGTGGACCAGTGTGAACCACAATGTTGTTACTGTGGACCAGTGTGAACCACAATGTTGTTACTGTGGACCAGTGTTAACCACAATGTTGTTACTGTGAGGACTGTGTGAACCACAATGTTGTTACTGTGGACCAGTGTGAACCACAATGTTGTTACTGTGAGGACTAGTGTGAACCACAATGTTGTTACTGTGGACCAGTGTGAACCACAATGTTGTTACTGTGGACCAGTGTGAACCACAATGTTGTTACTGTGGACCAGTGTTAACCACAATGTTGTTACTGTGAGGACTGTGTGAACCACAATGTTGTTACTGTGGACCAGTGTGAACCACAATGTTGTTACTGTGAGGACTAGTGTGAACCACAATGTTGTTACTCTGGACCAGTGTGAACCACAATGTTGTTACTGTGGACCAGTGTGAACCACAATGTTGTTACTGTGAGGACTAGTGTGAACCACAGTGTTGTTACTGTGGACCAGTGTGAACCACAATGTTGTTACTGTGAGGACTAGTGTGAACCACAATGTTGTTACTGTGGACCAGTGTGAACCACAATGTTGTTACTGTGGACCAGTGTGAACCACAATGTTGTTACTGTGGACCAGTGTTAACCACAATGTTGTTACTGTGAGGACTGTGTGAACCACAATGTTGTTACTGTGGACCAGTGTGAACCACAATGTTGTTACTGTGAGGACTAGTGTGAACCACAATGTTGTTACTGTGGACCAGTGTGAACCACAATGTTGTTATGTGGACCAGTGTGAACCCAATGTTGTTACTGTGGGACTAGTGTGAACCACAGTGTTGTTACTGTGGACCAGTGTGAACCACAATGTTGTTACTGTGGACCAGTGTGAACCACAATGTTGTTACTGTGAGGACTAGTGTGAACCACAATGTTGTTACTTGTGGGACCAGTGTGAACCACAATGTTGTTACTGTGGACCAGTGTGAACCACAATGTTGTTACTGTGGACCAGTGTTAACCACAATGTTGTTACTGTGAGGACTGTGTGAACCACAATGTTGTTACTGTGGACCAGTGTGAACCACAATGTTGTTACTGTGAGGACTAGTGTGAACCACAATGTTGTTACTGTGGACCAGTGTGAACCACAATGTTGTTACTGTGGACCAGTGTGAACCACAATGTTGTTACTGTGAGGACTAGTGTGAACCACAGTGTTGTTACTGTGGACCAGTGTGAACCACAATGTTGTTACTGTGGACCAGTGTGAACCACAATATTGTTACTGTGAGGACTAGTGTGAACCACAATGTTGTTACTGTGAGGACCAGTGTGAACCAGTGTTGTTACTGTGGACCAGTGTGAACCACAATGTTGTTACTGTGAGGACCAGTGTGAACCCCAATGTTGTTACTGTGAGGACTGTGTGAACCACAAGGTTGTCACTGCACATCCTGGAAGTAATTATTCACTGTTTCCTGCTGCTGTCTGCTCGACAAGCAGACAGCCAAAGATGCTGATAAGTCCTACTCAGCAAACGGTTGGTTAATCCTACTCTGAAAACAGCTTCATACAGCACCAGAAGGTGGTCAGTCTAATACCTTTAAACCTTTGATGAGTTCCGAGAGTTTTTCTACTCCCTGAGCCCGACCTTGGGTCAGCATCGTCTGGTGCTTGCGTGGTCAACCAGGCTGTTGCTGCTAGTGGCACCTGGTGAGGTTACTGGTCCAGTTTCTTTTTGAAGACTTCTGCACTTGTCCCAGCAGTGTTTCTGATATCTTCTGGTGAGATGTTGAATAGTCTGGGGCCACGGACGTTGATAACACCTGATAAGGTTTCGAGCCCCACTCGTTCTGTGATTTGATTTCAAAGATTTGATAAAGCTCCACACAGAGGATACGATGCCACAATAAACGCTTTGTGCCCACTGCACCCCTACTTTTCATTGGCTTTATTTTGCACTTCCAACTCAGCAAACAGACAACATAAGTAGTTGCTAGTCCCTGTTCAGCAAGCAGACAGCACAAGCAGTTATTCATCCCTACTCACCAAGCAGACAATACAAGCATCCACCGCTGCCTGACAACAATCAGAACAACTGTCACTTTGCGGTGAACAATCGTACAGTTCAGCTGAAGTCACAATGAAAGTCACAATGCCGTGGCTGAAAAAATTCACACTCCACAGAATAAAGATAAATCTTTTGACTTCGTTTCGCTCAGTCCTGGACCACCATCATCCCCGACTGACTGAAATGCCATCCAAAAATTTATCTCCAATTTTCCGGGGTTAGTCGTGAAACGGAAACTAGTAGATGGAGGATCAAGCCTCCGCTATTCCTTACGCTAAATGATCTACACGAATTCAGTACTTCTAATATAATACATCAACATCGGAGTATTAACAGGTAACACGTAGCCTTAACAACTAAGCAAACTGATATATAAATGTAGACACACGAATTCTTCTACGAGGTACATAAACACACACGAAAGTTCTACACGCACGAACTTATACACACACGTAATTTCTACGAGGGACATAAGCACACAATCAAATGCTGCAAGGAACATTAGCATATATGAATGCACTTGCAGCCAAAGCCAAAACCTCCAGGGTTTAATCCCGGGCTTTGTGACACATATCGACAAGCTTCCTCGCATCATTTTCAGCGTCTGATTCACCTGTCAGTAAATAGATACTTGGGTGTTAGTTGAGTGTCATAGGTGGCATGCTGGGGAGTGGTAGTATACTTTTAGAGAGGTCTGGGTGTTGATGTAAGCTGGGGAAAGATATTATTAGCCTGTACAACTACACTGATAAACAAGATTGACAGTTTGGAAGGCAAAAAAAAAAAATGGAGACAGGTATGGTAAAACATACACACATATAGCAGGGCAAATGTTTATCTATGCAACATTTCGCTCAAAGGTTGGCTTTGACAAAGCTTGCTTGTGAGCGAAAAGTTGTCCAATAAAAATTACCATGCCGAGGAAAACAGAAACACTTCCAATTTTTTATTAGTTTGACCCGAGATAAGAAAAAAATCTACGAGAATTGAGGTCAGGGTTTGATGGGTTGTCGCAGACCCAGAGGAGCGACTGAGCGACTCCACACTGTAATAGTTGAGGGTGACAGGGTGTGGGACTGATGCATTGTGTTGGGAACGTAAGAGGGACCAGCCCAGCACAAGATCACATTGCGTGCCTCACCTCACGTAGTCAAGCTCTCCTGACTCACCACAGCTCACACCTCGCACCTCGCTGCTGCTGCTGTAAGTTTTCCTTCGTCGGGGGGAAAAAACTGTCTCTTGAAGCGAGTGTTGTATGTTGAGCAGCAAGGTGCCCTCAGCAGCCCCTGAGGTACCGGTGCTGGAGATGCAATTGACTCTAAAAATCAATGGATTAGATTTTGTCCCACTTCTGTATAAGCAGCGGTTGTTGAACCTAATGGCTCTGTCGTAGCATGTCGTTGATCTTTCAGGATCTTATTCTAATGAAGGAGTTGTTGCATGTCGTTGATCCTTCAGGATTTTGTTCTTATGAAGCTGTTGTAACACGTGGTTGATCCTTCAGGATACTGTCTTTATGAAAAGACAAAAAACTGATCAATGACTCTCAGTACGGTTTTACAAAGGGGCGTTACTGCCGTACGACCTTACTAACTTTTTTTACTACAGTATTTAAGGTGGTAGACCATGATAATGAATGATATTATTGTGTAAATGGACTTCATTAAGGTCTCTGACAGAGTTCCACACAGCAGATTGTTGACGAAGGTAGAAGCACATGGAATAGGGATTTTTTTTCCTAGATCAAGGCGTGGTTGACAAACAGGCAACAGAAAGACTGAAGAATTAGATACATGTGCAACATCTGGGTATCTTCATTGTAGACGTTTAACAAATAAGATACCCAGATGTTGTACATGCCTCTAATTCTTCATCTTGTTGGTATTATATGCCATTCATGTACAACAGAGTTTTCCTAAACCAAGAGAAATCAGTGGGGACGCGTCACAAGCGGTTTGCCACAGGGGTCAGTATTGGATCCTTTGGAAATATAAACACATAAGCAGTATAATGTGATCCTTTATTGACAACATTTCGCCCACACAGTGGGCTTTATCAAGTCACAAACAGATCTGTTTGTGACTTGATAAAGCCCACTGTGTGGGCGAAACGTTATCAATAAAGGCTCACATTATATTGCTTATGTGTTTATATTTTTATTGTGTCGGTATTTTATACCATTTATTTCCTCCGTTGGTTCCTTTGTTCACAGTATACATTAATGGCATAGATGAGAGAATTAGTAGCGATATAAACAAGTTTGCCATTAAAATAGGCAGTCAGATTAATTATAAGGACACTAAATCTCTACAGAAAAATCTGGATAGGATACAGTGGTCGGAGAAGAAGCAGATGCAGTTTAATGTAGACCAATGAAAGGTTCTAAGACTGCGAAAAGAGAATAACCATGGTACTTATAAGCTGAATAATGCACATGTCAATCACTCTGAATGCGAAAAAGATTTAGATGTCCTAGTTAGCATTAATCTAAACACAAGAAAATATTGTGTAAGTATTTACAATAAAACTAATAAAATTCTTGTATTAACGTATGAATAATAGGAATCCTCAGGTTCCTGACCAGCCGGGCTGTGGCTCGTACGTTGGATTACGTGCAGCCAGCAGTAACAGCCTGGTTGATCAGGCTCTGATCCACCAGGAAGCCTGGTCACAGACCGGGCCGAGGGGGCGTTGACCCCCGGAACTCTCTCCAGGTATACTTCAACCTTATATATCCTTGGTAAAGCCTCACTTAGATTATGCTGCGCAGTTATGGTCATCGTATTACAGAATGAATATAAATGCGCAGGAAGACGTACTCAGAGGATGACAAAATTATCCCATGTATCAGAAATCTTTCTTACGAGACAGACTGACTGAGGGCACTGAATCTGCACTCTCTGGAAAGGCGTATAATTAGGGTAGATATTACTGAGGTGTATAAATGGAAGATAAGAATAAATAAAGTGGATATAAATAATGGGCGAAAAATGTCAAGACAGGAGTCGCAGTAACGGGTTCAAGTCGGAAAAAAATTAAATTTAGGAAAGATAAGAGGAAAGTATTGACTTGGTAACGGAGTTGTGGACGAGTGGAACAAACTCCTAAGTAGTGTTATTGTAGCTTTAAAAATAGGTTAGACAAGTACACTGAGTGGGTGTGAAATGGACTTTGCTAGTACGGGCCATCAGGCCTGTTGCACTGCTCCTTCTTTATGTTCTCAAAACTTCTCTCTCTTCAGAGTCTAGTAATATTTATTACCCACTTAGGAGACTCGACCACGCAGGCGATGACCCCAGGAGCTACTACAGGTATGAAACATGTACTAAAGACGTGGAAAAAGACACTTATGTACAGTTCAGGACATTTATTAGAGGAAACGTTTCGCCACAGGTGGGGAAATAAACGAATGACCTGAACTGTAAATGTCTTTTTCCACATCTTGTCGGTATCGCCATACCATTTTTTCCTGTACTACAAGACGCCACAAATTATCAACGTTTAAATCTTGAGAATGAAAGCCATGAACGGGTTGGCAGTGGTTGTTTTATCACAGCGGATCATCATATGACTAACATCAGCGTCAAGAAATATTTTCCTTGAATACAATGACTTCACCATCAGAAAGTAACGCGTCTAAGCAGACTCACAGTGTCTAAGATACACCAGCTTGTCGGTATTTTATACCATTTTCAGCAATATACCAGCTATATGGAGTGGGCACTGGTCCGTTAGTCTCAGAAGTGCAGAATAACGAGGACAATGTAAATTACAGATTCTTCACGCACCTCTGGCAGCTGACGGCCAGGTGACCCATGGCTTTGAACTCTCCGGTAAGTGAGTTAATATATTGTCTTCACTCACACTGGTCTCATCTTTGCTTCTGGTTACATGCAGATCAGCCTCAATTTTATCAGCGAGCGTGGGAATACCAGCGTTGTAATGAACTACGATGTTAGGTAAGACACATATGCAACGGTTAGACAACTTTATTCCGAAACGTTTCGCCTACACAGTAGGCTTCTTCAGTCGAATACAGAAAATAGGCAGGAACAGTAGAGATGTGAAGACGATGTAATCAGTCCATCACCCTTGTAGTCGTAGAATTTGAGGTTGTCAGTCCCTCGGCCTGGAGAAGTTCAGTTCCATAGTCAGGATAGTTCCTGACTATGGAACTGAACTTCTCCAGGCCGAGGGACTGACAACCTCAAATTCTACGACTACAAGGGTGATGGACTGATTACATCGTCTTCACATCTCTACTGTTCCTGCCTATTTTCTGTATTCGACTGAAGAAGCCTACTGTGTAGGCGAAACGTTTCGGAATAAAGTTGTCTAACTACGATGTGTTATGCGCTGCTAGGTGTAAGACGCCTGTGTATGTTATATCATCTTGTTGATCTGTCAAGATCTTCTTACGAAGGCATATTACAGCTGTTGCACGGATGCGTTCCAGGGGTCCCGGAAACCTTTAAGAAAACATAATAATGCTAAGTTTGAAGCCGACCAGAAGAAAAATTCTCCACTTAGTGAACAGAATCCAACAATTAAAAGTTTATTAAGTATATCAGAAAACTGGCAAATCTGTATCTACATATCCTAAACCCAAAAGACATAATCCATTTCATAAGATGCATCCACCATTAGATTTGTTTCACGAAAACAATACTAAACCTTGTTTATTAAAAGAAAGCTGGGAAATTGGCAGAAACACTACAATAACCTCTGAAGAGCTTGTCTCAGGTTATCACAAAGAAACAACAATCAGGGATGTATATATAAAGTAAAAGGACACAAGTGCAACTAATGTGACATTTTACTGTGGCAACGTTTCGCTCTCCAGGAGCTTTATCAAGCCGTTACAAACAGTACATGGACACAGAGGGTATATATATATAGTCTCATATATATATATATATTTACCCTATATATACCCTCTGTGTCCATGTACTGTTTGTAACGGCTTGACAAAGCTCCTGGAGAGCGAAACGTTGCCACAATAAAATGTCACATTAGTTGCACTTGTGTCCTTTTACTTTACATATTGTCGGTAATTCTACCAACATTATTACAGGGATGTGTATAACATTAACCAGAGGCGACCTGCATAAACATTGCCCTAGTTACAGTAAACCAAAACTGAAAACTCGAAGACGATCAGGCTACCACTTAAAGGTATCCTTCAGGTATATCTAAAAATATTTACCACTTTTTAGATGTTTAGATCGTGCATAAATCAATAAACTGCAATACGCACGAAAACAGCTGTACTAGTTTAAGAACAAGTGGGCACAATTGGGTATCTTTATTGAGGAAGCATTTCGCCAACCAGCGGCTTCCTCAGTCCCATACACAGAAGAAGGGTTGAAGATGATAAGGAATTTGAGATAAATCAGTCCTTCAGCCTGATTATCTCAAGTGTTACCCAAGTGTCTAATTCATCACAATAGGCTTTTCTTACAAGTCACACTGTGTGAGCACACAACACCAAACAATACAAGGAACTCAGCATTAAATTCTACACTGTGATTGAACAATTTGTTCATTTATAAAATGTCTTGCTTGAAGTACTCGACAAGTGAACAATTCACCCCAGTAAATCAATTTCCCCCTTGATGACTTGAAGGAACATGAACCACTCAGAGTGGACAGATGAAGAGTACTGGTTACTACTGCAGTATGACAAGAGCACTAAGATGGTGGTTACTACTGCAGCATGACAAAAGTACTAAGATGGTGGTTACTACTGCAGCATGACAAGAGTACTAAGATGGGGGTTTTACTACTCCCAGCATGACAAGAGTACTAAGATGGTGGTTACTACTGCAGCATGACAAGAGTACTAAGATGGTGGTTACTACTGCAGCATGACAAGAGTACTAAGATGGTGGTTACTACTGCAGCATGACAAGAGTACTAAGACGGCGGTTACTATTCCAACATAATAAGAGTACTAAGATGGTATCCACTAAAATAACAAAGTTCCAAGATGGCGACAAATAGGACTCTACCGAGATGGAGCCGAGGTGACCTCAGGTACCATGAAACATCATTGAAATTCCAAGTGATGTCATTATATAATTCACTCAAGAACAAGTGAGCGTGAGAGATGTACTCTGTGTGAGGGGTCAGCAGGATATAAGGGATAGAGGGAGGGAGGAGGGAAGGAGGGAAGGATAGAAGTAGGAAGAAAAGAGAGGGAGGGCTAAAAGAAGTCCAACACAAAAGGAGTGATTGAAGTAGGAGGGATAAAGTAGGAGAGAAAGGGGGGTACAGAAAAAGTAAGACGGAGAAGAGACAGAAAAAGTAAGAAGAGGGAGGATAGAAAAAAAAGTAGGAGGGAGAAAGAGGAATAAAAAAGCTGGAGAGGGAGGGATTAAAAAAGTAGGATGGAAAGGGGAAAGTCTTAAAAGGGAGAGATAAGAGAATGGTAAGGAAGAAAGGGATAGATAAAAAAGAAGAGAGATGTGTATCTTGTACTTACATATCACCATAGGCAGCAACACTCTGCATGCATCTCATCTCATACAACGTGAGGAAAACCACGTTCGTCTGTGTTGTTATATGCAGGTTTGTATGTGTAACATTCAGCTCTCCTAGGAAAAATTGTGGTTATAAATTACTGACAACGTGGGTAAAGCAACGTAGCTACGGAACTAATTCCTCAAAACAGTTTCTGATTAACTAAGTATCTGTGAGGTGCAGTGATACATACACACACACACACACACACACACACACACACACACACACACACACACCACAAAACACACACCACACATATATATATATATATATATATATTTTATTATATATAATATTATATATTATATATATATATATATGTCGTGCAGAATAGGCAGAAAATTGCCATCTTGGCTTAAATAGCAACGCTTATCTTGCCATATTGGACAAGCGAAAATTTGTGTATGCAATAATTTCGCAAAATCATTCTGAACCTAACGAAAAAAATATATTTCACTATGTTTTTTAGTATTAATTTTTTGTAAACAAATTTAAAATATATTTAGTTGGGTTTAGGCTAAAATAAAATTGTTCTTGTTATAATAAGGTTAGGTAAGTTTTCTAAGATTCTTTTTCGTGCAAAATTATAATTTTTTACAAACAACATTAATGAAAAAAATATATCTTTAAACGTATAAGAGAAAATTTTAGAAAGGCTTAATTTTAAATGAGTTCTTGCTAAAATTTACCCGTTTTACATATTCGGCACGACATATATAATTATATATTTTATATATATATAATTATATATAATATTTAAAATATATATATATTATATATTTTTAAATATATAATAATTGCTAAGTAACCGGGACGGTGACACCTACCTACTCTAGACCTCCCTTTCCCTGCTTTGGGGTTTGCTGTTTGCAACACTGCACAGCTCTGATGACACCTGAGAAGTTGTAAAATACTTGGAGCTTTAAAAATTCCCCCCCCCCGTAGTTTGTTCTGCATAGTTAAGATCGCCGTCTGCGATTGTTTTGCATATATAAATCAAATAACATACTGCGAAGGTTTGCTAAATTCTCGACGCCTTAGAACCACTACACACTATGCTACAAATGTTAAAATATCCGAAATTCATGCACTTCTACACAAGCACATCTGAGTCCCGGGGTACTACAGGTTTTAATTTCATTTGTTCCCATTTGGATACCAGTCATATTAATGCTTTCAGGGGAAACAATTTTTTTTTAAAGCAAATAACTATGCGACCACCCGGGGGATCAAACCCGGGGAAAATACCTAAATTCTCGAACGCTTTGCCCACTACGCCTTGCTACAAAACGTTCGGTGTCTGTGGGTAAACTGGAATGTCTAGTGTAGATCGTTTAATGTTAGTAAAAAAAAAAAAAACACCAGAAAAAAAAAGGTTTAATTTTTTAAAGCGTTGTTATTGACATTATTGTACAAGGACTCCACTGTGCCGTTCAGGGTTTGGTAAAAACCTCCCCCACACTGTGAATTTTACAGACCCATTACATTTTTCAAATCTTTTTGTCTTGTCAGTTGACCCGTCCACTGAGAAACAAAGAGTCTCTCTCACTATACTAAAGCAACCGTCCCTGTATAATAATGAACGTCAGTCAAGTTATTTTTATTTTATTTTTTATTTTTTATTTTTTTCTTCTTTTTTTATTTTATGATTTAATGTTTAGCTATTTTTATATCTGGTTCGTATTTAATTTTTTCCCGTTCTGTAAAATATTTGTGGAGAAAGTTAACTTCGTCACGGTAAACAAAAAAAGGGGTATACAATACCAAAGGGGTTGGTATTTTAAAGCACATAGGCAACATTAGGAAACTTTATTCCAAAACGTTTGCCTACACAGTAGGCTTCTTCAGTCGAATACAAAAAAGTGGTAGGAAAGTAGAGTTAAAGCGATGTAATCGCCCCATCCCCTTAAAGTGTAAAATTTGAGGTTGTCAGCCCCTCGGCCTGGAAATTTCCCGTTCCTAGTCGGAACTATCTGAAGATTGAAGTAGTTCCTGACTATGGAATGAACTTCCCCAGGCCGGGGATGACAACCTAAAATTTTCTACGCTTAAAAGGGTGAGGATGTTACATCGTCTTCAATCTCTATGTTCCTGCCTACTTTTCGTATTCGACTGAAGGCCATGTGTGGCCCGAAACTTTTCGGAAAAGTGCCTCTGTTGCTATGTTTTCATACGTGATGCCCGAGAGTACGGGTTTTTATTTATTTAAATTTTTTAAGGTCAATTTTTTTCTTTGTACAGGGGAAAAAAAAGAAAGGGAAAATTTTTTAAAAAAAAAAAAAAAAAAAATTTTTTTTTTTAAAAAAAGCCGGGGTTTAACAGAGCTGTAAAAAAAGGAAGTTTCGGGAATAGTATGTAACCGAAAAGTTTATAGTTTTCCCCCTGGAAAAAAAAAGTTGAGAACTTTTTTCGAAATTTATAGGATCTTTTAAATAGCATTAAATTTCAAGTAGAGTGGAGGAAAGCGGCTGGTCCCCTCCCTGGAAATTCTTTAATCGAAGAAATCACTTTTAAAATATTTTTTTCACTTTTCAGTCTTCATTTGCCCAGAAAAAGAGAAATGTAGTGAGGGGAAGTTTGTCTGTGCTCTGAGCACGGTGCCCACACAGCATCAGGAAAAGATAAAATAACCCCCAAAAGAATACAAAGATTGGAAAGATCAAGATAATTTTAGTCACCTTTAAAAACCCCAAATCTTTAATGGAAAACCCAAAAAAAAAAACTGACACAAAATTTGTTTTTTCCCTTACGAAAAATATGTGAAAAAAAGTTTTTAATCCTGACAGTAAATGTATTTCATTTTTTAACAAAAAGGTACAAGGGGCCCCCCCGTTTAAACGATCACCCCCCAAATGCGACCAATTATGTAAGGTTTTTTTTTTTTTTTTTTTAAAAAAAGTGCGTTTGTCGTGTATTTTGGGGGTCTAAAATGGACTAACGATTTCACAATGTTCCTTAGGGGAAAAAAATTCGGTCAGTAGGGCACTGAAATACTTTGGAATAAAAAAATATCGTTAACCGGGGGTCCACTGTAATTTGTAAAATATGGATTAAGAAAAGTGAGGCATAACTTAAAAGGGAGTATGCAAGCAATCTGCATAAAAAACCCAAGAAGCAATTTATTTCCCCAATGAAATTGGACAAGTGTCAGTTGACGACATGACAGTTCAACTATTCTTCAGCTTGTGAAGAATTAAAACCCATAATATTGTGAAAAAAAAAAAAACACTTTATTAAGAAAGAAATAATTGTTCAAAGCAAAAATTCTCGAGCTGGTAATGAGCATTACAACACAATTTGTACATACTGTCTTGTTTCTATGACTGCCCTAGTTGTTTAAACCTGACGAGTCATGTGTTTAAATCGTTAACTTAGCCACTGTACACTTTCGTTAAGTCAACGAGCTGGTGTACGTTTCACCAGTCTAGTGTATCGCTTGTGTGTCTTCACACCGCCTCCTACAGCGTCCCCACAGTCCTTAATACATCACCACTCAAGGACTCTTTACAAGACCATCCCAATTTTTTTTTTTCCGATGAAAAACCTAACAATGGTGAAAACTGCCTTATTTAACAAGTGAAATTTTAATTTAGCCTAATCTAACTTATTTTAAAAATTTTTACAATGATTTAATAATAAACAAAACAATGAAATATATTTTTTCGTTACGTCAAAATGATTTTGCGAAATTATTGCATCAAAAATTTTTCGTTGCCTTATTCGGCAAAAAAGAGCGTTTTCTATTAAGCCAAAAAACGCAAGTTTTACCATTTGGCACAACATATATATACGTATATATATATATATTTATATAATTTTATTATATTATAAATTTTTATATATATATTATATATTTTTTATATATATATATATAATTTATACACACAGGAGGGGCCTGTGTTTACCAAACGGAATAAAAGGGCCAGCTCAGATCAATATTGTGGGGGTCGTTTGGTAAAACACGTCTAGGACTTTCCATCTCTCTCTCTCCTTCCCTCCTTCTCTCTCCTCTCTCTCTCTCTCTCTCTCCTCTCTCTCTCTCTCTCTCTCTCTCTCTCCTTCCCCTCTCTCTCTTCTCTTTTCTCTCCTTCTTTTCGCCGTGGTAGTTTATAATTTTTATGAAAAAACTGCTCCATCAGGATCGGTGCCGACTGAATCGCATTTGGAAACCAACAACAATTCTTTTTCAGCAAGAATGTAGACAACGGTTTAAAAACGGTCCTCGAAAATTACCTGGGGGATGCAGCATAAAATTAAAATCAACTAAATGTTGTTTCTTATTAAAGTTAAAATAAACTTGTTCATGTAAGTGAAGTAACATGATATGATGGTGTTAAAAAATATACAAGGGAAATTCTCCATTAACATCTTAAGATTTATGCCAGCTAATCAATTAAACCCCCATTTTATTACTTATTCTGGAGACTATATTGTTACATAAGCTATCGGAGGGCCGTAAAAAAAATTTTATAGAACTAAATAAATTAAATTCCTCAAATGAACGTAAAAATGTTTGACTAGTGGGCACTCAGAGCCAATTCTATGAGGTTATCCTGTTTTAATTTTCCTTTTTTTCCATTTCTGTTCACGTCTTTGCCCGCGCACAGTCTTTTGCATGCTAAAAGGCTTTTTCATTTGCTATTACACAGTGTTCACATTCTACTTTTGTCTTTTACACAATTTTATCAGTCATTCACACTCTTTCAAAATCTTTCACACTTTTTACTATTTGAGAGCCTCCTTAACCCCCCCCGCTGGCCCTGTAAAAAACAATAAGCAGTACTTAGGTGTTAGCAGACAGTAGTGGGGAAACATTTTTTTGGAAGAACGAGGGGCCCAATGGAATAAAGCCACAATCTTTACTTCCTTTGATTACCTTGATAAAAAAACCATCCAAAGTTAATAAACTGAAAAATTTTTTTCTCCTCCCACTCTCAACTCGAATAAAAACCGCAATCCTTAAACTAAGTGGAAGAAGTAGGTGTTCTCGACTTTAAATCCTCTTTAAACCTTTTTCCAACAGTATTTCCCTACAATATCTCTCGCCCAGTCTTTCCAGTTCCCCCCCCCCCCCTTTAGTCCCCCCCTCCTCAGGAACCGAAAATAAAAGATGGGGAGGCGTGAAAGCCCCCAAAAAAAATAGGGGCGCCATTGGTAAATAAAAGGGAAAACACCCTAAGTGTCCGGGGGCCCAAAATGTTCAACGCCCCCATCAAGCATTAGGGGAATTGCCAATAAAACCCCGGGCCTTCAAGAGAGGCTGGACAGATACTAAAGTCAGTGCCGGTCAGCGGGCTGGGCCGTACGTTGGACTGCGTGCGGCCCGCAGAACAGCTAGTTGATCAGGCCCCGCCCTCGGGGGGGCTGGTCATGGGGCCGGGGGGCCCCCGGGGGCGTTTTCCCCGGAAAAACCCCCAGGTAACCAAAAAAGCGTAAAAAGGTTTCGTCATGTTTGTTCCCCAATTCCGCTGAGGAGGCTCTTGATCCAGGAAATGGCCCGGTCTCCTCTTTCCTTTGTTCAAAAAATGTTCAAATTTGTGGGTGAGAGGAAGGGAGGAGGAGGAAGAGGAGGAAAAAATGGAGGGTGGGGGGGTAAAAGGGGAGAAATGGAAAGAAGTTAAAGGAAAAAGAGAAGAGAGAGAGAGGGGAGAGGGGGAGAGAGGGAGAGAAAAGAAGAGCGAGGGAAGATGATTTGGAAAAAGGAGGAAAACGATATACGGAGAGGTTTTAAATAGCTACTGCGTGGGAAAATGGGGGGGGAGGGGGGGGATGGAGGGGGGGTGGAGGGGGGATGGGGGGGTGGGAGGAGAGAGGGAGGGGGGAGGAGGGAGGAAGGAGAGAGGGAGGGATGGAAGGTGAAAGTATCAATGACCATCCCCTCTCTGTGTTTCCCTGTCCCGTTCCCTTTTCTCTCTCACTCCAAAATACACAGGAGTCAGGGTATGACTCGACCCCTGCAACGACAAATTTGGTGAGTACACACACACACTATGAGTCGACCCCCGCAACCCCCAAAAAAGGTGAGTACCACACACGCACGCCCCCAGGCAGCACGCACATACACACACAGCACGCACGCACACACACACACACACACACACACACCAACACACACACACACACAACACCCCACTGACGACATGGAGGACTGGGAGTAGGGGGACATGATAACGACATACAAAAAGATGAGATGAGGATGAGTGTGCTTCCCCGGAGCTGGTGTTTGGGGGCATTGCAACAGACTGGATAATACATGTAGGTAATGGGAACAAACCCATTATCTGTCTCAGTGTGGTGGAAAAAGATTTGGGAAGGGTAGGAGGAAGAGCTGCAGATAAGACAGGTCGCTATAGTTTCATTAAGTCTAAGGGAGGGATCCCAATCATATGTAGCATCTTGCCTAGAAGGATTTAGGAAATGAATGGTTGTCAGGGAAATTTGGGTTTGTAAATTGCTGGCTGGGGACAGATACTGAAAGGGAACTTGAAAATCCATTCATTGACAACTGAACAACTTTTATGGCAAACATGATATGTATGCAAGGGATGGGGTTCATCTCTTGGGGCAGGGGTGGTAGAAACTTGCAGACTCGATTGAGAAGGCCATTGGTGAAATGGCCTATGATTTTTAAACTGATGGAAGATAGAGGTATGGGTGTGTGTGGGAAACAAGCAGGTTGAAAACACTAGGGTTGGAAACAGTAAATGTATAAAGGCATTCAGCATGAAGTTATAAATAAAGACAATAGAACAGGTCAGAAAAAAAAAGGGGGACAGCGGGAGGGCAGAAAGGGGGACTAGCTCCCTTAAGGTTTTACTATACTAATAGCAGGAGTGTTAGAAATAAGATAGATGAGCTAAGATTATTGCAAGTGCAGGAAACATAGATATTATTGCTATAACAAAAGACCGGCTCAATCTGAAAGATAGAGAGTTTGCCATCTGAATGTCACATACAAGGCTATAATTATTCCACACTGACAGGGTCAACGGGAAAAAGGTGTGGGAGTAGCGATGTATGTCAGAGACAATTTAAATTGTTGTGTTAGACAAATATTAAATTAGAAGCGTCAGGCACTGAATCTGTTTGGTTAAAAGCTTCTCGGGGGGGCCGAGAAAAACTAATTTTGGGTTTTGGATTTACAGGGCCCCAAATCTTGATGGGGAGTGCGGGTAAACTTCTAGGGGACGAAATTCGTAAGGCATCTACATACGAAATGTTGTGTGCTAATGGGAGATTTCAAATAGAACAGATTGACTGGAGCAATTTGACAGGAAATTTAGAGTCGGGTGACTTTCTTGATACGACCCAGGGATTGTTTTTTAAAACAGTTTGTGACAGAGCCAACTAGGGAAATAACCTCCTTGACTTGGTTTCTTGCCAGTAGGGAAACACTAATTAATAATCTTGAGGTTAATGATGAGCTTGGGGAGAGTGATCACAAATCACTCAGTTTTAACATATCATGGAATTCCCTAAAAAATGGCAATCAAGTCTCGTCCCTGACTTCGCTTGGCTGATTCATAGGACTGAAAAATTACTTAGGTTGGGCTGAACTGGAATGACCTGACTAGGGGGTCAGGTAGGTGGTGAGGGGTTCCCGATATGATGCTTTCCAGGGTTTAGTTCTAGCTGCTCAGTCAAATTATGTTCCAAATAGGGAATCAGATCAAACAAAAATGATCCTAAATGGATAAAACAATAGATTTAAAATATCTGATTGGTCAAAAGAGAGGCATATATAGCAAATAAAAAAGAGGAGAGGGGCAATTAAGAAATCGATATATTCAGTTAAAGAGAGAAATAAAAAAAGGGAATTAGAAAAGCAAAAAGAGATTATGGGTTAAAGTTGCAAGAGAATCAAAAGACTAACCCATAAGGTTTTCTTTCAGGTATACAGAAGTAAGTCAGGGACAAGATAGGCCCACTCAAAAGTTCCTCGGGTCAGTCACTGACATGATAAAGGAAATGTGTAGAATTTTAACAATACTTCCTCTCAGTTTTTAACACAGGAGGTTACCAGTGATATTCCAGTAATGATAAAATTAAGTAAAAAACAGGACGATAATAAACTGTGCACTATTAGGGTCAAAGGGGACATGGTCCTTAGGGCAAATAGATAAATTAAAAACCTAACAAATCCCCAGGCCCTGTTTGAACTGTATGCAAGGGTTCTAAAGGAATGTAAAGAGGAGCTTAGACACCTTTGGCTAATCTTTTCAACATATCACTACAACTGGGATGGGGGCCAGATAAGTGGAAAAAGGCAAATGTGATACCTATTTTCAAAAAAAGGTGACAGGTCCTAGCTTCGAACTATAGACCAATAAGCCTAACCTCCATAGTGGGAAAATTTATGGAATCAATAATTGGGCCCAGGCAGTTCGTAGCCACCTTGAAAAGCATAAATTAATCAAAAGAATCTCAGCATGGGTTTTTCAAAGGGGACGTTCCCGCCTACGAATTATTAACTTTTTTCATTAAAGGGATTTGAGGAGGTAGATCATGGTAACGGGAAAATGATATTGTGTATATGGACCCTTTAGTAAGGGTTTTGACAGGGTCCCACATCAGAGACTATTGAGGAAAAATAAAGCACATGGAATGGAGGAGAAATTTTTTCCTGGATAGAGGCATGGTTGACAAATAGGCAGCAGAGAGTTTGCATAAATGGGGGAGAAATCAGAGTGGGGAAGCGTCACGAGCGGTGTTCCACAGGGGTCAGTGTTGGGCCCCCTGCTGTTCACAATCTACATAAACGACATAGATGAGGGCATAAAGAGCGACATCGGCAAGTTTGCCGATGACACCAAAAAAAGGCCGTCGATTCATTCTGACGAGGACATTCGAGCACTCCAGGAAGATTTGAATAGACTGATGCAGTGGTCGGAGAAGTGGCAGATGCAGGGTTTTAAAATAGACAAATGCCCAAAATTCTAAATGTTGGACAGGACAATAACCATGCCACATATAAACTAAATAATGTAGATCTTAATATTACGGATTGCGAAAAAGATTTAGGAGTTTGGTTAGCAGTAATCTGAAACCAAGGACAACAGTGCTTAAAATGTTCGCAATAAGCTAAAAAGAATTTCCCTTTGGGTTCATACAAGAAGCATAAATAATAGGAGTCCTCAGGTTGTTCTTCAACTTATAAAATCCTTGGTTAGGCCTCATTTAGATTATGCTGCACAGTTTTGGGGCACCCTATTACAGATGGATATAATTCTCTGGAAAATGTACAAAGGAGGATGGGCAAAGATGATCCCATGTATCAGAAACCTTCCCTATGAGGATAGACTAAGGGCCCTGAAACTGCACTCTCTAGAAAGACGTAGAATTAGGGGGATATGATTGAGTTTTAAGTGGAAGACAGGATAAATAAAGGGGATGTAAATAGTGTGCTGATAATATCTAGCCTAGACAGGACTCGCAGCAATGGTTTTAAGTTGGAAAAATTCAGATTCAGGAGGGATATAGGAAAGTACTGGGTTTTGGTAATAGAGTTGTGGATGAGTGGAACAAACTCCCAAGTACCGTTATAGAGGCCAGAACGTTGTGTTTGCTTTAAAAATAGGTTGGTTTAAAAACATGAGTAAGTGTGTGGGTGGGTGTGAGTTAGACCTGATAGCTTGTGCTAACGGGTCGGTTGCCGTTTTTCCTCCCTGAGTCAATGTGACCTGACCTGACTAGGTTGGGTGCATTGGCTTAAGCCGGTAGGGACTTGGACCTGCCTCGCATGGGCCAGTAGGCCTTCTGCAGTGTTCCTTCGTTCTTATGTTCTTATGTTCTTATACTGAGAGGAATTGACAAGGTGGACAAAGACAGGATGTTCCAGAGATGGGACACAGCAACAAGGGGACACAGTTGGAAGTTGAAGACACAGAGAATCACAGGGATGTTAGGAAGTACTTCTTAAGCCACAGAGTAGTCAGGAAGTGGAATAGTTTGGGAAGCGATGTAGTGGAGGCAGGATCCATACATAGCTTTAAGAAGAGGTATGATAAAGCTCACGGTTCAGGGAGAGTGACCTAGTAGCGATCAGTGAAGAGGCGGGGCCGGGAGCTTGGACTCGATCCCTGCAACCTCAACTAGGTGAGTACACAACACACACACACACACACACAACACACCCCCACACACACACACACACACACACACACACACACACCACACACCACACACACACACACGCACACGGCACGCACGGAGGGACGCACGCACGCACACACACACACACATACACACAAACACACACACACATACACACACACCACACATCACACACACACACACACACACACACACACACCCCACACACAAACACACACACACGGACGCACGCACGCACACACACACACACACACACACACACAACACACACACACACACACACACACACACACACACACACACACAAAGATGTCCCCAGAGAGGGGACACAGAAAAAAGGGGGTCACTCTTGGAAGCTGAAGACTCAGATGTCACAGGGATGTTAGGAAGCAGTTCTTCAGTCATAGAGTGGTCAGGAAGTGGAACAGTCTGGCGAGCGATGTAGTGGAGGCAGGATCCATACATAGCTTTAAGACGAGGTATGATAAAGCTCATGGAGCAGGGAGAGAGAGGACCTAGTAGCGTTCAGTGAAGAGACGGGGTCAGGAGCTGAGTCTCGACCCCTGCAACTACAATTAGGTGAGTACAAACTCACACACACACACACACACACACACACACACACACACACACACACTTAAATGGTTGGAAATTATCCAAGTATTGCGTCAGCCATCTTGCAACACCTGCCAGTATATATGCACATATACATACAAACATACAGGCATACATACATATATACCGCGGAGGTCACTGTCTCCGGGGCCCGGTCCTAGACCAGGCCTCCCGGTTGCTGACCTGACTGATCAAACTATTTGTATCCGCCGCCCGTAGTCCATCGTATGCACTAATATTTTGAGGAATCTCTCGAGTTACCTCTTGAAGATAGCCAGGAGTTCGTTGGCAATCTTCCTTATGCATGAAGGGAGAGCGCTGAAGAGTCGAGGTCCCTTTATATTTATTGAGTTCTCTCTCAGTGTACGCACTGCTCCGTCGCTTCTTATTGGAGGTATCCTGCACCGTCTGTCAGGTCTCTTGTGTTCTTTAAGTTGCAATTTCAGTTTGCAAGTTTGGAATCAATGCCCCCAGTATCTTCCTGGTGTAGATTATAATGCATCTTTCTCGCCCACGTTCTAAGGAGTATAGTTCAAGGGGTTTCAAGTGCTCCTAGTAATTAGGTGATTGACTAAGTTTATACGAGCTGTAAAGGTTCTTTGTACATATTCTAGCTCAGCAATTTCGTCTTACTTGAAGGGGGCTGTTAGTACACAGTAATATTCCAGCCTAGACAGAATAAGTAGCCTGAAAGAGTTTCATAACTGGCTTGGTATCTCCTGTTCTGGAGGCTTTCTACCGGTGAAGAGCTCTAATCCAAGGAGTTAGAGCTACCCTCTTCCTCAGTGTACATGTATGGTATACACTACCGACAAGATGAAGAATTAGACACGTGCAACATCTGGGTATCTTTTATGCAGACGTTTCGCCATCCAGCGGCTTCATCAATACGAATTCAAGAACATAATTGGATGAAGCCTGACAACCTCCCGCAAAACCAGGGGATTCGACCTGGTGTTTCCCCGAGTGACGTTTCTTGAATTACGAAGCTGCAGCTGGTGGGTGAGTCCAACACCCGGGAGATGTTGTGTAAGATGTCTGGGGAAACTACGACTACGTCACACACGTTGCCAGCGGTGTTGCCTTCATTATCCTGGGAAGAAGTGGTAACCCAGGAAAGAGTACCAGGCAGTGGACAGCAGCCATCCAGGAAGGTACTACCCTCCCGTCAAAGTTATTTTTTATTTCTGCACTATGGCATGACTGCTGATTTTATCTTTCTGTCTCATGAACACATAAGATAACAGGTAAATCTTGTTAACTTCTACCTACATTCAATATACATATTTCTTTACTTTCTTCATAATCAAATATTATTTCCTTTAGAATCTAGGAGCTTGGTCTAAGACCGAGAAGATGATTTAAAGCGTTTACATCAACAGTACTAGCCATAGTGGTGGGTGTGTTGACGTGCTGCTTGTCTGGTGGCAGTGTCAGAAAATATGGGTATGGTGAGGTGCCCAGACTGTAATGACGCCGGGAGATGTTTGCAGGTGAGAGCACGGAGACGCGTGTAGGAGCACGTGAGGGCAGATGAGGGAACTTGTGAACAGAGTAGCACGTGAGGGCAGCCGCGTAGTTTCTCAGAAGGTCGGGAGAA
Organism: Cherax quadricarinatus; assembly: GCF_026875155.1. Classification (NCBI taxonomy): domain Eukaryota; kingdom Metazoa; phylum Arthropoda; class Malacostraca; order Decapoda; family Parastacidae; genus Cherax; species Cherax quadricarinatus. The sequence continues at coordinate 7,360,657 of NC_069437.1, read as the reverse complement.
GGAGACAGATAACAGTGTGTTTCATCACAGCTTAGTAAGCTTAACACAGGATGCTGGCGGCGGTATGTCTGCCTCCTCTCATCTGTGTAACAAAGACACATGTGTGGTAACTAGAACCTTTATTAAGGAGACGTTTCGCCCACCAGCGGCATGTTTACCTTACATACTGCCTGCTCTTTTTCAGTGAGTGCCGCGAGCATTTGACACACATTCGCTAGCTCCTAGGCTCCATTCGTTCGCACGGAGAAACATAGGGGCAGGCATTTCTCACCTGCTGAGTCAGTATGGTACATCACATGCTGAGTCTGTATGGTACATCACCTGCTGAGTCAGTATGGTACATCACACGCTGAGTCAGTATGGTACATCACACGCTGAGTCAGTATGGTACATCACATGCTGAGTCAGTATGGTACATCACATGCTGAGTCAGTATGGTACATCACACGCTGAGTCAGTATGGTACATCACATGCTGAGTCAGTATGGTACATCACATGCTGAGTCAGTATGGTACATCACCTGCTGAGTCAGTATGGTGCATCACATGCTGAGTCAGTATGGTACATCACCTGCTGAGTCAGTATGGTACATCACATGCTGAGTCAGTATGGTACATCACATGCTGAGTCAGTATGGTACACACCACCTGCTAAGTCAGTATGGTACATCACCTGCTGAGTCAGTATGGTACATCACATGCTGAGTCAGTATGGTACATCACATGCTGAGTCAGTATGGTACATCACCTGCTGAGTCAGTATGGTACATCGCCTGCTGAGTCAGTATGGTACATCACATGCTGAGTCAGTATGGTACATCACCTGCCGAGTCAGTATGGTACATCACCTGCTGAGTCAGTATGGTACATCACCTGCTGAGTCAGTATGGTACATCACCTGCTGAGTCAGTATGGTACATCACCTGCCGAGTCAGTATGGTACATCACCTGCTGAGTCAGTATGGTACATCACATGCTGAGTCAGTATGGTACATCACCTGCTAAGTCAGTATGGTACATCGCCTGCTGAGTCAGTATGGTACATCACATGCTGAGTCAGTATGGTACATCACCTGCTAAGTCAGTATGGTACATCACCTGCTAAGTCAGTATGGTACATCACCTGCTAAGTCAGTATGGTACATCACCTGCTAAGTCAGTATGGTACATCACCTGCTGAGTCAGTATGGTACATCACCTGCTAAGTCAGTATGGTACATCACCTGCTGAGTCAGTATGGTACATCCCCTGCTGAGTCAGTATGGTACATCACCTGCTAAGTCAGTATGGTACATCACCTGCTGAGTCAGTATGGTACATCACCTGCTGAGTCAGTATGGTACATCACCTGCTGAGTCAGTATGGTACATCACCTGCTGAGTCAGTATGGTACATCACATACATTAATATTTTATCTATAGCTTTTAATACAGCTCTTAAAAAATGTGAACTACAAAATAGACGAATAAACGGAAAATATTAGTATGAATGAAAGACTTCATTTCTGAAAGAAGTTTTTTCATCTTCCTACATAAAAGTTCGTTCATCTTATGTGTAAGAAAGTTTTTGTAGATGACTGGTTCAGAGAACCGACAAGGTGATAAATTAGACACATGTGCAACACTTGGGTATCTTCAATGAGGAAACGTTTCGCCACACAGTGGCTTCATCAGTCCATACAAAGGAAAAATCTTGAAACGAATACAGCATATCTGCGGAGAAGTAGCTTATATACCGCAGGCAGGAGAGGTGCAGCAGTCGTAGCTATTTCTCCGCACATATGCTGTATTCTTTTCAAGATTGATGGACTGACCACATCGATTCAAGGCTGAGGGACTGATTACCTCAAACTCTTCCTGTTCTTCACCATTCTCCTTTGTTGTATGGACTGATGAAGCCACTGTGTGGCGAAACATTTCCTCATTAAAGATACCTAAGTGTTGCACATTTGTTTAATTTATCAAGAAAGTTTTTTTCATTTGTACACGAAAGTTTTTATCTTCCTACGCGAAAGTTTTAACTTTCTATATAAGTTTTTTTTAATCTTTCTATATAAACGTTTTTTCATCTTTCTAAACATGAAAGATTTTTCATGTTTTTACATAAAATACTGTTTTTTTTTTGTTCATCTTCCTACGCGAAAAAGTTTTTTTCACCATCGTGAAAAAAAAAATGAACACTGATAGTGGGGATAATGTGATGATGGGGGAGGATCAGTACTGGAGTGCCACATGGATAACTGTTACATCCAGGACAGTTCTTCTAGTCTATGTTAGTGATGCACAGCAGGAAGTCTGCATTACATGTTTGAAACCTCCACAGTTATAAATAATGATTATATTAACACAAGGAACACTGCTGGCAGAGTTATACTGCTGTGACCACAAATATGTAATTACACACACCCGGAACCTCTGCTCACACACACACACACACACACACACACACACACACACACACACACACACACACACACACACACACACACACACACACACACACACTCACACACACACACACACTCACACACGGAAGCACATTTCTCATGAGTTCATAAATATACAGGGAAGTACACCTCTGATAAATTCACACATACACACTAAGACAGTGTTAGAACTATAGAAGGACATTATTATTATGTACAAAATACTAAGTTCCAGGAATCATCGCCCCCGCAGCCCGGTCTCAAACCACGTTTTCAAAATTATAAAGGCTATATTTAAGGACTAAGAGTTATTAAAAATCACACAGGAAAGTGACTTGTATTGGATGTAAGTAGAAGCTTTCAAGATAACCCAGTAATCCCACCAGAGTGCAAAATGTTTAACAACTTTCAATTTTAGACTCATAGTTATGGCAGGACGACAATTCCTCCCAGGATGCTTGAAGCAAATACCATACAGAGATACAAGAATAATTATAGTCCACCTCTGAAGGCCATGAATTAGTTAAGATGATCGATAATAATTAAGATTCTTCACAAGAAGCTATGCCATGACAACTACGACCACAACTTGGTGAATACATGTGCCTGCTTATCTACTCACGTAGAAAGACGCAATAACAACGTCATGGCGTCTGCCACACTCTTAAGGCTGACACAAGCTGGGGATGGATTCGTGATCCGGTCAGTTGGAGCTGTCTTCCCAAGGCAGGGGTTATCGAATCACAGCTCCTGTGAGTGTGTGTGTGTGTACTCACCTAGTTGTACTCACCTAGTTGAGGTTGCGGGGGTCGAGTCCGAGCTCCTGGCCCCGCCTCTTCACTGATCGCTACTAGGTCACTCTCCCTGAGCCGTGAGCTTTATCATACCTCTGCTTAAAGCTATGTATGGATCCTGCCTCCACTACATCGCTTCCCAAACTATTCCACTTACTGACTACTCTGTGGCTGAAGAAATACTTCCTAACATCCCTGTGATTCATCTGTGTCTTCAGCTTCCAACTGTGTCCCCTTGTTACTGTGTCCAATCTCTGGAACATCCTGTCTTTGTCCACCTTGTCAATTCCTCTCAGTATTTTGTATGTCGTTATCATGTCCCCCCTATCTCTCCTGTCCTCCAGTGTCGTCAGGTTGATTTCCCTTAACCTCTCCTCGTAGGACATACCTCTTAGCTCTGGGACTAGTCTTGTTGCAAACCTTTGCACTTTCTCTAGTTTCTTCACGTGCTTGGCTAGGTGTGGGTTCCAAACTGGTGCCGCATACTCCAATATGGGCCTAACGTACACGGTGTACAGGTCCTGAATGATTCCTTATTAAGATGTCGGAATGCTGTTCTGAGGTTTGCTAGGCGCCCATATGCTGCAGCAGTTATTTGGTTGATGTGCGCTTCAGGAGATGTGCCTGGTGTTATACTCACCCCAAGATCTTTTTCCTTGAGTGAGGTTTGTAGTCTCTGACCCCCTAGACTGTACTCCGTCTGCGGCCGTCTTTGCCCTTCCCCAATCTTCATGACTTTGCACTTGGTGGGATTGAGCTCCAGGAGCCAATTGCTGGACCAGGTCTGCAGCCTGTCCAGATCCCTTTGTAGTTCTGCCTGGTCTTCGATCGAGTGAATTCTTCTCATCAACTTCACGTCATCTGCAAACAGGGACACCTCAGAGTCTATTCCTTCCGTCATGTCGTTCACAAATACCAGAAACAGCACTGGTCCTAGGACTGACCCCTGCGGGACCCCGCTGGTCACAGGTGCCCACTCTGACACCTCGCCACGTACCATGACTCGCTGCTGTCTTCCTGACAAGTATTCCCTGATCCATTGTAGTGCCTTCCCTGTTATTCCTGCTTGGTCCTCCAGTTTTTGCACCAATCTCTTGTGTGGAACTGTGTCAAACGCCTTCTTGCAGTCCAAGAAAATGCAATCCACCCACCCCTCTCTCTCTTGTCTTACTGCTGTCACCATGTCATAGAACTCCAGTAGGTTTGTGACACAGGATTTCCCGTCCCTGAAACCATGTTGGCTGCTGTTGATGAGATCGTTCCTTTCTAGGTGTTCCACCACTCTTCTCCTGATAATCTTCTCCATGATTTTGCATACTATACATGTCAGTGACACTGGTCTGTAGTTTAATGCTTCATGTCTGTCTCCTTTTTTAAAGATTGGGACTACATTTCCTGTCTTCCATGCCTCAGGCAATCTCCCTGTTTCGATAGATGTATTGAATATTGTTGTTAGGGGTACACATAGCGCCTCTGCTCCCTCTCTCAATACCCATGGGGTGTGTGTGTGTGTGTGTGTGTGTGTGTGTGTGTGTGTGTGTGTGTGTTTGTGTGTGTGTGTGTGTGTGTGTGTGTGTGTGTGTGTGTGTGTGTGTGTGTGTGTGTGTGTGTGTGTGTGTGTGTGTGTGTGTGATTAATCTATCGACTATCCATTTTAGTATTGTAAAATTTTGCCACAGTATAGTACTTGATTGTAGTTTACATTAACTAATTGTAATGCTCATGAGGAAACCCTTGTGGAACTTTTCCAGACTGACCGCCACCTGAACTGCTTAACAAGTGGTGGCAGATTTCCATTTTAGCTGATTCAGGGCAGCCACCCTCCTCCACCCGCCTTCATCTATGATGCTCAGTACAGTCAACCATCGCCTGTCAACCGGAGAAGCCACACTGTCATTCACTGGAATGAATATGAGACTTGTAATTTTTAATATCCAGTTCATAGCAGAATATAAGTGCGCTTTACTACTGTCCAGGCAAAACTTCACCCATTTAGTAAAATGGGAATACGTACCTTAAGATTAAATAACCTATTGAAATGTGAGTTCAGTGTGTCCATTAAACACAGTCAAAACCACACAATTAAAATTTCGACACTTATATTACACTTGCTGTATCATGTGTAAAAACACCTGCGTTATATTAAAATAATGTAACGTGTACCACCCAAATCATGTAACACATCCTGCGTCATATATATACGTCTATATACACCTGCGGCATGTGTGCCCACATCAGACTAACTCTGCACACACAATTTAAACCTAACTTACAAGTGTACATAAAAACCAGCTGATTTGCGTGTACGCCCACAAGAAAAAAAATAATAGGCAGCTTAGGAGACTTATTACTCACTTCCTCTTTAGTTTTCACCTTGGACACGTGTACAGCCGTGTATCAACTGTCACCTTGGACACATGTGCAACCTCGTGTATTAACTGTTACCTTGGACACATGTGCAACCTCGTGTATCAACTGTCACCTTGGACACATGTAACAACTCGTGTATCAACTGCCCACCTTGGACACATGAGCAACCTCGTGTATCAACTGTCACCTTGGACACATGTACAACCTCGTGTATCAACTGTCACCTTGGACACATGTACAACCTCGTGTATCAACTGTCACCTTGGACACATGTACAACCTCGTGTATCAACTGTCACCTTGGACACATGTACAACCTCGTGTATCAACTGTCACCTTGGACACATGTACAACCTCGTGTATCAACTGTCACCCTTGGACACATGTGCAACCTCGTGAAATCAACTGTCACCTTGGACACATGTACAACCTCGTGTATCAACTGTCACCTTGGACACATGTACAACCTCGTGTATCAACTGTCACCTTGGACACATGTACAACCTCGTGTATCAACGTCACCTTGGACACATGTACAACCTCGTGTACCCAACTGTCACCTTGGACACATGTACAACCTCGTTATCAACTGTCACCTTCGACACATGTACAACCTCGTGTATCAACTGCCCCCTTGGACACAGTGCAACCTCGTGTATCAACGTCCCCTTTGGACACATGTCAACCTCGTGTATCAACTGTCACCTTGGACACATTTTACAACCTCGTGTATCAACTGTCACCTTGGACACATGTACAACCTTGTGTATCAACTGTCACCTTGGACACATGTACAACCTCGTGTATCAACTGTCACCTTGGGACACATGTAAAAACCTCGTGTATCAACTGTCCCCTTTGGGACACATATACAACCTTGTGTATCAACTGTCACCTTGGACACATGTACCACCTCGTGTATCAACTGTCCCCTTTGGGACACATATTACAACCTCGTGTATCAACTGTCCCCTTTGGGACACATATACAACCTCTTGTATCAACTGTCCCCTTGGACACATGAAACCACCTCGTGTATCAACTGTTACCTTGGACACATTACAACCTCGTGTATAAAACTGTCACCTTGGACACATATAAAACCCTTTCTTGTATCAACTGTCACCTTGGACACATGTACCACCTCGTGTATCAACGTTCCCTTTGGGGCACGTACACAGCCTTGTGTATCAATTGTCACCTTGGACACATGTACCACCTCGTATTTTCAACTGTCACCTTGGACACATGTACAACCTCGTGTATCAACTGTCACCTTGGACACATGACAACCTCGTGTATCAACTGTCACCTTGGACACATGTACACCTCGTGTATCAACTGTCACCTGGACACATGCACAACCTCGTGTATCAACTGTCACCTTGGACACATGTACAACCTCGTGTATCAACTGTCACCTTGGACACATGTACCACCTCGTGTATCAACTGTTACCTTGGGCACGTACACAGCCTTGTGTATCAATTGTCACCTTGGACACATGTACCACCTCGTGTATCAACTGTCCCCCTTGGACACATATACAACCTCGTGTATCAACTGTCACCTTGGACACATGTACAACCTCGTGTATCAACTGTCACCTTGGACACATATACCACCTCGTGTATCAACTGTCACCTTGGACACATGTACAACCTCGTGTATCAACTGTCACCTTGGACACATGCACAACCTCGTGTATCAACTGTCACCTTGGACACATGTACAACCTTGTGTATCACTGTCCCTTGGACACATGTACCACCTCGTGTATCAACGTCACCTTGACACATATACAACCTCGTGTTCACTGCCACCTTGGACACATATACAACCTCGTGTATCAACTTCCCCCTTTGGACACATGTACCACCTCGTGTATCAACTGTCACCTGGACACATGCACAACCTCGTGTATCAACTGTCACCTTGGACACATGTCAACCTTGTGTATCAACTGTCACCTTGGAAAACAGTACAACTTCGTGTATCAACTGTTACCTTGGACACATGTACAACCTCGTGTATCAACTGTCACCTTGACACATAACAACCTCGTGAAATCAACTGTCACCTTGGACACATATACAACCTCGTGTATCAACTGTTACCTTGGGCACGTACACAGCCTTGTGTATCAATTGTCACCTTGGACACATGTACAACCTCGTGTATCAACTGTCACCTTGGACACATATACAACCTCGTGTATCAACTGTCACCTTGGACACATATACAACCTCGTGTATCAACTGTTACCTTGGGCACGTACACAGCCTTGTGTATCAACTGTTACCTTGGACACATGTACAACCTCGTGTATCATTTGTTACCTTGGACACATACACAGCCTCGTGTACCAATTTTCACCTTGGACACATGTACAACCTCGTGTATCTCATTGTACTCTGTCTCTGGCCCCTAACCACTTCACTATCAGATTTTCTACCTGTTCTCCAACAACAACCATGACAAACACATCAGCAACAACAACAACAACAACAACAACAACAAACACTACTACTACTGTCACTTTAGTATTACTACGAAACCAAAAATACAATATATGAATTAATACAGTAAGATAATGCAATTTTTTGTAGCCCACAGAAAAAAAAAGTGGCAGAAAATGAAAATACTTTTGCTAACACCTGAGTTCAGGTGTGAGAGGCAACACATTCAGTTCAAGATGGGATGCAATGATGATGAGGAGCTCTTGATCCAAGGAACTATAGCTGATCTCTCTCTCCTTCCTCAGATCAAAGCTAATTACCTCACATTCCCAAGGCGCTGCTTAATTCTCACGGATTAGCACTCCCTCACGAATAATAATAATAATAATAATAATAATAATAATAATAATAATAATAATAATAATAATAATAATAATATATTAATAATAATAATAATCGTAGAATGTCTATGAGCCGACAAGGGGCTAAAAACATGTATAGCTGAAGTGAATTTATTATTGCGACGTTTCACTTATGTATATAATTTATTATTGCGACGTTTCACTTATGTATATAATTTATTATTAAGACGTTTCACCTGTTAACGGTGTTATTAAGTACTTAATAAAGCCTCTTAAAAAAGATTTCTTTTAACTATACGTACCCTTTTCCACAAATAATAATAATTTGAAGCCTAGGGCACCATGGCACTTGCTGCCATGACTGGTCTACCCACATACTCACTCAGAACGGCAAGCTGATATTTTTCCTTTTACACAGATCAATTTGCAGGCTATAAGTTGTTATCCACCTCAGCTGTTACAAATCCTGCCTTCATCTGAGGTATAGCACTCCAGGATGCGATGTGAACCAAATGCACTAACCTCTGAGCTAAGGTCACCTTTTATATGTTTAAAGTGTAGTATTCTCGATGTTTTCAGTACACTTGTGCCAAGTCTAATGGCTAGTAACTCTACACCATCATAACAGGGATGTGCTGGTGTTTACGCGGATCTTTAAGCCAAAGACTATTAAGTCCTCCTCTTGTGACTACCATGCTGAAAGGTCTATCATGTCGTGTTCCAGACACCAGAGTTAACACTGAATCCCAGGATTATGTTACTTTATGAATATGTTAGGTAAGACACATATGCAACAGTTAGGTATCTTTATTTCGAAACGTTTCGCCTACACAGTAGGCTTCTTCAGTCGAGTACAGAAAAGTTGATAGAAGCAGAAGAGACTTGAAGACGATGTAATCAGTCCATCACCCTAAAAGTTTTGAGGTGGTCAGTCCCTCAGTCTGGAGAAGAGCATCGTTCCAAAGTTTGAAACAATATGGAGTGGAAGTCATTAGAGGTTTGCCGGTACTTCCGGCCCGGGTCTTCTCCATATGGTGACCCGGCTAGGAGTGGAAGTGACAGGATGGAGCCTTATATAGCGCCAGGAGGTGAGACGTAGGTCACTAGTAGAACGCAGATGTTGGGAGGTCAGGTCCCTCTCAAATCCAGCCGTTCTCACTAGTAGAGGTTGTCGAAGTTGATTTCAGGTCTGTACCAAGATACCCTTGTGTTGCAGTGTCTGACAGATTGAACATTAAAATGGTATAAAATACCAACAGATTGTTAGGTAAGACACATATGCAACAGTTAGGTATCTTTATTTCGAAACGTTTCGCCTACACAGTAGGCTTCTTCAGTCGAGTACAGAAAAGTTGATAGAAGCAGAAGAGACTTGAAGACGATGTAATCAGTCCATCACCCTAAAAGTTTTGAGGTGGTCAGTCCCTCAGTCTAGTGAGAACGGCTGGATTTGAGAGGGACCTGACCTCCCAACATCTGCGTTCTACTAGTGACCTACGTCTCACCTCCTGGCGCTATATAAGGCTCCATCCTGTCACTTCCACTCCATATTGTTTCAAACTTTGGAACAATGCTCTTCTCCAGACTGAGGGACTGACCACCTCAAAACTTTTAGGGTGATGGACTGATTACATCGTCTTCAAGTCTCTTCTGCTTCTATCAACTTTTCTGTACTCGACTGAAGAAGCCTACTGTGTAGGCGAAACGTTTCGAAATAAAGATACCTAACTGTTGCATATGTGTCTTACCTAACAATCTGTCGGTATTTTATACCATTTTAATACTTTATGAATACAGCAGTAGGGAAAGTATACTTAACAGTTTACTTAGAAATGCTTTTCTACTTATATATTTCTGTACTAAAAGCCATCTGCAATGTTAAGTTCATTTATGCGCCTGTATTATACTATAAAAGAAAAGCAGTGTCATGTGACATTCGTCATACTACCCAATAACCCTGGGATTTACTGCATAATGCAAGCTTTTACACAACTGCAATGATCCTCGGGCAACGGTTGACCAAGACAGTGCAGGTAGTGAGAGACACACCCTAACTGGTGGAAGAAGTAGGCTGTAAGCTTGAGAGGCACCCGCTGATTGGTGGGCAAGGTAGGCTGTGGGCTTGAGATGTGTTCCCAGATTGGTGAGTGAGATAGTCTGTCAGTGTCGAACTTAACAATTGGTTTAAGCGCTCTTTCCTGGAAGTGTCTTGCGGGCTTCTCATGGACAATGCCCTTTTTTGTTAACTCGTAACATGCAATTGGTGAAATGCAACTTTTTTTGCTTAGCGGTTAATACAAGCAGAATGAGGACGTGTCTTGAACTTCATTACAAAGCTCATAATCTTTTAAGTGTAAAATCCGTTTATGTCCAGTATGTAATTCGGTGATTCAGTAAATGAGGGTTGAAAACGAACAAAGTCATACAACGAAGCACACATCAAACCCACAAGGCTACCATTAACCTTAAATGTAAAGACTTTCTTTTCCTTGAATTTACGACCGTTGTATCTCATTGGCTAGCTCTGAGCACTGCTGAGTCAACTAGTGGTTGGTTGGACTGAAATTCAATCGCGGCAGCTGTGATTGGTCGAGTGAATGGGAGTAAACTAAGGTTAGCTCTGTGATTGGTTGGGCGAACAGGAGTGGACCGAGGCTAGCTCTGTTAGTGGCTTTCTTGAGAGAGGCTTGGTCCAGATGCACTGACGCATCGACACAAAAATGACATTTTCATTAAGGTTTGCGTCAGCGCTCTCTTGCTAGTGGGAAATTAAAATCTTTCCTACTCGTGTGATTCTCACACGCAAAACGATTTAACTTTCTCATGACATGTTGGCCGTGAATGTGAAGATTATTTTATGTGTAATCACTGTAGTTCAGCTATATAACTATGTGTGTGATAAACACAACTGCATAAAGATTCCGAAACTGTCAAAACAGTATCAGATGTGAAAATTTTCAATGTACAACCATAATTAACGGATAAATCAGCAGAAATTCAGTCGCTACTTCTATATTTTCCTTCCCACGTCTTGGGTAACTTTTACAAAATACGTGCTCTTCACAGGGAAGCGAAATCTAAGTTGTAATTAAGGCAACATGAATATTATACATAACTAACATTTATTAAGTCATGAACTAAAAGAGTGCTTCTAAACTCAACCTCAAATGAAAATATATAAAGAACATAAGAACATAAGAAAGAAGGAACACTGCAGCAGGCCCACTGGCCCATACGAGGCAGGTCCAAGACTCCTACCGGCTTAAGCCAATGCCCCAACCTAGTCAGGTCAGGTCACATTCACTTAAGGAAGGAACACGGCAACTGACCTAGTAGCACAAGCTAATCAGGTCCAACTCACACCCACCCACACCCACTCATGTATTTATCTAACCTATTTTTTAAAACTACACAACGTTTTAGCCTCTATAACTGTACTTGGGAGTTTGTTCCACTCATCCATAACTCTATTACCAAACCAGTGCTTTCCTATATCCTTCCTGAATCTGAATTTTTTCAACCTGAAACCATTGCTACGAGTCCTGTCTAGGCTAGATATTTTCAGGACGTTATTTACATCCCCTTTATTTATTCCTGTCTTCCATTTATACACCTCAATCATATCCCCCCTAATTCTACGCCTTTCTAGAGAGTGCAGATTCAGGGTCCTCAGTCTATCCTCATAGGGAAGATTTCTGATACATGGGATGAACTTTTTTAATTATCCAAATATATAGCCATGTCACAATAAATTTCCTTTAACAATCACAGTGATATCCGTGTGAATAAAGTGTAGAGGTATTTTCTTTGTAGATGAATGGTTCAGAGAACCGACATGTTGATAAATTAGACACATGTGCAACTGAGGGACTGATTACCTCATTCTCCTCCTGTTCTTCAAGATTCTCCTTTGTATGGACTGATGGAGCCACTGTGTGGCGAAACGTTTCCTCAATAAAGATACCCAAGAGTTGCACAGGTATTTTCTTCATCAGGTAAATTAAATAACCAGAGGCTCAGTCACAGATAACTCGCTCAGTGGAGCTTTGGTCCAAAGATCGAGGACAACCGCTGACTTCACCACGCAAATCAAATCATGGGATGTTAAATGAAAACTCTCTTCTTCTTAACTACATACTTCAATTCACAAACTATGGAAATGAAGCCTTTTGACGATGTTTCAGTCGGACCTAAATGTTGTCTTGAGTTTCCTCTCCAAAGTGTAGATTGTAATAAAGTTGGTAGAATTACCGACAATATGTAAAATAAAAGGACACAAGTGCAACTAATGTGACATTTATTGTGGCAACGTTTCGCTCTCCAGGAGCTTTATCAAGCCATTACAAACAATACATGGACACAGAGGGTATATAAAGGCTCAGAGTGAGGTGCAATACTAGTGAGGTACCATTTCGATGTTCACTAGTGGTAGTAGTAGTAGTAGTAGTAGTAGTGGTAGTGACAAAAGTAATACAATATGGTAGAGCAATTAATTCGTACATGAGTAAAAGGAAATAAAAGCTATTACTTGGGTAACATAAAAATTGGTTGGACAAATATAGACTGAAAAGAGGCAGCTTGTTTCAGTATTCACTCTCTGTAATGTGCTTTGTGTAGTATAACAGGAGAGACTATGTGATGGCAGGGTTTACTGTTTTCAGGAGGATTCTTGCTAAGACTTCGGAGATGGTGAAGCTGCCGTTGTTTTGTTTAATTGTATTTGAAACAGCGATCAGTGCTGATTCGAGGCACTTGCGTCTGCGGAAATTAGTTTCTTTGATCACTAATTGGGCGTCCTCATTCACAAAGTAGACAACAACCTAAGATTTCAAGTTTATCGGAAACCCACCAATAAAAATGATCTCACACACTTCTATTCCAGTCAAGATACCAAGACCAAAAGAGGCATCATCATCGGGTTTATCCTAAGAGCATACCGAATTTGTAGTCCTGAGTTTCTTGACGAGGAATGTACATACATTCACCAAACATTCACTGAGTTACATTTTCCTTCTTTTTTCATCAAAGACTGCAAGAAAAGAGCTCCTGAGACCATTAATTCTCCACGCATCAACACCACTCCCAACAAAGTTATAATTCTTCCCAACAGCCAGGTTGCACTGAACGTCTCAAAAGTACTTTCACAAGCTAACACCAGAGTCGCAATCGCTTCTAGCACTTCAATAAAGGATCTAACTAGGACAAAATCCAAGCACCACAAACCAGTCAATGCAGGAGTTTACACTATACCCTGTGGAGGCTGTGACAAGATTTACGTAGGTGAAACAGCAAGAAACCTCGACACCGCCTCAATGAACACATTTACGCATGTAGGAACGATAACTTGAACAACGCCTGTGTACAACACCGAAATTCACCAATCATCTCATGAAATTCAGAGACGCCCAATTAGTGATCAAAGAAACTAATTTCCGCAGACGCAAGTGCCTCGAATCAGCACTGATCGCTGTTTCAAATACAATTAAACAAAACAACGGCAGCCTCACCATCTCCGAAGTCTTAGCAAGAATCCTCCTGAAAACAGTAAACCCTGCCATCACATAGTCTCTCCTATTATACTACACAAAGCACATTACAGAGAGTGAACACTGAAACAAGCTGCCTCTTTCCAGTCTATATTTGTCCAACCTATTTTTATGTTACCCAAGTAATAGCTTTTATTTCCTTTTACTCGTGTACGAATTAATTGCTCTACCATATTGTATTACTTTTGTCACTACCACCACTACTACTACTACCACTAGTGAACATCGAAATGGTACCTCACTAGTATTGCACCTCACTCTGAGCCTTTATATACCCTCTGTGTCCATGTATTGTTTGTAATGGCTTGATAAAGATCCTGGAGAGCGAAACGTTGCCACAATAAATGTCACATTAATTGCACTTGTGTCCTTTTACTTTACAAAGTGTAGATTGTTTGTAAATTGTTCCATCCACAAAATTGACTTATTCTTTTTTCTAATTTCAACTTACCTTCTGGCTTGCAGGAAGCCCTTCAACGTGTATAACCCACAGAGTAACAAGGAAGAGGAAGAATCTAAAACATTTCATCACTAGGTGTCTACAATAATAGGTTATACATGACTTTAGAAACGACCTGAAAAACGTTATCACAACAACTCGAGCTACCAGTGGTATTGTGATAGGGATACAATTTTCATCCTATCTTAAAATTTTAGAATGTTACTATTTCTTTAATAATTCACCAAGCTGAAATAAAAGATGCTCGAACCAGTTACATCTGGATGTGTTGCCAGTCTGAGCGCTGAGCACAGAGGTCAGGTCATTGAGGGAAAGGGAAGAAGTCGGAGACAAAGGGACCATGTGGCCATCTCTCTGAGATTTGGTCGATGTGACGTAAAAACGAACGAACAGAGTCAAGTAAGGAGAGAGCGGGAAACTGAAAACAGATGACGAATGACAGTGGACAGGAGTGTCTTAGGCGTAGAAACAGTGCTAGGGTTTAACCCAACAGCAGAGCTTTGATGTCAAGAGTCAAGGGAACTGGGCAACACATCAGTTCAGTAGGTAGTCGGTGATGGTGATAACAGGTAGGTGCTGGAGATCAGGAGGGTGTTCCAGCAGGCAGTGGCGTTAATCTGGAAACCTATGGTGGATTAATGGTTGAGGATCTGTTCTTGAGTCTTCTGAAGGCTTCTTCTGGTAGGCGGTACAGTTCTAGGGGGATATCGTTCTCAATGTGTCGTTTATCGAAGTCAAGTATTTGGTTAATTGAGAAGATGTAGGGAGGGCCGCATGCGAATTATACTCTACCACTGCAGTATTGTGTATAGCTCCGTATAGTAAATGGTGCTTCTATTTGAGAGCACAGTACAGAAGCAGATTTTTTTTTCCATTCAAGACGGGGATGAGATGGTTAGCGTTGATGCCCTCTAGGGAATCGATGACGGCAGCTTTAATTCCTTTTACTCCCGGGAGACGACCGGCAATGGCTTCAGCAACTTCGGTGACAGATGGCGGCGGCTTCAGTTTCTGGGACTGAGCTGTCAGCAATGAGTGTAGGGGTGGCACACATGGCGTTCTGTAGTTATTGGATTGAAGGATCAGTAGTGGGTGCAGAGATAACCGGTGGCAGTGGGCCTGGTTGTTTCAGGGATGAGTACATCGATGTCCATAGGCGCGGATGAATTTCCGGATATGTACACAGGTTGGGTGCTGTTTAATGATCCCGAGCGTTCCTATAGTCGACTTCAGGGAAGGTCATTTCTCAGAGGATGTTAAGCTTGAAGATAGCGTTGGCAGAAGAGTTGAAAGTTCCTGGGTTGACGGTGTTTTGTAGGTAGGCAAAAAAGAGGCAGGTGAGGATTTTCTTGATGATACCTTCCTGATAGACATATGATGGGTCCATGGTCATGGAGGTGGGGACGGTAGGTTGTTGTAGCATCTTCTGGGTGTCGGCCTGGATGCAATGCGACGTAAGTAGCTGGGACAGATATAAATGGTGCAGAATGAGGTGGGATAAGAGGGACAATAGGATCTGGGAAGTTATAAAAGCCACAAGATATATGCATGTCTGATAAACTTTCACTCACTCATTCCCTCAATGACTGACCTGTTATTTGGCTGACTCGCTCTGCAACCAGTTGGGTCTTTAAACCAACGGGTTTGCCTTTGGAAAACAACCCAAGCTTTCCCAAAAGTGCTACGTTTCCCAAGCAATCAGCCCTTTCAAAAAATTTTTCCCTGTTCCTAGTTATTTTTAAGGGAAAAAGTACCCCTTTGAAACCCGGGCTAACCGTTTTTTGAAAATGGTTTTAAAATTTAATATAAACTTTCCATTCTCTCCCCCGTCCTACAGTTTTAAACTCACAGTTAAGTTCTCAGTAAATATGGGTCTGCTTCACCCAGTTTATAAGACTTGTGATAAAGGGGGCCTTAGGGGTCCCCGAGAAAAAACCCTGGTGGGTGGCAGGGGCTAGGCGATAATTAAAATTTGACAGGGTTGCCAGTAGAATCATTTTTTTCCCCCGGGACAAAACCTCCCAATGGTTTTACCCAAAGTGGGGGCCAAGACAAAATCATTTTTGGGATGCTTATTGCTACCAGATTTCGGAGCTGAATAAAAGAAAATCTGACAGCGAATGTAAAAAGGGGTCAAAATCTTACCCCTCGTTTTTCCCAACGAAAATTTTCCCCCCTCCCCCCCCCCCCCCCCCAAAAAAAAAAAAAACTTTTGTTACGGGGTTTTTTTAAAAACGAATTCGTAATTAAAAAACACCAAAAAGTAAAAATAAATCAAAGCATATTACTCAAAAAGCAAGAAAAAAAACAATTTTGGGCAGTCTCCCAGGAAAAAAATTTTTACCCAAATGTTAAATTTTGGGCCCAAATTGGCAAATGAAGCTAAATTATAAAGACTGTGAGTAAAAAAAAATGGAAAACGAGGTTTGGGCATGACTGTCACTCACAAATTATTAGTTAGATTTTCTAGGTAAAAAAGGGAAAACTATAAAACGGGACCCAAATAAATTTACCCAAAAATTTTCCATCTAAGTAGAGCTTTATCTATACCCTTTAAACATACTTTTTCTCTGTCCCCAGACTCTTTGAAACATATTTGGGGGCAAATTTTGTATCCAACACCCTTGGGGTCCGGGTGACTGAAATTTTTCCTTTTTCTCAGGGGGCCTAAATAGTCTAATTTAAAAACCAGGAATTGTTCGCCTTACAGCTATTTTGTTGTTGTTTTTTGTGTTTTAAACTCACCTCCCCTAGTTGAAATTTTTCCCCTAGTTGGGGTTGGGGGGTGGGTGTCCAAACCCCCGGGCCCCCGCCTCTTCCTCCCCTGAGCCGGACTTTATCATACCTCTGCTTAGAGCTATGTAGGGATCCTCCTCCACTACATCGCTTCCCAAACTACCACGGGGGGACAAACTCTGGGCTAAAAGAAATACTTCCTAACAACCCCTGGATTAAAATCTTTGTCTTCAGCTTCCAACTGTGTCCCCTTGTTACTGTGTCCAATCTCTGGAAAAAATTTCCCTTTTTTTGGCCAAACCTTTCAATTCCTCTCAGTAAATTTTTTATGTCGTTATCAACCCCCTACCCTTTGTCCCCAGTGTCGTCAGGTTGATTTCCCCTAACCCCCTCCTCGTAAAGGGCAACCTTTTTACTCTGGGGCTTAAATCTTGTTTCAAACCTTTTCACTTTTTTCCCCCTATTTCTTAAATTTCTTGGGGTGGTGTTGGGGTTTCCAAAAAAGGTGCCGCCCCTAATTTCCCAAAAATGGGCCTAACGTTAAAAGGTGTACAGGGGCCGAACGATTTCCCCCTTTTTAATAAGTCGGAATGCTGTTCTGGGTTTTTCTAAGGGCCCCCCTAGCTGCAAGCAGTTTTTTTGGTTGATGGGGCGCCTTTAGGAGATGTGCCGGGGTTATTAAAATCAACCCCCAAAATCTTTTTCCTTTGATTTAGGTTTTGTAATCGCCCGAACCCCCCCAGGGCTGGGACCCGTCCCGCCCGGCCCTTTTTTGGCCCCTTCCCCAATCTTCATGACTTTTCACTTGGTGGGGTTGAACCTTTCCCGGAGCCAATTGGGTGGGCCCGGTCTGCAGCCTGTCCAATCCCTTTTAAGTTCTGGGCCTGGGCTTCCCAAACGAGTGTATTCCCCTCATCAACTTTACCCCATCTTTCAAACAGGGGCCCCTCAAGTCTATTCCTTCCGTCATGTCCCCTTCCCCAAAAACCCCGAAAAACACTGGGGCCTAGACTGACCCCCCGCGGGACCCCCCCCTGGTCACAGGTGCCCACTCTGACACCTCGCCACGTACCAGAAATCGCGCTGCTTCCTGAAAAAGTATTTCCCCGATCCATTGTATGCCTTCCCTGTTTTCCCTGCTTTGGCCTCCCCGTTTTTTTTCACCAATCTCTTTTTGGAACTGTGCAAAAAAGCCTTCCCTTTCGTCCAAAAAATGCAATACCCAAACCCCCCCACCCTCTCTCTCTTTTCTTAAAATGCTGTCACCATGAAAAAGAACTCCAGTAGGGGTTTTTACACAGAATTTTTTCCCTTCCCCGAAACCAGGGTGGCTGCGTTGATTTAGATCATTCCTTTCAAGGGGTTCCAAACCCCTCTTTTCCGAAAAACTTCTCCAGATTTTTTCATACATACTTTTCAAATGAACTGTCTGTAGTTTTTAAAGCTTCATGCCCGTCTCCTTTTTTAAAGGGGTTGGGACCACATTTTTCTGTCTTCCATGCCTCAGCAATCTCCCCTGTTTCGATAGTGTATTGAATATTGGGTTTTTAGGGGTACACATAGCGCCCCTGCTCCCTCCCCCTCAATTTCCCCTGGGAGATGTTAAACTGGCCCCAATTTCCTTTGAGGTAACTAAACTCACTCAGAACCTCTTCAACTTCTTTCCCCGGTTGTGTGCACGTGGGCCAGCAAATTTGGGGGTGTCCCCACCCCTCCGTCTTTCTGGGGTCCCTTTTGTCTCCTCTGGAACACTTCTTTTTAAACCCCCTTGTTGAGTTCTTCACATACTTCACGGTCCCTTTCCTGTTGGTTTTCCCTCCTTCCTTCCTTTTAGCCTTTTTCCCCTTTACCTTTTGCCTTTTTTTTTTGTTTTCCCCCCTTTTTTGGCCTTTTTCCCTTTGGGTAGGGTTTTTTTCGTTAAAATTTATTTTATATTGTTTTGGGTTCCCTTTTTTCCCTTTTTTCCGTTTTTCTTTAAACCAATTTTTCCCTTATTTTGGGGGGTTTTTCCTTTTTTTTTTCCCATATTTTTTTTTCCAACCCAAAAACCCTTTTTTTGCCTTTCCCCCCCCTTGGGTTTAAACCCGGGATCCTTTGGTTTTTTCCTTATTCCCGTTACCCTTTTTGGGCAAACCCCTTTTCCCCAAGCCTTTTCATTTGTTTTGGGCCCCCATTAAACTTCAATTTTTTCTTAACGGGTTTTTCCCCCCATTCTCCCGGGGCCCATGCCCCTTCCATTTCCCCCAACCTTGGTTTTGTCCCTTTCCCTTTTTAAAAGGGGTTTGGCTTTTTATTCTCCTGTTCCCTTTCCCTCCCTTTAGCCCCCATGTTTTGTTTCTTAAAACCCCAAATTCCCCTCCCCAATCTTTAATGGTTTCCCTCCGTTTCTGCCCCCTAACCCCCAAAGGGGAATTACTTTTAAATCCCCCCTTTGTTTTTGGTTCAATTTCCTCCCCCTTCCTCTTTTTCCCTTACCTTGTTTGGGCAAGGTTTCAAATTAAAACCAAAATCCAATCACTTGGGCCCCCAAGGGTTTTTCCCCCCTTTGGGGTCCAAATTCCCCCCAATGAAAACTCCCCCTTGGTGGGGTTTAAAACCCCATTTCCCGGTTCCCTTTTGCCCTTGGTTTTTCATGAAACTCCCCCGGCCACCCCCACCTTAGGGTTCCCAAAAAAGTTTTTTTGATTCCCCTTGGCCCCCTTTGGGCCCTCCTCCCCCCGTTCCCCTTGGGGGGTTAAATCACCCTATTAACCTTTTGGGGCCCCCAAGTAAGTGTTTCCCACTGTCTATGATTATTATGTATTATTATTATGTATTTATATATATATAAATATATATATATTTTATAATAAATATATATATATATATATATATAAAATATATAATATATATAAAATTTTAAAAAAATATTATATATATATATTATTATATATATATATAATAATATATATATATTATTGAGGGGGCCCCACCCCGGGTGTAAATTGTGGGACCCTAGGCCTCGAAAAGTGGAAAAAAGGGGCTTCAAGGATGAATATTTGGATTTCTTCCTGAACCGTTTGAATATTCCATTTTCCCCCCTCCCAACCCCCATCTTTTCATATTTTTTTTTTAAACCAGTACAATATTTTATTTTTTTAAATGGTAAAAAAGTTTTAAAAGGAATCATTGTTGAAAAAGGTGGCATATCGGTCCATTTTGTTTACGGTGTATCCCGATTAAAGGCGAAAATCTCATCCAGCTCCTCGGGGCGGGGGTCGTACCCAAAAAACAGGGGCATTACCCCTTTAAAAAACAGCCGACTGACCCGCTGGAACAGAAAACTAGCTGCCCTGGATCCCATTTACCCTGATGATCTTTTTTCCCCAGCTCCTTAAAGGAATTTAGATGTTTTTTTTTTCCCCCATACCAAAGGGTTCTGACCTATGGGAACAAACATATAATGATGGGAAATTTTCCCCATTTTTTCTAGTTTTTTGGGACTCCGAAGTGGCAGCCTGCCCCTCCTTCCCCTGGGTATTGGAATAGGTTCACCCAAAGGGTAGATGCACATGTTAGTCCCACACCCCTACTTACCGCTTTTCCGGGCTTGAATGTGATACCATCGGGGAGCTTCTGGCTGCCATCAGATCTGCATAGCTGGGGGGGCTCCCTTACTGCGGGGCATCCGGCTTTTGTGGGGCTCCTCTTGAAAATTTTTATTAACCCCTCATGTTTTGCAATCTTTCCCTCGGATTTACGGCACACAAGCCCTGGTCCCCGAATCGGTCGGCCACCCCACAAATACACCTTGTTCGGCAAAAAATAGGGGGGCAAGCGAAGGCAACCCAATGCGGAGGGTCCTGTGGGTTGGGGCGTGTGCCAAGGCGGAGAGGGGA
Organism: Cherax quadricarinatus; assembly: GCF_026875155.1. Classification (NCBI taxonomy): domain Eukaryota; kingdom Metazoa; phylum Arthropoda; class Malacostraca; order Decapoda; family Parastacidae; genus Cherax; species Cherax quadricarinatus. The sequence goes on along the minus strand of NC_069437.1, from coordinate 7,339,628 downwards.
ACAGCCAACAGAAAATCCCCTCCCTGGGTGCTCTCACTGCCAGGAGGCGGGCCTTTTTCCCCCCTGACACACTCTGAAGCATTTTTGAGGCTATATTTTCCCACTATTGGACCATCCCAATGCTTTGTTTGTAGTTTTTGGGGGAGCAGGTCGGTTTAGGGGGCCGTTAGATTCCCCCAGTCATGGCTCCGCAATGAATTTTTTTGGGTCCCGACTCCAATTTTTTTCCCTAAGATTTTCAGGGAAATCGCTGTTACAAAGCCCTCGGGGATCAAAATGAGGACAGAAAAGCGGGGTAGCGCAATCTGTGATGACTTGCGGACACCAATGCCCCCTAGCTGAGGGAAGTTAGCTTGGGTTCCACTGCCCATTTTCAAAGGAAGTTAAGTATTTTTCGTAAGAATCTGCCTAGGATACGTCATATTCGGGGCAGTATGGGGTTTTATCTATAAAGGGTGCACTCTTAGGAAATAGTAAACCCTGGGCAGACTCAACCTTTGTGAGAAGGTACAAGGACGTGGTGTCCAGATTGCCTATTCTTGTTCATTCCCCTCCTTAATTCTTCCAATTTTTTCCTGGAATTGTGTCAAGGGCATTGCTTCCCAAGGGCCCCAGCAAGACATTTTTGGGGGGGGCAATGCTGCTGCCCCTGGTAGTTTTGATCTCACTGCATTTATCACTTTTTTGACTGACTGAGATGATTTCACATTTTGGATGGAAACAGGATGGACCCATTTCCGTCCCCTGTCATTACCTGTGAAGGTCTGTAGAGGAAAATCTTTGTACCTGCTAGTGTGCCTCATCTAGGAACCAGTGTTTTGCCCTTTTGCTGGTCAGTCTGACGGGGTTTCCCAACTGCTAACAGAAGAGAAAAGGTGCAAGAGGATCTCCTTGTTGGACACCCCCGATGATGTATTTCTTCCTCCAAGAGAACATTGATTCCTTGTTTCCCCCGCGCAACAAAAGGGGAAAAGACTAGGGAAATTTCTTTATGCGCTAATACCATGTCTCTTTTTCAGGAGATTGAATGCATTCTTGAAAAACTAATTTTTTCCACGCACGTCCTCAGGGAGGTTGTTGATGAACCCCTGCTTCACTTCCTTGAGAGCCCCAAAGCCAAGCTTGTTTTGGGTTTAACATCATGGCTGCCTGTGCCGAATACTTCGGGGAGCAGCTTTGGGGAAAAAGGCGGGGGTAACGTGTTTTTCTGCAATTGGCGAATTCCCCCCATAATTTTTTTTTAAGTCACAAAGTGTTCACCAAAAAAGGTCTAATTTTCATCAGGACTCAGACGGCCAAAGGGAAATTTTTTGAGAACCTTGTGATCTCTGAAAGCAGGTCCTGCAATTTCCCCAATAACTGGATTAACCATTTCCTTTAAATGCTGTGGCCTTATTCCAGTGTAACCCCCACAAGTCAGATGGGAATGACATTTTTTGCTTTTTGAATGTCTGAGCTTCCACAATCAATGGTTCCAAGTGGGGACAGAGGTGTTGGAAATGTGGTCCCCTGGTTTCCCTGCAGGGGCTTTCCTCTAAGTCTTCAGGGCCCTGTCCATCCCGGGAGCAAAATGTATCTTCACTGGCAAAAATTTGATTGCCCCCCCTGTGTTGCCCTCTTCAAATTTTCTTGCTCACCGGACTCTGACTTTTTTTACGTCAATGGAGTGATGGGGGTTTTTTTCCCCCCCTTTTTTTTTGTTGAGGGAAGGCGAATGAGGTTATCGCTCTAAAAATTCTTAAGGATTTAATTATCATTGAGGCAGTCCTTTCCCCCCCTTTTTTTTCCGGCACATAAGCAGCATTGCCAAAAAGTACAAGTTGTGCCATGCCTTGATGTTGGTGGAGATTTAAAGAAGTGGAGCCCCTCGTTTACTTTTTTCAGGGGTTTGAATTTCCCGTGGTGGAAGGGCTGCTTTGGGAAATGTGTGTGTCCCCGTACCCGTTTCTTTATTTTTCTTCCAAGATATTGTCTGATGAATAGATCTTTGGAGTGGGTCGGTGCCGAGGTGGCTCTGGATCATCCTTTCCACAGAGGGGCATCCTGAACCAGGGCAATACCTGTTTGCGGAGGAAAACCCTTTAAATTGAGATAACGAAGCGTAAGCTGACCGACACTTGCCTTCCACTTTGCCACCTGCCATTTCCCTGGGTGCTTGCTTCCTCCTGGTTGGCATCCTCGCTAGACTGACAATAGGAGTGGAGTATGACATGCTGGGGTTTTGGGGGTTTTGGGCGTGGTGGCCTGGTGGAATTTGAAGGGGTGGGGAAGGGGTGCGAGAGGAAAGGGGAAAAATTCCCCGGGAATTGGGTGGGGAAGGGGCAGGTTGTTGAGTGGGGGGATCCCGGGGGGGTACAGTACACAGGATTGCACACAAAAATTTTTTCACCTGTCTTCAATACACAAATTTTTTGTTTCCCATGTACACTAGAAAAAATTGGGGGATGGGGCACTGCTGAACCAATGTGTTCACTTCCCCCCAAACTAGAAAAACACCACGCCTCTTCCACCCACCCCCGAGGAGTGGGGAGGTTCACTGACTGGTCGCCCCCTTCGTTAACATTAATCCCACAATTTTTTTTCCATAACATGCGCCCCTAAATAGTCCAGCATCGACACAATCATTTCAAATTAAATGGAAGAAAGGGGCTGGAGATGATGTTTTTATAAAAAGTTTTTTTTTGAGGTTTTTTTATGTCGATAATTTTGGCCGGTACTGACACGAGTGTAGGCCCGATTTTCTCCCCCACCTCCACGGCCGTTTTCCCCCCATTACCACCTCTCCCCAACTTTTTCAAAAACTGCACAACACTTCCACAATTTATTTCCGAAACGGTGCACTGAAATGTCCCCTCACTTCATAGAACATAAAACATAAGAAGGAGGAACACTGCAGCAGGCCTTTGGCCCATTCTAGGAGTCCTTAAAAATTTCATCCCACAAACCCAAACATTTGACACAACCCAATTTTCAATGCCACCCAGAACAGCTCCGATGTGCAAATCCCTCCTCAAACAACCCCTCCCACTCATTATCCAACCTAAATTTGAAACTACCCAAAGTCCATAGCCTCAATAACCCAACTATGAACTGTTTCCCTTAACTACTAATTCCAAAAAAACTTCCCATGGTCCTTTTTAACATTTTTAATTTTACCCGGGTTACATCACTTGGAGATATCCTCAAGACCTTGTTAAATCCCTTATTAATACCTATCTTGCCACTTATACACTTAACATTGGTCTCCCATTCTTCTCAACCAAGTGAATGTACTATAAGAGTCTTCAATCTTTCCTCAAATTTCCAATGGTAGGTATTAATTTAGGTCATCCTACGTAAGTTTCCTAAGAATTTTTATGTCCATTCTTAAATGTCCCAGACCATAATCTAGGTGAGGCTTACAATGAGTATAAGCTGCAGTATGACCTCTGAGTTCTGTTGCTTACACTTTTGATACTAACCCAGTATTATTGCCTGATTACTACCTTCACGGGCCGTCTTCCCTTACCACCTCTCAACCTTTCGAAAATCTGCATCAAACTTATAATTTACTGAGGTTTTGGGCACTCCCAAGCTTCAGAACCTTGCATCTTCCCAGAGTATTCACAATAAGTCCTGCTCAGTCTGAACCTGGTCAGCCTCCTTGATCCGGAGTTACGACTGGATGTTTCAAGTTAAGAAAATTCTAATAGATTTTAACTACAACGTATCTACTTAAAAGGTACAATACGGTGGACTTTGTAACTATGATACTGCCCAGCATGGTGTAACCGTTACTGCTAATTTTCCAAGATATTACCAAGAATCAGGGTCATGAGATTTTCAATTTATCACATCTACCGTTTCACACCATGGTAGGGTGACCTGAAGGAAACTCTTGGATCCAGATAACACACTGGCAACAATAGTGAAGAAAAGGCACGTCGAGGAGTAAGCTTTAATTTCCAACAACGTTTCGCTCTATGTAGCGGATGAAGCACTGTACATCGAAACACTGTTCTTCAACATGTGTCCGCAAGGAGACTCATGCCAGAAATGCATGAATATGCCTACTGAACTAGCCATCAATACTTCATCACTGTGATTACACATAAATATTTTGGTTACTTCAAGCTTTTTAAGTGAAAACTATCTTTCCTGGTGTCTTAGGTCAGCTTCTGTCAGCGTTGCTAAACATACAAGTACGCATTACACAGCATCTTACATGGGAAGCCTTTAAATAACCTTAGTAACCTTCAACTGATCACGCAAGAAAACAATAGCGTGGGAAGTTGACTAAAAATATCGTATTTCTGAGCTAGTCATCTTAGTAAATATCCGCAGGTAATGTTGGCCATGACACCACAATCGTGCACTTGGTCAGGCATCCGTCTCTTCAAATATATATAGCATACAATGGGGTTCCCGTTTATTCGAGGTCACTCATTACACTTTCTGCTCAGGAAATATTACCCAGAATGCAGCGGGGAGCACGCAGGTGCATCATGTGTTAGCATGTTTTAATTAGTATTCCAGACATTTAAAGTCTTGGCTAGAGCAGGTTCCTGTAGCCACTTACATCATGATGATACTAAGACTCTCTCCTCGCAAGATCATCATATGACTAACAACTTACGTCATGATACTAAGGCGCTCTCTCTCTCATCTTAAGACCATCACATGACTAACAACTTACATCATGATGATACTAAGACTCTCTCCTCTTAAGAACATCGCATGACAGTAAGATTCACTTCTGTTAAGATTACAGAATTTTCATTTTACTGTAATTCGCAATATCAAAGAACAGAGTACATGTTAATATTCAAGGTAAAATCAGATATTGCTCGCAATTTAAAAAAATTATAAATAGTCCCTTGAAATTGTAATTTTCTTATCTAGCAAAATGTTGGGGCCCAGCCCCATTGTATGTCTATAATATTTTGAGTACCACTAACAGGATGAGCATGGGGTGCATAATTTTGTTGTATTAGAACGTTAAACCAAAAGTACAAATATTTTTGACAGGTAGAGTTTTATATTATAAAATATTTGATTTATTATATATATACACTATTGGTTGTTATAGAGTAAATATGAATAATTTACCACAGATGAATGCCTATAACAATTATGTGGTTATTGCAATTATTGTCCTATAACTACCAAGGCTCTTAAACTAAGGAGTTCAGTAGCCCTGGTACCAGTAACGAAATAATGGAACTTAACCTTATATTGTTTTGTTAGTGGGATGGATTGTGAAGGACCTGCCTAATATGGGCCAACAGGCCTGCTGCAGTGTTCCTCCGTTCTTATGTTTTTATAATGTTGAAAATAAACCAGCAACCTGTGTGAACTGTATTACTTTAGAAAGCATTTCGCTCCTCCATGGAAGTTATTTTAATTTAATATCACCTATCTTAAAGACCCTCCCAAGAGGTTCATGACAAGTATTCCCTTTCTCGCCTAACTATTGTATAAAAATATCTCAAATTATACACAGTGATGGATCTAAGTGTCCACTGGCAGGGCTGCATCTGATATTGTTGCCACTTCACAAGATAAGAGTCAGAATTAACTGGGTTTCTTCATTACAAATTGAATTGTTTGTCATTCTAATATAATTAAAAATAACTTATGAATATGATTCTAGGTCACAGATGAATGCACTCGATTCGAGTAACTCCAACATGCTCATTGGATAAGCCAGATATAGAAATTAAAATATCAGAGAAGGGATTTATGTACAATATTTGTGGATCAAATCTCAAACTGAACTATTTTTACACGATAAAACTGATAAATTAGCCAAAGAAAAAAAATTCGAATGAAGAAGCTGAATAAAACTTTGGTCTGTCTGTGTCAAAGATTTGCAACAGAATTAGGAGTGAAGTAAACAATGAAGTAGATCTGAGTAGAACTATAAACACGATAACATCAACACTGATCAGCACAATTACGGAACAATTTGGTGTAGTAGCCAGGCAGAGGCCTTTTTACAAGTATTTCTGATAGTTTGGCAATAAATAAACAAATTAAATAAAAAAAAAATACACACAAGTTGATCAAATTTTATGGTAATTTCTTTGAGCATCGTGTTTGAGTGTAAACTTATTGAGGAACAGAGAGAATGAACATTAAAATGGTATAAAATACCGACAGATTGTTAGGTAAGACACATATGCAACAGTTAGGTATCTTTATTTCGAAACGTTTCGCCTGAAGAAGCCTACTGTGTAGGCGAAACGTTTCGAAATAAAGATACCTAACTGTTGCATATGTGTCTTACCTAACAACACAGGAACAGAGAGACACGACAATAATAACCTAGCTGATTTAAAAAAGTATTTAAGTAAAAATGAGACACCAAAATTTTTTAGCAATTCAAATCGCTTGTAACAAGAAAAATGTGTAAAAAAAACCCTAGATGTATTTTTTGTTAACCCTTTTGGGTTTAACAAAAGACATTGGGGCTTTTACGTGGGCCTAGACTTTGTGTGCCCAAGTTCTTGCGTACATCTACATATATGGAATGATAATAAACTAGCATTTTTTTAGGATAAATATCTAAATCGAATAAAGTTGGTAAATTACCGACAATAGTAAAGTAAAAGGACAAAGTGCAACTAATGGACATTTTTTGGGGCAACGTTTGTAAGGGTTTTAAAAAAGCCCTGGAAGCGAAACGTTGCCCAATAAATGTCACATTAGTTGCACTTGTTCCTTTTATTTTACATCTAATATCTAAAAAAATAGTTAACCATAGACTAAAAAAGGGGTAAATTAAAAGCTGCATGAATTTTAACACCCCGACAAGTAATAAGTAAGTAAGTTTATTCGGTTACCAAATACAGTTACATAGAATTATCATACATCGCTATGGGGAGAAACCCCCAGGATAACCCAAAAAGTCAGACGAGTGATTTTTCCTTGGGGCCTTTAATTTTTAAATTGCCCAAAATTTTCCCGAAATTCTCTGAATAACAAGCGGCTTTCAAAAGAGAAATATCACTAGGCCTCTATAATTTACATGTATTTGAAAAATAAAGATATTTTATTATTTATTATTTTATTAAAGAAAAATTGACTTTACTGAGTTATCTGGGTTTTTAATTTTACATAATGTACAATTTAAAAGGGGCCTATAACACCTATTCATATAATTAATTAAGAAAACTTACTTTTTTGTGGGAAGATCAAAAAAAACATTTTTTGCTTAGTTATGATACAATACCAATAAAAGGGGACATTAAAGTTTAACGTGGGGTAAAATTTCGCTAAAAAAAATAAAAAAAAAATCAAAACTATTTTTTTTAATTACCGACTGCCTCCCATCAATGTATTATGCATGTATGTATGTATTTATGTATCACCAAATTTTTGGGGGTTGCAGGGGTAGTTTCACAGCTCCTGGCCCCGCCTTTTCAGGTCGTACAAAGTCACTCCTGCTCCATAACTTTTTTCCCCTCATGATTAGTATGTATGTATGTATGATCGACACCATGCCTAACCCCTTTTAGGAGGGTAGGTGCCTGAGCCGACCTTTTGCTCATAAAACTGTCTTCCCCTTAGCCCCCATTGGGGCGGGGATGGCAACCAAAAGGGCCTAGCTTGTGGGTAGGCCTGGGACAGTTGTCCCAAAGAGAGGAGGTACTTGTGCCCCCCTCCCATGGGGGACTTAGGTATCAGCCTCCCCTAAAGAGAGAGCCCAAAGGGCCGGGGCCCCCCACTTTGGGGAAAGCCCGGGCCCCCAAATACCGGGGAAAATTTTAATAATAATAAAAAATTTTTTGTATGTTGTATGTATGTATGTACGTTGGACTGGTGCAGCCACAGTAACGCCTGGTTTATCAGGCATTGATCCCCCATGAGGCCTGGTCACAGACCGGGGCCCCGGGAGCGTTGACCCCCGGAACTCTCCCAGGGATATATATATATATATAATATATATATATATATATATAATAAATATATAATATATATTATATAAAATATAGACAACATCATGCACACATACATGACACTACATGCACACTACATACCATACCACACAAAAACCCCACCAAAACACACACCACACACACACACACCACCACCCACCACTGTGTGTGTGTGTGTTTATCACCTATTTTTGGTTGCAGGGGTCAATCACAGGGCTGTGAAACGACCCTGCAACCCCAAAAGGTGAGTACACCCACCACCCCACAGTGAAGAGGCGGGGCAGGGGGCTTGGGTTCGACCCCCGCCAACCCCAACTAGGTGAGTACAATAGGTGGTCACGACACACACACATCTATCATTGGGGTGTATGCGTGCAATGCACTAGCAGAAAAAAGCGAAAGTATTTACAAAGAAATACCACAGTCAGCAAATTTCCCAAACCCTACGTTGGCAGGTGTCCGGGTGTGGCTTAACCCCCAACCCCTGACGCCTAAACCTTTGACGTTTGGTGGTGCCCGGGAAAAAAAAACCCCCTGACTGCCGGACGTCTGAATTAACTCTTTCTCCATCTTATAATAATAAAAAAAATAATAATAATAATAATAATAATAAAATCCTTTTTTTATACAAGTACATGTACATGGTTACGGCCTAGCGACATAATAAATTTTATATATGAAGCCCCTTTTTTCCCTCACATTTGGGGAAAATTTAGGTCAGTGTCCGGAGGCCCCACACCGTCGACTAACCCCCGGGGAACCCATTTTACGAGGGGGAAACTTTGACAAAGGTATAAAGAAAACCCCCAAAATTTTTTCCCCTGGCGGGGAATCCCCCAGGCCTAGCCGGTAACGGAGCGTTACCCAAAACCCGGGCCCTACAGGCGTTTGTAAAGTGTAGGACGTCAAAACTTTAAACACACGAGAGAGAACTGTATAAAATTCATACACATAAGAAACAAGTAAAAAGGACGAGAATGAGAAAAAGCTCAACATGCCGGAGCGACCCCTGAAAATATAACAACACAACAAAAAACAACAACAACAAAAAACAATAACAATAAAAAAATAAAAAATTTTATAACAAGGAACTCATAAAACTACTGAAACATAGCTGCCTGCTGGCAGTTTTCCTAAAGACGGTGCCCGGATCACCCGGGTGTGGTTCTACGTGGATTACGTGAGGCCAGCAGAAAACAGCCTCGTTGATAAACCCCTGATCCACCGGGGGCCTGGCGTGGACCGGGCCCGGGGATGTTGATCCCGGAATCCCCTCCAGGTAACCCAGGCAGGGTGGGTAGACTTTAGACAACGTATAAAACCCATTAACCTTAAACTGTCCAAACGTAATCTCGTTTTTTAACTTTTGAAAATTGTAAAAAAAAACTTTGATCTAATTTTTTTTTGTTATATTTAAAAATTTTGTTTAAAAAAGTAGATCTATTTTTGGGAGCAAAAACGCATGGAACGTGATTGTCTACATTTTTAAGGGGGCTACGGCTGCCTGCGCCGCAGCAAGCAGCAAAAAGGGCCCCCTTATTTTGCCCCCCCTGGGCCTTCCCAAAACTCCAGTGAGGGCCAAATTGAAAATACGGGTGCAACAACAAAATGAACTATAGTGATAAAACGGGCGGTGACGACAACGAAATGGACTAAAATAAAAAAAGAGGGCCCGGCATTAAATACCAACCTGCTGCCAACTGCACCAGACATGAGACGTTTTCCCCCTACAATAAAATAATTGCCTCCTACAAGCACCAGTTTTCAAGGGGGAAAAAAACAGGCAGAAAACCTGATAAACAAAACCCAAAGGAAAGACATTTCTGTAGGATTTTTTTTCCTCGGGCCCAAAGGGGGAAAAAAATTGAGTTTTTAACAGGCTGACGGGCACCAAACCCCACTACTCCCCAGACTTTAAAACTAGCGAAGTAAATTTCCCCATCTTTACTGGCGTTCATCGTTGCAGAGATCATATCTGTACCCCCACTATCCCCGTTACCAGTGCTAACAAAGGGGGAAACACAGGAACATCGTCAAATCAACATTTAAAAACTCCGGGTTATGGAGGGGTTTCCCCTCAGTCCGTCGGGGGAAAGAAGTGAAAGGAAAACAGCCAAGGTTAATGTTTTAGTGTGAAATTAAAATGGTATAAAAACCGACGATTGTTGGGTAAGACACATATGCAACAGTTAGGTATCTTTATTTCAAAAACGTTTCCCTACACAGTAGCTTTTTCATCGAGTACAAAAAGTTGATAGAAGCAGAAGGACTTGAAACGATGTAATCAGTCCTTTCACCCTTAAAGTTTTGGGGTGGTACCCCTCAGTCTGGAGAGAGCATTTTTCCCAAAAGTTTGAAACATAAATAAAGTACCAACTGTTGCATATGTGTTTACCAAACAATTTTTTTGTAGCTGCCCTTTTTCAGGCAGTTACGTGAAAAATCATAGAAAAAAATCCCAAAATATATCTAAAAACTAAAGGGAAAGTCGGGTTGTAGGTGGCGTTTACTTCCCTCAGTGTTTTAAAATGGCCGAGTCAGCAGATCAGGTCGGCATAAACAAACCCACAACCCCCGATAAAGGAAATTTTGAGGGTTTTTTGGGAAAGGAAAAACCATTGTTTAAAAACCTTTCTGGTCTACCAAAGGAAAAAGGTCAAAGTTAATAGGTGAACCCGGATGTGAGTGGGTGGGAAGGGGGTGTGTAATAAGAGGTTAAAAAAGGGGGTTTTGTGAATTTAAAGGGAAAAGGAGCAGTAAAGGGGTTTTTTGAAGAAAAAATTTATAGAAATTCAGTGGTGTTTGCAAAAGCAGATACTAAGATGTCTAGGTGACTGGAAAAGAGAAAAAAATATTTTGTTATGGTAAAAGAGGAAGAGTGAAATGGCAGGTTTTGGGGGGGGTACAGGTCCCCAAAATTTTATATTTATTTTTCTTCTTAAATTAAAAGAAAGAAATATCATGGGGGCTGGAAAAGGTGAAGGGGAGTAAACACGCCCTGGCCCGTAGAAGCCCAACATTTTTGATCCTCCAAAAAAAGAAATAAGAACATAAGACATAAGAAAGGAGGAACTGCAGTGGGCCTGTTGGCCCTACTGGCAGGTCCTTTACAATCCCCCCACTAAACCAAACAAGGGAAGAACACGGGCGGTCAAATGGCCCATAAAAGGGCAGTCTTTTCAAAATGCCTCTACCCAGCGCTACCACAAATTTATCCTCCCCAAGACACAAATCAAACTCAGTCCTCTCTTTTAAAATTATATGTCACTATCCCCGCAAGGTATGGCAAGCCGCATCCCCAAAAATAAAAACATGGCACACGCTCTTATTGTAGCGCTCTTAAGTGGTGATACCCAAAATTTAATCCAGGCCCCAAAAACAAATTGTGCGGGGCAAAACAGACAGTAAATGACGGTGATAAGGGACGGTCTAGTGTGGAATGATAACCTTAACTCCATTGTAATGCATAATGGGTCTTGTGAGACAAAAACACCATTATTATCCAACATACCAAACAGGTTCATACACGTACTAAAGACGTATGAAAAAAAAAAGGCCCCTTTGAAAAAGGTGTAAGAGGTGGGTGCTGATGGATGTATGTATAATTTAGCACGTGCCAGAATTCTTTTTTGTGTGTAAAAAGCATTTTGCAAGTTCCCTTTAGCAATGAGACATTGTTTACCTAATTTTAATACAAATGACCCATTCCCAATTTTTTGATGTTTATAATTGTTTTATGAAAACCCCTCACTTTTCATGTAAACGCAAGATCACTTTTCCTAAATTGGGGGAGATTAGGTTTAGCAACGAAAATTGGGCGGCAGTTAAACCCTCTCTGAAACCCGGTTGGGGTGATAGGTGATGCCCCAGGTAAAAAAGGTTTCAAAATAAAAGCTTAGATAGGTAAAGAAAAAGGGGGGTGGAATGTCCTACATTAGAAATGACTTTGTTACAAAAACCCCAAGACCTGATTTTAAAAAACATTAAAATGGCGATTTTTATGGTTTGAAGTGCTGTTCCCCAAAACCAAAACCCCTCTTTGTAGGAACTTGTTACGCCCCCCCCCAGGCCGTTCTTAGAAGACTTTTCCAAGTATTGTCCCGGGCTTGAAAACAATTGCGAGACAATAATACTGGCGACTTCAATATTGTTTTCAGCAAAAATAACGGGGTATGCAAAAGGTATAAGCAAATTTTTGTTTAAATAGTTCACTCAAAATAATTAATACACAACCGGATCACAAGTTCCCCCCACCCTAATTGACCCATACTTTGTAAACCCCCTGAGAACATTTGTCATCAGGCGCATTACCACAGGTTTAGTGATCATTTCATCATTTACTGCACCAGGAAAATCACTAGGGATAGGATAGGGCCCAACGGACAATAAAAATGAGGTCAAATAGAAAAAATACAGTAAAGAAACAGGGAAATAGGGTACACAATTGTGACTGGACGAATAACAAGTTGCACGGACGTAAACGATTGGGAAAAATTTAAAACAATGTTTCCTACCACCCTTTAAAATTGCACCAGTTAAAGAGGTTGGATTAAACGAAGAAAGAAACCCCCGGGTGACTACTGAGATATTAGATAATATAAATTCAGAGACCACTGCCTAAAAAGATTTAAAGCAAACAGACAGGATATTGCAGCACTAAATGAATTCCAAGGGGAGGAAAGAGTACAGAGCTTTAAAAAGGAGCAAAGGCAAAGAATTGTCAAAATCGAAAGTATAAGCTAACCCCCGAAAGCTCTGGGAACAACTAAACAGTTGGGGGTATGCCATAAGCCCGTGATAGGTTAACATAGTTTTTCACTATTGGTAATGAGGTTATCCACGAAAAAATCAAGGTGGCAAAATTTCTTTAATTCCTACACAATCTTTGCATCAACATAGAATTTAAAAAACCAGCTGCTCAAATACCTTTAACACAGATCTGTAAGTTTTTAACAGGGGTGGGGGCACGGTAGCGAAAAGGATATGGGTACAGGGCAGAGACAGTTAAGAAAGAAAATGTGGGGAAAATTCGGGTTTCACAAAATCAATAGTGCGAAAAAGAGGTAGACAATTGTAGGTCAAAAATACATTTCGCCGTGGCGAAAGTATCTTGTACCTACAACTTGCAGTGCATATTCCCGTTCTACCATAAATGGCGAGACAGTTTACTTGAATCCTTACAATTGGGGGTTAAGGTATCACTGACTAGTGGAGTATAGGTGAAAAAATCCTAGACCCTGTGGGTTTTTAAAACCCATTAAAACCATCCCTATACATGAGGGTTTTCTTTGTTCATTAAGGCCAACATATTCTTGATGTTTAAGCTCGTGAACTGCAGCCTAAAAGATCCGTGCAATCGATAAAAGCCTAGCAATATTTTAAAAATTAAAAAACAAAAAACCCAAAATAAAACCCAAAATGAAGTGCCAGAAATTCTGCCACTACTATGTTTCGTGATCGCCCGAATTACGATCATTCCCCCTTGTATTCATCTATCACAAAAGACATAACAGCGCCAAATTCGCAATTGTCCGCGAAATGCTTCTATGTGTCAGACACGCTGCTTTAAAAATTACGTTCTTAACTCAGCCAGCGGAATACAGGTTATTGCCTAATAAAGGGGGTATATAGGGTAATCAGTCACAGGCTCTTAGGGATTTTATGTTTTATCTTTAAAAGATTATTAAATTTTTCAAAAAAAAGAAAAAAATAAGAAATAAGTAAACTGTTGCCTCGGCCTTCACTTTAATCCTCTTTAGGTGATAAATTGAGTTTACCCCTTTCGGGGGATCTCAGTTTTGGGGGTTTTAAATATACAATCATTTTCTGGATAAAGGGGTTTTTTTACATTGTGTGCTCAACAGAAACAAGATATCTTCGTGGTGTAAAGTGAGGGGGAGTAAACCTAAATGTAACAGTGAAAAATCATATAAAACTCCACGTCCTCCATGTTCAATACTTAATATATGTTTTCTTAATCTTAAGACAATTTCCCATAGGGAGATCAGAGAAATAACCAAGGGGACGTTGCGAAACTGGCAAATAGAAAGGGATTTTATAACCTCAAAATAAATTAAAAATTAAAATTATGGTCCTGGCCCGGTAGGAAATGCCTCGTTCAACCTGAGTTTCCCGGTTTTGATCCCCAAAAGGGGGAAAAATGGGCGTGTTTCCTTAAACTGTTTTCCCTTCACCTAGCAAACAAGTAGGACCTGAGTGTTGTCGACTGGTGTGGGTCGATCCTGGGGACAAGACTGAGGGGCTCCAAAGGAAATAGACATCCCCCCCGAGAGCACTGCCCTTTCTTGGGGTTATCTTGGGGGGCTAAACCCCTGGGTTAAAAACCCCCAAAAAACTCCCCATCTTATAAGCACAACCGACAACACAGTGTAAACCCGAACTGAAACCATGTTAATATAGAGAAAGTCCGAGGTTCGTTTTGCGTTCGGCTGCTTGGACAATGATTTGAGGAGATTTAGCTTAAAAAAGAAAAATACGTTACAGACAAGAGAACCATAGGAGACATAATCACGACGTACAGGGTACTCAAGAGCTATAGATAAGACGAACATAGTTTTTGAAAGGCGAGGCTATGGGACAAGGGTCAAAAATAAAACTTAAGGTTCCATAGAGAAGCATGAAATATGGTACTGATGGGCCTTAGAGGCTATGAACTAGGTCCCCCCCCCCCACACACACACAGTGGTGGAGCACCTACAAAGGAATGGGCTCATACATGACAACCAACAAGGCTTCAGGGATGAAAAATCCTGTGTCACAAACCTACTGGAGTTCTACGACAAGGTAAAAGAAGTAGACAGAAGAGAGTGGGATGGGTAGATCGCATTTTCTTGGACTGTAACAAGGCTTTCGACACAGTACTGCACAAGAGATTGGTACAAAAACCAGAGGAGCAAGTAGGAATAGCAGGAAAAGCACTGCAATAGATCAGGGAATACCTGACTGGAAGGAAACAACGAGTGATGTTATGTGACGAGGTGTCGGAGTGGGTGAATGTGTTGAGTGGGGTTTCACAAGGGTCAAGTCCTAAGGCCGGTGCTGTTTCTTGTATATGTGAATGACATGACAGAATGGATAGATGTATTCCTGTTTGTAGACGACGTGAAACTAATATGAAAAATACAAGCGGAAGAGGATCCGGAAAGACTACAAAGGGATCTGGACAGGCTGGTCCGACAAATGGCTCCTGGAGTTTAACTCCAATAAGTGCAAAGTTATGAACCTTGGGGAAGGACAAAGAAGACCGCAGATGGAGTACAGGATCGGGGGGGAGGGAGGTCAAAGGTTGCAAACCTTACTCAAGGAAAAGGATCTTGTGGTAAGTATCATACCAAGCACATCCCCTGAGGTGAACATTCAACCAATAACTGCTGCAGCATATGGGAGCCTGGCAAACCTAAGAATAGCGTTGCAACACCTGAGAAAGGAGTCATTCAAGACACAGCACACTGTGTACGTCAGGCCTATATTGGAACCCACACCGGGTCAAGCACGTCAAGAAATTGGAGAAAGTGTAACGGAGCTAAGGGGTATATCCTATGAGGATAAGTTAAGGGAACTCAACCTGACGACAATGGAGAACAGGAGGGATAGGGAAGACATGATAATGATGTATAAAATAAGCGGGTGATTGACAAGGTGAACAGAGCCAGAATGTTTCAGAGACGCGATACACGAACGCGAGGACACAAATAGAAGTTGAAAACTCAGATGACTCGTAAGGATATTGTGAAGTGCTACTTCAGCTTTAGAGTTGTCATAAAAGTGAAACAATCTGGAGAGTGAAGTAGTAGAGGGAGGATCCATACATAGATTTAATAAGAGGTAAAATAAAGGCTCTTGGAGCCGGGAGATTGGACCTAGTAGCAACTAGCAAGGAGGCCGGGCCGTGAGATGTGACTCGACTGCAACTTATTTAGGTGACTACATGCAAGTGAGCACACTCACATACCCTTAACAGAAGTCAACTTTTTTATTTCGTTGCCAAAGATATTTGAACGTAATTAGGGTATTTTGGATTGCTGAATTCGAAAATGGCAGTAGGCTTCTCGAATTGGCTCTAGTTTGTGAGATATTTCATACCTACCCTCAACTAACAGGAACTTTGCCATAACACATGTATATGGATATAAAGTGACAATTTGTATATATAGTTTTAATAAAGATTAAAATTTATTTTTAAATTATTTAATATTTAACGAATAAATTGTATCAACAATGATAACGTGGCAACATTGTAACCTTTGTTTTGTTATTATTTTTCCAGATAAACATGAGTTCTTCACGAAGAGTCTGCTTAAACAATACCAATGAAGTTTGCTACATTTATTACCTGGAGTTTACCTGGAGAGAGTTGCGGGGGTCAACGCCCCCGCGGCCCGGTCTGTGACCAGGCCTCCTGGTGGATCAGAGCCTGATCAACCAGGCTGTTACTGCTGGCTGCACGCAAACCAACGTACGAGCCACAGCCCGGCTGGTCAGGTACCGACTTTAGGTGCTTGTCCAGTGCCAGCTTGAAGACTGCCAGGGGTCTATTGGTAATCCCCCTTATGTATGCTGGGAGGCAGTTAAACAGTCTCGGGCCCCTGACACTTATTGTATGGTCTCTTAACGTGCTAGTGACACCTCTGCTTTTCATTGGGGGATGTTGCATCGTCTGCCAAGTCTCTTTCCAAAAACAAAGAAAACATCATAGATTTTGTAAAACAAGCTTATCTTGCTTATTTTGGAGTGATGCTTGGAGAACAAGACAAGTCTTGCGCTCCCTATATGGTTTGCAAAACTTGTGTAGAATGCTGACGACAGTGGAAAAATAGGCAAAGGAAAAATTTATGGTGTGAAGAGAGCCGAAAAACTACCACAACGATTGTTATTTCTGAATGGTGAATTTGAAAAGTTTCAATCGATACAAGAATGTCATGTGGGAATATTCTGCTTTGGAGTCAGCAAGGAGACCTGTGCTACACAGCGATGTTCCCATATCAGTGTTTACAACACTGCTTGACCTTCCGTTGTTAGATGTTGAAGAAACTCAAAGTTGTGGATGTAGCAGTAGAAGTGAATATAAAGTAAATATTTCAACACCCTAGCAGTTCTTCCAAGAACTTAATGATCTGATAAGTGACCTCAGCCTGTCACAGCAAGCATCTGAACTTTCAGCATCCTGACTAAAAGGAAAGAACTGTCTACAACAAAAAATTAAAATAACAGCTCATCGGACAAGAGAGGTTCAACTCCTTCCTTACTTCAGCCAAGATGAAGAACTTGAATATAGTTATATCATCACTGGACTTCTTCGAATGGAACTTGAATATCGACCAGGAGATTGGCGGCTGTTTGTAGACAGCTCCATTAGAAGCCTGAAATGTGTCTTATTGCACAATGATAACCAATATGCATCTCTTCCAATCGCTCACTCAACAAAACTTAAAGAATAAGAAAATATCAAAATGTTCTTGCAGAAGTTTTACTATCATGAGCACAAGATGTTTATCTGTGTTGATCTGAAGATGGTAAACTTCTTGCTTGCTTGCATAATCTAAAAAATAATTTCAATGCGATTTGTAAGTTAGCCCCACCTGATCAATTTATTTTTCATATCTTTTGTTTTTCAAAGGGACACCAAATTTCTAAAAAAAAAAAATAGAGCCCGTCAAGCAAAACCAATGACATATTCGGAATCAGCACCACAAACTTACCCTAAAATTGGTGTAATATCATTGACCAGAACATGAGTGTTGTCCAGTGTAATATAGTCACATGAGGAGTTCAACTTGTTACGTGTGTATATGTCGAAAGAGTCAAAGAACTGTACCTGAATAAACTCCTTAAGAGTGATGGAGTACTGGTCCTTAGGCATGATCTTCTTTTACCAAGGCAACGAATAAACAGTCTTTGGCAGGTAGCACTGAGGCTCAACCAGTTATCCACACGTCTAGGCTAAAGCAATTTTCAGCAGTTAAGGCTCTCCTGGCTGTCGGCGCAACAAAATGTAAAGCATAAACATCTGGAGATACGTATAATCTCTGACAGATGAGCTCCAGAAAGTACCTACGGCCTAATCCCCTACAGTGGTTGTCTAAGGGCTTTAGTAAAGCTACAACACTCAGATGGAAAACTCAAGTCCAAGTATTCAGAGAAGCGTCGATCACAACCTTGTACCTCAAACTATCAGAGTGAACCTGAGAGCTCCGTTTATCCGCTATCAGTTGTTTTGGGAAGAGAGGTGGAGGAGGTGGGAGTGAGGTGCTATACAAACAATAATAGCGATAACAAGGCATGCCCCAGCATACATTCACCATCCTTCCGAACAAATATATTGTGAGAATTTTTTCCAATCTGAAACCTGTATAGTGTATACAGAGACCTAAAAATATACATTATGAACGCAAATTAATTTCATTGAGTAACTGTATATTTTCCTGAGTGATATAATAAAAATGTATATCACCATTGCAGTGTGGTTACATTAACATTAGTCCCAGGAGGGGAATAAAATAAAACGAACATACAGTGTTGTTATTAGTAAGTAAGTAAGTTTATTCTGGTATACACAAATACAGTTACGTAGAATTATCATACATAGCAGCATATGTGTAGAGAACCTAGGATAACCCAAAAAAGTCAGACAGAGTGACTTATTTCCATTGGGGTCCTTATAGCTAAAAACAAAGAAATCTTGAATGGGCTAATTAGGTATCCCCAGTGGAGAACCTCTAAGTGAGGTTGGAAAGTCCTAAGAAGAACTTAAACGCACAACCACATGGAAAAGAAACTGGAGAATAACTACCAACTCTTGAGAAAATCCAACAGGATATTTGCCTAACTTAAATGAACATGAAGTAGGAATAACTATCTGGGGAAGGCCAGTAAACATAAGACATATGTACTTGGATACTAAGTAGACAGGTTACTATATTCCACTAAGCAGGTTAATATGAAGCTAGTACAAAAACAATTGGCCCAACTGCACCAGTTTCGATCAGCCCCAGAGTAAATAAAATTACACCTTTATAGGATGTTAATCCAGTCCCTACTGGAATACCCTGTTACTCCACTTTCCTTCACTACAATAACAAATACTACAGCCCTGCAAAGAGAGGAAAAAGGCACTCAGGTTCATAGCAAATATCAATCGCGATGAGTCAGGATGGTTTACCTTCACATAAAACAAGATAGTGAACCTATGAATAGGAGACTTCCCCTTCCTCTTGAAGAAACAGTCAGAATGAAAAACATAAATCAACCAGACAGAGAACAGTCTTTGATTAGGGGAAAATACCGGTAACTATGAGAGCCAGGAACTACCTTACAGAACTCGTAGAATGACACTTCAGCAAAAAGTCATAAGATTCACTCATAAACGAGAGCTCCCAACACCAAAAATCCTCAGAAATATAAAAAAGAAATTAAACTAGAGCTACGCATATGGAGACATATGCGTAGCTCTAAGGAACTAACAAAAATGAATAATCTAATGTGACCAAGCGGACGACCATTACACGACCCAAACAACACCATAAACATAACTCGCCTAGGATCGTACGTACAGTGGAAGCATTTAAAAATTAAACTATAAATAATAATGTTTGGTAACCCAAATTCCCAAGGGCAAATAGCTATACAATCAAATATAAGATAAGACATACGGAGGTACTCAAGACCCAATATCTGGTTACATCTGCCAGCCTGCAGAAGCGAACAGCATGTACATAAGCTCGGTGCTTACAACTAGCATCTCAGTTAAGCAACCTCTCCAACAAGAACTTTCTGCTCAATGAAGCAAAAGCGTAAATTCTAGATGCTACATAATAAAAAATCCCTTAAAAGGATACCTTTAAAATGGTGGCTGATTTTTTTTCTTTTCTTCCTCTTTTAGAATTTATTTCGCTCATAACTTGAGAACGCCTCATCCAATTGGCTTCAAATCGTCAACACTTGTGTACAGTAAAGAGGGACCAAATTCTTGAAACAACTGGCATGTTCACGTGCCCTATGACCAAAGTTGTTGAACCCATTCCCATTCTTCTGGAATGGACCAGATAACTTCCAAAATCCCTAGTGGCACACCTTCAAAAGTTAGAAAAAGATGCCCAAAAAATTCAACGACGGCGGAGACTGAAATTCAAATGTGTAGGTGTAGATTTGACCATTATATATATAAAAATATTGCGGAATTATTATTCCCGTTCAATCACGTTAAATAATTTTCAGTCTATCTCTTCTGAATAGCTTCAATATTTAATGGCTGATGGATCTTAAGACCAGGATAGTACCTGTTAAGTTTAGTTTGTGTGTAAGCAAATCTGTTGTAGTAAAATACTAAAATGGAATTATTGGATTCCATGCCATAACATGAGAATGACTCATCTGATCGGCTTCAAATTTTCACCACTGGAGTGGTTCTGAACACAAGACTCAAGCTATCATTAAGTGGCACAAGTCCCATTTGCCAGAAGTGAAACTCATTTTTTCTTCAATAACTAAAGAATGCCTCTGACTGGCTTCAAAATTCTATTGACAATGAAGAATTAGACACATGTGCAACATCTGGGTATCTTTATTGTAGACGTTTCGCCATCCAGTGGCTTTATCAATATAAATTCAAGGACATAATGGGAAGATAGTAGAACTATATATAAAAGATGAGGTAGTCAGTCTCTCAGCCTTGAAGTTGGAGAAGACCATCGTAGTTTTGAAGACCCTGCAATACAGTCATAAAGTTTAGCGTTTATAAGCGCTAAGCTTCACGCTTGTGCTTCAAATTCTTAAAGACTACAGTGCTCTTCACTAACTCCAAGGCTGAGGGACTGACCACCTCATCTTTTGTAAATAGTTCTACTGTCTTCCCATTATGTCCTTGAATTTGTATTGATAAAGCCACTGGATACCTGGAGGAGTATACCTAGAGGGTGTTCCGGGGGTCAACGCCCCCATGGGCCGGTCCTTGACCAGGCCTCATGAAATGTCTACAATGTCTACAATAAAGATAGCCAGATGTTGCACATGTGTCTAATTCTTCATGTTGGTATTGTATACCATACATGTACAACTACTGACGATGCCTTGTAAAACTTTACTGAGATAGTTAGGACTTAGAATCACTTGTATCAGATCAATTACTGGAGAATGTTTTTTTCTGATCGGTTTAAAACTTTTACCATTGGTGGGTTTTATTAAAACACAGCTTGTCACTCACTTCGAACTGTGTAAATTAACAAAAATATTGTCATTTTTATCGCATTGAACTTTTTAAATAGTCAAAATCACGTGTAAAATTTTTCTTACAGGATTGTAGAGGATTTCAAATAGAATGAAAATGAGAAAAGTACACTAGGAAAAAACTAAAAATTGCGGTGTTATGGTGTTTAAGTTTAGCGAGGGGAACTTGCTTATTTTTCGGAACATTCTCATCAAATTTTTGGTTCATTACTCGAGAACTTCTTATTCGATCGGCTTCAATTTTTCAACACTTACGTAATGTATCTTGGGCAGGATTTGTGGGACTATTTGTATGTGTGGTGCCCTGAGTACACTCCATTCCCAAATTTTGTTTCCGTGTGATAGGTGAACATAGGCCCTTCTGACTGGCTTCAAAATCTCAACACTTGTGTATCCTACTTTGAAAGGGGTTGGTACAGATGATATTTTGCCTCTTTTACACTCGAAATGGTATAGAAACCGTCATGAGCCCTATCTGTGTTTTTACAACAATGTCATGATGTCTGTGGTTAGAAAACGGGTTGAGTTCTCATGGTGACCAACACCCACCAGAGATGTCACGCACAAAAAAGTCAGACATTAAAATATAAAACTATCTCATCACAGACTGCAAACACAAGTGGCTAGACCACTTAACTTTATATCACCTCTCTACCTATGTAGCCTTGTCCCTCATTCAATATATTCAACTGATCTATCCCTTATCTTCTTAACCTGTTGTTCAGCAAGCTAGTCGGTCGCCTGGTTGGTCAGTAGATAGGTAAGTAGGTAGAACGGGAGATCAGTGAGGAAAGTGCTAGAAAGTGAGGTCAGGCTGAGTAGGTTTAAAAGGTCAGTGGGTAGGTAGGTTGAAAGGAAGGTCAGTTGATAGGAAATCAGAAAGGGGAGGGGAGTCAGCTCCTAGGTGTTACCCCCTCCCTCCTTGTCTCATGCAAACACTACAGCTCCTTGACAACAAACATCTGCTGGGAAAGTTTGACAGATATTAACCTTCCAACTGTTACACGACCTTTGTTACTTCAGATTACGCTTATCACAGCCTCATATACCATCCACTCAACACGTGAACACTACCTAGGAGGTAGCGGTGATACAAACATGATGGTAGACAGCACTTTCCGGACAGCTGGAAACCAAATGTTGACGCAGTATACAAATAATGGGACAGACTGGCAGCACTACACTACAGACTAGTGTCACTGTCGTGTATATAATTCCAAACAGTGGTTTCTAATAATTTCCTTAATCTCAAAAAAATCCTAGGAAGCCTCAAGTTTGGTGGGATAGACCTTGATGGATACCACTGAATGAAGTCGTGGCTAGAGGAGCAATACCTTCTGCAAAGCTTGGCAGATCACCTGGAATAATTCAGAAGGTCCCAGGAATCTGTTTCCCACAGGGTGGGAATCACTTGTCTTTGGTAATGGAAAAGATAAAGAAGTATAGGTAAAGTGTTGTAAATGACAGCCAGCACGGGCTTAAAGAAGGTAAATACTGTTTCACAAACGTACTCGAGTTCTATGACCGAGTAACAGAGATCAAGTAGGGAAGACGGGGTGGACTGCATATTCCTTGACAGTATACCTGGAGAGGGTTTCGGGGATCAACGTCTCCACGGCCCGGTCTGTGACCAGGCCTCGACTTTAAGAAAAAATTTGATATTAAACCCACATACTGCAAGGGTAGGCAGGATGAACAGAAAAGGTATCTCGTTGTCAGAAGGAATCTGCACTCTCTCGAAAGGCGTAGAATTAGGGTGGATATGATCGAGGTGTATAAATGGAAAACAGGAATAAATAAAGGGGATGTAAATAGCGTGCTGAAAATTTCCAGCCAAGGCAGGACTCGCAGCTATGGTTTCAAGTTGGAAAAAATTCAGATTCAGGAAGGATATAGGAAAGCACTGGTTTGGTAATAGAGTTGTGGATGAGTGGAACAAACTCCCGAGTACAGTTATTCAGGCTAAAACGTTGTGTAGTTTTAAAAATAGGTTAGATAAATACATGAGTGGGTGTGAGTTGGACCTGGCTAGCTTGTGCCGCTGGGTCTGGTGCCGTGCTCCTTCCTTGAGTAGGGGTGACCCGACTGGGTGGGTCATTGGGCTAATCCGGGGGGGGGGGACATGGACCTGCTCCGCATGGGTCAGCAGGCCTTTTGCAGTGTTCCTTATTTCTTATTTTCTTATGTTCTCAAAAGTAGACAGCGACAGTCGAGAAGTAGGAATTTTTTTTTTACTATAGTTCGCAGTACGCCATTTGAATCTAGTTTGGGAGAGTGGACTGGACGAGTGTATCGAGTGGTGTCCCACTAGGATCCCATCCCGGACTGGGACTGTTCCTGGTATATGTGACACGCCTGGCGAAACAGCCTTATGTATATCACTGTTTGCAGATGATGTAAAGCTAATAAGCATAGTTTATACTAGAGAATGGTTGAGAAGGATCAAGGAAACTATAAATACGACGTACAAGAACACGATAGGTAAACACGATAGGAAAAACACACTGTTTAAAAAGTAGGGACAGTGGAAGGTAAAAATGTAAAGAATTTATAAGGACATACGTAATTACTCCTTCAGTGTAAGGGTGGTTAGAAGTGGAATGACCTGGATGAGGTTGTAGTAGAGGAAGATTCCTTACACAGTTTAAGAAAATCAATAGGGAGAATGAGGCCAGGAATTTAGTGAGAAAATTCTTGTGTAATTGAGAGGAGTCAAGAACCTGCGTTCCTGCCTCCAGCATAACACACACACACACACACACACACACACACACACACACACACACACACACACACACACACACACACACACGAATGAATACACAAGGGTGAGAAGAACGTAGACAATTTGAGAACGGTTTACCTGAAGAAGGTTTCGGGGGGTCAACGCCCCCGTGACCCGGTCTGAGACCAGGCCTCGTGGTGGATCAGGGTCTGATCAACCAGGCTGTTACTGCTGGCCGCACGTAAACCGACGTACGAACCACAGCCCGGCTGATCAGGTATTGACTTTAGGTGCCAGTCCAAAGCCTTCTAGAAGACAGCCAGGGGTCTATTTGTAATACCCCTTATGTATGCTGGGAGGCAGTTGAACAGTCTTGAGCCCCTGACACTTATTGTGTTGTCTCTTAGTATACTCGTGGCGCCCCTGCTTCTCACCGAATGAATGTTGCATCTCTTGCCGATTCTTTTGCTTTTGTTGGGAGTGATTTTCGTGTGCAAGTTTGGTACTAATCCCTCTTTTTATTTTCGAAGTATATATTATTTAGCTTTCTCGCCTGCGTTCCAGGGAATACAGATCAAGGGACTTCAACCGTTCCCAGTAGCGACAAAGGCTAAATCAAAATCATAACTGCTACAAAGCCACAAAGGAAGGAAAATGATCATAAAGGCTAACTAATAGGGTTGAAAATGGAAAGGAGAGCTTCCTGAAAATGACTATATATGCAAGAGTAAATAATGAATGCAAGATTATATACAATAGACACCTATGTGTATCTGTGTACATTATGACTTAACTTTAATCCCTAAAATAAGAATTAAAGTATCCTTGACTGTTGGTGTACACAATACATGCTGTGTTAATGACACACTTGTAGATGATAGGTTTTAAACGCAAGAAACCAACTATCTACCGAATGCATAACAGAACTACGTTGGAATGCTGCTTCGCTACCGCCTTAGTATGCATAACGGACTTTGCAATCAATATCTCTTTCAAGCACACTCGAAAAATTTATCTAAACTAAAGAATAAATCAACTGAAAATTTCTATAAAAGCTACGTAATTAATTTCTGAACATGTTGGAAAATCCTTGGTATATCACAGTTTATGGAACAGAAGCCGGCAAGATTAACAACTTCTCTCACAAACATAAAACACCTCCGCTCTATCGGGATTCATCGTACACTTATATGATGAAGTGTTGAGGGAGAGTAAGTTGAAGCAGCAAGAGTCGCGCCAGGCAGAAGAGATAACGAGGCTACACGTAGATGATAAACACAAGCGCAAACAACATAAGACTTGATTATAACAGAGTTTCACTCATGAAGAATTTCGTTATAACTTCATGAAACCCTCAATGGCCGAAAACTCGCTATAGTAAAGTTTAACGATCTTTTATGTATCTCTGTCATCAAGGAGTGACTTAATCATCAAATATGAAGATGATTTAACCAAGGCAAACACAGTTGCAATAGGTTAGTTTGTCGTTACTATCCAACCTTGCAGTTTGCTCCATGTATATATTATGTACTCTTTCGAATACAATAACTGCCTCAGAGTATACTGACACGAGAATGTTACGCCCTCAAAAAGGCTTCTCGACAGGTTAATATTCTTGGTAAATTCGTGATTCTTGTATGCTGTCAAACTGTTTTTGATACGCTTGAGAAATTACTCATTTTAAAGATGTGTAGGTGTTAAAGTGAGTCTGGGAGTGTTTAGGAGACAGGAGAGGTTGCTGAGGTGGTTTATTATTTTACATACGATGGGCTGGATGGAAGGTGTAGAAGACATATTATAAAGACCACTATATGGCAACCGCTGAATCCCTTATTTCATTGTACTCTGTCACATCGAATCATAAATTATTCCTATAGTGCATATAAACGCGGAAATATGCCCGCAAGCGCACCTCCACACACACCCACACGCAATCACACACCTCGAGGCCAGGAGCCGACTAGACCCTAGCAACCACAACTAGGTGAGTACACACACACCTACAAATATGATGTATATTAAAAAAAAAAAAGGTAAATTTACCTTAATGGTCAAAATAGAAGTGTAGTTATGATAGCTACGAATACTCTCACAAGAGAGAATAATAAAACAGACACGAGAATTGTTTTACGTAACATCAGTTAGGACAAGACATTAAATGAACTAAGAAGGGATTTATAAAAAAAATATCGGCAGTGTTTGTTTACAAATAAGTACTAAATCAGTGAAAATATTATTATCATAGAATACATTGCAAAGTGGTGATCGTTTGTTTTTTTAAATAGAGCAAAAACTTAACTGGATGTTTAACCACTTAATCTTAACGAGTCATTATTGGATTATAACCCGTGTCAGGAGACACTGTGCTGTTTGCTGACGAACAAAACACCACCACCACCATGAACGCCCGAAGATTGTGGGAGCAACAGCATCTGCATTTTAAAATTACACAAAATATAATTGAGGGACAGCAGGAGCGTAGCTCCCTAAGAGGGTCACCTTAATGTAATATGGCTTGAAGATTTCGCAAACTGAACTGAGCTGAGGTAACAAAATAACTCATAACGTGTGAAAAAAAAATGGATTTTTTTTTAATTTTGTATAACCATTCGGTCTTAGTCAAAAAAGCATATGAGAAAAAAAAGATGAGAAGAAAAAAAAAAAGGCTGGAGAGAAAGATATATGAGACGGAATGAGACAGAGATAATATAAAATATGAATTATTATTATAATCAAAACTAAGCGCTAAACCCACAAGGGTCACAGAGTGCTGCCATATAAAAAAGACTGAGAAATAATGTGAAATATTCAATAATGTGAAAAAGAATATGCAATAATATGAGATAAAACATATAAGATGATATGAGTGACTTCCTGCAAGGGAGAGGAGCTTATCCTAACATGTTTACAGTAAGAGAATTGTGTTATGCCTGGTCCTCATCTCCGACAATGTTTACAACAGCGCGGTGTTTACAATGGATCGGACTTAATACATTAATTCCTTCTCATGGTGTTAACCAGAGGCAGTGGGTGGTCTAGCATGGGTAACCTGTGAGGATGCTTGCTTCACTGGGTTTAAAGCATATCCACTACACAAGGGATAATAAGACTGCATTTAGTCTGTAGCACTGCTATTTCTGGACACTTCTTTAATTCCTAAAATACCTTCAAGAGGGAGCTGGACAGTTACCTAAAGTCAGTGCCGAATCAGCCGGGATGTGGCTCGTACGTTAGACTACGTGCAGCCAGCAGAAACAATCTAGTTGTTCAGGCCCTAAGCCATCGGGAGGCCTGGTCATAGACCAGGGGCGTTGATCCCCGGAATACCCTCCAGACTAGGTATATAAAAAAATTATAGGATGTACAAATATAGGTACGGTACATTTCAGTGTCTATATTATACACCGAAGTGGTAACTTACCTGCACATAATGAAAACAAACATGAACAAAATTAAGATACAAATAAAGGATTTTCAATTTCATATATATATATATATATATATATATATATATATATATATATATATATATATAATATAATATATATATATATATAATATAATCAATATACATAGTATATAAATATTATATTAAATATAATAGAATTTATACTTAATATATTATACTGCTAATAATCAGTTAACCAAGGAAACAAGTGGTAAGCAAAGAAAAATACTATGGGGCTGGGATCGACCCAGGACTCTCACACAACGCTAGAGCAGAAATACTACCTCCTGGGTCTACTTGAGGTGTTCTGAGGTCAACGCCCGGTGGATCAGAGCCTGATCAACCAGGCTGTTACTGCTGGCTGCACATAGTCCAACACACGAGTCACAGCCCGGCTGATCGGGTACTGGCTTTAGGTACCTGTCCAGCTCCCTGTTGAAGGCAGACAGAGGGCTATTGGTAATTCCCCTTATGCCTGATGGGAGGCTGTTGAACAGTTTTGGGCCCTGGACACTTACTGTTTTTTCTCTTTGTGTATTAATGGCGCCTCTATTTTTCACTTGGGGGTGTGTTGCACCATCTGTCCAGTCTTTTGCTTTCGTAGGGAATGACTGATGTGTGCAGATTTGGGACCAGTCCGTCTGGGATTTCCCAGGTGTAAATTATAATGTATCTCGCCTGCGCTCCAGTGAGTACTGGTCAAGTGACTCCAAGCATTCCTAGTAATTAAGATGTTTGACGGTACTTATATGTGCAAGAAAGGTTCTCTACATTTTCTAGATCTGCCATGTTTCCTCCAGTGATAACTACATTCGGGAAAAAGCAAGCTATGAGATGACTAATTTAATTTTCCTCTTGTTGGCTACTAGCCTCAACGAGCAGCACAAATATCAGTACAACCATGGTATGAATATTTACACATATTTATACAAAAATACATTTGATTAACTTTGAAAACTTACCTCAAACTTTCCGATTTCCTTTGTTGGCTGCATGGAAAATATAATTGTCGGTGTAAATAGATTAAAAATGAATTTATTATAATAATTCATGACAGGAGACAATGAGTTAAGTGTTAGTTAATTTGTTAGGTTTAAGTTTAGCGACTGCAAGACTGTCGTCAAGGCTGCATTTCACTTGTAAACCACAAATTTTGAAGATTAATTATTACCTTAAAGTAAACTCTCACTGTATATACAATGAGAAATAATACACCTCCCGAAACAACGCATAAAAGAGGACATAAAATCTGGCTGTATGACCCTTACGGGTTTGGAGCTTTCCCATAATAGTAATAATAATAATAATAATAATAATAATAATAATAATAATAATAATAATAATAATAGTCTTGTCTGTTATTTACCAGCAACGAAGACAATAGCAGAAGAATGAAGAAATATTGCAAGAGGCTACTAGCCTATAGGTCCAGTGAATACACACACATGCACCCGTCCCACCTACTGTATACTGAAAGCTACGTTAATTTTCTGCTTCAATCACGCTACCTGGAAGTGTGTTCCACTCATCTACAACTTTACTGCCGTTCCACTACTTCCCAATTACCTTTCTAAATCTAAAATTCTCCAACTTCATTCCATTGCTGCGAGTCCTATCTTGGTTAGATATTTTCAACACGCTTTGAGTATCTCTATTTAATCCTAATTTCCATTTGTACACTTCAATCATATCTTCCCTAATTCTGTGCCTTTCCAAAGAGTGCAAGTTCAATACCTTTAGCTTATTTTCGTAGACAAGGTTTCTAATACAAGGAATAAATTCCTTCAGCTTATTTTCGTAAAGGTTTCTAATACAAGGAATCAAGTTCATCATCCTTCGCTGTACATTTTCGAGTGCATTCATGTCCATCCTATAATATGGAGACTAGAACTGAGCAGCATAATCTAAACGAGGCCCAACTAAAGATATATAAAGTTGAAGCATAACCTCAAGACTTCTGATTTTATACTTCTTGATAAGAAGCCAAGTACTCCATTAGTTTCACTGCGAACACTTACGCACTGATGTCTTGGCCTTCATGATAACATACGGGTTTAACGGAAGTTTTGAATAAAAGATAACCAGACTTGATAACATGATAATCATCCTGAGTATTTCAGACCAGACTTAACATGATAACCATAAAAGGCACAAAAGCGGTATTTTTTTTCATTTTATTAAAAAAACTGCATATACATAATACATTGTATTACATACAAAACAAACTACGGTGAAAAATAAAAAAATGGTACACACCGAGAACTAGCGGTATCAGCACATATTAAGGACACGTTTTGTCCATCAGAAACGTTCTCAACCCGTTGAGTCCACAGTGCCCGGGGACTGGCAGGTAATGAAATTCGACCAAGGAAAGGAAAAGTGGCTCATTTTTTAAATCAAGAACCCTTCGCAGGCATGTTGCAACCCCCACCCCCAACACACACTGAACAGTGAACCAGCACAGGTCATAATATTAATATAGTATGACTAGGCAAGCAAATTCATTGTCTTACGTCTGAGTTTTATTTCTTGTGCCATTTAAAAGAAAAAAAAACAGATTGTGGGCAAATATGACAGTGTAGATAAAGAACATCAATGAAGAAATAAAGTAAAATATGATGAATACCTTGGTAAGTGGTACTGACTAAGTGGGTTACAAAGACCGTGAACAAACACTAGGTCCTGGGAACGAAATTTTTTCTAACATTAATGTCCCAGTATTTGCTTATGTGTCCTTTTAAACTTAAGAGTAGAGCAAACATATAGTTATTACATTAGGATACAAACCATCTGTTTTAACTCCCATAAGCATATACTTAAATTTTCGCATACGTTTGCAGCTAAGTTTTCGGTTAGGTTAGGTTGTCCTCCATAAAAAAAAAAATAACATCTTACAACGGTAAAATAAAAATATAAGATAAAGGACACTACTAGGTACTAATGCTGTTGTTTTCATGGGATGTAATACCTAGCTGGGGTACCCCAGCGGAGGCTGGTGTACCCTAGCTGGGGTACCCCAGCGGAGGCTGGTGTACTTCAGCGGAGGCTGGTGTACCCCAGCGGAGGCTGGTGTACCCCAGCGGAGGCTGGTGTACCCCAGCTGGGCATCAAGGCTTCTGACACACCAAAATATACTTTTTAATTTATTTTTATTCCTGACGAACAATATTAATACATTCAACATTAATGTGCAAATTGCAAATTTTCGATTGGCCAGAAGTATAAAATTGCATCCTGGTAAATGAAATCTGCGAAAATTTTCCAGATTTATCTTCCCTATCCTTCCTGATACTGAGTCAATATACTGTATGAGATATGAATGAAAATAAACATTAATGAACTTTGGACGAGTGACAAAATATTAGACTATATAAAATGCAGAGATAAGTATTACGAAAGGTTAAATTTGACAGGGGTGTCAATTATACAATTAATCTGTCAGTATACAAAATACGATAGAGAAATGAACATAAATACGCCTACCGTACTAACAATATTAATAATGTCAGTATCACTTGATGAAATAGAATGATGCTAAACTTATCATCAAGACAGAAGATTTACAAACGCTGTTGTTTAGAGTGCAGTCATTTGTCTTCGCAATACAGTTGTGTAGAAAAAAAACAGATTTAACTAAATTTTAAGCCAAAACAGCCGTCAGGTAATGTTTTTAACTAATTAGTGCACCTCATCTACACTACCAGTAGATGAGGTGGACCGATAAAGCTACTATGTTAAATGCTTCCATAATAATTACGCGATGTGACTGCTGCTTTTCTTTATCTATTCTTCACCACACACACTACCTTCAGTAGCCCTCGTGCAGACAATAGTCCTTCAACCAAGTTTTCTCTCCGCGGATACATCTCGAAAAACGATGTAATAGGAAAACATTCCCAGCATCAAAAATGGAAAACTAAATTTCCCTGCCCTTCCGCCAACCTAGGTAGAGATTTTGTGTGTGTGTAGTCAGTGCCATTCATCACGTCCACACCGTCATCCCGGCTACCTGCTGACTTTGCTTCATACATCTGACACCATCTGCTTAAAACATCTTACACGGTACTCTGCTGGGTCTGCTCAAAACATCGCCTGATACCACACTATGCTGGGTCTGCTCAAAACATCGCCTGAGACCACGCTATGCTGGGTCTGCTCAAAACATCGCCTGAGACCATGCTATGCTGGGTCTGCTCAAAACATCGCCTGAGACCACGCTGTGCTGGGTCTGCTCAAAACATCGCCTGAAACCATGCTTTGAAATGAATATTATTTAATAGGCGATTCAGCCTTGATGTTGGTGAGGGTATTTGATCTAAGGATCTGGACCTATTTTTTTCCCTTTCCTTGGATCGAACCTGACTGCCTCCCATTTCCCCAACGATGTCTCATTGCTGCGGGTTTAGTGCTCCCTCTCTCATGAATGTAACAATAATAGTAGTAGTAATAGTAACAATAATAAATAGAAAAGATGAATATGGTAGATCAAACACGTTTCTAGCAGAAAACTTAATTAGGACGTTTCACTCACCTATGAGCGAAAAGTTATCCAAATAATCGTCTTCGTTCTACAATACCTGTTAACACCTGCTTTTCTAACCAGAACTGTGGATATTCACATTTTTTTTACATATCTTCTATCATTACAGTGGCTGTGTTCGTCAAGAAACAACAGCGTCTTCTAACACGGGTTTCAATTAAAGGATAACTCAGTCAAGTGTTAACGTTAAGCATCCTCAGGCATACTTCACCTTGGTGCCACATCTCATTTCATACCCTCTTTACGGGAGTATCCCAAAGGCAGTTTCTGTCTCTAAGGGTTTAAGAGGGGTTATCCTATTAAAGCCTAGCTCTAGCTAAGATATGCTCTCCGTTTCCCTAGATGTTAATAACAAAAGTCGACTAGCCTTCGTAGGGGATTATTTCTAGGTAAACGTGAAGTTTTAATACTGACAGAGCACTGAGACTAAAAGATTATTCTGTGTATGTGAGCAGGGGTCCGCAGATTCGAGAAGAGGCCTATGTACATCTATCTCCCTGGGAATCGACTCTTAAGGTTTTTGAATTGTGTGCCGAACATTCTTTGATATGTAAGGAGTTGTGATCTCTTGGAACATAATTACTTTAATGTTAAAATATATTTGAACATGGAAAATGGAAAACGGTGAGGCAATAAAAAAATATATAGCGATTGAGAAAAGAGAGAAGAGTCTAAGGAAAGTGCAAAAAATGATATAATTAAGATGAACTGTGGGAAGGTGGACGAAAAGGAGCAGAGAGGGGACAGAAGGTTAAGTTTTGTAACAAGCCGCTGGAAAGTGAAAGACAAAATACTAAGAAGCCCCCATCACTTCCTTTACAGGAAACATGAGGTGGTTCACTAGCTCACCAACAAACAATAACACTAAAATACTTTTTGCAATAAATACGAGACGCATCACGTATGCTTTTTAAAATAATTTAAAAATATATAATATGACAAGTCCAGCAACAATGCAAAGCTTACAGTAAAGCCGAGGTTGATGACTGAGACTGGGAGAGCAGGTGAGTCAACGTCTTTAATGTTCAATATGATTCAGAGCCTGCGCAAGAAGCTAATATTTTAAAACCACCGAAGCTCAAAAGAGCCTAACAAAAAAAAAAAAAAAAGCATAACTCATGGTATTATTACTAATCTTCCTTAGGAAGTTTCATTAAAAAATCAAGGATGGGATGGGATTCCCCAGATGTGGGTGTTAGCTGTATGTCGGCCCATTCAACGAAGCTTTTCTATCTGAGCAACATTTCTCACTAAATTACCGGGCAACCTCATTAAAATTATATATCGCAGTGAAATGTATACCATATAGGGTTTCTATGGTCTATATCACTACTAAAACTGATGAACCATAACAAACAATAATATGAAACCTATTCGTCCGTTACCTGTAACCTCCGAAAACTGGTATAAGTGATAGACGGCAAGTTGAACTTATATTTTAAGATGCTATTGAATGAGACACTTGTGAAACACATGGGTATCTTTATTATGGAAGCGATTCGCCAGCCAGTGGCTTTATCAGTCCAATACAGAGAAGAACGGAGTTTGAAGTAATCAGTAATTGGAGTCGATGTCTTTAGCCCATCAATCTTGATTGATGGACTAAACACATCGACTCGCTGAGGGAATGATTATCCCAGACTTCTCATCATCTGGTTGGACTGATGAAGCCACTGGCTAGCGGAACGCTTCCACAATAAATATGTCCAAGTGTTAGACAAGTGTCTCATTCTCAGTTTTCTAAGCTATATAAATATATTATGATGCAGTAGCATAAAAGCCGTCATTAACTCGTCATTGTGGCTGCCAGTTACATACGGATTATCTGAAGATTCCCCCCTAACCAGGTCACATTCTTGCAATACTTATCCAAAGTGGACATACATTTACTAAATGTTATACCCACTTAACTTAAAATCACACTTCCTTATTAGTTACATTTTACATTCCACAAAAAAATATAAATTCTGATACATGTTGATCAAAAAAAATTGCACATAAAGATACATATCCTGGTGATTACCATGGGCTCCAGTAAAACATTAATAAACGTATATGAGACAGCTCGTAGCTTAAGGCACGTACCAGGGTGTCGGCCGGAGGTGGTTGATCACCTTCGGTTGCCGGCTGTTGACCTGCCGGCTTTTCACTGTCTTTCTCACTATCTTTCTCGCAATCCTTTTCAATATCAAGGACAGGTGCACCATTCTTGTTGGCCTCCTCCTTGTCCTCAACAGGCGAGGCCTTAGCCTCCAGTTCTGTAGTTTTCTCTTCTGCTGTCATCTTCAATAAACTTTTATATTAGTGCCACTGCTAGATACTTTCAACTGCTTGTATTACGGTATTCAAGTAACCTTGCCAAGTCCAGGATAACGATAAAAAAAAGTTTTATAGTAACTTTAGATA
This sequence comes from Cherax quadricarinatus, assembly GCF_026875155.1. Taxonomy (NCBI): domain Eukaryota; kingdom Metazoa; phylum Arthropoda; class Malacostraca; order Decapoda; family Parastacidae; genus Cherax; species Cherax quadricarinatus. The sequence continues at coordinate 7,305,348 of NC_069437.1, read as the reverse complement.
CGGTCAGCTGATCACTGGAGCAGACGTTTCACAGTGAAACCTAATAATGATATGTATTGGTTTTCACAGTTCCAGGAGCAGCGTTGATTCCAAACCAGCAGTGAAAACTAGACCCGAGGAGGTGGATAGCCTCACCGGACTTATATATAGGAAGCCGTATTGATCGTGTGGACGACCCATCGTACGTGCGCAGTCAGGTCTCACACTACCCGGTCATAACAAATTGTCGTCGGCAATAATTCTTTAATATTTGTAATACCACTCTATGTGTAACTAGAAAGAGTTAATGATAGCATGGATAGCTTATTTGCTTAAATTATAAAGCACATAACTATATACTGCAGATATTAGTTTTACCTTACTATGAAATTGAGTTTCCAGCGTTCGCCAGATGGAGTCATAATTCAATTTATGTATACACTATGCCAATGAGGGATTGGTCACTATATCATGCATTACATAGTACATATATATGAATTTCGGTTACAAGATATGCTGTCTAATTTAATTAAGTTACATAAATATTAGAAACTCCTACACCGACAACACTGATTACCGCCAAGAATGAATGACGCAAGTTTGCAAATTCCCGCCAAATCTTAAAAAAGTTTAAAAACCAATAATTACCTGTTTCATCTCTAATTATAATTTTACTAAGTATCTTAATATACTTTTAATTTACGTTACACAATGTCAGCACTTAAAGAAAGCAATCCATATAAGCAAAACTGGAACTTTAATGTCGGCGTCACATCGGTAGAAAGATGATGCAAGAACCGCACCCCTGGAACCAGCCAATCAGAAGCCAGCACTACGGAGGCGTGACTTAGTTTAATTTAACGCCAACTATTATATAATATCAATGCACAGCCACAAACACGACCGTCGAATAACCCATTCAGAAGTTACAGGACTGACAATTAAGACATTAATGAATATTTACACCAGCCAGAAACATGTGTACATGTGATTTCAGAATGTTTCTACGCTATCAACACTGGCAACTTTCAGCGCACGTGTTATATACGCTACGTATGATGTAATGTACATTAAACAATCGTAGTATACTATTATAGTATCCTCATTCACCATTTAATAGTGTAATTATGTAATGTTCTATGAGTATATACGAAGAGTAACGACCTAGAGGCTATGAGAAATGAAGGAAGGAAGCATATGTTGTGGCGTAGCTGGATCCTTCAAGGTGACCTCAAGGTGAATGTAAATATCACCTTGTGTGACCTGACACAAGCTAGTCAACGTTTTCCAAAGGTCACTTTCACCACCATTCTACTTCTCATATCCTTGCAAATATAGAAACTAGTAGATTGTTAGGCTTGAAGCCTATCAACGTCACGGGAGAAGTCACTGAGGTCGCACTTCACACAAACATCAAAAATAGTTTGTACCTTAAAATATTCATTAAATTCTTATAGGTCTTGGTCAAAGGAACTGGAGCGAACCTCCTATTGTCAGCACATTTGAAAATACGCTAGCCATGATGCCACGGACTTTTCAAATACTATTATGTCAACACCCCTCAAGGAAGGTTCCTTGATGTTGGTGAGGGGCTCTTGATTTAGGGAATTGGAACTGTGCTCCAGTTCCCCGAATTAAGCCTGAATGCCTTCCACATCCCCCCCCCCCGGGCGCTGTATAATCCTACGGGTTTAGCGCTTCCCCTTTGATTATAATAATAATAATAATATTATGTCAACATAGTTTTGAACCCTGCTATGACGCTGCCTCACCAGGCTCGGGCAGTTAGAATCGTACCCTCAGGTAGTCAAGGCTTCATACGGCAGGCTGGGCTTCCTACCACGTATATATTCAATATACTCCGTATAAGAGCCCCAGTGAGTTATTCATCATCACTCCACTTAACAGCCCTTACGACACTATACCTCAACTCAAACCTCATTTCCTTCTATTCTCCAGTCGCTGTGATCTTACTGGTTTAATGTTTCCCATGAATATATTAATATAATGTATACACGTCTCGGTGCATATATCGGGGTGTATATACAGATATACACGCCTCGATGTATATACACTAATGTATGAGATATGTCTAGGTGAAGATACAAATATACACGCATCGTTGTATATACACAAAGAAAAACAAACCACGGTGAAATATATAATATATAAATAATATATAAAATATAAATATATATATAAATATATATATATATTATATAAAATTTATAAAATATATATAAATATATATATATGTCGGCCGAATAGGCATATATATATATATATATATAAAATATATATATATAATATATAGTATATATATATATAATAATATATAAAAAATATATATATTATATCTAAATTTTATACATCTATACTTTCCAGTATGTATAACCCTAAAAACTCTCTCTTGGGCCTACAAAATAATTCACTAATCACTTTTTTAGCCTCAGAAATATTTCTCCGTCATGTGGTGAAGGGCTCTTGAAACAAGGCATTAGAGCTATCCATCCATTCCTTGGATCAAACCTCATTACCTCCCATTTCCAAGGCAAAGCATGACACTTATGGGTTTACTGCTTCCTCATGAATATAACAGAAATAACTCGACAGCCTCTCAGCTGAGAAATCTGCTGATTCAGTGGCTTTTCTGTGGGTATTTAACCTTTCGAAGGCTCTTGATTTAATGAACTGGAGCTACCCTCTACTTTATATTTGTGGAAAATTGCATTTATCTGAATGTAAATAATTTTGCACATAACAGTAAATGATAAAGATAATTATTATTTATCAGAGTTACATAGACAAGTAGGAATTTGGGACACCTAGGTCACAAAAAATGTCCCCCTTCGATACCTACCACTGTCATATCCACAAGTTGCTCTAGACCTATTAATTATAAATGAAATATACATCTCAGGAATGCTGGTAAATATATAAATTTGTGGACTGTATATTAAATTAATAAGTGATTATACACATATATACACATTTATATAACAGAAGGAGAATATATCTTAATCATAACACTCACCAATTTGACTGGAGATTAATGTGTCATGTACAGGACCCTCCTTTTGCCTATATTTATGAAAAATTTACTAGCCAGAATTTAAACATAAATTAGACAGCTAATCTGAGGTTCCTGGAGTTGTCCTGTCCTGTCGCCTGATACTCAAATTATGCAGGAATGCACATCCAACAATTTAGGCTCCTATTTGAGAGGCTTCAGCCCAAATTTAACCTCTAGAGCACGAAAATTTCTTCCCATTACTAATGTCTGTTACTAAATTAAAAAAAAAAATGGCGACTGTCCTTCTGCGCAGACGCAGGCTTTCCGTTTTCTATGACATAAATATTATTAAATACAGTATGGCCATCTATTTACATATAACTACTGTATTTCTGGAAAATATATACAGTATTTTCCACACTGCGGCCGGGCAGAGTTCGTTGCTAAATGACTCAAATTACTCCTTCCTTTAGGAGACGATTCCAGCCAGTTCTGGTTTGAGTGGCTGTTCTCCTAGTAGGTCTTACTACGATTTCATTTTCCGGCATCACTTGGTCAGCGTTATCTTCCATATCACTCGTGTCACTTTCCCTCAGATTTTCATTTACATTTGATTGAACACCTAATTCCAAGGGAATAATTCATTAATTCTGCGTAAACTTTCCTGGCCACGACACAACACTTTGACATTCCTGACAACACCTTGTGCATCTGGGTTTACAATGTCAATACTTTGCCTTAGAGGCCACAAAGTTCGATTTGTTTCGTATCAATCAACACAATGTCACTGTTGAATGTTCTTCAATTACTGCCTCTGTCGCACCTTATAAAAGGTTCACGTAGTGTAAGAAGATAATTCCTTCGCCACACATTAGACCAATGATCAATTACTTTATTAACATTTTTAATTTATTGCACAACCCCTTCCCCTCATGTAATCTTCATCACTTTCTTCCGGATTATCCTATAGACAGGGCAGCTTCCAATTTCCTCCACTATTAGGTGAGAGGTGAATACATCTGCATCAAGTTATCACTCAGTACGAGAGGGGCCCTATTATTTATATGATTTTCCCCTCACTAACACTGCACGGAATTCTTCCAATCAATTCTTTTCCGTGAGACTTTACGGAGACACCTCTCACTGTGCCTACATCTTTTGTACAGCCCCTCTGCCAAGGGGCTCTAGGAGTAATAAATTTCCGGGTACACCCACGCTGGGTTAACAGAGATTGAACATCGTTACTGTTATTTAATTCTATCAAGTGTTGAGCACCTGCTAAAAAAATTTGTGGCATTATCCGAAATCATCAACTCGGACAGGATCTCCTAGCGAAAATTTTTGAAACAGCTGTATAAACTGTTCTGCAGAAAAGTCCTGTGCCACTTCTACATGAACTGCCCCTAGTAGCAGTACAGGGAACAAACATACACTTTCAGTGGAACACCATTTGACGTCCCCTGTTAAAATTAATTGGACCACTATAGTCTACAACCTGTTACATCAAATTGTTTCACTAATTCACAGGGCTCCTTTGGCAATGATGGAGGACCTGGGTACATATAGGATTCTGGCAACAACACAGCGACATATTACACAAGATTTAATCACCCCTTTTTTCACTTTGCCCGTCCTTTTGGGAAACCAGAGTTTCCCTAATACAATTTAAGGTATCTTGTACCCCACCATGCATTACATTTTTATGGGCATTTAGAACAATCAAATTTTTTTAGATGATGAGTTTTGGGTTAGTAAGACAGGGTGTTTAGCATAATCACCCAATTCAGCATTTTTTTAACCTAACCTCTGGCCACCTAATTACACTGTTCTCTAAATACAGCCCCAATTTCTCTACTATGGAACCTTTCACAATTTTTCTTTCCATCATCAATTTAATTTCATTTCCATAGATTTCCTCCTGTACCCTCTTTATCCAAAATTCAAGAGGATGTGAAAACTTAAATGAAATATTCATCTTGTTTAGAAATTTAAACACCAATTTAGTTACATTGATTAGCTTGGGTAAAGAAGAATACCTATTTATATCAATTGCTAATGAAGGACAAACAATTGGAGCGGTGGTCACAGTAACTTCAACAGGAGTAATATACGCCTTTTGTACAGGCCAATTAGCTATATTTACCAACCAGCTCGGTCCTTTAAACCATGATACAGCATTTACAAATTTAGCATAAGATAAACCTCGAGACAAGAAACCAGCTGGATTCTCCTCACCTGGTATGTGAGTAAATGTTAACATATGCTGACCCAAACTATTGTACTTCTCTTGCATCTGATTAATTTCAGCGACTCTGTTTTGTACGAACACAATTTTTTCTGTTTCCATTACGAATCCATTGTAAGGATACCCCCATTATCAGACCAAATTACAGTGTTGCTAATATTTATCTCCGCCCAAATTTTTTTCTTATATAATTAGCTAATTTGACACCACATTAAATGGCTGTTAATTCCAACTGAGGTAAGGTACGTGATTTAATTGGAGACACTTTAGCTTTAGACATAACAAGAGAAATAACACTATTACATTGAAGATAAGCAACTGCTCCATATGTCAATTTTGAAGCATCACAAAAAATGTGGAGTACATTTTTCCCATTTGGATTGGCCACCTGGCGTGGGAACTCCAACATTGGAATTTTCTCATAATCACCCAAATTTAAATTGTCCGCCTGGGTTAATGAATTCCTCAGGTAGAATTTCATCCCAAGCACATTTATTTTGTCCTTTAACTTGGACAAATTACTATTCCATTCACTCAGAGGCATATTTGCACCTTGCATTATTTTATTAGCCTCTCCATAAGTCATTAACAGTTCCTCTTCAGTTGACGTCACACCTGGAGTTTACCTGGAGAGAGTTCCGGGGGTCAACGCCCCCGCGGCCCGGTCTGTGACCAGGCCTCCTGGTGGATCAGAGCCTGATCAACCCGGCTGTTGCTGCTGGGTGCACGCAAACCAACGTTTCGAGCCACAGCCCCGGGTGGTCAGGAACTGGGCTTTAGGTGCTTGTCCAGTGCCAGCTTGAAGACTGCCAGGGTCGTTGGTAATCTCCCTTATGTATGCTGGGAGGCAGTTTGAACAGTCTCGGGCCCCTAACACTTATTGTATGGTCTCTTAACATGCTAGTGACACCCCTGCTTTTCAAATTTGGGGGAGGTTGGGATCGTCTGCCAAGTCTTTTTCTTTCGTAGTGAGTGATTTTCGTGTGCAAGTTCGGTACTAGTCCTCTAGGATTTTCCAGTGTATATAAACATGTATCTCTCCCACCTGCGTTCCAGGGAATACAGTTTTAGGAACCTCAAGCTCTCCCAGTAATTGAGGTTTTTATCTCCGTTATGCGCGCCGTGAAGGTTCTCTGTACATTTTCTAGGTCCAGCAATTTCACCTGCCTTGAAAGATGCTGTTAGTGTGGCAGCAATATTCCAGCCTTTTTTAGAACAAGTGACCTGAAGAGTGTCATCATGGGCTTGGCCTCCCTAGTTTTGAAGGTTCTCATTATCCATCCTGTCATTTTTCTAGCAGATGCGATTGATACAATGTTATGGTCCTTGAAGGTGAGATCCTCCGACATGATCACTCCCAGGTCTTTGACGTTGGTGTTTCGCTCTATTTTGTGGCCAGAATTTGTTTTGTACTCTGATGAAGGTTTAATTTCTTCATGTTTACCATATCTGAGTAATTGAAATTTCTCATCGTTGAAACTTCATATTGTTTTTCTGCAGCCTACTGAAAGATTCGGTTGATGTCCGCCTGGAGCCTTGCAGTGTCTGCAATGGAGAGACACTGTCATGCAGATTCGGGTGTCATCTGCAAAGGAAGACACGGTGCTGTGGCTGACATCCTTGTCTATGTCGGATATGAGGATGAGGAACAAGATGGGAGCGAGTACTGTGCCTTGTGGAACAGAGCTTTTCACCGTAGCTGCCTCGGACTTTACTCTGTTGACGACTACTCTCTGTGTTCTGTTAGTGAGGAAATTATAGATCCATCGACCGACTTTTCCTGTTATTCCTTTAGCACGCATTTTGTGCGCTATTACGCCATGGTCACACTTGTCGAAGGCTTTTGCAAAGTCTGTATATATTACATCTGCATTCTTTTTATCTTCTAGTGCATTTAGGAAATTGTCCACATAAAATTGTTTGCTCATTACTTTACTCAATGGACTTTAACATAAGAACAGAAGAATGTAGGAACACTGCAGAAGGCCTACTGGCCCATACGAGGCAGGTCCTTATCAAAACGACATCTACCTAAAGCTACTCAAGAAATAACTCCTGTACCCCTTGACACCAATCAAACCCAGCCCCTCCCACTCATATATTTGTCCAGTCTCTTCTTAAAGCTACCCAAGGTCCTAGCCTCTATCACCCCACTGGGAAGACTGTTCCACCATACGTTTAAGGTGTGCATTTATCATCGCTTGAAATAGGAACGGAGTGGATGTAGCACCAAATAATAAGCTCCTAAAGCGAAAGGTTTTCAGAGGGCTAAGTGGGTCAATAGGATTATCAGGCCATAAGAAGCGGGTACAATCCCGGTCAGCCTCTTGTAAACCCACTCTTAGGAAAGCTTTACTTATGTCAGCCGTAAAGGCATAATGCTTCACTGTGAAATTTAATAAGATATCTCCTAATTTTTCCATCAACGACAGACCTGTCATTAGTCATTTAAACTAGGTACATTTTTGTTACCCCTGGAACTACAATTAAACACAATCCTCAAAGGAGTGATCTTAGAATCCTTCTTCACTCCGTGATGTGGCAAATAGTGACCAAAAATTTTGGCTTGCTCAGGAGGTACCTCTTCTATAAATTTATTAATTAATTGTTCAGCAATTATATCATTATAGGCAGTTAACAATTCTGGTCTCTTACTCAGTTCGCGGAGCTGAGCCTTTAACTGTCCATATGCCATTCTGTAATTAGTGGGCAATTCTGGATGGTTCAGTCTCCACGGAAGTCATACCCAGTATTGTCCAGATTCAAATTTTACATCTCTCAGGTATTGTTCTTGAGTAAAAGAATCGTCTGGACTTTCTTCATTTACATTTATTCCAATGCTGTCTAATTCCCACAATTTATGCACTGGCTCAACACCATCCTCTATGGAAGAATTATACTGGGTACGATTCATGAGTAAGACACACAGTTATGGTATTTGTAGTTTCCTCTAGTCATAAATTTATTCTTACAAGGAATCCTACCATACATTACATGGCCTCCTGTAGTCTTATAAGAGTGACACCGCAATTTCTTTACCATACCCTTTACAAAGGAGGCATAATAGTCACTACCTATCAAAATATTTATTGGGCCTACAGAATCATCACTTACACCAGGTGCTAAATTTACATTATGTGAAAGTCTTTCTGTAGCTTACTAAGCCCTACTGTAGATATTTTCTCGGGAAGTCTATCTACAATTACTGCATAAACACGTTTTTTCTCATTGCCCAACCTGACAGTTACAAAAACAGTGTCATACAATTGACCCCTTTTATCCGAGAGAAAACCAGATAATTTTAAAGTTGTGGGATCTCCCATCTGTACTTTCAAAACCATCAAGCATTTATGTTTTATGAAAGTACGCTGGATCCCTGGTCCAATAATACATTTACATTTTTGATTTATGCCTTTTATCATAAATTTTTTACCTGTAACACAGGTAAGGCTACTTAGCAAAACCATCATTATTAACATTAGCAGCAATTTTTACATTAGCTACTGTTGTGTCAGGATTGTCAACATTATCATTTTTTATCAACATTGTCATACAGACCCTTACACATGACTATATGGTGTCTTCCTTTGTGACATTGATAACAGTTGTTTAATTTGGCATGACAATTCTTTACATTGTGATTTACCTAAACACCCGATACATCGGGTCAAGTTCCTCCAATCTTTCAACTTTATCATTCCATGAATTGTATGCATTGCAATTTCCTAGAAAATGAGTACCCTTGCAGAAAAGACAATTTTCTTTTTCCTTTGACTGGTTTCTTATTAACTGGGCTACTCTTAGGAGGGTACTTATTCTTCTTACCTTTTGGAGAAGAATTATTTCTGATTCTTGCTACTTGATATGCACCTATGCAACTATTTTTAGGCAATGAATTTTGATTATTACCATTGGGATAATTTTTCCCTTTGTGAAACTTGACAGATACCTCAGAGTTATTATGTGTTGCATCTTTAAAATGAGTTAGTTTGGTGGTCTGCAACTGCACAATTAATTCTTGTAGACCTAGTCTTATTTCCTCCAGTCCAAAATAACCTTTGTGATATTTATTTGAGATCCATTCAAGTGTTTTGCAACTTAATTTATTCTCTACCATGGCACTCAATAACCAGTCTGATTCCTTCAGATTATATTTATTACTTAAAGTTTTGAGAGTGCTCTCCATTTACTTTAACTGCTGTAACCTTCGTAAGTGTGATCTGGAGATTTTAAAAAATTTAAAAATGATATTCACTAGATCCAACTACTTTGTTCTATATTACCATAAGTGACCTTCAACAAGTCAACTGCTTCCTTGTAAGAGTCATCTACCATTGGGAAAGGTTGTATGAGTATGTAGCATCTCCTCTTACCTGTCCTTTGAGGTAAAAAAATTTTTGTTACACAGGCTAGGTCACTCCTGTCATGCACAGCTGCTTTAAAAATTGACCAAAATTCCTCCCAATTTTCACCAGGATTAAATACAGGTAAACATAGTTCTGGGAGTTTTGGCAAAGACATATTATTTGTTGGAGCAGACTGACCAACTGCCTGGTTTACACATTTTAATTTATTCAAGGCCTGACTTTACAAGAAAGAATCTTTTCCTCTAATTCATAATACTGTTAATCATAAGATCTACTTCAATCTCATCTACACAGTTTACTAACAAATCTCCTTCATATTTGTTGTAATGTAATTTGTATGAATCATATCTATTCCCCAAAGCATCTAAATACAATTTTAAATCATCAGTATTCACAGTTCTTGATTCATTAATTCCAAAAAATTTATTATATGCCATGGTTACATGACCCTTTCCTGCTTGCAGTGATGCTTTCTTTGCTCATATTCCATATGTTTGTCTTCTACATTAATTTCCTCATTTTCAGCCATGATGCAATGTATTAAATTCAACAAATAACACTGATTATGTACTAAATTATGCACTTTATAAAGGTAAATAGTACAATTTACCTTTGAATAAATCCTAGCTACTTGAGCTTAGCAATTACATGCAAGAAAATTATATAAATTTTAAATGTACATTAATACAAACCTTTAGCCAGCCTTGGCTTATCAAAATTATTATACAAATTAATATAAATCCTTGCCAGAATTTGGCATAGCAAAATTAATATTATACACATTAATATAATTAGCAACACTTGGCTTATCAATTACACATACATTGATATAAATCTTGGCCAGAATTGTCTATCAAATTAATATTGTAATAATTATAATCCACTACACATTAAGTAAATTTGTGAACTTAACATCACCTCCTTCTGTCAAATTTTACATATAATTATTAAGTAATTAAATAATTAATGACTTCACTAATTACCTCCGGTTCAAGAAGGACCAATGGGCAAATTAAATGTGGAAAATTGCATTTATCTGAATGTAAATCATTATGTACATAACAGTAAATGATAACAAAGATAATTATTATTTATCAGTTACATAGACAAGTAGGGAAATTTTGGGGCACCTAGGTCACAAAAAATGTCCCCTTCGATACCTACCACTGTCATATCCACAAGTTGCTCTGGACCTATTAATTATAAATGAAATATACATCATCATGAATGCTGGTAAATATATAAATTTGTGGACTGTATATTAAATTAATAAGTGATTATATAATATATATATATAAATATATATATATATATATATATATATATAAAATATTTATATACATATATATATTTAAATATATATATATATATATATATATAATATATTATATATATATTATATATATATATATATATATACACATTTATATAACAGAAGGAGAATATATCTTAATCATAACACTCTCCAATTTGACTGGAGATTAATGTGTCATGTACAGGACCCCCCTTTTGCCTACATTTATGAAAAATTTACTGGCCAGAATTTAAACATAAATTAGACAGCTTATCTGAGGTTCCTGGAGTTGTCCTGTCCTGTCGCCTGATACTCAAATTATGCAGGAATGCACATCCAACAATTTAGGCTCGTATTTGAGAGGTGTCAGCCCAAATTTAACCTCTAGAGCACGAAAATTTCTTCCCATTACTAATGTCTGTTACTCAATTCAAAAACAAAAATGGCGACTGTCCTTCTGCTTCCCATTTTCTAGGACATAAATATTATTAAATACAGTATGGCCATCTATTTACATATAACTACTGTATTTCTGGAAAATATATACAGTATTTTCCACAATATTCCTCAAACGTTGCTTGACGCTCTCATACAGATAATAATAATAATAATAATAATAATAATAATAATAATAATAATAATAATAATAATTAGTTATTTAACGTGGTAATATATTCCGCTAACGTAATAGCGACTCAAGTTTGGCACTTTCGTAATGATATTCAGGAAAACGTGTACAGGATATATGAGGTTCGACACAATTCGTCGAGCATAACTGAATCGAGTATATCCACCTCTAGCTGTATATCTCTTAGTGTGTATTAGCTGAGTTTATTTCATTCACTATTTTCGGAATTAAAATATCCTTGATTACTGGTGAACAGGGAACATGCAGCCTTGATGATAGTCATTCCATCGACAGGCTTCCCCTCCCCCCTCCCCGAAAAAACCGACCCGGTGTAAAGGAGACTGATAGTGATAGCTTCATGACTCAACGGTTCAATACATGGGAAAACCATCAGTGCCTTGGTTCCTACAATTTTAATTGAAATTGTCTTATTCCTTTTGTATGTGTGAGCGTGGATGCGTGCATGGCCTGTGTACTCACCCATATGTGGTTGCTGGGGTCGATTCATATCTCCTGGCCTCGCCTCTTCACTGGTCGTTACTAGGTAAATTGTCCCTGCCCCATGAGCTTTATCATACCTCTTCTTATGACTGAAGAAGTACTTCCTAACATCCCTGTGACTTTATCTGAGTTTTCAACTTCCAGCTGTGACCCCTTGTTGCTCTGTCACATCTCTGAAACATTCTATCCCTATCCACCTTGTCAATTCCTCTCAGCATTTTATATGTCGTTATCATCTCCCCATATCCATCCTTTCCTCAGTTGACAACACTGGACCACAGGAGTGATAGGGGGGCAGGAAGAGAGCTGTCCTATTTGCGACCAGTAAAGAGGGGTGTGTGTGTGTACTCACCTAATTGTGGTTGTAGGGGTCGATACTCAGCTCCTGGCCCCGCCTCTTCACTGCGTGTGCGTGCGTGCGTATGCGTATGTGTGTGTGTGTGTGTGTGTGTGTGTGTGTGTGTGTGTGTGTGTGTGTGTGTGTGTGTGTGTGTGTGTGTGTGTGGCGCGCGCGTGCGTGCGTGCGTGCGTGCGTGCGTGCGTGCGTGCGTGCGTGCGTGCGTGCGTGCGTGCGTGCGTGCGCCGTAGACATACTCCTTGTGTCCTGTTTTCACTAGCCACAAGTTCAATCCCACCCGTACAGTGGTTTCAGTGTTTAATTTCCATGTGTGTGTTTGTGTTACAATATTTCAGTTACTCAATTTAATCACGTATATTAGTTAGTGCATCTTTCAATGAGTGGATTTCAAGAGAAAAACTGAGTGAAGTCAAGTACAGATTCAACGGTACACGAACAAAACTTCCTCAGCAAAACCCACCCTAAATACCCGTCTTCCAAGCATTTAAGTAAATTCTTCACATACGGTTTGCAGCACATTTTTAGGTTAAGTTAGGCAAGTTTAAGTTGTCTTCTGTCCATAAAAAAATGACAAATTATACCGTGGCAACTAGCAGAGCCACCAAGAGAAATTTTACAAAGCGGAACAAGGCTGCTTTGGAGCTCCTGGGGGCATGTTGAGGCTTTTCTCAAAATTGAGAAATTGAAGTCCAATAAAACGAATGGTAAACTTTCATAAATGCTTCATTTCCTGCGAAGCAGAATGACCAGATAACATTTACCTTACAGATTTTGGAATTTTTTACTAACCTACAACTATACAAGTGCCTAAATTTTTAAACGTTTAATAAGTTCTTTCAAAATAAAATAAATTCTTAAAAGTTTAATATTTACTTAGACTAATTAGTGAAAGAGCTTTTCTGTTTTTTTTTTTTTGTCTGCAGAATTTCTAATAAAACCATCAAAATAAATTTTTCTGGCAATGTTTGATTCAATACTCAGTCTTGCTAAATCAACAAGTCGGGTTTGAGACATAGCAGATCTTGACAAGTTTTTGATATGTTTGAGTTTGCTAAAAGATATTTCTGCTGACGCTAATACAAACATTTGGAAATATCTCCCAAAGTTTGTAGTCTGTTAATAAATTAGAAATTCCAAGTTTCAGTTCTGGTTTTTAAAAATCTGATTTATGTACTAATGGTAAATGTTGTATTTCTGCTGCAAATTCCTCATTAGGGTCCGGTCTCCGGACCAATGTACCGGCTAACCCCCCCCCCTTGTAGACCCTGGCCATTAGGCGCATCTTCAGCAAATCAGCCATAATTTGGATGTTCAAGCGCCTTCAACAATCACCCGTTTCACTACTTTTAGAACAGTACCATGATGTCTAGTTATTAAGAAAGACTGAAACTGATCAGGCAGCTTAACCTTTCTTACTTCTCTCTCAGTGATAATCTACAACCTTTTTCACTGCTTTATCCTAGCCCCATTACTTCCTCTTTCCGATTCTTGCCATCCCTCTTATGGTCAAACAAATATATTTTTAAGGAGTACATCACTCACGAGCACCCTGAGAACAACGTTGAATGTGTGTGTCGGTACACTTACAATCTGCCTCAGTTACTGTTTAGGGGATATAAGTATTCTTGAAAAACAAATATTTCCTTAGGAGAGAATGATCAGTAGACAGAATGTACTCCACTGAACACTTGTATACTACAGAAAAGAAATAAATTTACTATTATTATTTGGGAATAGTCAAGCAAATCCTAACAAGGTAAACATAATTCCACGAAAGTCGACTGAAGAATGAAAAACAGTCGCAACTCAATCACAAATACAAAAATAGCTGTAACTCAGTTACAAATACAGAACAAACAATTGTAAATCATAAATATAAAACCAACAATTGTAACTCAGGTCACAAATACAGAACAAACAACTGTAACTCAATCATAATTACAGATTAAACTCGTGCCCCGTGGCTAAACTTCTCACTTCACACGGCGAGCGTCTGGTTTTGATTCCTAGCGAGGGCAGAAACATTGGGCGTTTCTTTATACCGGTTGTCTAGGTTCACCCATCAGTAAAATGGGTACCTGGGAGTTAATCGACTGGTGTGGGTTGCATCCTGGGACAAAACTGACCTAATTTGCCCGAAATGCTCTGCATAACAAGCGGCTCTCTATATAGTAGTATGTCATTGATGTCAGCTAGACCTGTATACCATGTACATGTACTTGTAGTAAATAAAGATATTATAATATTATATTATTAACCACTGTAACTCAATCACAAATACAACACAAACAGTCGTAACTTAGTCAAAAAATACATAAAACAGCTGTAACTCAAGTCACAAACATCAAACGGGATCTAATGATTCCAAGAACAGATTTACTGGATTTTGTCAGATCTTAGCGTTATAAACCCGTAGTGGTCATACAGCGCCTGGAGAACGAGAGATAATTAAGTTTGATCCAAGGAAAGGGAGTGGTGGCTTAGATTTCTTGGAGCAGCTCTTCACTGGCATCAATGTACCCCTTGAAGGGCATATACAGCAGAGGAAACTGGTATACTGTAAAAAATATTTTGTGATGGATAAGGATAGTTGTTGTGGCTGTGGCAGGTAATGGGTGGGAGTTGCGGGTGTGGTTCCAAGTATCATTGGTGTGGTAGGTATTAGGAGGACGTGATGGGTAATAGGCGAGTGTAGTGGGTAACTTGGGAAGTGTTAGATATGTTATGAGTAACGCTGGGGAGAAGGGGAGTGATGGCTAATGGAGAAGGGGAGTGATGGCTAATGGAGAAGGGAAGTGATGGCTAATGGAGAAGGGGAGTGATGGCTAATGGAGAAGGGAAGTGATGGCTAATGGAGAAGGGGAGTGATTGCTAATGAGGTGGTTTGAGCTGTTACTGCTTAACTCTGTGTTTAATCTTTCATAAGAACATTTTGCAAAATTTCCGCTACAAACTATTTTAAAAGGACTTCAACAATTTTGTGGGTAGTTTAATGTACTGCCATCTACGTTTTGGGGGAGGTGCGGAGCATGGAGTACCCCCAACTAGCCTTAAGGCCCAGCCACTAACTCGATGTGGGGGATGAGGCTTTCCATATTTTCCTTGAGAGCCTTGCGTGTAGGGGTCTGTGCCTATCGGTTCCAGCGTAGTGCATTGCACTGCTTGACTGCCCTCAGTATCCTCCTGAGTCGTCCTTACCCTACGACAGTGTGGGTAGAGGTCAGTAAGCTTTTACTAGTTTGTGATACCCTGGTGTGTCTCTTCGTCATAGACGTCGTCATTGTCGCCTACAGATACCAGTAACCGCTGCTCCTGTGGAATCCGAGAGACATAAGCAACAGAGATATCTCTTCACCTCCTTCCTCCAAGCCTATCCTTAGATTTGAGATTTCAGAGGTTCCACTGCCCACGACGACTTCCGTAAGATTAATGAAGAAAATGCCGATGAACTAATGACAAGACACCGCCTGCCTCTGGAACTCCATCTTACTCGTAAGAAGAAGAATTAGACTTCTGTCGCGAGCATGTAGTGGAAGGACCACTTAAGATGTACTACTTAATAAAGATAAACATTACGTACTTTGATACATCCAGGAGGGAGAGAGAGTGATGTGTTGAATCACGAGTGCGTGACTTGTCAAGGCAAATCCTATATCTAAGGAATTAAAACAGCGAATGCTGCAATATTAGATTCTGTCCAGCGATACAGGGCCCACAATGCCCATTTTTGGTTTCCGTGAGATTATTTTCAATCTCTTTTGATCGTCTGCAATCTTTCAACGCTGGTGCATCCTACTTAGGGTAATTATTATTTTAGTGTATAGGTGTCAATTTGTCGTTTATCTTTAAAATAGTATAGTATTTTTTGGGTGAAATAATTCGAGTATGCCTCTTATGACCGTCTTCACTCTTCATGGATTATGCATTTTGTGCAAATGATACCTTTTAGGCTTAGGCCTGTATCAGTGCATATTTTCAAATTTACCAATACATACAGAAATGCACAATAAATAGTAAGTTGTTAGGCCAGGTGATAAATAAGAAAAATGTAACTTTTTATATAGAAGAAACATTTACTGTCCGTCTGACACTCATCACCCCACATCTGGGGGTAAAAGCCTAATCACCCACCAACTTCTGGTATAAAGATCACCCACCAACTTCTGGTATAAAAGCCTAACTCACCACCTTCAAAAACACCTTCCGCGTAGGAAATCAACACTCGCTTCAACATCATTAATTGCCAGTGACTGAAGCACACGAAGCTAGTAAGAAAACATATTGCATCGTTAAAAACCACGTTTGAAAGCGGTTATTCTACAGGAAATGGAATGCAGTGCTATTCTAGTATTAAAAAATACACTTTATAAAACTTTCAGAAGGTTCTTAAATCTGTCAGCAGTTACTGAAACAGGTTACTGCTGACAAATTTAAATTGTTTAATTGAAACGAAATTCTTTTGCTTAAATGAAAACAAATACATGCACAAATACACGAGCAACAAAGAATAATGATAACAGGTAATGCCACGAAAGATCAGTAGGAACACTCCAGATCTATCTCAAGAACAAAAGCCCAAAGAGAAAAAAAATACGTTGCAAAACAAGCCGATAGTGAGACAAGGTTTCGCTGCGTAAACAGCATTATAAAATCATGAATGACTTAACAGACTTTTGCCTCAATAAAAGCTTGTTCTGCAACATGTGTTTCCTTCAATGAATCTTTTCGTACGCCATTTGGATCAAGTATGACAAGGACCATCTACCAAAAGTGATCAGTAATGACACCTTAAATCAATCTCAAGCCCTAAGGCCCAGAAAAGAATTTACTCCACCTACCAGTTGCCTCGGAAGCTTCTCTATGACGTCAACGGCACCGGACCGCATCCAACGCTAATTTCTGCCAATTAAAACGTTGTTGCAACTCTCCACAACACACCGAGAGATGAAAGAAATGCCTCGTTTAGTTAAGTAAAATTTTAAGCAACTCTGATGATAAGGATGAAATGTTCGGATCAGTGAAAGAAGTAGCTTACATGTTTACAGACGAGCTGAGATCTGACATATACACTCTCTCTTTCCGCCTAAGCTTCACTGTTATTCTGGGTTACTATCTCTGAGATTACAGCGTTCATCATATGAAAACAAGACAAAAACTGCAAAACTTTTTATTGAGAAGTTTATCCAGTCACAATAAAGCTCTATTACAGCGAAACGTTGTCAATCAAAGGGTTCTGCAAATTTTGGCTTTACCTTAATCAGTAATACACTGAATATAATCGAAACGTCATGGGTTCGATTCTCAGCGGGTCTACGTGTATGGGCAAATTTAAAAAAAAAAAAAAAAAAAAAAAAAAAAGTGCCACCATTACCCTAGCAGTAAATAGTTTCAGCGCACGAGAGTGAGTTGGTTGTTGTAGACCACATCCTGAGAAGGTAAACCATAATTAAATGATGCTGAGGGGCTCTTGATCATCCAAGGAACTGAACTTATCTCTCCTACTTTGGATTGAAGCTGATTGCCTCCATTTTCCCGGGCGTTGTATGAACCCTACAGATTTAGGGCTTCCCCTCTAAATATAATAATAGTGCCAAAGGAAGGGTCGGACTCTGAGATGAATTCAGGTAGGATAGCATCCCTTAGTCTGTAAAAAATAACTAAAAAAAGGTCACGTGTAGCTCAGTAAAAAAAAAAACCTGTTACCTTTGCCAATAAAGTGATGCCAAATAAGATATGCCAAGAGAACTGGAATGTTATGTAAATTCCGAGAGTAACTAACACACGAATGTGTGAAAACCTTCATTATCCACAATGTTTCATCCACACAACTGGCATTATCCATTCAATAAGTTGATAAAGCACACAACGTGGGTCATATACTGCAAGAAATGTACTGTCTGCACAATCTTTTCAGGTAGGATTTATGTTGAATATTATCAACTGAATTTGGTAGCCAACAGCTTTTTTTTTTTTTTTTTGGCCTGATTTTTTTCAGGCAGATCCTCTGCTTTGATAATCAAGTAGTTATTTGAGATGGATTAATATGCCATATCAAAAGGACTTTATAACATAGGTTAGTTACTGTAACTTTTGTGTTATTTCATGCTCTCTAGGGTTTGTATGGGAACTAAAAAAAATCAGGACAAATTTCTTACTTAACCAATCCAAAAAATTATCACTATACATTATGTTTTTATGCACACAGTAGGCACTCCACACAAAAAGTTGCATTGTCCGCTGCACCTAATCTTATCAATATAAAAACTAGGCTATTGATCGCGACGTCACACAATTTGCCTTTACGTCATCGGCCATCCTCTGACGTCAGCACCAGCGCGTGTTCAACAACAGTGCACGTACTCAGTTACTAATAAATTAACCTGAAAATTAGTTCTCTCCTTTTTACATTATTAATACCTGAAAAATATATATTTTATAAGATCAAATGAGAGCACTCTATTGATGAATATGTTTAGTTCATAAAAATTATTATTATTTTATTATTATCAATAATAATAAGGGAGAAAGGCGGGGTAGGGGTCCTCCTAGGAAAGGTTGGAGGGAGAGGATAAGGGAGGTTTTGTGGGCGAGGGGCTTGGACTTCCAGCAAGCGTGCGTGAAAGTGTAAGATAGGAGTGAATAGAGACGAATGGTTTTTGGGACCTGACGAGCTGTTGGAGTGTGAGCACGGGAATATTTTGTGAAGGGACTCAGGGAAACCGGTTAGCCGGAATTAAGTCCTGGAAGTGCGAAGTATAATGCCTGCACTTTAAAGGAGTGGTTTGGATATAAGCTGTTTGGAGTGACATTTAAAGTGTCGTATCTGAGCGCCTATGCAAAGACAGTGATTATGTATGAATGATGGTGAAGGTGTTGAGTGGTGGTGGGTTTTTTCTTTCTTTTGGTGTTTTTCTTTCTTTTTGGGTCATCCTGCCTCGGTGGGAGGCAGCTGACGTGTTGAAAAAAAATAACAAAATAATAATACTAATGCCTAGAATCACCTTAAGCAGAAACAGGTACATAAATTTGGCAGGACACAAAACCTATTATTATATTCAAGAGGAAGCGCTAAACCTGTAAGGGTCACAGAGCACCTGAGCAATGGGAGGGGAGAGAAATTAAGCTTGATCCGAGGTAAAGATAGAAAGATGGTAGATTTAATTTCTTCACTAGATGTGTGTGTGTGTCGCCCTAGAAAAGCTAAGCTGCTCACACCACACAAGTGAAGACACAACGCCCGTACCATATACACATTATATATGACACTGGAGACACATGTTGACAAAGAAGAAACACTGTATCATCTGCTAATTATGCTGACACTGACATGACTTCCAGATAAAACATGACAGCCTAGCGTTGCATTAATTTAATGTATCCTACAAAAATATAATTCAAGACAAGTGGATGCTTTCATTATTGTGTGGTATTATTATTATTATTTTAAAAAAAACACTAAATACGCTGCACTTAAGCTTCAAGCTCATCCAAGTAAATAGTGTTACATACAAATATTGAACAGAGGATCTAATTTTAAAAATATATATTGTGCCATATGTTATAAAAATATATCCTAACATGTTATAAAATATATATTCTGTCTATATGTCATAACATACAATATTTTTTTCTGCTTGATTTGTTTGAATTATTTTGCTGTCTGGTAAATGTCAGGAAACGCTGTATGATCCCCTAAGGTTTTAGAGCTTCCACATGATAGTAGTAGAAGCAGCAGTAGATAATAATTATTATAATCATAACTAATGGCTAAATACACAAGGGCCATAGAGCGAATGATAATGATAATAATAATATTTTATTTGAGCTTGCAGGTGGCAAACTCTAGCTCACGGTCCAGCCGCCAAAATTATAAATGACGGAAAATTACTTAGGGATTTATAGCCTACATTGATCACCATTTTCTATACTGAAAAAAATGGTTTTCATATATATATACTCGTAGTTCATTTCAACGTGTACCTTCTACCCTCGTCTTCATGCGGGTTTTCACTATAAAGGAAAATAATATTTATTAAGTAAATTAACGGATAATCATCATAATAAGGCACAATGTGTAAATTTTGGGGGGTATGTTGTATACCTTGGTCAAGATCCCCCCGTTTCTTCAATTACAGATAGGATTTTTGTTGTTGTTTTATTCGTCAGCAAAAAGGACAACTGTTTCCTGACTCGGGTCTTAATCAGATGGATGACCCATTATTTCGTACGTTAGTTCAGAGATAGGAGGCCTCTCACTGCTTTCCCATAGGGATTGTTATCTGTATATACGGGTTGGGGTCAGGTCATCAGTTGTCTGATCCGTTGGGTGTGAAAAAACGACCAGTTGCTGAGGCAGCTCTTATTAATAGGGACAATATTTCGCTCGGTGAAGAACTTTATCGTCACTTGATTTTTTTTACACAGGGTTTGACAAGGTTAGGTTAAAGATCCCAAGCTTTATTGACAAGCTATTTACAGGTTAAGGATTTCATAGAGGAAACGATATCTCAACAAAAGCCTGTTCTGCAACATTTCTCTTCACTCTTGCCGGCAGTACATTTGAATGTATTAGTTGTATTTGACCGTGTGTTCATTGTTATAATTACAATCATTAATCATGGGGAAGCACTAAACCCGTAGGATCATACAGCGCATGTGGAGGGGAGGGTGAAAGATATGCAGGCTCAATTCAGGGAACTGGAGCACAGATCCAATTCCCTAGATCAAGAGCCCCTCACCAGCGTCGAGGAACCTCCCGTGAGGAAGTCGTGTGTTCAAAGGGGCCTGAAGGCTTGCATGATTCACACCCATCTACGTGGGCGCCTGGGCATGTGAATGCATAAGTCTGCTGGCAACACCCCAAACTGTGGGCACAGGTGCCACCGTCACCTCCCGATTTGCAGGGCAAGTGCCAAGTGTTGCGTCACTGGTGCCGTCAGCTGACACACCAGCTGACCACCAACCGACACAAGGGCTGACACAACAGCTGATCCACCGGCTGACACAACAGCTGATCCACCGGCTGACACAACATCTGTTCCACCACCTGACACACCAAGTGACACAAGGGCTGACACAACAGTTGATCCACCAGTTGGCACACTAACTGACATTCACCCAAGGTGACCCATATTGGCCATCTATGCACGTGTGTTCATGTCTGATTTTATCCTCCTTACATAAATTCAAAAACAAAAGTCTATATGTGTAGAGATGCATACGAATATACACTCAGCGTATATAAATTTCAGTAATATATCGTGAGAGGCACCTTATTTTGGACACGCAGAAGCTTCAATATAGACTCGTATAGAAAACTAAACCTAAGTTAACACATTCAGAGCTTTTGTAGCAACTCATGATGATTCGCCACTAGTGATGCGCAGGTCCCAACATTATGTTACATACCCACCTCGTTTCTAAACACGGTTGCTTTATTATTTTAAAAGTTTTGGCTATATTAGTTCTTCACCAAAACATGGTGAATCACTTAAAAGTTGATAAAGAACAAAAAGGCACAATACCATGACTAGAACAATACACAATTTAACCCGCACATTGAAGAGGGGAGCTTATGACGACGTTTCGGTCCGACTTGGACCATTTACAAAGTCACATTAACAGAAAAGAGAGGAGCCAGCATATATAGTGCGACTGTAAATGGTCCAAGTAGGACTGAAACGTCTTCGTAAGGTCCTGTCTCCTATATGCAGGTTATTGGTGTCTAAAAGTTGGAGCTCTGAGTACAGCAACTTGCTTACTGATCCATGTCTGGCAGGTTCATTACCTCTACCCCTTTGCACTGTCTATATTAACTTGGTATGATAGTATTTATTTGTGTTGAGTGTTTATGTTTGTTGCTTTTATTATTTTATCCTTGTTTTATTGAGTATATTTTTTTATGTTTGTGAGCGCTGAGTGACTAAGCGGTCAGTGTTCCGTAAATTGTCGCAACTACTATCTTTGCAGGCTTCACTGCCCCCACTTCTTTTCCCTCTCATCGCTCTTCCCGACAGGACATCACACACTTCAGAAAATCTCCTGAGTCGCTCTGGCACTCGGGCTGTGGCCTGGGTGCCTGGAGTGGCTTGGGTGGAGCAGAGTTTTTTTTAGAGTTGATAGCCTCATACCAGCGAGAACACCGGCCCTGACACCACTTGAATTGAAGATGTACTGTACCCCAGCTACAGGGCGTCGATGACGATTGTAGCTAACTGCAACACCACTTATGCTGAAGAAGACTCACCGCGCCCTTGTCATAGGTCTGCCCCCGTCATAGGAATGCAAGCGGTACTCCACTTGATCTGAAGATTCACCGTGCCTTTGTCACTGGGCTGCCCCCCCCCCATAGGGCTGTAAACAGTACTCCACTTGGCACGAATGTTCACCGTGCCCCTGCCATAGGGCTGTAAATGGTACTTCACTTGTACAAACTCCGACAATCCTTCGGGAGCCACTGCCGGGTCACCACTTGAAAAAGACTCGGGTCAGGACCCGTCCGGGCAAACCTACATGAACATGAGCTTTTCCCGAGCCTCTCTCTCTTGTCCACTACATAAATTCTGCCTGTGGTTATCTCTGTAGGGCTAATGAACCCATTTGATGCGAAACGTTTCCTTAATAAAATATCCAAACATTGCACGAGTCTTATTTCACATTCGTCGGTATTATATACCATCTCTAACCCTTGGCGATTGTGACTGATGATTTTTGATGAAACAGAGCGATACGGAATAGAGAAAACCCCCCATCGGGATTCTGGGTCCTCACTACACACATTATTTACTTCACAAGATGAAAACAAAATTATTGTAACATGCATAACAATATATTACGGTGAATAATTAGTTTATTATTTGGAACAACAGGTTGAGTACTAGGAAAGAGCATTTGTGTGAGGCAAAACACTTGTAGCTAAGAAGTCAAAGGTTAGGTTAGGTAAGGTTCGCCAGGAAACAGGGCTAATGTTTTGCTGACGACGATTGGATTCCTAGTCAGGCGAGACTTATGTGCCTGATAAAAAAAAAATGACAAAACGTAACGACAATTTGGAGATCAAACATATCTTCACGGATGCAAAGATCTAAACAAAAATGACGACAAAGTAGATTACGAAAACACAGCTACTGGATCTAAATGGAGTACTGCCGACAATTGTGGAGAAAAGACAAAGTGTAGATTAAACTTTTAATAAAACAACGCTTTGCTCTGTGTCGAGGTACAGAGCGAAATGATGCCCCAAGAAAAACTTATTCTACAGCGGCTGTCTTTTCTTCACGATCGGCAACTTCGACAAAGAACACTGTGTCAACATCCGTGGCTTAAGAGATGCAGCATACGAAATGCTGCCGGAACAGAGGTGGAAGTTTTCTAGAGATAACTGCGGACTGCAGTTTTCTCTAGAAAACTTCCACCTTCCTGGCTTTAGGCCGAAATTCGAAACAGGCAAGACAAGGACTAAAGCGGTGATAAACCAATATTTTGACTCCAATATGTGAGAGAAAATAACATGGTGACTAACTGGTTGGTTGGTTCATTTGGTAGTCCATCAACTACACGAGTCATTAAGATTACAAGTCACCTGTACACCAAGGACACTTTCAAAACCCTAATAGAAGCAATAAGTACATACTGAGATATACACCACTCCACTACTGCTCTGTGCATACGCATCAAGAGGATATATACTCATCAGAATATACACATTACAGTACACAAAATTTCGCACGCACTTTTACCTTTCGTTCTCCTCCTCCGTGGATAAACATATTAAAATAGAAGCCTAAATACACACTACAAGAATTTATATAGCTACCACTTGCTGCCAATGGACGAGTGCCAAGTGTTGAACATGAAGTGGAAGGTGGGGGAGGGGGGACATGGATGGTATGACTGGCGGCAATGGCAGGGTAGAGAGCCGGGACATAGGGTAGGGACGGTTAGGTTAGGTAAGGTTTGTCAGGAAACACAAGTGTTTCCTGACACGGGTCTTAGTCATGTGATGACCCGCAGCTGGAGCTTTTGGTCATCTGATTAACGTGGCAACGGGAGAGAGAGGCACGACGGAGACAGGAAAGGAGTTTCATAAGAAGAGAAACTGGGACGAAGGGGGTAAGGAAGGAACTACGGAAATTACAGAGTTGGGACTCAGCGGTCTTGTACATGCTGAAACCAAAGAAATATTAACCATGTCATAAAACACATACCCAACAATTGACAAAGCAATTAGATCATATGATGATTAATATTTGGTAGGACTACCGTTGTGTCAGATGCTGATGGGTGAGGTCCGAAGAGCACAAGGGCCTTTTGCAGAATCCGCATGCATCTCGGACGTTTATGGAGCAATTTGCAATGTGAACAGACTGACTGATGTTGTAGTAGCCAGGCTTAGGCTTGGTTACGAGTACTTCTGGCAGTCAGGCAGACACAGATGATGTTTACATCAAATGCACAGTATGTGGCCAGCCTTAAGGACATTATTTTGAGCACTATGCTTTTTTTGTCCACTTATTGACGAATACTGAGACAGTATAATAATTAGGTGATATGTCAAGATAACTTAATGAAAATAAGATACCAGACATAAGCAAATTTCCTAAATTTGCTTGCAGCAGACAAGTCAACTGTATATATAAAAATCCCGATATACTCAAGTTAGCCCTTTTGGGGACTAGTTCCTAGGTCTTTTGTGTATCCATCCACAGGATGGATATGGGATGCACAATACAGTAGCCGCTTCGGAGACAAAATCTGTCTAATCTCGGACTTCGTCCATTAAAAGCACCTGACTTCTCGGACCTCATTCACTCAGCATCTGACAACCTGGAATGAATGTACTATAAACAATGCAATTTTCTGCTGTAAATTTTGCATCTGATAAAGCCAATTTGTGAAAATTTTGGTAACAATGAATACAGCTCTGCGCTTCATTCGTCTGTATGAATTTGGGTAATAGTAGTGGGTGAGTTATAGTATCGGTTATACTGGACTGACCGAACAAACACTGGGTCGTGATTAGATGACGAGGCATCGAATCATGAATACAGAGGCATCGATTGGCAGCTGTGAACAGCGCAAGTCCCCAGTGAAGATGACCACAAAACCTAAGTTATCGCAACTCTCCCACCTACCAGGAAAGAGCTTCATCCTTGAAGCATTGAGAGAATTATACTCGAGAAAGACAGTCAATAGCTATAGCCTAAGCCAGCCACTTAACTGAGGTGCCTCATTCAGTTCCAACAGAGTTGCTCCTCGGCTACCATCCATGGAAGGAATGGCAGGGGAAGAAAAAACTTCTCAAACGACAGACACGTCCAGGCCATATTCTTGGAAAGCAGCCACGCATGGAGAGGCAAAAGAAGCAATGATTGACAGGGATGGAGGCACTAAACTTTGACCAGGCTTCCGGAGATCATACTGATCCCACCCTACATCACCTCGATCTTCAGATGCATTCGCTTATAATCTGGTGCATCAACTGATAAAGAAAAAAGTCTGTATTACATATTATAGTCAGCGGTAGACAGTATTTCACTCTGTCCTCAACCAACCCGCCTTACAACCTCACTAATAGATAAGTTCTTTATGAATTTCAAACTTTACTGTTATCCCTTCGTGTAAAAACTGTTTGGAAAAAAGAAGAGGCAACGAACCGACAAATGCATGTCAAAGACGCATGAAAACAACGTAATAATAAAGAATTATGCTGTGTTATTTGTCTTGTCTTCTATAAATTCTTACAGTAATTGTTAAGAGGGATGTGCTTTTGTTTATGCTTGAATTATTATTATAATAAATACTAAGCGCTAAACCCACAAGGGTCATACAGCGCTGCTTTATACAGCAACTGTTTCACGAGGACTACAGACGACCCCTACTCTACACTTAATTTAAATCCTTAATAACTTATTTAATTGTATTAAGGTTGGTTACACCACACTGTGCGTTGTCCTGATCTGACATTTTACATGGCTGGCGCAAGAACTATTTTATTTGCCTCACACACACCCATCCGTCAGGAGAGAGGGTTTACCTGTCATACTTCATCACACAGAATGGTTTTACACGTTTTGTTTATAAAGTTTCAGACTTCAGTAGGACAATGATGAAGATATCGTCAAACATTCCGCTTTGAACCGAGTTACTGAAGCTTTAAGTTTCCTACCAGCAGAGCAGAAACTATTTTTATATAACGACTACCATTTTGAAAAGCTTATTACATACACACGGACTTAATGGAGAGGACTAATACATCATTAAGCAAAAATTAATAATCAACAATACACAATTATTATTATCATGGGGAAGCATTAAACCCGTCGGAATTATATAGTGGGAGGGGGGGGGGGAGGAAGGCATTCAGGTAATGAACCCCTTACCAGAATCAAGGAGGTTTCTTTGACGGGTTAACAATACGCAAATAACCCTGTACTTGGAGAAGGAAACTTATTACATGACGTTTCGGTCCGTCCGGACCATTGGCAAGTCACACTGAAGCGAGAAGTGGAGAAGGCCAGAATATATACAAATACGGTACTACAATTATACTAAAATGGTTATAACTATGACCACAATTTTTAAAGGGGTGGACCGGTAAGCCAGTGGAAGGTCTCGGTCAGATGACCAAAAGTTCCAATGGTGGGTCATCATCTAAAACCCACGTCAGGAAACACTTTTCCTGTTTCCTGACGAACCTTACCTAAGCTAACCCTACAATTACAGACGAAAAAGAACCACAATATTAGAACATTTTATACTGCAGGGGCAGTGACCTCCGGAAGAGACTCCAGGTAAACCCTTTACTTTAATCCCTATTGCAAAAAAAAAATCTTTCTGTGTTAATTCACGGGTTATATGCAGCCTCAATGACAAACTTGCAGTTTTAGTTTTTTTTAAGTCAGTTGGGTCTTGTATTATGTGCCGTCTCGCCATTGCACCTGTGTTCCCATCTAGTGGACCTCGTCCATACTGCACTTCAGTGTAGCACATGCTGGACAGGTCGAAATAATATAATCAAATTACGCGTTAAACACCAAAGAGTCACAGTCCTTCTCTCTCACCGGCCTACGGCCTGGTGTGGGCTAGCACCAAACATCTGCTGTGTACCCAATTCCTACAATAAACGTTAGGCTTGCCGATTACTTATTCCAGCACGCTACTAATCTCAGTGCGCCAGTGCAAATGCAAGCAAAAAGTAACTACTACAATAAGATTTAAATCTTACCAACTGTCTTTGTAGCAAATTAATAAAATGCAAGGCAAGGTAGCAAGACGTATGGACAAGCCTCCTCGACTGCTGTAGGTGTCTTCCTGATAAAAAAAAAAAAAAAAAGGCACTACTTGACTTTCCTCGGGTTATCCTGGGTTATTTCCAGGGATAATAAAATGAGTCAAGTTTTCTTCTTCATTTAGTGTGTGTGAGGAAGAGTGACAAGTTCAGTGCTGACAGTAGATACTGCCCGTCATACACACCCACCTTCAAGATCACTTGACAAGGGCACAGGCGTTCTCCTCTACCTCACCTCGGGGTGACCTGTCTTCCCCCACACTCTCCTTCCTTCACCTACCCGCCTCTCCTCACTCTGCCATCATCATCACTTTATTAAAGTCTCCCAACGCAAGCCGACAGATCTCATCACGATGTATAAAACCCATCCTGTGTGAATGTGACAGGAAAAACCCATCCTGCGTGAGGGAATAACAAGAAAACCCATTCTGTGTGAGGGAATAACAGGAAAACCCATCCTGTGTGAGGGAATAACAGGAAAACCCATTCTGTGTGAGGGAATAACAGGAAAACCCATCCTGTGTGAGGGAATACAGGCAAATCCATCATTTTGGTTGCCCATGTGTAATATCCATCTGTGTAGCAGCCATCCATGTGCGGTGTTGACTAGTAAATACACAACCGTAGGACAACAGACAATCCCACGTGTTTAACAACCATTTTAGAAAAAAAAGCCCATCCTTTTGAGAAATATACAGGAAAGCCATCGAAAAGGCTCATCACATGTGTTCCAAAACTTCTGTCACTGATGTGGAGTTTATAGTAAATATAAACGAAGCGGCAAGATACCAGTTTACCCAATTTTATAAAAAAAAGACACTTCTTTCCTGAAGAAATATATGATGGAACATATCGAGAAGCGCTTACTCCAAGGTGTCCAAAGCTTCCCTTCCTGTGTGAGTCTTTAGTAAATAAACGAAGCGGGAAGATAGTAGTTGATAAAGCTCCATAGTGGGTGAAACTTCTTGCATTAAAGGTCTTCTTGCCTAGTGTCTGTGACTTACCTCTTGGGAGTAAGTTTATGAATGGCAGATAAACATATTATCCACATCTTTAGTTGACAGCCATCAATATTGATTATTATTATTTAAGGGTAATTTACTATTAAACTGTTTACAGTTATAGTTTCCACAAGCTTGAGAGCAATAAGTATGGCAAACTCGTAAAGACATAGCCTAGTTCATACGCCTAGAAAATGGGAGACAGGATTGATCTGGGAAAAGGGGGAACAGCTCCTATTCCTCGAATCAGGAGCCCTTCACTAACAAAGAAATTTGTTGCAAGCATGAAGAGCATTAATAACAATAACATCGCTCCTACACTCTGGGATACACTACCGTCCTTCAGTTGCAGGAAAATACATAAATATTTTTTATTGTATTATTATTATTATTATTATTATTATTATTATTATTATTATTATTATTAATCAGAACTAAGCGCTAAACCCACAAGGATCATACATCGCGAAATATTTTAATAAATTCTTATGGGGGTTGGGGAGAGGGGCGGTTACGTGTGTTTTCATCAACCTAATTTGCTGTCTCTTCCATGTCCTCTAACTGCCTAAAATACAACTGAAAAAAAGGGTAATTTGATTTATGTTATTAACCTTGTTACGTGGCTTAAGTTACTTCTCTATTGTTTACTTCCTTAGTTTACGAGTAGGGCTAAAATTATATATGACTCCCCCTGCACCTACCTCAAGCAGTCATGTACCGGCTAGTCTGAATGTTTTCCTTTTTCACTGCAGCGTTTGACAAACTGGGTATGTAATGGTATGAAATATCCACACCACAGTAAGGCGACACACGTGCACTTGTACGGTACTTTAGTTGGCCACAGTGTGTCAGTGCAGTGGACATTATCAAGTCGCAGATAACCTGCGTGTGTAAATAAATAGTTATGAGTAGAACATAAGAAGGCACATTACCATAACTGGAACAAAACACAAATACTGTACTATGCACAGAGAAGAAACTTATGACGACGTTTCGGTCCGACTTGGACCATTAACTAGTCACACACTGACTAGTTACTGGCCAAAGTCGAACCGAATCGTTTCAAATTTCTCTCCTATATGCGGATTATTTATGTATAGTTATGAGCAGACGGCGAGGTGAAGACCAAGTATGGTGCGTGTCTGGTTGCACCGGTTCTCAAACGTCCTGCAAGTTTTCCGGCAAGAGGTACAGCTATGACAAAATAACTGACGATTTATTCCTCCCAATACCGGCGAAAGATTTCATGGGTGTCGTTGAGTTTTACATCAGTTTCAAATGTTTCTCATTTAACTACACTATACGAGCAGTTTTATAGGATTGTCATGGGCTCACTACTCACTGTAGTCGTCGCCAATCAGTACACAGCACCTGCAGGAGAGGTTTAACCCACACATCCCAGATGGTGTAACATGGCTGAGATACGATGAACAGACACAAATGCAGTACAATGCGATCCTTTATTGGCAGCATTTCGCCTAGTGGGCTTTATCTGGTCACAAACAGATTATATATATAATATATATATATATATATATATATATATATATATATATATATATATATATATATATATATATATATATATATATATATATTTTTTTTTTTTTTCAACAAGTCGGTCGTCTCCCACCGAGGCAGGGTGACCCAAAAAAGAAAGAAAATCCCCAAAAAGAAAATACTTTCATCATCATTCAACACTTTCACCACACTCACACATTATCACTGCTTTTGCAGAGGTGCTCAGAATACAACAGTTTAGAAGCATATACGTATAAAGATACACAACATATCCCTCCAAACTGCCAATATCCCAAACCCCTCCTTTAAAGTGCAGGCATTGTACTTCCCATTTCCAGGATTCAAGTTCGACTATATGAAAATAACCGGTTTCCCTGAATCCCTTCACTAAATATTACCCTGCTCACACTCCAACGGATCGTCAGGTCCCAAGTATCATTCGTCTCCATTCACTCCTATCTAACATGCTCATGCACGCTTGCTGGAAGTCCAAGCCCTCGCCACAAAACCTCCTTTACCCCCTCTTTCCAACCCTTTCGAGGACGACCCCTACCCCTCTTTCCTTCCCCTATAGATTTAATGCTTTCCATGTCATTCTACTTTGATCCATTCTCTCTAAATGACCAAACCACCTCAACAACCCCTCTTCTGCCCTCTGACTAATGCTTTTATTAACTCCACACCTTTTCCTAATTTCCACTCTCCGAATTTTCTGCATAATATTTACACCAACATTGCCCTTTAGACAGGTACATCTCCACTGCCTCCAACCGTCTCCTTGCTGCTGCATTTACCACCCAAGCTTCACATCCATATAAGAGTGTTGGTACTACTATACTTTCATACATTCCCTTCTTTGCCTCATAGATAACGTTTTTTGACTCCACATATACCTCAACGCACCACTCACCTTTTTTCCCATCATCATTCTATGATTAACCTCATCCTTCATAAATCCATCCGCCGACACGTCAACTCCCAAGTATCTGAAAACATTCACTTCTTCCATACTCCTCCTCCCCAATTTGATATCCAATTTTTCTTTATCTAAATCATTTGATACCCTCATCACCTTACTCTTTTCTATGTTCACTTTCAACTTTCTACCTTTACACACATTCTCAAACTCATCCACTAACCTTTGCAATTTTTTCTTTAGAATCTCCCATAAGCACAGTATCATCAGCAAAAAGTAACTGTGTCAATTCCCATTTTGAATTTGATTCCCCATAATTTAATCCCACCCCTCTCCCGAACACCCTAGCATTTACTTCTTTTACAACCCCATCTATAAATATATTAAACAACCATGGTGACATTACACATCCCTGTCTAAGACCTACTTTTACCGGGAAGTATTCTCCCTCTCTTCTACACACCCTAACCTGAGCCTCACTATCCTTATAAAAGCTCTTTACAGCATTTAGTAACTTACCACCTATTCCATACACTTGCAACATCTGCCACATTGCTCCTCTATCCACTCTATCATATGCCTTTTCTAAATCCATAAATGCAATAAAAACTTCCCTACCTTTATCTAAATACAGTTCACATATATGCTTCAATGTAAACACTTGATCTACACATCCCCTACCCACTCTGAAACCTCCTTGCTCATCCGCAATCCTACATTCTGTCTTACCTCTAATTCTTTCAATTATAACCCTACCGTATACTTTTCCTGGTATACTCAGTAAACTTATTCCTCTATAATTTTTACAATCTCTTTTGTCCCCTTTCCCTTTATATAAAGGGACTATACATGCTCTCCGCCAATCCCTAGGTACCTTCCCCTCTTTCATACATTTATTAAACAAAAGTACCAACCACTTCAACACTATATCCCCCCTGCTTTTAACATTTCTGTCATGATCCCATCAGTTCCAGCTGCTTTACCCCCTTTCATTCAAACGTAATGCCTCACGTACCTCCACCACACTTACATTCTGCTCTTCTTCACTCCTAAAAGATGGTATACCTCCCTGGCCAGTGAATGAAATTACCGCCTCCCTTTCTTCCCAACATTTAAAAGTTCCCCAAAATATTCTCGCCATCTACCTAATACCTCCCTCTCCCCATCTACTAACTCCCCTACTCTGTTTTTAACTGACAAATCCATACTTTCCCTAGGCTTTCTTAACTTGTTTAACTCACTCCAATTTTTTTTCTTATTTTCATTAAAATTTCTTGACAGTGCCTCTCCCACTCTTTCATTTGCTCTCCTTCTGCACTCTCTCACCACCTCTTCACCTTTCTTTTACTCTCATATACTCTGCTCTTCTTATAACACTTCTGCTTTGTAAAAACCTCTCGTAAGCTACCTTTTTCTCTTTTATCACACCCTTTACTTCATCATTCCACCAATCACTCCTCTTTCCTCCTGCCCCCACTCTCCTATAACCACAAACTTCTGCCCCACATTCTAATACTGCATTTTTAAAACTATTCCAACCCTCTTCAACCCCCCCACTACTCATCTTTGCACTAGCCCACCTTTCTGCCAACAGTCGCTTATATCTCGCCCGAACTTCCTCCTCCCTTAGTTTATACACTTTCACCTCCCTCTTACTTGTTGTTGCCACCTTCCTCTTTTCCCATCTACCTCTTACTCTAACTGTAGCTACAACTAAATAATGATCCGATATATCAGTTGCCCCTCTATAAACATGTACATCCTGGAGCCTACCCATCAACCTTTTATCCACCAATACATAATCTAACAAACTACTTTCATTACGTGCTACATCATACCTTGTATATTTAATTATCCTCTTTTTCATAAAATATGTATTACTTATTATCAAATTTCTTTCTACACATAGCTCAATTAAAGGCTCCCCATTTACATTTACCCCTGGCACCCCAAATTTACCTACTACTCCCTCCATAACATTTTTACCCACTTTAGCATTGAAATCCCCAACCACCATTACTCTCACACTTGATTAAAAACTCCCCACGCATTCACTCAACATTTCCCAGAATCTCTCTCTCTCCTCTACACTTCTCTCTTCTCCAGGTGCATACACGCTTACTATAACCCACTTTTCACATCCAATCTTTATTTTACTCCACATAATCCTTGAATTTATACATTTGTAGTCCCTCTTTTCCTGCCATAGCTTATCCTTCAACATTATTGCTACTCCTTCTTTAGCTCTAACTCTATTTGAAACCCCTGACCTACTCCCATTTATTCCTCTCCATTGAAACTCTCCCACCCCCTTCAGCTTTGTTTCACTTAAAGCCAGGACATCCAGTTTCTTCTCATTCATAACATCCACAATCATCTCTTTCTTATCATTTGCACAACATCCACGCACATTCAGACTTCCCACTTTCACAATTTTCTTCTTATTCTTTTTAGTAATCTTTACAGGAAAAGGGGTTACTAGCCCATTGTTCCCGGCATTTTAGTTGACTTTTACAACACGCATGGCTTACGGAGGAAAGATTCTTATTCCAATTCCCCATGGATATAAAAGGAAAAGTAATAAGACCAAGAACTATTAAGATAAAATCAAAGAAAACTGAGATGAGTGTGTATAAATAAACGTGTACATGTATGTGTAGTGTGACCTAAGTGTAAGTAGAAGTAGCAAGACGTACCTGTAATCTTGCATATTTATGAGACAGACAAAAGACACCAGCAATCCTACCATCATGTAAAACAATTACAGGCTTTCGTTTTACACTCACGTGGCAGGACGGTAGTACCTCCCTGGGTGGTTGCTGTCTACCAACCTATATATATATATATATAATATATATATA
Source organism: Cherax quadricarinatus (assembly GCF_026875155.1). Lineage (NCBI taxonomy): Eukaryota > Metazoa > Arthropoda > Malacostraca > Decapoda > Parastacidae > Cherax > Cherax quadricarinatus. The sequence goes on along the minus strand of NC_069437.1, from coordinate 7,271,375 downwards.
TATATATATATATATATATATATATATATATATATATATATATATAATATATACATGTATATATGAAAGACAGTGATACACATGATGCCTTCTACCTACTCACCAGGTGCCTGTCAATCCCAAAACTTACCTACTTTGAGATGCTCCCCAGCCTTCAGCAGTCCTAAACTCGAGGAATATGACTATCCTTAAGACCATGCTAGAGAGTGTATTGTATCTTTTCCTTGAAGATGGACAGTGGTTGCAAGCCTCACTTCCAGTCAGGCTTGCCTGGAGTTTACCTGGAGAGAGTTTCGGGGGTCAACGCCCCCGCGGCCCGGTCTGTGACCAGGCCTCCTGGTGGATCAGCCCCTAATCAACCAGGCTGTTGCTGCTGGCTGCACGCAAACCAACGTACGAGCCACAGCCCGGCTGATCAGGAACTGACTTTAGGTGCTTGTCCAGTGCCAGCTTGAAGACTGCCAGGGGTCTGTTGGTAATCCCCCTTATGTGTGCTGGGAGGCAGTTGAACAGTCTCGGGCCCCTGACATTTATTGTATGGTCTCTTAACGTGCTAGTGACACCCCGCTTTTCATTGGGGGATGGTGCATCGTCTGCCAAGTCTTTTGCTTTCGTAGTGAGTGATTTTCGTGTGCAAGTTCGGTACTAGTCCCTCTAGGATTTTCCAGGTGTATATAATCATGTATCTCTCCCTCCTGCGTTCCAGGGAATACAGGTTTAGAAACCTCAAGCGCTCCCAGTAATTGAGGTGTTTTATCTCCGTTATGCGCGCCGTGAAAGTTCTCTGTACATTTTCTAGGTCGGCAATTTCACCTGCCTTGAAAGGTGCTGTTAGAGTGCAGCAATAATCCAGCCTAGATAGAACAAGTGACCTGAAGAGTGTCATCATGGGCTTGGCCCTCCCTAGTTTTGAAGGTTCTCATTATCCATCCTGTCATTTTCTAGCAGATGCGATTGATACAATGTTTATGGTCCTTGAAGGTGAGATCCTCCGACATAATCACTCCCAGGTCTTTGACGTTGGTGTTTCGCTCTATTTTGTGGCCAGAATTTGTTTTGTACTCTGATGAAGATTTAATTTCTTCATGTTTACCATATCTGAGTAATTGAAATTTCTCGTCGTTGAACTTCATATTGTTTTCCTCAGCCCACTGAAAGATTTGGTTGATGTCCGCCTGGAGCCTTGCAGTGTCTGCAATGGAAGACACTGTCATGCAGATTCGGGTGTCATCTGCAAAGGAAGACACGGTGCTGTGGCTGACATCCTTGTCTATGTCGGATATGAGGATGAGGAACAAGATGGGAGCTAGTACTGTGCCTTGTGGAACAGAGCTTTTCACCGTAGCTGCCTCGGACTTTACTCTGTTGACGACTACTCTCTGTGTTCTGTTAGTGAGGAAATTATAGATCCATCGACCGACTTTTCCTGTTATTCCTTTAGCACGCATTTTGTGCGCTATTACGCCATGGTCACACTTGTCGAAGGCTTTTGCAAAGTCTGTATATATTACATCTGCATTCTTTTTGTCTTCTAGTGCATTTAGGACCTTGTCGTAGTGATCCAATAGTTGAGACAGACAGGAGCGACCTGTTCTAAACCCATGTTGCCCTGGGTTGTGTAACTGATGGGTTTCTAGATGGGTGGTCATCTTGCTTCTTAAGACCCTTTCAAAGATTTTTATGATATGGGATGTTAGTGCTATTGGTCTGTAGTTCTTTGCTATTGCTTTACTGCCCCCTTTGTGGAGTGGGGCTATGTCTGTTGTTTTTAGTAACTGAGGGACGACCCCCGTGTCCATGCTCCCTCTCCATAGGATGGAAAAGGCTCGTGATAGGGGCTTCTTGCAGTTCTTGATGAACACAGAGTTCCATGAGTCTGGCCCTTGGGGGGCTGGGAGTACCCAGATCCTTCCAGATTGCCCTGCCAGTTTTCTTATCCTCTTCCATAGCATCAAACGAGTTAATAAGATAAATTCTTCCTAACAACCTCAGTGACTCAGTAGGAATACAGGACCCTAACTATGTCAGTGCCATCACTGAATGGGAGACTCTTGCTGCTCCCGCACCAAACCCTAGTGCAGCACTGGCTTACAAACAGTCAAGCTGGGATGGCCCTATCGCTGAAAAGGAGCTTGCCAATATGTTCAGGGCTGCAACATCAGACAGGAAGATTGCCCGTCTCCTGGCTGTGAGCGCACCTCACTCCGGGGACTTCCTCCAAACAGTTCCCATATCGGCAATGAGAACGCGCCTCGACCCTAAGACCCTCCGTATTGCAGTGGCTCTGCACCATGCTGCCCAATTCACACGGAATATACGTGTATTTACGGCGATGCACAAGCCGACCAATATGGTCTACATGGTCTTAACTGTTCCAAAACCAAGGGCTGGCATGCAAGACACAATGAGGTCAACGACATCATAAAGAGAACCCTTGCGACAGCTGGATGCCCAGCTGAGAGGGAGCCCCGATCACTAGTAGCCAACAATACCCACAACCCAGCAAACCACCCCGACGGGATCACCATCTATCTTTGGAAGAATGACAAGCTCTTAGCATGGGACTATACCTGTGTGTCCACACTGGCGGACACCTACATCCATCACAGTGTCAGGCGACAGGGAGGAGCTGCTGACCACAGGGAGGAGTACAAGATCGGCAAGTACAGGGACATAAGCCAACAATATCAATTTATCCCACTGGGATCAGAGACCTTGGGATCATGGGAAAAACATGCCACACGTTTCTTGAAAGAACTGGGTTCCAGACTCGACACCACCAGGGACCCAAAGGCAGCCACTTTCACGTTCCAGCGCCTCAGCATGGCCATCCAGAGGGGAAATACAGGCTGCATACTGGGCTCGCGTCCAGCTTCGGAGGAGCTGGAGGAGTTTCGTAACCTTTGATATATTGTACCAATGTATTCATGTTTGTGTTTTCTATCAATGTATTCTGTCTATTAATAAAGTTCACATGTAGCTTAAAAATATAAGGGGTGGTAGAAGAAAATATTCAAACAGCTCCGAGGAGAACCTTGAGTTTTCCCTGAGGTACGTTTATTGTCTTCTCTGAGGATGAGGGTCCCCAGTCCAGTTCTAGAGGTGGTACATCCCTATATTATATATAATATATATATATATATATATATATATATATATATATATATATATATATATATATATATATATATATATATATATATATACATATTAGTGAGGGTAGTGACGTGATGAGTCAGGTGAAGAAGGTTGAGTCTACATACCTGAAGTCTACCTGGAGGGTATTCTGGGGATTAACGCCCCCGCGGAAAAGGTCCACGACCAGGTCTCCCGGTGGATCAGGGCCTGATCAACCAGGCTGTTACTGCTGGCCGCACGTAGTACAACATACGAACCACAGCCAGGCTGATCCGGTACCGACATTATCTGTCCAGCTTCCTCTTGAAGGCAGCCAGGGGCCTATTGGTAATTCCCCTTATGCCTGGTGAGAGGCTGCTGAACAGTCTTGGGCCCCGGACACTTGTGTTTTCTTTTAGTGTATCAATGGCGCCATTACGTTTTATCAGGGGTATTTTGCACCGGCTGCCCAGTCTTTTGCTCTCGTAGGGAGATTTGTGTGTGCAGATTAGCAACCATTCCTTCTATGATCTCATCACTCGCATTATACTGTATTTGTGTCTTTATTCATCGTGTTGATATTTTATACCATTTCTTTCCATAGCCGAGATACGCTGATGACAGCTTCATAATTCCTTTTGAACGTAATGTTATTACAATTATAACTAAGCGCTAAACCCACAAGGGTTCACAGACGTACTAACACGACGGGAGTACCGGCGGAAAAAAAAAATTAACTCTGTAAACCTCCACTAAGTTCATCATGGAAGAACTAAATGGTCCCTTTATTTTCTCTGCGTGCCCTTCAACTGGAAATGTACAGGAATATACAGGAAACCATCCACCAAGGATAACCAACATTTCTCGCAAAACAACGCAGGATGCAAGACACTGTCATAAATTTCTTTTTCAGAACAGTCTGGATCTGCAGTCTGTCATATTAAGCGTAATGCAAATACATATTAAGGGTAATGCAAAGTCTTCTCCTGAGTTAATTGCCCCGCCCATTGTATCAATGACTGCAGGAGAAAAAAAAATGATCTCAAACACTGCTATACGACAAGCACAAGATAGGCTAGTGGTTCTTTGCTTTAACCAGTCCTCTGATAAAATGCACACCTGTATTGCTAAATGCAAAGCAACCCATTAACTTCTAACACTTTAAAGGCTCTAGTATCTACATAAATTATGCAACACAAGGAAATCAACGCCGGGGTATACATTCGCTAGAAAAATATCCAGCGTAGAATGACCAAATTAATACATAGCATTAGAAATCTTCCGTACGAAGAACGATTGAAGACTTTTAAACTACATTCACTTGTAAGACGAAGAATAATTGGAGACATGATCGAAGTGTAGAAGTGGAAGATGGGTATTAACAAAGGGGATATAAATAAGGTTTTGAGGATATCCCTTCAAGAAAGAACCCGCAATAATAGATTCAAATTAAATAAGTTTAGATTTCGAAAGGATATAGGAAAGTATTGATTTGGAAATAGGGTAGTTGATGAGTGGAACAATCTGCTTAGCAAGGTTATTGAAGCTAAAACGTTGGGTAGTTTCAAATTTAGGTTAGATAAATACATGAGTGAGAGGGGTTGGATTTGAGTGAGACTTGCATTATGAGTAAATAGAATCATCAAAATTTATTTCTTGGGTAGCATTGAAAATTGGGTTGGGCAAATATTTTTTTTAGTGGGAAGGACTGTAAAGGACTTGCCTAGTATGGGCCAACAGGCCTGCTGCAGTGTTCCACCTTTCTTATGTTCTTAACACTGCATGTGGGACGTGTGACAAAATATGCGTTGGAGAAACTTCCACAAATTTTAAACGAGTGCCAGAGTAATGATAAAAACGTCTGTATTAATACCCAGCACTTGTACAACACCAGTTACACAGTGACACCTAACACTGGTACAACACCAATTACACAGTGATACCCAAACAGTGTTACAATACCAGTTACACAATCAGTGATACCCAACAACACATGTGGGCACACTGGCTTCGGCAATGCCAAACTAGTCAAAGAAATTAGGTCAGCTCAGAAAACTTCTCAATTTCCGAAATCCTCGAAACAATGTATTCTACTTAAGTACATGACCTCCGACATTATTTATGCTGCTTTTCTCTCATCCTCTATATTTTATTGATAATGTCCCTGGTGGGCGAAACATTTCCTTAATGTCTTAACATTTAACATAATAAAATTAAGCACTAAAACCTGCAGGGAGGTATGTGCGAAATGAGGAAGATGTTGAGGTTAGGAAGGGTGATAATCACTGGTAGTCACTATGCCCTCGTCTGCTACACGTCCTATTTCAACCTAACGTTAGTATATAAGCGTCAGGCGCCTTGCTTCTGCTTCAGAATCTCCACGACTACGGTGCTCTTCGCACCTACTCCAAGGTTGACGGACTGATTACCTCATCTTCTGTACATAGTTCTACTGTCTTCAAGTTATGTCCTGGAATTTGTATGGATAAAGCCACTGGATAGCGAAACGTCTACAATAAAGATACCCAGATGTTGCACATGTGTCTTAATTTCATCTTGTCGGTATTGTATACCATTCTTGTACAACCTGCCCGAGGACAATGCAGTTGTAAAATTAGATTTCAAGAATGTATTTAATCTCCTGAAAAGAGATGTGGTATTAGCAGTGGTACAAAAACATTTCCCTGGTCTCTTCCCCTTTGTTTCAGCTGGATATAACAAGGAATCAATGCTCCTGTTATGAGAACATGAAATCACATCAGAAAGTTGCACCATTTCTCTTCTGTATAGCGGTTAGGGAAATCAGTCAGACTGACCAGTGAGCTAAACATCTGGTTCCTGGATGATGGCACACTAGCAGGTACAAAGGGTAAATAACAAAAAGGCACAATACCGTGACTGGAACGATACACAAATAACCCGCACATAAAAGAGAGAAGCTTACGACGACGTTTCGGTCCGACTTGGACCATTGACAAAGTCACAAAGTGACTTTGTCAATGGTCCAAGTCGGACCGAAACGTCGTCGTAAGCTTCTCTCTTTTATGTGCGGGTTATTTGTGTATAGGTACAAAGGAGTCTATCCTGGATGATCTTACACAGGTGATGACACGGGGACAGGAAATGGGTCTCATCCTGAATCCATCCAAATGTGAAATCATCTCAGTCAGTCAACAAGTGATAAATGCGGCGAGATTCAAACTACCAGGAGCATCAGTTATTGCCCCCACAAACAGCGTCTTGCTTGGAGCACCTCTGGGAAGCGATGCCATTGACACAATTCTCAGGAAGAAATTGGAAGAGTTGAGGAGAATGGAACAACGAGTAGACAATCTTGGTACCCACGATGCCTTGTACTTTCTCACAGTGTTTAGAGTCTGCCCAGGTTGACATATTTCCTAAGATGTGCACCTTCATATGATAACCCTATGCTGCACGAATATGACAGTATCCACTGCCCGTCTTCTAGACGGGCAGTGGAACCAAGCTACACTTCCAGTCAGACTAGGAGGCATTGGTGTCCGCAAGTCATCACATATTGCGCTACCTGTTTTTCTGTCCTCATGTATTGCATCCAGAGGGCTTGTAGCAGCGATTCTCCCTGAACATCTTAGGGACAAGATTGGAGTCCAGGACCAAAAGTTCATTGACGGAGCCATGATCTGAGATAATCTAACGGGCTCTGAAAACAGACCTGCTCCCTCCAACAACTACAAACAGTCGCAATGGGATGGCTCAATAGTGGAGAATATAGCCTCAACAATGCTTCAGTGTGTCAGGGAAGGATAGAGCCCGCCTCCTGGCAGTGAGAGCTCCTCATGCAGGGGACTTTCTGTTGGCTGTTCCCAACTGAAGCCTTGGCACACGCCTCGACCCACAGACCATCCGCATTGGTGTTGCCCTTCGACTTGCCGCCCCTATTAACGCCAAACACAGGTGTATTTGTGGCAGTGAAGCAGCAGACCGATTCGGGTACCACGGTCTTGTGTGCCGTAAATCCGAGGGAAAGATTGCAAGACATGAGGAGGTTAATAACATTATCAAGAGAAGCCTCACAACAGCCAGATGCCCAGCAGTAAGGGAGCCACCCCAACTATGCAGATCTGATGGCAGCCAGAAGTGTCCAGATGGTATCACACTTCAAGCCTGGATAGACGGTAAGTAGGTGGTGTGGGACTACACATGTGCATCTACCTTGGCTGATACCTATCTCCAATACACTAGGGAGGAAGGAGGGGCAGCTGCCAGCTTCAGGGAGTCCCAAAAGTCTAGAAAATATGGAGAACTTGCCCATCATAATATGTTTGTTCCCATAGGCTCAGAGACCCTTGGCTCATGGGGAAAGAGTGAATCTAAGTTCCTTAAGGAGCTGGGAAAAAGACTCATCAGGGTAACTAGTGATCCCAGGGCAGTTAATTTTCTCTTCCAGCGACTCAGTGCGGCTGTTCAGAGGGGCAATGCCTGCTGTATTTTGGGCACGCGCCCCAGCTCTGAGGAGCTGGATGAGATTTTCGCATTATAATCAGTGACAAACACGTAACAATATGTACTAGACATGTATCTCTCACATCTCATGTACTATATATGCTATCTTTATAACAATGTATCTCTTAAATTTTTTGTACCATATTATGTAATAAAATATACCTATTGGTAAAAAAGAATGAAAAGATGGGGTGGTAGGGGAAGTGGAATATTTAAACGGCTTCAGGAAGAAATCCAAATAGTCTTCCTTGAAACCTTCTTATCCATCTATATATATTTTATATATATATATATATATATATATATATATAATATATATATATATATATATATATATATATATATAAAATAATCCTAGAGATTGTGGTATCTACCCCTCCCCTCCTCTTATTTCCTCTTCTACTTCCATACTTCTTCCATCCCCTCTTCACCTATACTCCCACCACACACACACACTACCCTAAAAATACATTTGCCCCTCACTCATCTCTGGCACAAACACCTCCCAGTGTTACGTCTACCATCACCCCATCCTCCCTCCTTCCCTCTCGCATCCTCTTCCCCTCTTCTCTCGTATCTTCTTTCTCTCCTCTTACATTCTAACCCACTCCCCTTTCTCCCTTCCTCCTCCCACTCTCCCTCTCTGGGATGCCGCATAGCTCACTTGTGAAAAGCTTGTGACTTGCAACGCAAGCTCCGGGGTTCAATTCTTTGGCACGAGAAACATACAAGTCAGTTTCCTTGCACCCTTGCCGCCTGCAGCCCTTGCGGCTCTAACAGTAATGATAGGTACAGTTTTGTGTGTTAGGCTACTGCCTTGAGCCACATTATGGGGAAAATGTGTTAGAAAACTCCAGTGCTGTAGTAAAGCACTCCAGTCCTGTGTGCCAGAAAAACTCCAGTACATACTGGAAGTATTTAAGTTTTGGGTCAAAATTTATTTGTACTTAGTGATGTTAATTAAATCAATCAAATATTTCTGTCTCACCCATGGGGAGGGTGCTAAGTATCTATGTAATAATACGGCGCAGCAAATGTAATGAAAAAGTTCTTACCCCTCCCACCTCTCTCCTACTTTCCTTCCTCTTTCACTCATCCTCTCTCACTTCTCCTTCTGTTTATCACTCTCTACGTACAAAAAAGGGGTCGCGAGTCGTCCTGCACTGCTGCCTGGCGGTCTGTTTTGTGACCATACTTTCCTGAAAACTTCATTTGCCTGGCTTCTGTTGCCTGTGGCCTGCAGGCACACCCACAACCTGCTTGATCAGACTCAAAGTGTTGACTGAGCTGTTGAATTACATTTTTGTGTACTTTCTAAGAAAAGCTCAGGATATTACGCTAAGCATTTCAGGCAGATAAACTAGTACAGTACTTAAGAACTTCTTAATACTAGTACAGGTATTTGAATATTGTCCCGGAAGGGTCATCTGTTATACTGTCCAAGAAGGGTCGTCTGTGATTATTTCCATGAAGAGTCATTTGTGATAATGTCCAAAAAGGGTCGTCTGTGATACTGTCCAAGGGTCGTCTGAGTTATTACCCCAGAAGGGTGGTCAACCTGGTGCGGTACGAACAAGCGTATCTATTTTAGTGATGGGCAGGTAGTGGAACTCAAGTTGGCAACGAATGTCTTCTGCACATTCTTCAAAGAGATGCTATTCAAAGATCGTGCGAAGAAAGACGACATTCCCCACCAGCGGAAAGTGATAAGACGGGTTACCTAGTTTCCTACTTTGATGGAATAGGAACACCACCAGCAAGGTACTTGGGGGAAGTACGATGCTGGTGGAAGTATCCACAGTAGATGACCTGGCCTTTGACACCTATTATACAACGAAAGAGGACTAGAATGGGTTACCCGAGCATGTTAAGGCCAGTTTTAGTATAGACTAATTTAAAAATATTAAAAAAAATTACCTAGTGAATGAAAGGAGAATGATTGCTTCTATTAATATATTTATAATGCAGATTTTGTGTTGTCTTTAATTGATAATATTAGTAAGGGTCATAATGAATGAGAGAGAGAACGCACACGCACACACACACACACACCTAGGACCAGTGCTGTTTCTGGTATTTGTGAACGGCATGACAGAAGGAATAGACTCCGAAGTATCCCTGTTTGCAAATGACGTGAAGTTGATGAGAAGAATTCATTCGATCGAAGACCAGGCAGAACCACAAAGGGATCTGGACAGGCTGCAGACCTGGTCCAGCAATTGGCTCCCGGAGTTCAACCCCACCAAGTGCAAAGTCATGAAGATTGGGGATGGGGAAAGATGACCGCAGACGGAATACAGTCTAGGGGGCCAGAGACTACAAACCTCATTCAAGGAAAAAGATCTTGGGGTGAGTATAACACCAGGCAGATCTCCTGAAGCGCACATCAAACAAATAACTGCTGCAGCATATGGGCGCCTAGCAAACCTCAGAACAGCATTCCGACATCTTAATAAGGAATCGTTCAGGACCCTGTCCCAAATCTGCACACAGAAACCACTCCCTACGAAAGTAAAAGACTGGGCAGGCGATGCAAAATGCCCCCAATTAAAAGTAGGGGCGCCATTGGTACACTAAGGGAAAACACCATAAATGTCCGGGGCCCAAGACTGTTCAACAGCCTCCCATCAAGCATTAGGGGAATTTCAAATAAACCCCTGGCTGCCTTCAAGAGAGAGCTAGACAGATACCTAAAGTCAGTGCCGGATCAGCCGGGCTGTGGCTCGTACGTTGGACTGCGTGCGACCAGCAGTAACAGCCTAGTTGATCAGGCTCTGATCCATCGGGAGGCCTGGTCATGGACCGGGCCGCGGGGGCGTTGATCCCCGGGATAACCTCAAGGTAACCGTGTACGTTAGGCCCATATTGGTGTATGCGGCACCAGTCTGGCACCCACACCTAGCCAAGCACGTAAAGAAACTAGAGAAAGGGCAAAGGTTTGCAACAAGAGTAGTCCCAGAGCTAAGAGGTATGTCCTACGAGGAGAGGTTAAGGGAAATCAACCTGACGACACTGGAGGACAGGAGGGATAGGGGGGACATGATAACGACATACAAAATACTGAGAGGAACTGACAAGGTGGACAAAGACAGGATGTTCCAGAAATGGGACACAACAACAAGGGGACACAGTTGGAAGTTGAAGACACAGATGAATCACAGGGATGTTAGGAAGTATTTCTTCAGCCACAGAGCAGTCAGGAAGTTGAATAGTTTGGGAAGCGGTGTAGTGGAGGCAGGATCCATACATAGCTTCAAGCAGAGATATGATAAAGCTCACGGTTCAGGGAAAGTGACCTAGTAGCGACCAGTGAAGAGGCGGGGCCAGGAGCTTGGACTCGACCCCTGCAACCTCAACTAGGTGAGTACACAGCTATGACTCGACCCCTGCAACCACAAATAAGTGAGTACACATTACACGCACGCGTGCACACGCACGCACGCACGCACACACGCACGCACGCACGCACACACACACACACACACACACACACACACACACACACACACACACAAGATTTAAAGAAGTATTTACAGTGGAAACCGGTAGGACTCCAGGAAATCAGAACAGGGAGGTGCACCAACAAGTGCTGGATGAGGTACACATAACCGAGGAAGAGGTGAAGAAGCTGCTATGTGAACTTGACACCTCAAAGGCGGTGGGGCCAGACATCTCTCCGTGGGTCCTTAGAGGAGGAGCAGAGATGCTGTGTGTACCACTAACAATGATCTTCAACACATCCACTGAAACTGGGCAACCCTGAGGTATGGAAGATGGCAAATGTAGTCCCAATTTTTAAAAAAGGAGACAGACATGAGGCATTAAACTACAGACCTGTGTCACTAACGTGTATAGTATGTAAAGTCATGGAGAAGATCATCAGGAGGAGAGTGGTGGAGCACCTGGAAAGAAACAAATGTATAATCGACAACCAGCACAGTTTCAGGGAAGGAAAATCCTGTGTCACAAACCTACTGCAGTTTTATGACATGGTGACAGAAGTAAGACAAGAGAGAGAGGGGGTGGATAGACTGCATTTTCTTGGACTGCAAGAAGGCCTTCGACACAGTTCCTCAAAAGAGATTACTGCAAAAGCTAGATGATCAAGCACACATAACAGGAAAGGCACTGCAATGGCTCTAAGAATACCTGACAGGGAGGCAACAACGAGTCATGTTAAGTGACGAGGTGTCAGAGTGGGCACCTGTGACAAGCAGGGTTTCACAAGGGTCAGTCCTAGGATCTGTGTTTTTTGGTATATGTGAATGACATAACGGAAGGGATAGACTCAGAAGTGTCCTTGTTTGCAGATGATGCGAAGTTAATGAGAGAATCAAATCGGTCGAGGATCAGGCAGGACTACAAAGAGACCTGGACAGGCTACAAGCCTGGTCCAGCAACTGGCTCCTTGAATTTAACCCTGCCAAATGCAAAGTCATGAAATTGGGGAAGGGCAAAGAAGACTGCAGACACAGTATAGTCTAGTTGGCCAAAGATTGCAAACCTCACTCAAGAAAAGATCTGGGGGTGAGTATAACACCGAGCACATCTCCAGAGGAGCACATCAATCAGATAACTGCTGTACCGTAAGGGCGTCAAGCAAACCTAAGGATAGTGTTCCGATACCTCAGTAAGGAATCGTTCAAGACTCTGTACACCATTTACGTCAGGCCCATACTGGAGTATGCAGCACCAGTTTGGAATCCACACCTGGTCAAGCCCGTCAAGAAATGACGTGCTTGATCAGAGCTAAGGGGATTGTCCTACGAAGAAAGGTTAAGGGAAATCGGCCTGACGACACTGGAGGACAGGAGGGTCAGGGGAGACATGATAACGACATACAAAATACTGCACGGAATAGACAAGGTGAACAAAGACGGGATGTTCCAGAGATGGGACACAGAAACAAGAGGTCACAATTGGAAGTTGAAGACTCAGATGAATCAAAGGGACGTTTGGAAATATTTCTTCAGTCATAGAGCTGTCAAGAAGTGGAATAGCCTAGAAAGTGACGTAGTGGAGGCGGGAACCATACATAGTTTTAAGACGAGGTTTGATAAAGCTCACAGAGCAGGGAGAGAGGACCTAGTAGCAATCAGTGAAGAGGCAGGGCCAGGAGCTATGAATCGACCTCTCCAACATAAATAGGTGAGTACACGCACACACACACTAGAGGACAGGAGGGTCAGGGGAGACATGTTAACGATATACAAAATATTGCGTGGAATTGACAAGGTGGACAGAGACAGGATGTTCCAGAGATGGGACATAGAAACAAGGGGTCACAATTGGAAGCTGAAGACTCAGATGAGTCAAAGGGATGTTAGGAAGTATTTCTTCAGCCACAGAGCTGTTAGGAAGTGGAATAGTCTGGCAAGCGATGTAGTGGAGGCAGGAGCCATACATAGTTTTAAGACGAGGTATGATAAAGCTCATGGAGCAGGGAGAGGGAGGACCCAGTAGCGGTCAGTGAAGAGGCGGGGCCAGAAGCTGAGTCTCCACCCCTGCAACAACAATCAGGCGAGTACAATTAGGTGAGTACACACGCACGCACGCACGTACGCACGCACGCACACGCATACACACACACACACACACACACACACACACACACACACACACACACACACACACACACACACACACACACACACACACATTCTGCCCCCACTCCCCCCATCACAAACCCCGCCCAAACTGCGACAACCCCAATGCAACTGAACAATCTAAGCCAAAACTCACACACTGTTCCCTCTCCCCCCCACCCCCAACATCACAAACTCCACCCCTACAGCAGCTCCCTAAGGGCACTTTGCCCTCACTCCCCCCTCCACAAACCCCACTCATACTGCAAACCCCCATATGCCCCCTCCAGGGCTCCCGCTCCTCCAACCCCAATATTTTCCCAGGACCACAGTGATAGATAAGAAGTTGAAGGTGTGGCACACGAACGCAGATGGATTAACATATAAATATGAGGAGTGGCATGAAAAAATCAATGAGAAGTCCCCAGTCATCATAGCAGTCACAGAAACGAAACTCACTGAGACAATAACAGACGCAGTCTTCCCACCAAGATATCAGATCCTGAGGAAAGACAAAAGGAGCAGAGGGGTAGCAGGGGTTGCACTACTCATAAAAAACCGATGGGGTTTTAAGGAAATGGAAGGCATTCAGCGAGATTGGAAAAAGGGACTACATAGTAGCTACAATTCAGTCTGGGGAACATAAGTGGTCATTGCAGTGATGTATAACCCACCACAGAACTGCAGGAGGCCAAGAGAAGAATATGAAAAGAACAACAGAGTGATGGTGGACACACTGGCCATGGTGGCACGAAGAGCTCATTCATGCAGAGCAAAGTTACAGGTTATGGGTGATTTCAACCATAGGGAGATTGACTGGGAAAACCCGGAGCCTCACGGGGGCCCTGACACATGGAGTGCCAAGATGATGGATGTGGTACTGGAAAACCTCATGTATCAACACGTCAGGGACACTACCAGAGAGGGGAGGATGAACTAGCAAGACTGGACCTTGTGTTCTTCCTGAGCAGTTCAGACATTGAGGACATCACATATGAGAAGCCCCTTGGAGCTAGCGATCACGTGGTTCTGAGTTGCAAGTGGAAAGGGCAACAGGAGTCCATTGGGGTAAGCCAAACTATAAAAGGGGGGACTACACAGGTATGAGGACTTCCTGCGGGAGGTTCAGTGGGGCAGAGAACTGGTAGGAAAGTCAGTAAACAAAATGATGGAATATGTAACAACAAAATGCAAGGAGGCAGAGGAAAGATTTGTTCCCAAGGGCAACAGAATTAATGGGAAGACCAAAGTGAGTCCTTGGTTTACCCGAAGGTGTAGGGAGGCAAAAACTAAGTGCATTAGAGAATGGAAGAGGTACAGAAGGCAAAGGACCCAGAAAAATAAAGAGATCAGTCGAAGAACCAGAAACGAGTATGCACAGATAAGGAGGGAGGCCCAGCAACAGTATGAAAACGACATAGCATCAAGAGTCAAGTCTGACCCGAAACTGCTGTATAGCCACATTAGGAGAAAGACAACAGTCAAAGACCAGATGATCAGGCTAAGGAAAGAAGGTGGGGAACTCACACGAAACAATCAAGAGGTATGTGAGGAGCTCAACAAAAGATTTAAGGAAGTATTCACAGTGGAGACAGGAAGACAGAGGGGGACACCAACAAGTGTTGGATGACATACATGCAACTGAGGAGGACGTGAAGAAGATGCTAAGTGACCTTGATACCTCAAAGGCAATGGGACTGGACATCTCCTCGAGGGTCCTCAGAGAGGGAGCAGAAATGCTGTGTGCCCCATTAACCACAATTTTCAACACATCCCTTGAAACCGGGTAACTACCTGAGGTATGGAAGACGGTAAATGTAGTTCCCATTTTTAAAAAAGGAGAAAGAAGAAAGGCACTAAACTATAGACCAGTGTCACTGACGTGTATAGTATGCAAAGTCATGGAGAAGATTATCAGGAGAGTGGTGGAGCACCTGGAACGGAATAAAAGTATAAATGACAACCAGCACGGTTTCATGGAAGGAAAATCCTGTGTCACAAACCTTCTGGAGTTTTATGATAAAGTAACAGAAGTAAGAGATGAGAGAGAGAGGGGTGGGTTGATTGCATCTTCTTGGACTGCAGGAAGGTCTTCGACACAGTTCCTCACAAGAGATTAGTCCAAAAACTAGAGGATCAGGCGCGTATGACGGGAAGGGCACTTCAATGGATCAGAGAATACCTGACAGGGAGGCAACAACGAGTCATGGTACGTGATTAGGTATCACAGTGGGCACCTGTGACGAGCAGGATCCCACAAGGATCGGTCCTAGGACCAGTGCTATTTTTGGTATATGTGAATGACATGATGGAAGGGATAGACTCAGAGGTGTCCCTGTTCGCAGATGATGTGAAATTAATGAGGAGAATTAAACCAGATGAGGATCAGGCAGGCCTTCAAAGAGACCTGGACAGGTTGGACACGTGGTCCAGCAACTGGCTTCTCGAATTCAACCCTGCCAAATGCAAAGTCATGAAGATCGGAGAAGGGCAAAGAAGACCGCAGGCAGAGTATAGGCTAGGTGGCCAACGACTGCAATCCTCGCTCAAGGAGAAAGATCTTGGGGTGAGTATAACACTGAACACGTCTCCGGAAGCACACATCAACCAGATAACTGCTGCAGCATATGGGCGCCTGGCAAACCTGATATTAGCATTCCAATACCTAAGCAAGGAATCTTTCAAGACACTGTACACCGTGTACGTCAGGCCCATACTGGAGTATGCAGCACCAGTTTGAAACCCACACCGGGTCAAGCACGTTAAGAAATTAGAGAAAGTGCAAAGGTTTGCGACAAGGTTAGTTCTAGACGACACTGCAGGACAGGAGGGATAGGGGAGACAGGGTAACGACATACAAAATACTGCGTGGAATAGACAAGGTGGACAGAGACAAGATGTTCCAGAGAGGGGACACAGAAACAAGGGGTCACTCTTGGAAGTTGAAGACTCAGATGAGTCACAGGGATGTTAGGTAGCATTTCTTCAGTCATAGAGTGGTCAGGAAGTGGAACAGTCTGGCGAGCGATGTAGTGGAGGCAGGAACCATACATAGCTTTAAGACGAGGTATGATAAAGCTAATGGAGCAGAGAGAGAGAACCTAGTAGAGTTTAGTGAAGAGGCCGAGCCAGGAGCTGAATCTCGACCCCTGCAACTACAATTAGGTGAGTACACACACACACACACACACACACACACACACACACACACACACACACACACACACACACACACACACACACACACACACGCATGCACATACAACAGGCCTAGTGTCTAATCGACATGTGCCTAGGACCAATTGGTAACTAACACACAGCATATGGACGCCTGGCAATCCTAAGAATAGCGTTCCCATACCTCAGTAAGGAATCGTTCAAGACACTGTACACCGTGTACATAAGGCCCATACTGAAGTATGCAGCACCAGTTGGGAACCCATACCTGGTCAAGCACGTCAAGAAATAAGAGAAAGTGCAAAGGTTTGCAACAAGGCTAATTCCAAAGCTAAGGGGAATATCCTACGAGGAAATTATTATTATAATCAAAAAGAAGCGCTAAGCCACAAGGGCTATACAGCTCCTACGAGGAAAGGTTAAGGGAAATAGGCCTGATGACACTGGAGGACAGGAGGATTAGGGGAGACATGATAACGACATACAAAATACTGAGAGGAATTGACAAGGTGGACAAAGACAGGATGTTCCAGAAATGGGACACAGCAACAAGGGGACACAGTTGGAAGTTGAAAAGACAGATGAATCACAGGGATGTTAGGAAGTATTTCTTCAGCCACAGAGTAGTCAGGAAGTGGAATAGTTTGGGAAGCGATATAGTGGAGGAAGGATCCATACATAGCTTTAAGCAGAGGTATGATAAAGCTCACGGTTCAGGGAGAGTGACCTAGTAGCGACCAGTGAAGAGGCGGGGCCAGGAGCTTGAACTCGACCCCTGCAACCTCAACTAGGTGAGTACAACTAGGTGAGTACACACACACACCGGGCCAGGAGCTGAGTCTCGACCCCTGCAACCACTATTAGGTGAGAAAACACACACACACACACACACACCACCACCACCACATACGCCACCCCCTCCCCCACACACAAACACGAAGACCAGGCAGAACTACAGAGGGATCTGGACAGACTGCAGGCCTGGTCCAGAAACTGGCTCCTGGAGTTCAACCCCACCAAGTGCAAAGTCATGAAGATTGGGGAATGGCAAAGAAGACCACAGACGGAGTACAGTCTAGGGGGCATCAGAACCTACAAACTTCACTCAAGGAAAAGGATCTGGGTGTGAGTATAACACCGGGAACATCTCAGGCGCACATCAACCAAATAACTGCTGCAGCATACGGGCGCCTGGAAAACCTAAGAACAGCATTCCGACATCTAAATAAGGAGACATTCAGGACCCTCTACACTGTGTACGTTAGGCCCATATTGGAATGGGCAGTGCCAGTCTGGAACTCTCACCTAGCCAAGAATGTAAGGAAACTAGAGAAAGTGCAGAGGTTTGCAACAAGACTAGTCCCGGAGCTAAGGGGTATGTCCTACGAGGAGAGGTTAAGGGAAATCGACCTGACGACACTGGAAGACAGGAGAGTTAGGGGGGATATGATAACGACATATAAAATGCTGAGAGACATAGGTAAGGTGGACAGACACAGGATATTCCAGAGATGGGATACAGCAACAAGGGGCCACAGTTGGAAGCAGAAGACTCAGATAAACCGCAGGGATGTTAGGAAGTATTTCTTCAGTCACAGAGTTGTCAGGAAGTGGAATAGCCTGGGTAGTGATGTAGTGGAGGCAGGTTCCATACATAGCTTCAAGAAGAGGTATGATAAAGATCACGAAGCGGGAAGAGTGACCGGGTAGCGGCCAGTTGAAGAGGCGGAGCCAGAGCTGTGACTCGACCCCTGCAACCACAACTAGGTGAGGTGAGTACGCATACACACACACACATCAGGCCTAGTGTCTAATCGACATGTGCCTAGGACAAAATGGTAACTAACACAGATTGTCCTACGAAGAAAGGTTAAGCGAAATCAGCCTGACGACGCTGGAGGACAGGAGGGTCAGGGGAGACATGATCACATATAAAATACTGCGAGGAATTGACCAAGTGGACAAAGATAGACTGTTCCAGAGATGGGACACAGAAACTAGGGGTCACAATTGGAAGTTGAAGAACTCCTATGAGTCAAAGGGATGTTAGGAAGTATTTCTTCAGTCATAGAGCTGTCAAGAAGTGGAATAGCCTAGAAAGTGGCGTAGTGGAGGCAGGAACCATACATAGTTCTAAGACGAGGTTTGATAAAGCTCATGGAGCAGGGAGAGAGAGGACCTAGTAGCAAACAGTGAAGAGGGCGGGGCCAGGAACCATGAATCGACCCCTGCAACCACAAATAGGTGAGTACACACACACACAGACTTCATAAATATATAATTAAATATCACAAGAACCTCAATGGAAATTGCGTCTCATTGTTTGACTACTGGGTTATCCAAGGTAAAGTTGTACATACTACACTATATATGAATATTTAAAAAAATGCAACAATGTGATCATTTAATGTACTCTCAGCGGTACTTATTTGGACTCTGGAGTGACAAGAGCTTTAACCCGTTGCAGTCTTTCCTGGTAGCATTGGAAGCTTAGTAACGCTAGTCTTTCACTGGACGAAAATTACTCTTATTAGTTTGGGTGGGCATAACATTTTTTGAAAACGAAAATTGTCCTCATTAGTTTGAGTGGGCATGATGACATATTTTGAAACAATGTATTAAGCCTGGCAAGAGTAGTTACTAAATTATCGCATATATTGTGTAGGGCTTTGAAATGAGCTGAGGTAGGATAACAGCTCTTAGCCTGTAAAATTGATGTGTAAAAAAAAAAAAAAAAAAAAAAGCCGCCGGGTCCATTATAGTGACCGTAGAAACCAGTATCTACATAGGTGATGAGAAGGCTCAACCCTTTATTCAGTGATGTTCCAAATCGCCCATAGTGTTCCATAACATGAAAAGGGCAAAGAGGTTTCATGGTGAACCAAAAATTCTCACAACTTCATCTACTTCCCACACCCACCATTAAGCCCAACTAAGGGAACAGATGTAACGGAGATA
Organism: Cherax quadricarinatus; assembly: GCF_026875155.1. Lineage (NCBI taxonomy): Eukaryota > Metazoa > Arthropoda > Malacostraca > Decapoda > Parastacidae > Cherax > Cherax quadricarinatus. The sequence continues at coordinate 7,252,053 of NC_069437.1, read as the reverse complement.
AATATGTAAGGAACTACATATGTAGCTGCCAAGCAGGACGACTGACTGCTGAGTCCTTTCCCAAGGATGCGACGGCCCACATCAGTCGACTAATTTATGTTTACTTCTAGGTTAACAGAGGAGGGTAGTGTCTGGGGAGTTGTCCATACATTTCGCCCCCACCAAGAACTGAACCCGGGTCCTCTTGGTTGCGAGTCAAATGCTCTACCAATGAGCTATTTATTACCTGCCAGTACGTCTCAGGGAGAAGAATATGACATGTGCAACTCCTGGGTAGCTCTAATGAGATGATTCACCAAGTATAGAGAACAGTCTTTGAAAAGGCTTCTTTCTAATGTCTCTGTACTACTAGGTCGATACAGCCAATATTGGGTGAAACGTCTCAATATGGATACCCAGGTGCTGCACATGTTTTATTCTTATTATATACCATTAATGAAATGTCCCAGGGCGTTGACAAAGTCTATAGCTACCGTGATAATAATTACCACAACAGCTAAAGTTAATCATAACAGCAAAGAAAGCTAAAAATGGGTAAGGCCTGAGCTTGCTATCACCTGCAGCTCCTAAGACTGTCATCCCCATGAGCCCCTTTGGGGCGGGGCAGATGGCAGACCAGAGGCCTAGCTTCTCCCTACGAGCCCCGTGAGGGCGGGGACTGTGGCTAGGCCTGGGGACAGTTGGTCCCAAAGATGAGGGGGTACTTGTACCTCCTCCCATGGGAGACTTAGGTCTCGAGATACTCCCCAGATAGGGAGCCAAGGCCGGGTCACCACTAGTTGGAAAAGACCCGGGCCAGGAGTACCGGAGAAGAAAAAAAAAACTGATTTTTAGCAAAAGATAATACTACAGCGAGATGGACTATTAATCGCAGAAGCAATATCAGAGAATAATAAACATTCTGCGTTTATTCTCTGATTTTGCTTCTGCGATTTGTAGTTTATCTCGCTGAAGTATTATCTTTTGCTAGGATCAGTTTTCTCTGCTGCTGTCATTAGCTGTTGTGGTAATTGTTATTTTTATACTACTAATTATCACAGCAGCAGGGAATAGTAATCACAAAGGTGTTAACAGAAGATGAAAATCACAGTGGCAACATAGAATAAAGATGTAGAAATTATAGAATATTTTTCACAGAATAAAAACATAAGAGCACCTGTGCAGTATATAAAGCCTCGTCTTCCACACTACGCAGCTCCTACTCTCACACTGGGAACCCACGGAAAGGGGCTCCCAGCCACCCCCACCCCCTCCTCTTGCGTGTCTCAGCAACCACACATGGTTCGAAAAATAAAGACATCATCATCTATTGTAGGCTATCTCTAGTCATGGAGTTATGGAGATCCACAGGACCTCTACATATTTACTGCTCCGGTAAAGGGGGTGGGGTCTCCTACAGACTACACGTTGTGCTCTTCCCCCCATACCTCCCCTCCCACTTGAAAATATTTCTGGGCACTTATGCGTCACACCCAACCATTCTCACTCACGTAGTTTATATCATAGCCACCAGCCTGTACATTGCAGAGTCACTTGTTTGCACAGAACTGCTTAATGCCTCAAATGACGTAGTGGAAGTTTTAGCAGTAAAGGTCGAGAACCAAAACCTAGTCATTGTGGTAGTCTACAAGCCTCCGGATGCAACACCCCAGCAATTCCAGGAACAGCTGTTAAAAATTGACCACTGTCTGGAAAATCTTCCAGCTCCTGCACCCAACATCTTGCTCCTGGGGGATTTCAACTTAAGGCACCTAAAATGGAGGAATATAGCAAATAATATTGTTGCAGTAATAACACCAGGAGGCAGCTCTGATGAAAACTCACACTCACACGAGCTTTTAAATCTCTGCACAAAATTCAATTTAAACCAGCAAATAATAGAGCCTACTAGACTGGAGAATACACTAGACCTCATATTCACTAACAATGATGATCTGATAAGAAATGTCACCATATCAAAAACAATATACTCAGATCACAACATAATTGAGGTTCAGACATGTATGCGTGGAGCCTCAGACCGACAAAATGAGACTAGTCACGAGGGAGCATTCACCAAATTCAACTTCAATAACAAAAACATAAAGTGGGACCAAGTAAACCAAGTCCTAACCGATATAAGCTGGGAAGATATACTAAGCAACACAGACCCAAACTTATGCCTAGAACAGATTAAACTCGGTGGCACTCGATGTATGCACAAGGCTTATTCCTCTAAGAAAAAGGGAGGAGTAGATGTAAAATAGAAAGAGACAGGGCTCCCTTTACAGGCGACGGAAAAAAATAACAGAGCGGCTAAAAGAGGTCAATATATCAGAAATGCGCAGGGAGACACTGGTCAGAGAAATAGCAAGCATCGAACTTAAGCTAAAAGAATCCTTTAGGAGTCAGGAATCGCGGGAAGAACTAAAAAACCATAATGAAATCGAAAGAAACCCAAAGTATTTCTTCTCTATGCAAATCAAAATCGAGAACAACGTCCAGTATTGGGCCCCTACTTAAACAAGATGGGTCCTACACAGATGACAGCAAGGAAATGAGTGAGCTACTCAAGTCCCAATATGACTCAGTTTTTAGCAAGCCGCTAACCAGACTGAGAGTCGAAGATCAAAATGAATTTTTTATGAGAGAGCCACAAAATTTGATTAACACAAGCCTATCCGATGTTATCCTGACGCCAAATGACTTCGAACAGGCGATAAATGACATGCCCATGCACTCTGCCCCAGGGCCAGACTCATGGAACTCTGTGTTCATCAAGAACTGCAAGAAGCCCCTATCACGAGCCTTTTCCATCCAATGGAGAGGGAGCATGGACACGGGGGTCGTCCCTCAGTTACTAAAAACAACAGACATAGCCCCACTCCACAAAGGGGGCAGTAAAGCAACCAGCAAAGAACTACAGACCAATAGCACTAACATCCCATATCATAAAAATCTTTGAAAGGGTCCTAAGAAGCAGATCACCACCCATCTAGAAACCCATCAGTTACACAACCCAGGGCAACATGGGTTTAGAACAGGTCGCTCCTGTCTGTCTCAACTACTGGATCACTACGACCAAGGTCCTAAATGCACTAGAAGACAAAAAGAATGCAGATGTAATATATACAGACTTTGCAAAAGCCTTCGACAAGTGTGACCATGGCGTAATAGCGCACAAAATGCGCGCTAAAGGAATAACAGGAAAAGTTGGTCGATGGATCTATAATTTCCTCACTAACAGAACACAGAGAGTAGTCGTCAACAGAGTAAAGTCCGAGGCAGCTACGGTGAAAAGCTCTGTTCCACAAGGCACAGTACTAGCTCCCATCTTGTTCCTCATCCTCATATCCGACATAGACAAGGATGTCAGCCACAGCACCGTGTCTTCCTTTGCAGATGACACCCGAATCTGCATGACAGTGTCTTCCATTGCAGACACTGCAAGGCTCCAGGCGGACATCAACCAAATCTTTCAGTGGGCTGCAGAAAACAATATGAAGTTCAACGATGAGAAATTTCAATTACTCAGATATGGTAAACATGAGGAAATTAAATCTTCATCAGAGTACAAAACAAATTCTGGCCACAAAATAGAGCGAAACACCAACGTCAAAGACCTGGGAGTGATTATGTCGGAGGATCTCACCTTCAAGGACCATAACATTGTATCAATCGCATCTGCTAGAAAAATGACAGGATGGATAATGAGAACCTTCAAAACTAGGGAGGCCAAGCCCATGATGACACTCTTCAGGTCACTTGTTCTATCTAGGCTGGAATATTGCTGCACTCTAACAGCACCTTTCAAGGCAGGTGAAATTGCCGACCTAGAAAATGTACAGAGAACTTTCACGGCGCGCATAACGGAGATAAAACACCTCAATTACTGGGAGCGCTTGAGGTTTCTAAACCTGTATTCCCTGGAACGCAGGAGGGAGAGATACATGATTATATACACCTGGAAAATCCTAGAGGGACTAGTACCGAACTTGCACACGAAAATCACTCACTACGAAAGCAAAAGACTTGGCAGACGATGCACCATCCCCCCAATGAAAAGCAGGGGTGTCACTAGCACGTTAAGAGACCATACAATAAGTGTCAGGGGACCGAGACTGTTCAACTGCCTCCCAGCACACATAAGGGGGATTACCAACAGACCCCTGGCAGTCTTCAAGCTGGCACTGGACAAGCACCTAAAGGCAGTTCCTGATCAGCCGGGCTGTGGCTCGTACGTTGGTTTGCGTGCAGCCAGCAGCAACAGCCTGGTTGATCAGGCGCTGATCCACCAGGAGGCCTGGTCACAGACCGGGCCGCGGGGGCGTTGACCCCCGAAACTCTCTCCAGGTAAACTCCAGGTACAACTCTTATGTTCGACCAGTGCTTTCCTACATCTTTTTTTTTTAATGCAGATTTGGTTAAGTATTTTCAGCACCGTATATATATCCTCTTTATGTTCATTTTTAATGAGAATACCAGTTACATACTCTCATGCTACGCCTTTCAAAACCTAACTTATTTTATCATTATTATTAAAAGGCGCTAAATATTTAGTTTATTGTTCTTTATCGTCTTAGAAAAACTTCCTAATAAATGAGATTAACTCTATGATCCTTCTCTGTATGGTTTCCCAGCACAACTATGCTCTCACTGCAATGGAATAAAGATCTACGAAATAACTTACCTTTCAGCACATACTACTATACTCACAGAAAGTATAAATATCATTAATCGCTAGATCGTAAAATGTTAATAATCCGTTAATCAATCCAATAGTAATAATGGTAGAGCTTTAAACCTACAGGGTCTTTCAGTGCCTAAAGAATAAAACTCAGTCCAAGGAAGGGGATGATAGGTCCAATTTCTTTAATCAAAAGCCCCCCCGGTCTCTTGATGCCGAAAAAAATATCGAGGGACCGACAATGAAATCATCTCAAAGCAATACCTCTCATTCCTAAATGTCGAAGCCGAGGGTACAGTAAAAAAATATTTACATCCAGTGAGAAGTAAGACAAGATACGAGAAAAATAGGATCCTTGGTGTGTAGGTAACCATGCGAAGCAAGTATGCCCAATCTTCATATTATTATTATTATACTTGCTGCTTGTCTGTGGGACCCATTTTGCGGACCACATTCCTAAAGCATAATATCGAAGACAACCCAAAAAAAAATCAACGAGGCAAAAGTTTGCTATTGAGTACCTTCTAAACAACAGGCTTTGCCTTACCATCCGCTCGTTCATCACCCGGGACCCCAACATGCCCTGGGCATCAACAGAGCTCTTAAATTTTTGTGGTGAGACGGAACTCCTGGATCTTCTGGGCCAAGAGATGCATAGGAGTTCCGTACTAGTACTGTACAGCATAAAAGAGGCCAGACTAACATTAGACCTGTAATATAACCTTAGCATCTGCTGCAATTTTGAGTCAATATATCAGTTACATCTGATAATATTAATCACAGCAACCATAACAAATAACAGCAGGACAACATATAATCACAGCAAGAACAGATAATCAGAGCAAGTTCAACAAAACAATAACAAGCATAGGATCGGAATAAAATAACCACAGTAGGAACAATATTGAATAATAACCAAAATAAAAATAGCAAAGTGATAACTGCAGAAAGATCACAGACATCACAGCAAATTAATAATTATAAAAGCAGCAGCAACCAATAATCTCTGCAAAAGTATCGAAGAATACCAATGACATCTGGTACAGCATTGATAACGAAGATGATGACCAAGACAATGATTAACTCAGTGACGTAACGCTGGAACAGATGTAGCAACAGCAGAGGCACAGTGCCTGGACCGGAGAAGCAGCAGAGGTGGCCTACCTTGATGCCAGAGTTGATAGGAGTGGTGGTGGTTTCGTACAGGTTGGCTCTCAAGTCACAGGTAGAAGAAGCGAGGGACGAGGACCCGGAACCAGAATCCCGAGTCCAGTTAGTGCTAGGCACCTCCAACAGGTTAAGCGACGGGTCATGGGGACTCGTGAACGATTCCATGTCCAAATCGGCCAGCAGGCGATCTGGGGACATCCCACGTATGGGAGACCCTCCTTCAGGGGAATCGATTGGGACATACCCGGTAAGGGCGACTCTTCCCCTACAAGAGGGTGGTGAGGGACGTTAGAGCGTGTCTGAGACATGAGGTACTGATACTACAAGGAGACGGAGAAAATATTTCAAGTATGCGCCCACTAGTGTACGACAAATCAATCAGGAAACGTTTGTGGGGTCAATGGCCAATGGGAGGGACGGATGACCCGCGGGTACAAGACCCTGGGAAGAGGGTATTCTTCGGACTCACGGAACTATTACAAGAATATGGATTCACCAACGACTTATCTGAGTAAGATTTTATCTGAACAATTCGTTAAATAGCAGAATGAAAGAAGGGACAGGTGCGGTGCGGGTGGTTACAAGTACAGCGGACCACTGCGGGTTGCCCGCGGCTTATGCTGCCGGGGAAATGTTTGGAGGGGTGCCCTGCCAACTCTCCTCCCTTCCCGGGGCCCAAACCATCCCCGCCTCCCGGCCCTCCCTCCCTCTAAAGCACCAACCCATACCAGGTAAAGCCTGAGCTTAAGGGAAATTCAATGCACCCCTTCCAAAGGTTTAGACTTGAGTGAAGGGCTGCATAATGCGGAACACTCGTCACACAGCAGTGCTGCTTTGCCCATTGTAACTCCCGCGTACTGCTTTAACAGAATCATTTGTCATACTGACCAAGGTAGCCATACAAAACTGCTGTATTCAATTATAATCACATCAAAAACAAGGTGGGGTGACCGACTGATGTGCGCGCAACAGATGGTGACGCATTCTCTCAGCCACACTAACTATAGCCACTGAACGACCATCAGGAAAAACAAACCGTAGATGAGGCGAGTTGCGTGGGAGAGCATGAATGAGCACAGATTTATTGATATATCAATGTGTTTATGTTGTGCAATGTGTGGATGACAGTGCCGTGTAGGTTGCCTTAATTAATAGTCTAAATAGGGTATCATATTGCCTTCTCATACCCTCCTGCATATCTGACCCCCCATACCCTCCTTCGTATGTCTCTCATGCCCTTTCGCGCTTCTGTTTCCCCTATACCCTCCTTCACATCTGGCCCTCTCATGCCCTCATGCACATCTGGCTCCTCCATATCTGGCTCTCTCATGACCTGCAAATTTGACTCCCCCGTACCCTCCTGCACATCAGATTCTCCCATACACTCCTGCGCATCTGACCCCATGCACATCTGGCTCCCCCATGCACTCCTGCACATTTGGCTCCTCCATGTCCTTCTGCATATCTAACTCCCCTATATCCTCCTGAACATCTGGCTCCCCCATACCTTCCTGCACATCCGGTTCCTCTATGCCTTCCTTCGTATCTGGCTCTCATGCCCCTCCTGCACATCTGGCTCCCCCATACCCTCCTACATATCTGGCTCCCCCATACCCTCCTACATATCTGGCTCCCCCATACCCTCCTGCATATCTGACCCCCCCCATACCTCCTGCACATCTGACTCTCCCATACACTCCTGCACATCTGGCTCCATGCCCTCCTGCACATCTGGCTCCCCCATGCACTACTGCACATTTGGCTCCTCCATGTCCATCTGCATATCTAACTCCCCCATATATTCCTGAACATCTGGCTCCCCCATACCTTCCTGCACATCTGGCTCCCCCATACCCTCCTGCACATCTGGCTCCTCTATGCCCTCCTTCGCATCTGGCTCTCATGCCCCTCCTGCATATCTGGATTCCCCATACCGTCCTATATATTTGGCTCCCCATACCCTCCTGCATATCTGACTCACCCATACCCTCCTGTGCATCTGGCTCCCAATGCCTTCCTGCGTATCTGGCTCCCCCATGCTTTCCTGTGCATTTGGCTCCATGCCCTCCTGTGCCTACGGCTCCACCATGCCCTCCTGCACATCTGGCTCTTTAATACCCTCCTCCATTCCTGACTCTTTAATACCCTCCTCCATATCTGGCTCTCTCACCACCTCATATCAATCATCTTCACTACTCAAGTCTGGCAGCTTCACTTCAGAGCCACGTTCATCTCTGCTACTCAACCCTGAACAACTCTGCGTTGTCGCCTTAATTGCCAAAGCTGAAGTGGACGTCTGTCCAAATCATCAGTACATCCTGGGTGATCTTCCTCACTGAACCACCAGTTTGTATGTTGTAACCACTTGTATGGTTGTGACCATCTGTCAGTAGGTCAATACATGTATGTTGCTGTAATCATCTGTCTGTATGTTGTTGTAACCACCAGTGTGTATGTTGTAACTACCTGTCTGTAAGTTGTAACCCCTTGTCTGTATGTTGTTGTAAACCACTTGTATGTTGTTTAAACACTTGTCTGTATGATAAATTAGACACATATGCAACACTTGGGTATCTTCAGTGAGGAAACGTTTCGCCACACAGTGGCTTCAGTTCATACAAAGGAGAATGGTGAAGAACAGGAGTAGTTAGAGGTAATCAGATTGATTACCTCTAACTCCTCCTGTTCTTCACCATTCTCCTTTGTATGAATTGATGAAGCCACTGTGTGGTGAAACGTTTCCTCAATAAAGGTACCCAAGTGTTGCATATGTGTCTAATTTATCAACTTGTCGGTTCTCCGAACCATTCATCTACATACTTGTCTGTATGTTGTATTGCTGTAACCATCTGTCTGTATTACAACCACTGGCCAGTGTTTCGCTACACCCACCCACCTGCCTGCCTCATACAAGTCCAAGTTGTAACTTGAATAAGTATGGGAAAATGCAAATAGCTTAATGCATTTTACACCTTTTCTCCAATCTATAACTAGGTTGTTTAACAGGGACCCACTGTAGTTGGTATTTGTAGTCTAGGGCAGATAAGTGAGAAATAATTGGGAAATCAATCGAGCATTATCATGGAAGGACCTACTTACATCTGGTGGGTCTGCAACTGCCTGCTGCACCTCCAGAACCACCTCCCTGTAAGAAAGACATTGTGCAGGATCCTTCATAAATTTATTAATAAAGGAAGGTTTTGTACACCTTGATTACGTTAACTGCTAATGGTTATGGACAGTCAACTATAGGCACACATGTAGAGAAATGAAAAAAACTGCAATAATGAATCACTCAATTTTTGTTTAAGATTGCATAACTTCATTCTCTATACCTATCAGCTTTCTGCCTAATGTTGATACCCTAACAAGTGCAAACAGGCTCAGTTTGAGGAATGTAGCTCTATTATTTTGGATCAAAACCCTTCACTATTATTAATTGCTAATACTAATTAGCAATTAAGTCAGGTCTTGCATGGGTATACCTGATTTAAGCAAGAGTTCTGATTGTAGTTTGCTTAGATTGAGTGTAGCTTCATTATTTTGACAGGCCCTGAAACCTGAATTACCCTTACTGATCTACTGCTTCCTTATGAATGTACGAATATTATACATAGTTTTTTTATTTGTTTCTTCTCTTCCACCCTCTTCCTAGTATGTGCTTGCTGAGGGAACTGAGCATTCTTTCCTCATGTTCTTGTTTACTGATGCAAAGTAATTTATGACATGCTAACGGAACCAATCTGTTGAATACTATTCCACATTTTAGATGGTCCTTCATCATTGCACTATATTTATCATCACATCCATGTGTACAGGCTATGAATGCATGCAGCATTAGGCAAAATTTATAAAGGCAAAGATAAATGGTCTTCAATTATTGGTAATACATAAAAAATTGTGGAGAGTATAGTGGTACCAAGACTCTTATATGGGTGTGAAGCATGGGTTGTAAATGCTGCAGCGAGGAGGAGGGTGGAGGCAGTGATGTCGTGTCTAAGGGGAATGTGTGGTGTAAATATTATGCAGAGAATTTATAGTGGAAATTAGGAGATGTAGAGTTATTAAAAGTATTAGTCAGAGGGCTGAAGAATGGCTGTTGGTCATTTAGAGAGAATGGAGCAAAACAGAATGACTTGGAGAGCGTATAAATCTGTAGGGAAAGAAAGGCAGGATAGGGAACGTCCTCGAAAAGGGTGGTGGGAGGGGGGTAAAGGAGGTTTTGTGGGTGAGGGCTTTGACTCCCAGGAAGTGTGCGTGAGCGTGTTAGATAGGTGTGAATGGAGACGAATGGTTTTTGGGACCTGACGAGCTGTTGGAGTGTGAACACCGTAATATTTTGAAAAGGGTTTGGGGAAAACATTGCCAATTGAGTTGGAAATGGGAAGTAAAAATCCAGCTTTTTAAAGGGGGGGTTTGGGATATTTGCAGTTTGGGGGGGAAACTCAAACTGTCTTATTGATACCTCTGCAAAGACAGTGAAAATGGTGGTGATGGGAAAGTTTTTTTCTTTCTTTCTTTGGGTTTTCCTTTTTTTTGGGGGTCCCCCTCCCTTGGGGGAGAAAGCGACGAAAAAAAAAAAAAATTTTCAGGGGTTAACTTATGCTGTAATATATAGTTTGAATTATGTCTAGCAAAGTACAATTGATTAAAGCAGTAAGTATTTTAGTATTCACGAATTTTTTTGCAAACATATTATCCTAACTTTTTTGAAAAATTTATTTTTTTAGTTTTTGCATCAGTACTGTACTGCAAGAACTCAAATTAAACATAATAAATGGCAAAATTTTTTAAAATTATCCACTAATTTTTTAGCATCTTTTACTGCAGTCAACCTCTTTTTCCCAGTGCTTTATAAGACAAAAAATCGATCTATGGGAAATTCCTGGCCCCTCCCCAAAGAATTATATAAAAAACTTTATATCTGAGGCTTGCACCTATTTTCTGTGTCCTTAAATCCCAACTTCAACTAGAGTTGTTTACAACCACGATAGGTGCCTCTGTTATTTCGAAACTTTAAAATTTAAGTCATTGAACCTGGATTTCGTAAACGAAAATCATACATTTGGATTTGACCACTTTTTGGGGGAAAAAATTTTGGTCGGATTTCGACCCCCAACCCGAAATCTACGTATCAGATGGTCACCCGCCGGGAACTGCCTTTCATGTTTTGATCTCAGGCGGGTTGTCACTTTCGAACGAGCATTACTTTGTTAACTTTGAGTGTGACTGAAAAATTATGCCACCAGGGCCCAAAAAAAGTTCCTAGTGCCAGCCCTTTGGTTAAAGGTGAGAAAACAATAGAATTTAAAAAAAGAGATTGTAGAAAAAAATGAAAGTGGTGTATGTTTTGCCGAGTTGCCAGGTTTATGGGGAAGTCGAATTCAAAATCTGCTCCTTTGGGAAAGAAAACAGAATAAGGAAGCTAAAGTTTGCGAAAAGGGAAAAATTTCTAAGAAACGCACAACAATCGAATTGGGAAAAAAGGGATGTAAAGTGATTTAAATGTTCATTTTTTTCCCTTTCATTGTGCTTTATAACCCACCACCCGACTTACGACCCGCCGACATACGACCCTCATTACAACCCTGTTTTTTTTTGCAAAATTTTTTGGGAAAAAAACAACTATTTGTTTTACACTGTTTTTTTCCCAAACCTTACAGTTTAAAAAAAAATCTAACAGCTAAAAAGTAAAAATAAAACATGAAATACCAAAAAAAAACAATAAAATAATCATTAAAAAATGGATTTGTATTCGTAGTAAAGTTCGACTTTTGTCCATTTTGACTTATGACCGGTTGGTCGGAACCGAGCTCGGTCGTAAGTCAGATGGTAGGTGTATTTATTTCTCATTGTTTTCTGTATGTAAAACTAAAGTTATTCTTTAAAAAATGTATTTTTTGTTAATATTTTTGGGTGTCTGCAACGGATTAACTGTATTTACATTATTTCTTATGGGAAATATTACTTTGGTTTTCGTACGTTTCAGATTTAGACCGACCTTCTAGAACAGATTAAGTACGAAATCTGGGGTTCCACTGTACTGACAAGTCTTGACTGTGATTCCACACAGTTTTGCAGGCTTTCAGTTAAGATAGGAAAATAGTATCAGCATAAAAGGATAAAATCAAAAGATTTAGTAAATGGCAGAAAACATAGGTGCTGAGATCAGACAACTGAATAAGCATTACTAAACTCTTCCCAGAGTATATTAATACTGTATAATATAATACATATAGTAAATATATGATACTTGTACATGTTTATAGAGGGGCCACAGATATATCAGATCACTTTCTAGTTGTAGCTACACTGAGAGTAAAAGGTAGATGGGATACAAGAAGAATAGAAGCATCAGGGAAGAGAGAGGTGAAGGTTTATAAACTAAAAGAGGAGGCAGTTAGGGTAAGATATAAACAGCTATTGGAGGATAGATGGGCTAATGAGAGCATAGGCAATGGGGTCGAAGAGGTATGGGGTAGGTTTAAAAATGTAGTGTTAGAGTGTTCAGCAGAAGTTTGTGGTTACAGGAAAGTGGGTGCAGGAGGGAAGAGGAGCGATTGGTGGAAATGATGATGTAAAGAGAGTAGTAAGGGAGAAAAAGTTAGCATATGAGAAGTTTTTACAAAGTAGAAGTGATGCAAGGAGGGAAGAGTATATGGAGAAAAAGAGAGAGGTTAAGAGAGTGGTGAAGCAATGTAAAAAGAGAGCAAATGAGAGAGTGGGTGAGATGTTATCAACAAATTTTGTTGAAAATAGAAAAAGTTTTGGAGTGAGATTAACAAGTTAAGAAAGCCTAGAGAACAAATGGATTTGTCAGTTAAAAATAGGAGAGGTGAGTTATTAAAGGAGAGTTAGAGTATTGGGAAGATGGAAGGAATATTTTGAGGATTGTTTAAATGTTGATGAGATAGGGAAGCTGTGATTTCGGTATATGGCAAGGAAATAACATCTTGTAGGAGTGAGGAAGGCCAGTTGGAGTGTGGGGGAATTCGTGAGGCAGTAGGTAAAGGGAAATGGGGGTAAGGCAGCCGGGATGAGGGATAAGATAGAATGTTAAAAGCAGGTGGGGAATTAGTTTTGGAGTGGTTGGTGAAATTTGTTTAATAAATGTTGGAAAGGGTTAAGTACCTAGGGATTGGCAGGAGAGCATGCATAGTCCATTGTATAAAGGCAAAGGGGATAAAAGAGATGCAAAAATTATAGGGGGATAGTCTGTTGATTGTTACCGGGTAAAGTGTATGGTAGATTTTATAATTGAAAGAATTAAGATAAGACGAGAAAGGATAGCAGATGAAAAGGAGGCTTTAGGAAAGGTAGGGGGTGTGTGGACCAGGTGTTTTACAGTGAAACATATAAGTGAACAGTATTTAGATAAGCCCTAACAGGGGTCTTTGTGGCATTTATGGATTTGAAAAGGTATGACAGGGTGGATAGGGGCAATATTTGGCAGTGTTGCAAGTGTAATGGTGTAGAGGTATTACTGAAAGCAGTGAAGAGTTTTTAACGAGGTAGTGAGCTAAGTTAGAGTATGTAGAAGAGGGAAATTTTTTCCCAGTATAAGTAGGCCTAAAGACAAGGATTTGTGATTCACCGTGGTTGTTTAATATATTTATAATGGGGTTGTAAGAGAAGTAAATGCGAGGGACATGTCAAGAGCGTGGAGTTAAAAATAAAGAATCAAAACACAAAGTGGTAGTTGTCACAGCTGCTCTTTGCTGATGAAACTGTGCTTTTGGATATTCTGAAAGAAGTTGCAGAGATTGGTGGAATGAATTTGGTAGGGTTGTGCAAAAAGAAAATTAAAGGTGAATACAGGAAAGAGTAAGGTTATGAGGATAACAAAGAGATTAGTGTGAAAAAGAATTTTGAATATCTGATTGGAGGGAGAGATATGAGGAGGTGAAACGTATTAATATTTGGAGTGGACCTTCAGCGGATGGGTAAGAAAGATGAGGGAATTTCAAAAATTGATGAGGGAAAAAGAGTGAGTGGTGCACTTAGGAGTCTGTGGAGACAAAGAACTTTGTCCATTGGGCAAAGAGGGAATGTATGAGGAGTATAGTTTTAAACCAACGCTCTTATATGGGTGGAAGCGTGGGTGAAGAATGTTGAGCGAGGAGAAGGCTGGAGGCAGTGGAGATGTCATGTCTGAGGGCAATTAGTGTGGAATATATGCAGAGACTTCGTAGTTTGAAAGTTAGAGGAGGTGCGGGATTACCAAAACGGGTTTGTCCAGAGGGCTGAGAAGGTTGTTGAGAGTGGTTCGGACATGTAGAAGAGAATGAGCGAAACAGAATGACTCAAGAGTTGTATCAGTCTGTAGTGGATGGAAGGCGGGTAGGGTTCGCCTAGAAGGGTGGAGGGAGGGGGTAAAGGAGGTTTTGGTGTGCGAGGGTTTGGTACTTCCAGCAGGCATGCGTGAGCGTGTTTGATAGGAGTGATGGAGACAAATGGTTTTTAATACTTGACGTGCTGTTGGAGTGTGAGCAAAGTAACATTTATGAAGGGATTCAGGGAAACCGGCAGGCCGGACTTGAGTCCTGGAGATGGGAAGTACAGTGCCTGCACTCTGAAGAAGGGGTGTTAATTTTGCAGTTTAGAAACTGTAGTGTAAAGCACCCTTCTGGCAAGACAGTGATGGAGTGAATGATGGTGAAAGTTTTTCTTTTTCGGGCCACCCTGCCTTGGTGGGAATCGGCCGGTGTGATAATAAATAAAATAATAAATGATACTTGCCAAAATTTGGCAGTCTGTTTAAATGCTGGTTCACACTATTTGTCCCCACTGTTTGTTTATACCATTTTGTTTGCAATATGCAGCACTGTAAATGTCAATAACTATAATAAGCATCTAAACTTGTTTCTGTGTACCAGTACAAAAAAGCAATCTAAATTTGTTTATATGCACACGTACCAGTCTCTGCTATTATATGTGTACTTCTTATTTGTATTTTTAAACAAGTTAATCATCAAAACAAAAACCTAGCATGTTTCAAAGAAATAAACCTGTTTATTAAGACTGGGTGAAAATATCCTATTTTTGATACTTTCTCAGACTTTTTTTTTTAACATGTTGGCCATCTCCCATTGAGGCAGGGTGACCCAAAAAACACTTTCACCCTCATTCACACATAATCACTGTCTTTGCAGAGGTGCCCAGACATGACGGTTCAGATGTCACTCCAAACAGTAAATATCCTATATCCCTCCTTTAAAGTGCAGGCATTGTATTTTCCACCTCCAGGATTCAAGCCCAGCTAACCGGTTTCCTGAATCCCTTCACAAAATATTACCCTGCTCACACTCCAACAGCTTATCACGCCCCAAAAAACCAATCTCCATTCACTCCTACCACCCCCACACATGCCTTCTGTACGTCCAAGCCCCTTGCACACAAAACTTCTTTCAGCCCCTCCCTCCATCGTGTACATAATTATAGCTAATAAAAAGCATTAAACTTCATGTCTTAATGTTGGTGAATGTGATAAGGAAAGAAGCAAAAAAGTGTTTAGAAGAGTAAGTGTAAGATGTGGTGAAAAATGGCGAGGATAAATAGGTTACCATAGCAACTTCTGATATAATAAAAATACAAGTTAACTGGGAAGATCTTACTTAGTACTGTCCAGATATAATGAAGCACTTCATTGTTATTGGACCTTTTTTTTTTTTACATTCACAATTAACAAAACCTGTTTTTTTTTTTTAATTATTATAAACATCAAAAAGTATTTTAACTAGTTGAACAATACTCTTAGTATTAAATTCTGTATTCTTTTTTTTAAATGTGTACATATTATGATAGGTCAAAATTAATAAAGAATACCTTAACTGTCTCAAAATCATTTTCTCACATTCTTATATCTAGAATTTTTAACAACCAACCATAAAACAATATCTAGAAATTTTAACAATTAACCATAAAACAAACAAACAAAAAAAGCTTATCACCTTTTTGCAATCATCTTCAAATTATAAGAGATAAAATAAAAATGAGTGAATACATTAAAGTATACAACTGAAAATAATTGCTTACAACCTACTGTAGATTCACTTTCATAAGGGCAGTGGTTGCTCTCATCATCTATGATTATAGTTCAAACCACAAGCACCAGTGACTTCAAATGCACTGAATGAGAAGTCAAGGCAATATCAAGGTCAACCAAGCTGGTTGTGAGACAATGCTAATACTACAACAAACCACTTTGCCTGCAGCTATTCTATGGTGATTAATCATAAAAATCTTTATAAAGTGCAATTCTGCAGCAAAACTTTATATAGACAAAAATACATAAAGGATTAGGATAATGAGAGCTTCATTAATCCCAGTTTTCAAGTGAAAAATATTTAAGGAGACGAAAATGACTTTGCAGATGTAAATCGAGTAATCATGTCAAAGGCCCACTGTGGCTGGTCATGTGGAACCATATGTCCAGCATTGCGAACCATGACTTGAGCAAAGCCTGGAACCTCTCTCACATAACCAGCCACACTGTCACCCACACGCCATATGGAACGTGGTGACTGTTGAAACTGTGCGGCATTCTTCCACTTCAAGGAGGAGACGAAGTTCTCCGTAAGTGTATACGCGACGATCACATCCAGTTGGCCATTGTATATCAACACACTGTAGTTATTCATCAACTATGGAGAGGAATGACCACATAGTTTAACTATTACTGGACATATTAAAATAGTATTTATTAGGCATGCTTTTCCTTGAAAGAATAATTTTTGGTGAGCATTTTATTAATAACTGTTTTTGAGATTATCACTAGCTAATGTTGGTATGCAAGATTCTGTATATACTTCGTAACAAATTGTATAAATACATATTCTTAAAGTTGGACTGTGACTTACAATATTTTTACGCTGCATTTCACTAGCATAATAAATTGCAACAGTTGTAAATGGATGTGTACCCAGGTATTAGGGTCATTAAATTACAGCTGCTAAATTATATCTTCGGCCAGGTCTCTGTTAACATTTATGAATGTGTATAATGATGGCTCATTTTAACAATGTGAATTAATCTACATTTTCATACCCTCAAGTGGAGAAGGGTTTTACATTATTTTCAGAACACTCATAACTTCAAATGGCCTTAGCTTTCTCCTTCACCTGCCCTGACTTCTGGCTTACACGATTCTCTCTCAGTACTGAATAATAATAGTCCAGGATAGACTTAAACATGGTCTAAAGATTTATGTCCAACTGGTGAGTTAGCTGTGAATGCATACAATTTCATATGAGACTGGAAGTAGAGACAATAAAACAAAAGTTTATGAATCCATAAATAAAATATAAAACGTACCTCTTCAATCCAAGGTTTCACACTCTGCATAATATCTTCTAAGAGATACGTCTCAACCTCTGAGCCATCGTTGAACGTCAAGTTTCCAACGTGGATCTCTTTACGTACATTGGTCTTGTTGATAAATGGTGTCCAATACTGCATATCCTGCACACAAAATTTTTTATTTGCAATATGTATTAGGCCAGCTCCACAGCATGCACCATCACTTAACCAAGCATGTTAAAATTCATGTATCAACCTACTACATAAATGATTAAAGTTTGTTAAACTACTACTGTAGATAATAAATTATTAATTCCTCACCTTTTCATACTATGTCTTCACTTGTTTTATTAATATAAATGGTAAGCCATGTAATCTCTTTCCTCCCTTTTCTTTTTACCTTAATCAACAATAAAGATCATTTATATAGAAAACTGGCTGGCTTTGTCTTTGGCAGAGAATAAGTTTTTTCCATTTACACTAAAGCGAGTAACCCTGAAAAAATTTCCTTGACATTACTTCCACTACTTACTTACTTACTTGCACTACCTCTGGCCTTTTCCTTCTTGCAACATTCACCACCCATGCTTCACTCCCATATAAGAGCATTGGTACCACCGTACTCTCATACATTGCCCTCTTTGCTTCCATGGATAACATTCTTTGTTTCCACAGACTCTTCAGTCATCAAGCTATGGTTCACATCATCTTTCACAGGCCCATCTGCTGACAAGTCTACTCCCAAATATCTGAACACATTCATTTCCTCCATACTCCCTCTCTCCAATCTGATGTTCAATCTTTCAATACCTATATTTTTTGTTATCCTTATCACCCTGCTTTTACATACCCTCCCAAATTTGTCCACCAACCTCTCCAACTTCTCTTTAGAATCTCCCAAAAACAGTGTCATCAGCAAAAAGCAACTGTGACAACTCCCACTTTGTGTTAGATTCTTAATCTTTTAATCCCATACCTCTTCCCAACACTCATGCATTCACTTCTCTTACAAACCCATCTAAAAATATACTGAGTAACCATGGTGACATCACACATCCTGTCTAAGGGCTACTTTTAATGGGAAATAATCTCCTACTCTCCTACATACTCTAACTTGAGCCTCACTATCCTCATAAAAACTCTTCACTGCTTTCAGTAACCTACCACCTATTCCATACACTTGCAACATCTGCCACACTGCAAGGTGATGAGAGTAACACAGCAGTTAGGCAAGAAAATACTAGATATCAGATTGGTGGGAGTGAATATGAAGGAAGTTAATCCATTTACAGTCTACCTCCACTTGATGTAGATAGGGACTGTAAGAATGGTTTATTAAGTGAAAAATACAATAAATGAATCTGATTTTCCTATGAGAGCAATGACTCACCTCAGGTTGTCCATCAGCAATGTAGTTATAGTAGTTAGTAAGTCCAGTTACATTGGTGAAGTATGATGGGTATCCTGTTTTGTCTCCATTCAAGAGGTTATCAAATACCTGAGAGGAAAAAAAGGAAAATTATCATACTGTATCAAAAAAGGAAAAGGAAACTTGCTCAGTTCATTACTGATAAAAATTATTATTTTTTTTTTCAACAAGTTGGCCATCTCCCACTGAGGCAGGGTGACCCAAAAAGAAAGAAAATCCCCAAAAAGACAATACTTTCATCATCATTCAACACTTTCACCTCACTCATACATAATCAGTGTCTTTGCAGAGGTACTCAGATACAACAGTTTAGAAACATATATAAAGATATATAACATATCCCTCCAAACTGCCAATCCCAAACCCCTCCTTTAAAGTGCAGGCATTGTACTTCCCATTTCCAGGACTCAAGTCCGACTATATGAAAATAACCGGTTTCCCTGAATCCCTTCACTAAATATTACCCTGCTCATGCTCCAACAGCTTGTCAGGTCACAAAAACCATTTTGTCTCCATTCACTCCTATCTAACACGTTCACCCACGCTTGCTGGAAGTCCAAACCAATCGTCCACAAAACCTCCTTTACCCCCCCCTCCAACCTTTTTGAGGACAACCCCTACCCCACCTTCCTTCCCCTACAGATTTATATGCTCTCCATGTCATTCTACTTTGATCCATTCTCTTTAAATGACAAAACCACCTCAACAACCCCTCTTCAGCCCTCTTGACTAATACTTTTATTAACTCCACACCTTCTCCTAATTTCCACACTTCAAATTCTCTACATGATATTTACACCACACATTGCCCTTAGACAGGACATCTCCACTGCCTCCAACCGCCTTCTCACTGCAGCATTTACAACCCAAGCTTCACACCCATATAAGAGTTTTGGTATCACTTTACTTTCATACATTCTCTTCTTTGCCTCCATAGATAATGTTTTTTGTCTCCACATATACCTCAATGCACCACTCACCTTTTTTCCTTCATCATTTTTATGGTTAACCTCATCCTTCATAAAACCATCCACTGACACATCAACTCCCAAATATCTAAAAACATTCACTTCTTCCATACTCCCTCTCCCCAATGTGATATCTTCTACCTTTATACACCCTCCCAAACTTGTCCATTAACCAACCTTTGCAACTTTTCTTTGGAATCTCCCATAAGCACAGTATCATCAGCAAAAAGTAACTGTTCAACTCCCATTTTGTACTTAATTCCCCATAATTTAATCCCACCCCTCCCCCCAACACCCTAGCATTTACCTCCTTCACAACCCCATCTATAAATATATTAAACAACCATGGAGACATTAGACATCCCTGTCTAAAACCTACTTTTACCAGGAAGTAATCTCCCTCTCTCCTACACACCCTAACCTGAGCCTCACTATCCTCATAAAACTTTACAGCATTTAGTAACTTACTACCTATTCCATACACTTGCAACTTCTGCCACATTGTTCCCCTATCCACTCCATCATATGCCTTTTCTAAATCAATAAATGCAATGGAAATTTCGCAACCTTTACCTAAATACTGTTCACATATATGCTTCAATGTAAACACTTGATCTACACATCTGCTACCCACTCTAAAGTCTCCTTGCTCATCTGCAATCTTACTCTCTGTCTTACCTTTAATTCTCTCAATAATAACCCTACCATACACTTTTCCTGGTATACTTAGTAAACTTATTCCCCTGTAATATTTACAATCTCTTTTGTGCCCCTTCCCTTTATATAAAGGAACTATACATGCTCTCTGCCAATCCCTAGGTACCTTCCACTCTTTCATACATTAAAGAAAAATGCCAACCACTCCAACACTGTATCACCCCCTGCTTTTAACATCTCTGTCATGATCCTGTCAGTTCCAGCTGCTTTACCCCTTTTCATTCTACGTAATGCCTCGCGCACCTCCCCCACACTCACAACTCACTCCTCCTCACTCCTACAAGATGTTATTCCTCCTTGCCCTACACATGAAATCACAGCTTCCCTTTCTTCATCAACATTTAACAATGCTCAAAATATTCCCTTTAATAACTCTCCTCTTCTACTTTTAACTATCAAATCCATTCGTTCCCTAGGCTTCCTCAACCTATTAATCTCACTCCAAAACTTTCTCTTATTCTCAACAAAATTTGTTGATAGAATCTCACCCACTCTCTCATTTGCTCTCCTTTTACATTCTTTCACCACTCTCTTAACTTCTCCTCTCCATATGCTCCTCCCTCTTTGCATTACTTCTACTTAGTAAAAACTTCTCATATGCTAACTTTTTCTCTCTCTTACTACTATTTTTACATCATTCCACCAATCGCTCCTCTTCCCTCCCACACCCACTTTCCTGTAACCACAAACTTCTGCTGAGCACTCTAACATTACATTCTTAAACCTACCCCATACATTTTCAACCCCACTGCCTAGACTCTCACTAGCCCATCTATCCTCCAACAGCTGTTTATATCTTACCCTAACTGCCTCCTCCTTAAGCTTATAAACCTTCACCTCTCTCTTACCCGTTTTAAATATTAAGAATGAAGTACATAGACGTTCTGCACTGCAGTGGTTATACAGAAATTATATGCACCCCAAAAGCCCTGGCACACCTCACACATGTGATAGAACGTAACTATAAAGCTAATTAGAGCATTTGCCATGAAAAATATAAACTACAGATACTAGATTTTCAATGGTAATAAATTATGTATCATTTATTAACATCCTCTTACTCTTTCATGGATATCTTAATTTTTCAAAAATAATATGATTTTTGGGGCCTGATGAGCTGTTGGAGCAGGGCCGTAGAGTCAGAAGCAATTCTTGGGTTACTGGAGTCGGAGTCGTTAAAATGTAATTAAAGGAGTTACAAGTGCCATAAATAAAGGAGTTGGAGTCGAAGGTTTTATGTGCCGATGCCACAGCCCTGTGTTGGAGTGTGAGCAGTGCAACATTCTGTGAAGGGATTCAGGGAAAACAGTTAACTGGAGGTGAGAAGCACAGTGTCTACACTCCAACGGAGGGATTTGAGATATTTGCTGTTTAGAGTGACTTCTCAACTGTCATATCTGTGTGAGTCTGTTAAGACAGTGATAGTATGAATGATGGTGAGTGTCTTTTGTTTCAAGTCATCCTGCATTGGCGGGAGACGGCTAGTGTGTTAAAAAAATACGATTTATTTCTGAATGATACACTTTTAACACAAGTAAGCTATGAAAAGTAAAATTATAAGCACATAAGTGCACAAGGTTGAATCTATTGGAAAGATAATGTTACAAATACCGAACCCCAAGACTATCAGTATTAACTAGTTAAATGTTTTGAATGAAGTCCATCTTGCACACACACATTATATTGCAACCAGTTTGTAAAGATGAAAAACAAAGGGAAGGAAAAACCTTAAAATACCAATTTACAGAGATATGGGCCTAACCAAACAGGTGAATACAGAAAAAAAATTACCTGAAAGGCCTTAAGCCACTCCTGTTGATTGATGTAAGAGACTGTCAATGCACTCTGTTGCTTGAAGTATTTTAGGTCAATCTCATCAATCAAACCAATAAAATAGAGGAAGTCTCCATAATCCACCATAGAAATTGGATCACATAAACCATCTCCTATTGCAAATCCTGTGTGACAAGATATAAATACTTTTATATTAAAACAATAAAGCTTTGTTAACCACCATTTTCTACACATCCAGCATAAAATATAAACATTAATGAGATTTAAGATCAGTGGATAATGTTTACTGAGCACTCTTATTTAAGGATCTCTTACTGTTCGATGGAGTTACTTAGCATTACCACCATCAAGAAACTTGCCTTGAGGGGACACTCCTCCCTCCCTCCCTCCTCCAAATATGGAGCTTGCTTCCAATGACTTTGCTTAAATTCTGTAAAACACTTACACTGAAGACATGTTACCTAATATCCATCTGACTTATCTTAGTAATTTCAAACCATGCTGCCTTTATTTGTTGTTTTGTTTTTCTCTGACACAGCACTTAACTGGTAATCTTGCAGATACTGGAGTCCCAAGTTAGCACTGCATATACCAGTACACTAGCTGGTCTTACCTTTCTGCACATCATTTTGCATGCCTCTTTGTTCAAATTTCTCAAGGATATTCTTATATTTGTCTGCCTAGTGCAAGAACTTTTTTTTTTAGTGTGATGGTTACCCTTAGATAATTCCTTTTTTCTTTTATCTCAGGATTCATTTTTAATAGCCACATATTAAACCATTTTCCCCTAGCATGTTGCAGTTTCCCTACATCCTTATTCTCTTCAGTAGTTTTGCAATATCTCCAAACACTAACTTGGAGTCTAATTTCCTTATGTAGACTAACAGAATGAGCTAAAAAACTGAATTGTGCGACTCTACTTGTTACTTCACTCCATCATGACACCATCTTCCTCACTGTAATACCACTCTCGGTTAAATATTCTCTTACCCATTACTCGGTCACTCCAGTAAATATTTATACAAGAAAAAATATTTAGTAAGTGAAAAACATTTTCCTGAAATAATAGAACAGTTACTTTGTCACATACCTTTCAGGTTTATCTTCAATTCTGCTGCAGGATTCAACTTGTGGATGGTGTATGCCAAGGCTGGAACATACTTCCCTGAAAAGATAAAACTGCAAATTAGCTATAACATTTGAAATCTATTTTAAATTGTACCTTTACAGAAAATACTGTACTTTCTACAGACTTTTTTCCATTTTCTTCATACTTATAGCTGTGTTTTTACATTGTTCTTTTTGTCCTACTTTTCCCACTCATATTGAATGAGAAAAATCATAAATTTATTCAAATGTGCCTAATTGCAGACAATGGCAAGTTCCTGACAGGTGGTAAAAAGACAACTGCAGTGAAATCTTTTCCTTGTATGTTTCATCTAACGTGTGAGCTTTTTCAAGTGTAGCACAGGAGTGCCCCGCTTTAAGGCGATTCGCTAATACAGACATTTCAGGGTACGTATCCCCAAAAATTCATTTATATGGCTCCTGATTCACTATGTGTCTGTGCGCCACCTGTCCACCCTCAGTTTGTTTATATTCTCTGTGAGCTTTGCATTTCTCTTGATTGTGTCTTGAAACTTTCCAAAGTCTCAGGTGTTTTAAAGTTATTGCATATTTTATACACATTCTTTTTTTGTTACAATCACATCTAAGAGTAGTTGTGATAAAAAGAGGAGTCATAAGGTTCTTGCTTAAAGGGCAAAGCTAGAAATGATTAAACTCAGTGATCAAGGTTATGACTATGGCTGAGACAGTACTACTGATAATTGTACTTTTGTGTACCTGTACCTAAATAACCCTTATAGGTTTAGAGCTTAGTTATGATTATAATAATAGCAATAATAATTTACCTAAATAAACTTACTGTGCTGGTGTGCAGGTACTTTTCAATCACCATTTGGCATCGCTACAAAGTAGTAGCAGCTTTGCCAGGCAAGTAAGTAGCTAAGTGTGTCTCACTAGTATTGAAGATGCAATTATAATAATAATAATAATATTAATAATAATTGCTCTGGGGTACTTTAAATGTCATATAATACATTATATCGATCTGACCGCATCTATTACATGTCCATCCAAAATGCTGTTTACAGAATTTGTGCACTCTGAGTCTCTCTGAATTCTGGCAATTTTTTATTCATATTACTTTCATACCGTTTTTTAGACCTAGCTCTATTGCACACTTAATATATGCTTAAGATAAATTTGAAGCTAGCAGAGGCTGGTTGCAAAGGTTTAGGGAAAGGAAGCCAATTATATAACATCAAAGTGCAGGGTGAAGCAGCAATTGCCAACACTGTAGCTGCAGAAAATTATCCATATGAGCCAGCTGGGATAATCCAATATGGTGGATATACCAAATAACAGATTTTTTTTGTGGATGAAACTGCATTATTTTGGAAGAAGGTACTCTCTAAGACATTTGTGTTAAAGAACAGAAGTCAGTGCCTGGCTTCAAAGCTACAAAAGACAAACAAACTTTATATCTTCGTGATATAAAATATGTAGTTTTACATGTAATAAAATATTGTTAAGCACAAGCAATTAAGACAGGCTAGCACTCTTGCTAGGAGCTAATACTCACCAATCACTATAAGCTAAATACAGATATATTTTAAGGTAAGTAATGAGTGTACTGTATATGCATTATACCTTTTTTATTGTTTTTTAGGCCTAATTGTATTGTTCACATAATACACGCTAGTGTAAACATTTTTTTTTTTGACACGCCTGCCGTCTCCCACCAAAGCAAGGTGACCCACAAAAGAAAGAACACTCTCACCATCATTCACATAAAGTGAAACATGTTATCAAAAATTTATATGCATTTCAAAGTGAAAATAAGGCGAGTCACTTTATAGCGATTTTTGCTTTATGGCAGTAGCCTGGAACCTAACTCACCATATAATCAGGATCCTCCTATATAGTGAACTCCGGATTTCGTACACACTGAATATCGTACGTTTCAGATTTAGGCCACTTTTTGGGCGAAATTTTGGTCCGGATTTCGTACCTCCATCCGGAAATCGTACGTATCAGACGCGTCCCCCTGAGCTGCTCATATGTTCATGACTCGCTCTTGGGCACATTAAATGTCTTATTTTATGTTGATATAAACATTTTCATTAATCCATCTAAGATATTTTCTTCAAAATTATATAAGAAACACGTTACATAGCACACAAACATGTAATGTTTATATGCCATTGAGGGATGGGGTCGATGGAGAGTAAACATTACATTTTCTCTGGTCCAGTGTTAGAGAAAACTGTCTGGCCCAGTCACCGCCCTTAATACACTTTACATAACACTTTTGTTTACAATTCTCGGCGTGAATTAGTCGTTATTTCTCCCTTTGTTTATGATGGCATCTAAAGGTAGTTGGTAGAAATTATTAAATTCAGTGAAAATGGTATGTCGATCGTAATAATATGGCTGTGGGTTGCAGTGTATGTAGCCTGTAGGTATAGCCCAGGCGGATGTAGCCCGCCTGGGACTACAAATAAATACCACTCGCCTCTCGCCCTACATTAAGACTACAAATATTTTAAGGTAAGTAATGAATGTACTGCGTATGTATTTTACTTTTTTATTGTTTTAATGCCTAGTTCTATTACTAACTTCATGTAAGTTAGTGTAAACTTGACACCCCTACTCCCGTTGTGGAATCTATTGTGGCTTTGGGGAAGTCCATGGGGTTGTATGTGAGTGGCCAGGATGTGGAAGAGTTGGTGGACAACCACAGGGAAGAGCTAACCACTGAAGAGCTGCAACACTATAGTTATTCTCTATAAAATTTATTTTTTATTAATATTTTTGGGTGTCTGAAACAAATTAATTGGATTTACATTATTTATGGGAAATATTGCTTTGGCTTCTGTCCGTTTCGGATTTAGACCGACCTTCTGGAATGGATTAAGTACAAAATCCGGAGTTCCACTGTATGTACGTACTTGAAAAAGCAACAGTCAAGCCTGGCCCAGTGCCAGGCTGTGGGAGTAGAAAAGCTCTCAAACCCTTCAACAGTATTGGGTGAAACATTATACTGTACAAATAAAGAACTTCATTGCCACTGTCTCTTTTACTGTGCATAATTATCTATTTGTGACTACAGGAATAGAACTAAACTTGTGACAGCAAGTTTGGTATAGGTCAGCAAATTCCTTGTCACACACATTCCCAGTACCCACAATGGAACACACTGCACGTTTGAATAGGGAGCTTTACATTATAAAATCAAGATGCTTAACCCTTTCAGGGTCTGTCCCGTAGATCTACGGCTTTACAGTGAGTGTCCAAATCGTAGATCTACACCATGAGCTCAGCTCACTCTGATAAACTGTGAGTGGTACATTTGGGCCTAGATATGAGAGAATACATCTATGTGGTATGTGTGCACACAAAAACAGATCCTGCAGCACACTGTGTATAATGAGAGAAAAAAACTGAAATCATGATTTTTCGATTAAAACAGCGACTTTGCAGTGTTTTATCGTATGTTTTTTATAGTTGTATTTGCGATTTCTCGGTCTCATTTGATAGAATGGAAGACATATTACAGAAATAGAGATGATTTTGATTGGTTTTAGCACTGGAAATGGCTTGAAACTGAGCTCAAAGTAGCGGAAATGTTAAATTTTTGCCGATATTCAAGAGTAAACAAACGACCTCACACATCTAATACACGTCAGCTGATGGGTCTAATATACATTCACAAATATGGTGATGATATTTATACAATTATTACAGTATTGCATAACAGTAAATCTTCTATTTTTTGGTGTGAATAAAAATTCATTATGTGAATAAAAAATCAAAATGGAATTTATTTGTAAAGCCTCAAAATGTAACTAATGAACAGAGGAAATGTTAGTTTAGTTCCAGGAATACCTACATTGTTTATTCTGGAGCCTATTTTGAAATTGGAATATTTTGAACTTTGTGTTAAATTGGCCAAATTAACAATTTCCGATCACTTTATTTTGTAGTTGAAACAGTTGATTTGGCGATTTCTTGTGCTCAATCGATAGAATAGAAGTAATACTAGTGAAATAGCTAAGAATTTGGTTGATTGGAATAATGTAATTGGCCTAAAATGGGAGTCAAAGTCGGCAAAATCGCCGACTCATAAATATCGCTGACACATCAAAATTCGCGAGAGCATAATTTCGTCAATTTTCCACCAAATTTCGTACTTTTTGGTTTATTACCTTCACAAAAAGATTCTCTACGATTTCATAAGAAAAAATAACTAATTTTTTTTTTTAAAATTCTTGGACACTGGTGCGTGACTTCAGATTTTGGCCTTGGACCCTGAAAGGGTTAAGATGAACCTTTTATGGTAAACATTTTGCTGAAACATTCATGAAATCCTATCTTTCTTTCTTTCTTTCAACATACCGGCCGTATCCCACCGAGGCAGGGTGGCCCAAAAGGAAAAACAAAACTTTTTCCTTTTACATTTAGTAATATATACTGGAGAAGAGGTTACTAGCCCCTTGCTCCCGGCATTTTAGTCGCCTCTTACAACATGCATGGCTTACGGAGGAAGAATTCTGTTCCACTTCCCCATGGAGGTAAGAGGAAATAAACAAGAACAAGAAAGAAAATAGAAGAAAACCCAGATGGGTGTGTATATATGTTTGTACATGTATGTGTACTGTGACCTAAGTGTAAGTAGAAGTAGCAAGACATATCTGAAATCTTGCATGTTTATGAGACAGAAAAAAGGACACCAGCAATCTTACCATCATGTAAAACAATTACAGGCTTCCGTTTTACACTCACTTGGCAGGATGGCAGTACCTCCCTGGGCGGTTGCTGTCTACCAACCTACTACCTAGAAAATCCTATCATTCTTTCATTTCTAAAATTTAAGTCACTACGAAAACAAATTCTCAATATTTCTTCCAGAAACACAGTAGTGCAAGATAAATAAATACAAGACTGAACCTAATAATATGAACTTTCCCATCTTCAATCCTTCCTTGAACTTCACCTGCAAACTCATTTGTGGAATACTGTACTGACTGCCTTAACATCTTTATTGCCTAGCCTACCTATTTTCTTTGTAAAAAGTTTTTTTTTTTTTTTAACAAGTCGGCCATCTCCCACCGAGGCTGGGTGACCCAAAAAGAAAGAAAATCCCCAAAAAGAAAATACTTTCATCATCATTCAACACTTTCACCTCACTCACACATAATCACTGTTTTTTCAGAGGTTCCCAGAATACAACAGTTTAGAAGTACATACGTATAAAAATACACAATATATCCCTCCAAACTCAAACCCCTCCTTTAGAGTGCAGGCACTGTACTTCCCATTTCCAGGACTCAAGTCCGGTTATATAAAATAACCGGTTTCCCTGCTCACACTCCAACAGCTCGTCAGGTCCCAAATACCATTTGTCTCCATTCACTCCTATCTAACACACTCACGCACGCTTGCTGGAAGTCCAAACCCCTCGCCCACAACACCTCCTTTACCCCCTCCCTCCAACCTTTTTGAGGACGACCCCTACCCCGCCTTCCTTCCCCAACAGATTTATACACTCTCCATGTCATTCTACTTTGATCCATTCTAAATGACCAAACCACTTCTGACTAATACTTTTATTAACTCCACACTTTCTCCTAATTTCCACACTCCGAATTTTCTGCATAATATTTACACCACACATTGCCCTTAGACAGGACATCTCCACTGCCTCCAACTGCCTCCTAGCTGCAGCATTTACAACCCAAGCTTCACACCCATATAAGAGTGTTGGTACCACTATACTTTCATACATTCCCTTCTTTGCCTCTATAGATAACATTTTTTGCCTCCACATATACCTCAATGCACCACTCACCTTTTTTCCTTCATCAATTCTATGATTAACCTCATCCTTCATAAATCCATCCACTGACACGTCAACTCCCAGATATCTGAAAACATTCACTTCTTCCAAACTCCTCCTCCCCAATTTGATATCCAATTTTTCTTTATCTAAATCATTTGATACTCTCATCACCTTACTCTTTTCTATGTTCGCTTTCAACTTTCTACCTTTACACACACTCCCAAATTCGTCTACTAACCTTTGCAATTTTTCTTTAGAATCCTCCATAAACACAGTATCATCAGCAAAAAGTAACTGTGTCACTTCCCATTTTGCATTTAATTCCCCATAATTTAATCCCACCCCTCTCCCGAACACCCTAGCATTTACTTCTTTTACAACCCCATCTATAAATATATTAAACAACCAAGGAGACATTACACATCCCTGTCTAAGACCTACTTTTACTGGGAAATAGTCTCCCTCTCTTCTACACACCCTAACCTGAGCCTCACTATCCTCATAAAAACTCTTTACAGCATTTAGTAACTTACCACCCATTCCATATACTTGCAACATCTGCCACATTGCTTCCCTATCCACTATCATATGCCTTTTCTAAATCCATAAATGCAATAAAAACTTCCCTACCTTTATCTAAATACTGCTCACATATATGCTTCAATGCGAACACTTGATCTACACATCCCCTACCCACTCTAAAACCTCCTTGCTCATCCGCAATTCTACATTCTGTCTTACCTCTAATTCTTTCAATAATAACCCTATCGTACACTTTTCCTGGTATACTCAGTAAACTTATTCCTCTATAATTTTTACAGTCTTTTTTGTCCCCCTTCTCCTTTATATGAAGGGACTATACACGCTCTCTGCCAATCCGTAGGTACCTCCCCCTCTTTCATACATTTATTAAACAAAAATACCAATCATTCCAACACTAATGTCCCCCCCTGCTTTTAACATTTCTGTCATGATCCCGTCAGTTCTAGCTGCTTTACCCCCTTTCATTCTACGTAACGCCTCACGCACCTCCCCACACTCACATCCTGCTCATCTTCACTCCTAAAAGATGGTATACCTCCCTGGCCAGTGCATGAAATTACCGCCTCCCTTTTTTCGTCGACATTTAAAAATTCCTCAAAATATTCTCGCCATCTACCCAAAACCTCCATCTCCCCATCTACTAACTCCCCTACTCTGTTTTTAACTGACAAATCCATTTGTTCCCTAGGCTTTCTTAACTTGTTTAACTCGCTTCAAATTTTTTTCTTATTTTCATTAAAATTTCTTGACAGTACCTCTCCCACTCTATCATCCACTCTCCTTTTGCACTCTCTCACCACACTCTTCACTTTTCTTTTACTCTCCATATACTCTGCTCTTCTTATAACACTTCTGCTTTGTAAATACCTCTCATAAGCTACCTTTTTCTCTTTTATCACACCCTTTACTTCATCATTCCACCAATCATTCCTCTTCCCTCCTGCACCCACCCTCCTATAACCACAAACTTCTGCCCCACATTCTAATACTGCATTTTTAAAACTATTCCAACCCTCTTCAACCCCCCCACTACTCATACCTGAACCAGCCCACCTTTCTGCCAATAGTTGCTTATATTTCACCCAAACTTCCTCCTCCCTTAGTTTATACACATTCACCTCCCTCTTACTTGTTGTTGCCATTTTCCTCTAATCCCATCTACCTCTTACTCTAACTGTAACTACAACTAGATAATTATCCGATACATCAGTTGCCCCTCTGTAAACGTGTACATCCTGGAGCCTACCCATCAACCTTTTATCCACCAATACATAATCTAACAAACTACTTTCATTACATGCTACATCATACCTTGTATATTTATTTATCCTCTTTTTCATAAAATATGTATTACTTATTACCAAACCTCTTTCAACACATAGCTCAATTAAAGGCTCCCCATTTTCATTTACCCCTGGCACCCCAAATTTACCTACTATTCCCTCCCCAACATTTTTACCCACTTTAGCATTAAAATCCCCAACTACAAGTACTCTCACACTTGGTTCAAAACTCCCCACACACTCACTCAACATTTCCCAAAATCTCTCTCTCTCCTCTATACTTCTCTCTTCCCCAGGTGCATATATGCTTACTATAACCCACTTCTCACATCCAACCTTTATTTTACTCCATATAATCCTTGAATTAATACATTTGTAGTCCCTCTTTTCCTGCCATAACTTATCCTTCAACATTATTGCTACTCCTTCTTTAGCTCTAACTCTATTAAAAACCCCTGACCTAATCCCATTTATTCCTCTCCACTGAAACTCACCCACCCCCTTCAGCTTTGTTTCACTTAAAGCCAGGACATCCAGCTTCTTCTCATTCATAACATCCACAATCATCTCTTTTCTTATCATTCGCACAACATCCATGCACATTCAGACTTCCCACTTTGACAATTTTCTTCTTATTATTCTTTTTAGTAATTATTACAGGAAAAGGGGTTACTAGCCCATTGTTCCCAGCATTTTAGTTGACTTTTACAACACGCATGGCTTACGGAGGAAAGATTCTTATTCCACTTCCCCATGGATATAAA
Organism: Cherax quadricarinatus; assembly: GCF_026875155.1. Lineage (NCBI taxonomy): Eukaryota > Metazoa > Arthropoda > Malacostraca > Decapoda > Parastacidae > Cherax > Cherax quadricarinatus. The sequence goes on along the minus strand of NC_069437.1, from coordinate 7,220,514 downwards.
AGGAAAAGTAATTAGAACAAGAACTAAGATAAAATCAAAGAAAACTCAGATGAATGTGTATAAATAAACGTGTAGTGTGACCTAAGTGTAAGTAGAAATAGCAAGACGTACCTGTAATCTTGCATATTTATGAGACAGACAAAAGACACCAGCAATCTTACCATCATGTAAAACAATTACAGGCTTTCGTTTTAAACTCACCTGGCAGAATGGTAGTACCTCCCTGGGTGGTTGCTGTCTACCAACCTACTACCTAAATATGGTACACAAATATAATGAGGCTATTTAGTTTGTTAGTAATTTATGAGAAACATTATACAGTAAAATATTCATTTGCAGTTGCTATTCAGTCATGTTAAATTATTAATATTTGATGAATAATCAGCATACCAAACAAACAATAAAAATGCTTTCAAATGAACTAATGTATTGTAACAGATCTTAGCTTGTCAATAAAGTTAGGAATCCTTAACCTGTAAATAGCTTGTCAGTAAAGCTAGGGATCCTTAACCTTGTGAAACCCTGTGTAAAAAAAAAAAAAAAAAAAAAATGAATCTCTATCATTAAGTTGAGATGATGAATACCTTACCTGCATAAGATTCTCCAGTGACAAAAAAATCATTGTGCTGCAGCTCAGGAAACATTGTGAAGAACTGCACCATGGCAACATAAAGGTCTCTGCCAACATCTGTCTCATTTCTAGCATAACCAGTATCATTTCTTGTGAAGCTGAACCCTGGTAAGCAAAGTCCACATTCAGTGTCAAATACTGTAACATACATTTGTTAATTTATAGCCAGAAAATGTAAAAATGTATGTAAAAGTCATCTTAAAAGCTACAAAATATACAAGTCTTTCTTATATTATGATGTTTGCTCTACATCTACAGGACTGTTTTAAAATTATTGCCAGAAAGTTCCAGCAAGGTTCCTGGGAATAAATAACATAACTTCATATCTTTTTACTGTAGGTTGTGTGTCAGAAAAGGTGACTAAAATGCCGGGAACAAGGGGCTAGTAACCCCTTCTCCCATATAAATTACTAAATTCAAGAGAAACTTTCGTTTTTCTCTTTGGGCCACCCTGCCTTGGTGGGATACGGCCGGTGTGTTGAAAGATATAAAAAAAAATTCTTCTTTTTTGGGTCAGCCTTCGTTGATGGGACACAGCCAGTGTGTCAGGTATCAGTATGTCACCATTAAAGACACAGCCTCATCAACACGGCCACTTGATACTGGAGTTCCGCAGGGAAGTGTCCTTGGTCCCCTGCTCTTCCTCATTTACATTAATGATCTTCCAAACGTATCCCAACACCTGAAACCCATTCTCTTTGCTGACGACACAACTTACGTCATCTCCCACCCTAATCTTGCCACCCTCAACACCATTGTCAACGAGGAGCTGCTCAAAATTCTGACTTGGATGACAGCCAATAAACTTACACTTAACACTGACAAAACCTACTACATTATGTTTGGTAGCAGAGCAGGTGTTGCGCAACTTAACATTAAGATCGACAACACTCTAATTGCCAGACATAATGAGGGCAAATTCCTAGGTCTATACCTCGACAACAACCTAAATTTCAGCACCCATATCCAACACATAACAAAAAAAAGTATCCAAAACGGTGGGGATCCTCTCCAAGATACGATATGACGTGCCGCAAACTGCCCTTCTCACACTATACCATTCACTCATTCACCATACCTCACCTATGCTATTTGTGCTTGGGGATCAACTGCAGTAACACATCTAAAGCCAATAATAACCCAACAAAAAGATGCAGTGAGAAAAATCACTAAATCCCATCCCTGGCAACACCCCCCTCCTCTTCATAGATCTAAACTTACTCCCTGTTCAGAACATCCACACTTACTACTGTGCAATCTACATCTACAGGACCTTAAATTACAATATTAACCTTGACCTAAAATGCTTTCTTGATAGTTGTGACAGGGCCCACAGGCATAACACCAGACACAAACATCTCTATGACATTCCTCGTGTCCGACTAAACCTTTACAAAAATTCAATGTGTGTCAAAGGGCCTAAAATCTGGAACACCCTACCTGAAAACTCTAGAACTGCAGACACATTCATCACTTTCAAAACTACAGTTAGAAAACATCTTATCTCCCTGATACACCCCGTCAACTAACTACATGTAAACCACCTGGTGGTTCACACTTACATTCACTCACCCATTGACTATAAACACAGAAATACGAATCTTAATCTTAAAATAATGAACCCTAACTAGTCATAAGCTTGCCTATGATACTCCAATATAGACACTATATATTGTGCCAAAACAAAAGCATTCACATTGCTAAACTTGCAAACTATAATGTAGTCACTTAGCCTTAATACCATAATCTGTAATAATTTAAAGTTTAGAATTAATCTAAGTCTGCCCAAAATGCCTAGCCATGCTAGGTGCCCTAGTGGCCCCCTCTGTAATTAGTATTTTAAAACATGTAAACCACACAATATCCAAAATCTGCAAACCCCGCATTGTAATCCTTATAGAGAATAAACTTGATTGATTGATTAAAAAAAATATATAGTGTCTTATATGTGCCTCATGTACAGCTCAGTCTGCAAAAATTCAGAGCAAATAGTTTACCTAAAAGTATGCCAAACAATTCACAAGACTTCTAAATGAAACAAAGTTAGTAAAGAATTAGTTCTTTATGTTCCTTTACTGTAATTCTCTCCTACTAAGACTTGTCTGATGTATCATTAACCTGATTAAGCATCTTCCTATCTTTCTCGTATTTTCCTGGTTGTCAGTGTCCTATTCAACATTTTAAACTAGCCTTGTGGTACAGGTCCGCCATCACAAATCCAGCATTATTGAGACCTGTAGTGTGCTGGATTACAGAGTGGTTAGGTTAGAATACACTTAATAAAATTAACCAACTTGAATTACACAAGAAAGTTCATTGAACACAGGCAAAAATCGAACATTTCTGCTACTTTAAGCTCAATTTCAAGGTACCTTTCGTTATGAACCAAATCAAAATCCTATCTATTTCTGTAATATATCTTCCATTCTAACAAATGAGACCAAAAAAACGAGAATACAACCATAAAAACCATATGAAAATATACTGCAAAGAGGCGGCTAATGACTGAGAAGTGAACTCCCTTGTTTATCGTCTGATTTTCTTACTCTTAATTCTTTCAGTAATAACTCTACCATACACTTTACCAGGCATATTCAACAGGGTTATTCCTCTAAAATTTTTACACTCTCTTTTGTCCCCTTTGCCTTTATACAGAGAAACTATGCATGCTCTCTGCCAATCCCTAGTTACCTTACCCTCTTCCATACTGTTATTAAATAAAAGCACCAACCACTCCAACACTATATCCCCACCTGGTTTTAATATTTCTGTCTTTATCCCATTAATACCTGCTACTTCACCCCCTTTCATCCTACCCACTGCCTCACACACCTCCCCTACACTCACAACTAGGTCTTCCTCACTCCTATAAAATGTTATACCTCTCTGCCCATTGCATGAAATCACAGCTTCCCTATTTTCATCAACATTTAACGGTTCCTCAAAATATTCCCCCCATCTTCTCGATACCTCTAACTCTCCATTTGATAACTCTCCTCTCCTATTACAAACTGTCAAAGCCATTTGTTCCCTAGGCTTTCTCAACTTATTAATCTCACTCCAAAACTTTCTCTTATTCTCAACAAAATTTGTTGATAGAATCTCACCCATTCTCTCATTTGCTCTCTTTTTACATTCTTTCACCACTCTCTTAACCTCTCTTTTTCTCTCCATATACTCCTCCCTCCTTGTATCACTTCTACTTTGTAAGAACCTCTCAAATGCTAACTTTTTCTCTCTTACTACTCTCTTTGCCTCATCATTCCACCAATCGCTCTCCCTTCCCACACCCACTTTCCAGTAACCACAAACTTTTGCTGAAAACTATAACACTACATTCTTAAATGTACCCCATACTTCTTCTGCCTCATTACCTATACTCCCACTAGCCCATCTTTCTTTCAATAGTTGTTTATATCTTACTCTAACTGCCTCCTTTAGTTTATAAACCTTCACCTCTGTTACTTGCTGATTATATTCTCCTTGTATCCCATATACCTTTTCCATAATATTTTCACCTTTGATAGAGGTAGTGAAATTATGAGATTTACAAATACAAATGCTATACACACAGGTCAACCCTTTGACTGGGAAGGTTAGATTCCTGAAGATGCCATTAATCCTAAAACAGTGGATAATAGGGAATTTTGAATGTCCAAATTATTCAAGGATTTTTGGCCCTATCTTTTTTAAATTATGCTCTAATCTGCTTGATATTGACATTCATGATAAAGATGTGCACATTCTGAAGGAAATCCTCTAGTTAGTTTTCAATTTAGGGGTCATACACCAAGTAAAAAGACAAGGGGCACCAAGAAAATGTGAATAATTGAAGCTCTCTAGCCTCTAATAAAACACTTTGTACAGTATGATAGTATCACATAGATTATTTAGCGTATTATTGTTTTTGCACATTTACCAATGTCAAGTTCAATCTTTAATTTTGTTATAGGTGTAGATAATACCTGTCAGTCAAACATTACTAAAATAGCCTTATATGTGGAACAACTAATTTCCATGTCAATCCAAGGTTTTTACCTAACAAAGTAGTAACAATTCAGTTTCCAAATGTACTCTCAGTTAGAATATACTCTTCTCACCTGTGCCTACTGGACTATCAATGTATATAATATTATGATTTCTGTTCCAGGAGAAGTTGCGAGGAACAATATGCTGAGAGGCATCAATACTGAAAGGTCCATGCTCAGCAAACAAGCCAAAGAGAGAGGAACCACCAGGTCCTCCCTGAAGCCACACTAAAACTGGGGCATCAGCTGATCCTGTCTGGGAAACAAACACAGAATTGCATATTTGTTATTTATAAAATTCTAGTGATAACTGGAAGAAAACCTTAATTTACTGAAAGCATGTCAGAATAAAATATAATTTAGTTAAAAATCCTAAACAAACATACAGTATATAAAAAATAAGAATGCTACAAACTAACTTCAAAGAATAACAAGCAATACATCATGGAATTTAAAACTTGAAGACTGCTACAGAAACAAGTCATGAAGGAGGTCATGAATAGGGTTGCAAACTCCTTATATCATCTTGTAATTCCACTATCAATTTTTCTCTCCTGATATACAAACTATTATTTGTCTCTCACTCCACTACCATTCACATTACATATACGTAATCCATCTCTGCCATCCTGCTCTTCCATACACTTTCTATATGACTTGCTCCATACCACTAATACCACATGCATGTCTTAATCCATTTGAGCACTATGAATTTTAGATTTAGCTCACTTCCTGTCCATGTTTCATTACTACAGAAGAGTTTGAGGGAGTATACAGTACTGAAACTATTTTTCCTTATATTCATAGCAATATTTCTACCTTTACAGCAACCGCCCAGGGAGGTACTACCGTCCCGCCAAGTGAGTGTAAAACGAAAGCCTGTAATTGTTTTACATGATGGTAGGATTGTTGGTGTCCTTTTTTCTGTCTCATAAACATGCAAGATTTCAGGTACGTCTTGCAAGTTCTACTTACACTTAGGTCACACTACACCTGACCAGCCGGGCTGTGGTTCGTAGGTTGGAAAGCATGTAGCCAGCAGTAACAGCGTGGTTGATCAGGCCCTGATCCACCATGAGGCCTGGTCACAGACTGGGCTGCGGGGGCATTGACCCCCAGAACTCTCTCCATGTAAACATACATGTACAAGCATATATCTACACACCCCTCTGAGTTTTCTTCTATTTTCTTTCTAGTTCTTGTTCTTGTTTACTTCCTCTTATCTCCATGGGGAAGTGGAACAGAATTCTTCCTCCGTAAGCCATGCGTGATGTAAGAGGCGACTAAAATGCCGGGAGCAAGGGGCTAGTAACCCCTTCTCCTGTATAAATTACTAAATTTAAAAAGAGAAACTTTCGTTTTTCTTTTTGGGTTACCCTGCCTTGGTGAGATACAGCTGGTTTGTTGAAAAAAAAAAATTCTACCTTTTATAATCATCCCTTGGGATACAAAGACTTGCACTGCTCTCCTATATTTTTCCCCAATGGTTCTCTTCGTACAATACAGCTCCCAAATATTTAATTTACTAACCTGTTTAAATACCTCACTGCCAATTTCAATTTGACATTCCATCTGTGTCTTTATTCTGTAAGTTCAGAGGTCCGCTCTACATGAATATAAACAACACTGTTATCTTTTACCTGTTAAGAGGTTCTGGGTAGGATCTTCCCCATGGCCCACTCTCAGACCAGGTTTTCTCAGTTGAATCTGATGATTTTAACAGAGACAAGGACTAGGAGAGACATGATTATTACACTGCATAATAAGTGGCTCTCTTTTGTGCTTACCAATGTTTTATTATATGTACAAAATTAAAAATTAAGACACATTAAGTACAGGTACTATATTGCATACATTACTGATGGGATGAAGAGGTTTCAAAAACCAGTAGCTTTATCAATTCAATACTGATTACCTCGTCTTCTACTATCTCAAGTTTTAACATCTGCAAGTAACTTCTGTATTGTATTGATGAAGCTACTAGTTGGCAAACCCTCTTTAAAATAATGGTGCCCAGATGTTGCTCAGAATAATTCTCAGTTTGGTGTGCTACCTTCTGCTTTATTTAATTCATTCCCAAGGTGCTTAATTATGATTCTATATAGCATACAGTTTTGATTTAACATTGTGTTATTTCAATAAATAATTATTATTATTATTATTTTCCAATAAGATACATTTCATGTAAATATTTGGTACATGGAAAATCCCCATATTTATGTAAAGCATTTCCAGCATGTAAGCATTTCCACTTAAATACATGCTACACAGAAATTGAGTACACAAAATAAAGTAATGGGGCATGAGATATCTTATAGCTATTCTTTGTCAAGATACTTACTAAAAAGTAAATCACGTGTACACTTACCATTGCTGAGAAGAACCAAAAGAAGAGGTTAGAGTTGTACTGTTTGTTGACTGTAAAAAAGCCTGAGAAGCTATGACTAAGGCGGTGTCCAAGCTTTACATAACTCAGGGTTCTTGCCTCCTAGAAATAATTTTAAATTGAAAAAATTAAACAATAAAAATTTAAATCACTTTAAAAGGGCAATTAATCTTGTGCATATCATTTAAAAATATCATAAAGGTCATTTTTTTCATTGCTACATATCATACAACACTTTCAATTCACATACGTAAATGTATAAGACAGCTTTAAGCTACTCAGTACCTTAATTTTTCCTGCTTCCAGAAGTGGTGTTAAAAAGAGAGGGTCTCCAACATCATCCCACAAAGATGGAGGAATATTCAAATTTCCATGATTAGAAAACATCTTACGAAATGGTCCACTGGCCTCCACAGAGGCAACAGCCACTAGAACCACTACTACCCACAGGCACGTCATGATTAATTATATTTCACTTTAATGTCTGCTTCGAAGTTTCAACCTGAAATTTTTTCAGTTCTGAAAAGAAAAAAATCTATTAGTATACCAAATGTCATTTAAAAAATGCAATACATTACTAAGGAAGGATGAAATACACGAAGATAAACGATAAAGATTTGTTTCTTTGTCAAGGTTACAATGTGTATTTACAGTTTTATACAAAAAAATGTAATAAACACTGGTACAAGTATACCTACAACAAAAGAAAATTAAATAAAGGGCAAGAGATTACTACACTCTATAATTTCAATCTACAAGCGAGACTCTTCAGCATTATTATTATTATTATTATAATCAAAAAGAAGCGCTAAACCACAAGGGCTATACAGCGCTGCTCTTCAGCATTAATAATAATTATTACATTGAAAGGGTAGTACTGAATTTGCATGAGTCGCAGAGCACCTGAGGAATGGGAGATAATCAGATTGGATTAAAGGAAGTGAAATGTAGCTCACATTCACTGAATCAAGAGCCCTTCACTAACATCACCCCCTCCCCTTGAAGAGAGTTTTCCAGCAGCCTGCATAAGAATAAACTAAGATTTGTTTGGATTTTTAACCCAAAGGGTTAGCCACCCAGGATAACTCAAGAAATAGTGTGTTAGATTGAGATTTTTATTTCCTTGCAAGTTTACAATGTGGTTGACAAATTGTAGGAAGTATATATACATAGGTAGTTTACATTGAGGGTTTACAATGATCTGTAGTGCAAAGAGAGCCACTATCATGCCTTGGCATTACAGGTAGTCTCAACGTAACAGATTACTGATTACTTAACACTAGACATAAAAAACAGTTTGATCAGGTTGCACTAATTATACAACAGGCTATACTTATGTCAAATACAGTGGACCCCCGCCTTACGAACGCATCGCGTTACGTTAAATCTGCCATACGAAGCATTTGAACGCAAAAATTTTGCCTCACCTCGCGATAAAAAACTCGCTTTACGTGATTCGTCCGGGACACGTCCCACATGTGGCCTCAGTGCCAGTGTTCACAAGCCAGCCAGTGCGGTCGCATCTACACATACATTCGGTAAATTTCACATTATCCCAGTGTTTTTAGTTCTTGTAACTGCAAAATAAGTCACCATGGACACCAAGAAAGCTTCTAGTGCCATCCCTGTGGTAAAAAGGGTGAGAATTAGTATAGAATTGAAAAGAGAGATTAAGGAAATATGTGCAAAGTGGGATGAACTGCAAACCTTTACAGATGAAAATCACCCTGATGCAGCTACTGCAAGCCGTGTTGGCAACCTGTACAATGACAATGTTATGGCCCATTTTAGGAAAATCTTAAAGGAACGGAGGTACAGAGCTCTATGGACAGATTTGTTGTGCGACAGAGGTCCAGTGACTCTCAAGCCGGTCCTAGTGGCATTAAAAGAAGAAGGGAAGTAACCCCGGCAAAGGACTTTCTACCTCAAGTCCTAATGGAAGGGGACTACCCTTCTAAACAATAACTTCCACACTCTCCCCTCCTCCCATCCCATCAATCATCACCAGATTTATTTATTTATTTATTTAGTAATTTAAGCATACAAACAGAGGTACAAAAAATACAGGTAAGAGCAGCATGCCAAAGCCACTTATATGCATAGCATTACGGGCTGGCTTAAAATGAACTTAATCTTAACTAAGCAATGATGAAATCAGTGATAAAACATTATTGTAAACAGATAACTATAAAGCACAAATGAGTATTACAAAGACAGGTCATATGGTTGCTTGCATTGCTGTACATTCAGTCGAATGGAGTATTCTGTTAGGTAGTGTATTTAAAAAAATAATAAAGTTAGATTGGGTCCTAGGTTTAACATTTGTGTGATATAATTGTGAGTAACATTTAGGATATACAATTTATAAGGTTCAGTTATTCAGTTTTTATTTGGGTTTTTGAGTGAGTATGTGATCTTTGAGAAGAGACTTGAATTTATAAACAGGTAGTGTTTCTTTTATATTTACAGGTAATGAATTCCAGATTTTAGGGCCTTTTATGTGCATTGAGTTTTTGCATAGCGTGAGATGGACACGAGGAACATCAAAGAGTGATCTGTGCCTTTGTGTTATGGTCATGTGTTCTGTTGAGGTTGGCAAGGAGATGTTTGAGGGGAGGGTTAATATCAGAGTTAAGTGTTCTATGTATGTAATAGGTGCAATAATAAGTATGGATGTTTTGTATGGCGAATAGGTTGAGTGTTTTGAATATTGGTGGAGTGTGTTGCCTGTAGTGAGAATTTGTTATCATTCTAACTGCAGCCTTTTGTTGGGTAATTAGTGGTCTGAGATGGTTAATTGTTGTTGAGCCCCATGCACAAATTCCATAGGTGAGATAGGGGTAAATAAGAGTGATAAAGGGCCAGGAGGGCTGACTGTGGAACATAGTACCGTATCTTCGATAGTATGCCTACAGTCTTGGAGATTTTCTTAGAAATTTGTTGTATATGTGTATGAAATTTGAGTCTTTTATCGAGGTGGATTCCTAGGAATTTTCCCTCTGTTAGCTTTGTGATAGGTGATCCGTTTATTGTTATGTTAAGAGGTACATCTGTAGCTCTGTTACCAAACTGAATGAAGTAGGTTTTGTCAATGTTTAGTGTAAGTTTGTTAGTCCTCATCCAGGTAGATATTTTCTGTAATTGGGTTTGTTTACAGTATTGGCTAGCGTGACTGGGCTCGGGTGAGAGAAGACGTATGTAGTGTCATCTGAAAAAAAGTGTGGGTTTGAGTAATTGCGAAGCATTTGGTAGGTCATTTATGTATAGGAGAAAGAGAAGAGGGCCAAGGACACTTTCCCTGTGGGACACCAACTGTAATTGGTTGTGCGGAAGAGCTTGCCCCATTTGCGTACACATATTGGCTTCTGTTGCTGAGGTAAGACTTGAGGTAGTTGAGGGAGTGCCCTCTAATACCATAGTGTGACAATTTTACGTGGAGCAAGTCATGGTCAACTGTATCAAAAGCTTTACGCAAGTCAATGAAGATCCCCAGTGGGACTTCTTTTTTCTCTATTGCAGTGTATATATGTTCTGGGCATGTGATAATAGCATCATTAGTATTTTTATTAGGCCTGAATCCAAATTGGCAGGGGTTGAGAAAGTTTTGGGAGATGAGGTAGGAGTAGATTCGTTTATGAATTAATTTTTCGAAGATTTTTGAGAGAGGGTGTAAATTGGATATTGGCCTATAGTTATTCAATCTTGTTTGGTCTCCTCCTTTATGGATCGGGGTGACCCTTGCTATTTTGAGAACTGTAGGGAAGGTGGAGGATTCAATGGATTTGTTAAAGAGTGTTGCAATGATTGGTGATAGTACTTGTGACGTTTTTTTGTATATAAAGGGTGGTAAGGTATTTAAATCTCCTGCCTTGTTTTTCAGTGCATTGATAATAAGGGAGACTTCGTATGGGTTAGTCGGAGCTAGGAACAGTGTGTTCAGGTAGTTGCCAGTGAGGTAGTCATTTGGTGGGGTATCTGAGCTTGGGATTTTATTGGCAAGGTTTTGACCTATAGTGGAGAAGAAATCATTGAGTCTGTTTGCTGTTTCTGTTGGTGGAGTTGGGGTTCATCTGATTTGCTAATTTTTATTTCGCTATGTCGTGATATCTTTTTGTTCCCAGAATTTCTGATAGGGTCTTCCAGGTCTTTTTTATATCACCTCGTAAGTTGGATAATCTGTTCTCATAATACAATTTTTTTGCCCTTCTTATCAGGCTGGTTAGGATTGACGAGTAACGTTTTGTTTGGTCTCTGGTTATGTGACCCATTCTGTACTGTTTTTCATATCGTGTTTTGTATTTATGGATTTGAGAATGCTGGGTGTTAGCCAGGGACTGTTCAATCTCTTAGCTGTCATCTGTTTAGTTTTTTTGGGGCAGTGCTTGTTATAAAGGTATTGGGTCTTTTTTAAGAAAATTATTAAAACATTCGTCAATATCTGTATAGATTTCTAGCTCAGTGTGCCAGTCAATGTTTGTTACTGCTGTTGTGAAGTTATTAATGGCTGCCTCATTGTGAAGTCTGAAGGTGACTTTAGTAGTGTCTTGGGGTATTTTACTAAGAGTTGTTATGAGGAAAGTAGGGTAGTGGTCTGTGGTATTATCTGTAATTATGCCTGATTTTAAAGGGGATATGGTGTTGGTCCAGATGTGGTCAAGTAGGGAAACACTAGTCTCTGTAACTCTTGTAGGTTTTGTTACTGTTGGTAGCAACATGCAGTTACTCATTGTGTTTGTGAATTCAGTAACGTGTGGGTCCTGGTCTTGCAGGAGATTTATATTGAAGTCACCTGAGAGTAGTAAGTGATCTTTGTTCATGCGTGCATCAGTTATCATACTTCCTAGGTTTTGACTAAAATGGCTAATGTTTGATTGTGGAACTCTGTAGATGTTTATCACTATGAGAGGTTTTTGTAGGTATTTGGATTTGAATTTAGCTATTATATATTCCCCATGTTCATCCCTTGTGCAAGTATTAGTGATACATTCTAGTTGGTCTGAGTAGTATATAGCAGTGCCACCCCCTTGTTGGTCTGGCCTACAGTTGTGTATGGCTGTGTAACCAGGAATGGCATAGACATCTGTAATATCAGGCTTTAGCCAGGTTTCAGTTAGTGTAATGATGGACATATTGGCATATGGACATAAAGGTGTCATGTATTCTATTCTTAGTAGAGTAGTAATTGTGCATGTCTTCTTCAGTTTGTGTGTATTAAAATTAATATTTCATGTGGTAAAAAATTTTTTTTTTTTCATACTTTGGGGTGTCAGGAACAGATTAATTTGATTTCCATTATTTCTTAAGGGGAAAATTAATTCGGCTAACAATAATTTCGGCTTATGATGAGCTCTCAGGAACGGATTAATATCGTAAGGCGGAGGTCCACTGTATATGTTATTCAACATATGCATTAAAATATTTGTGTTAAAATATGAAAATTTATTGTATTCTGAGCATTTACTTTTGGTGTTCTGAAGCTAGGGGAGTAACACTGAGCAATTATAATTTGAGAAGGTGGAGAGTGATTTGGTAGCTTTGTTGGTAAGGTTAGGTACTGAGTATTTAGTTTTGGGTAAGTACGTGGTTTTTAAGAAGAGTCTTGAATTGATGTACATACTGGGTTCCTTTGGTATTCACTGGTAATGAATTCCAAATTTTTGGACCCTTTATGTGCATAGAGTTTTTACAGTGTGAGATAGACATGTGGAACATCTAAGAGTGACCTGTGCCTTGTGTTATGGTTGTGTGCCCTGTTAAGGTTGGTAAGGAGAAGTTTGAGTGGAGGGTTTATATTTGAGTGGAGTGTTCTATGTATGTAGCAGGCACAATAATAGGTATGGATGTTCTCTATGGTGAGTAGGTTTAGACTTCTGAATACTGATGGAGTATGCTTCATCATCATTCTGCGTGCAGCCTTTTGCTGGGTTGTTAGTGATCCGAGATGGTTTATTGTTGAACCCCATGCACAAATTCCATAGGTGAGACAGAGGTAAATCAGTGAGTGATACAGGGCAAGGAAGCTGGGTGTGGAACATAGTACCATATCTTTGATGGTATGCCTATTGTCTTAAGAGATTTTCTTGGAGATTTGTTGTACATATGTGTCTGAAATTAGAGGCTACTGTCAAGGTAGATTCCTAAGAATTTGTCCTCTGTGAGCCTTGTGACAGGTGATCCGTTTATCATTATGTTAAATAGAACATTTATAGTTCTTTTTCCAAGCTGAATGAAATAGGTTTTGTCAATACTGTACTGAGAGTAAGCTTGTTAGTCATCATCCAGGTAGATATTTTCTGTAATTCAGCATTTACAGCGTTGGCTAGTATGACTGGGCTTGGGTGAGAGAAGACGCATATAGTGTCATCTGCTAATAATATGGGCTTGAGTATTTGAGATGCACTTGGTAGGTCATTGACGTAAATGAGAAAGAGAAGTGGGCCAAGGACACTTCCCTGCGGGACGCTGACTGTAATTGGTTGTGTGGAAGAGTTAGCTCCATTTGCGTACACATATTGGCTTCTGATGCGAAGGTATGACTTTAGGTAGTTGAGGGAGTGCCCTCTTATAACATAGTGTGTTAATTTTATGTGCAACAAGTCATGGTCAACTGTATCAAAAGCTTTACGTAAATCAATGAAGATTCCCAATGGGACTTCTTTTTTCTCGAGAGAGGTGTATATTAGTTCTAGCATGTGCATAATAGCATCATTCATGTTTTTATTGGGCCTGAATCCAAACTGACAGGGGTTGAGTAGGTAGGAATAAATCTGCCTATAAATTAATTTTTCAAAAATTTTAGAGAGAAAGGGTAAGTTAGATATTGGCCTGTGTTATTCGGGCCCTGCTGGGATCTCCTTTTTTTGGGACCCAGGGTAAAACCCCCCCGCTTTTTTTAGAATTGCTGGGAAGGGGGAAAGATTCGATTTTTAAAGGGGTTGGCGAAATTTGGGTTGACATTTATTTTGAAGCTTTTTTGTAAAAAAAAGGGGGTTTAAGGTTTTTTAAATTTCCCCCTGCCTTTTTTTTTTAATGTGTTATGATGAGTGAACTTCTTTTGGGGTTGGTCGGGCTGGGAAATTTCTATTTTCAGGTGGGTTTCCAAGAAAGGGTGCCCTTTTGGGGGGGTTTTTGGGGTTTGGTTTTTGCTGCTAGGTTTTTTCGAGGGTGGAGAAAACATTGATCCCGGGGGGGGCCTTTTTTTTGGGGAAGGGTTTTTTTGGAAATTTTTTTTAGGGTTTTTTTCCAATTTTTTATTTTTTAAAGTTTGATTGTTCCTTTTTTTTTTGGGAATTTCAATTTTGGTTTTTTTTTTCCCAGAATTTCAAAGGATTAATGTTTTTCCCAAATTTTTTTTTTTTAAAAAATCTTTTCTTTTTTTTTTTAAAAAGTTATGAAAAATTCCTTTTTTCCTCAAAAACCAACAAAATTTTTTTTTTATACCTTAAACCCGGCCGGGTTAAAAAGGATTTTGAAAAGACAAAAAATTAAAATTTTTTTTTGGGTTTTTGGGTTTATTTTGGGGGCCCCCAATTTTCGGGAAAACCGGGGATTTTTTTCCCCCATTTTTTTTAGGGGGGCTTTTATTTTTTGGGGGAGTGGGGGATGTTTGGGGTGGGTGGCGGCCCCGGGTAGGTCTCTTCCCGGGGGGTCGGGTTTTTTTTTTTGGGAAACCCGGGTTTCGGAATTGGGGTTTTTTTGGGGGGGGAAAATAAAATTAATTTCATAAAATCCAGTGGAACCCCGGGGGGCAGCAGGGGGGTCCCCCCCTTTTTCCGGGGGCAAGGAAAAAAAAAGGGGAAAGGCTAAAAAAGGCAACCCCCAAAAACCCAAATTTTGGGGCCCAATTGTTTACCTTTAATTTCCCAGCCCAAAAAAATTTCACTCAAAAAAAATACATTTTTTTAAAGGGTAACTTTAGTTTTTCTTTTTACCGGGTTGGTTAAAAATGTAAACGGGGGGTAATTAAAAATTTTTTAAATTTTTTAAAAATTTAAATTTATTTTCCCTTTTTAATGATGCTTGCTGGGATTTTTGGAATTTTTTCGGGAAGAGAAGGGGAATTAAGGTTAGGAAGGAAATCCCCCCATAAATTTAAAAAGGTAAAAACCCGGTTTAATGCCGGGGCGGGGGGGTGGCTCCCGGTTTTTTAAAGGCTGCGGAAAAAACCACACTCGGCGGGTTTAAACCTTAAAATTCTGGTTTTTATTTTTTGGGTGTTTGGACCCCCCTTCTTTTAAAAACCTTTGGGGGCTGCTTATTGGGGCTTTACTCTTTCCCTTCTGGGGTTTAAATTGCCGGGGGGAGGGGTTTTGGGCCTGGGGGGGTTGTTTTGGGGTTTGGTTGGTGTGGTGGTTTTGGTGGTGTGGTGGGGTTTTCCGGTCGGTGTGGTGTGGGGGGGGGTTGGTTGTGGTGGGGGGTTTGGTTGGGGGGGTGGGGGTTTTGGGGGTTTTGGGGTTTGGGGGTTTGGGGTTGTTTTGGGGGGGGTTTGGGGGGTGTTTGGGGGGGGTTGGGGTGTTGGTTTTTTTTTTGTTTGGGGGGGTTTTTGGTGGTCTGGGTTTGGGTTTTTGAGGGTGGGGTGTGGTTTGTGTTTTTGGTTTGGGGGGTGTTTTTGGGTTTAGGGTTGTTGGGGGAGGGGGGGTGTTTTTGGGGTTCCGGGTTTGTGTTTTTTTAGGGGGGGTTTGGGTTTGGGCGGTTTTGGGGGGATTGGGGTTGGGGATAATAAATTTAATTAAATTGGTTTTAATTATTGTAATTTAAGGGAAAGGTTTTTTTAAGGAAAGGGGAAGTTTTTGGAAATTTTTTAAAAAATTTTTTAAAATTTTTTATAAAAAAAAATTTTTAATTAAAAAATTTTAAATTTTTATAAAATTTTAAAAACCCATATATTAAAGTTTTATTTTTTTAAAAATAAATTTTTAAATTTTAATTTTAAAATTAATAAAAAATTTTTTAAATTTTTAATTTATAATTTTTTAAAATAAATTATATTTTTAAAAAAAAATTTATTTATTTTTAATATTTTTTTAAATTTTAAAATAATTTATATATATAAATATTTTTTAAAAAAATTTTTTTAAATATTATTTATTTTTAAAAATTTTTAATAAAATTATAAAATTTTACTAAATGTATAAATTTTTATTTTTTTTTTTATTATCACACGGGGCCGTTTTCCCCCCAAGGGAAAGGGGGGGCCCCAAAAAAAAAAATTTTTCACCATATTCACCCCATCAGGGTCTTCCCAAAAAAGGGTGCTTTAAAAAAAAACCTACATTTTTTAAAACTGAAACTTTAAAACACCCCTCCTTATTTGCTATGTTTGAAATAAAGTAAATAACTTTTTATCATTAAATTCCCTTTTTAAAAATTGCATGATTTTGCCCAGCTTTACTTGGAGCTTATCCTTTTGAAAATTCTCTGTTAATGTTTTTATGATTCATTACCTTTCAATTATTCATGGGGTGACCAGCCACCTGGAGCTCTTTTACCTTTGTAATTTGGGGCTGATTAGACCAGATCTAGTTATTACCTTTGAAAACTTGGTCATTTTGGGGACCAGATCTATTTCCCAAAACCTTCGTAACTTGCCAGCTATCAAAACTTTGGAGCCCGGGCCCTGGACCAATTATGTCCCTCGTAATTTTTTTGGGAATTTACCGCCCACAGGGGGGGTTGGGGTGCATAAAAAAATTTATTAAACTGAACTCCTTCAGAGTGAAAGGCCTGTACTTCCCATCTCCAGGACTAAAAGCAGCCTGGGGTTTTCCCCCTAAACCCCCCCAAAAAAGGGTTCCTTGCCCCAAAACCCCAAAAGCACTCAATATTAAAAACCTTTTGTCCCCATTCACCCCTATCAAAACACTCCGCTTGCCCCCCTGGAAGCCCCAAAACCCCCTTCCCACCCCAAAACCCCCTTTTACCCCCTTTCCCCCCCCCTTCTCCCCCTTCCTGGGCCGACCCCTACCCCCCTTTCCCTTTCCCATCCCAGACAAATACACTTTTGGGGGGGTATTCTTTTTTCGCTCCTTCCTCTAAATGCCCAACCACCTCAAAAACCCCTTTCCCTTCCCCCTCGGGAACAACTTTTTTGGAATCCCGCACCCCCCAAAAATTCCAAACTACGAATTCTTGCATTATTTTCCACCACACGGGCCCCAGACAGGAATCTCCCACTGCCTCCACCCTTTCTCCCCCTGCAAATTCATCCCCCATCTTCACCCCCATTAAGAGCGTTGGTAAAATTTATACTCTAATACATTCCCCTCTTTGCCCAAAGGGGAAAAAGTTTTTTTTCTCCACAGACTCCAAAGTGCACCACTAAACTCTTTTCCCCCCATCAATTCTATGATTCCCCTCATTTTTCTAAAACCCATCCGCTGACATGCCCACCCCCAAATATATATATTATATTTTATATAAATATTTTAAATTTTATAATATTTATATATATATATATATAAAAATATATATATTTTTTTTATAAATATATTTAATTTTTTTTTCCCTTCTTTTTTTTAGAAAATTCTACGGGAGAAGGGGTTACTAGCCCAAATTGTTTCCCGGCTTTTTTAGTCGCCTCATACGACACGCATGGGTTTACGGAGGAAAAAATTTTTTTCCACTTCCCCAAGGACAATAAAAGAAAAAAGGGGAAAAAAGAGTTTTTTTAAAAAAAAGGGGAAGAAAAACCTAGAGAATTTTTTTTAATATGCATGTGTGTGTCTGTGAAGTGTGCCAAAAGTGTAAGTAGGGGTACAAGATATGCTGTTATCTAGGTTTATGAGACAGAAAAAAAAACCAGCAATCCTACCAAACAAGCAAAACAGTTACAGGGGTTTTTGTTTTACAGTCATCTGGCAGGGGGGTAGTACTTCCCTGGGTGGTTTTCTTCTACCAACCAATACTGTTTAATTTGCAGTTTTAAAAAAGGGAGTGTAAAAGCAAACCCTTTTTGGCAAGCTTTATGGAGTGAATGATGGTGAAAATTTTTCTTTTTTGGGGGCCAAAAATGCCTTGGTGGGGAAACGGGGCCCGGGTGATAATAATTAAATAATATAAAATTATAAATATAATTTCCCTACCCTTCATACATACATACCCTTCAAAAGGGTACCCACACATCCGGCCCCCGTCCCCTATCCGAACCTTGGCAAAATCCAAAAAAAGGCCCCCGGAAAAGGGCAAAATTTTGAATCAAACTTGGGGTCACACTTTTTGTGTACCCCAAAACCCCCGAAAAAAACCGAGATAGTGTTTTAAAGGGCCCCCTTTTCTTTCCCTTTACTTTCTACTACTACTTTTCTCTGGGGTTTTAGGGCCACTGACAGCATAGCCGTGGGCGGCCCAAAAAGAAAAAAAACCCCTAAAGTTTCTACCCCGGCTGGGGAACGAACCCAGAGACCGCCGTTGAAAACCAGGCAATGGAAAAAAGTCACTCTGTTGATTTTTTGGATTATCCTAGGGTTCCCCACAAATGCTGCTTTGTAATAAAATTTTATGTAAAAATGATTTGTGTTTTAAAACCCGAAAAAACCTTTCTTATTACTTAAAACTCTCACTTTACAGTACAGTAAATAACAAAATTTTAAAAATTTTAAATTTTTTACAAAATATATAAAAAAATTGATTTTTTTTAAACCCAAAAAAATTTAAGTAACCTGTACCCGTAATTATCCAAAATTTCAAAAGCTTGCAATAAAACATATGAAATCGAGAATACATATACAAGTTTCTTTTTAAAAACATTAGAGAAAATACAAAGGCGACAAAAATTTGTCCCCCCCGGGGAATTTAAATTATTATTTTTTACAGGAAACCTAGAAACCCCGAAACTTTGGGCCCCCTTTAAATATTAGAATTATGACAATACCTGTAATAATTTGATTCCCAAAAAAGTTTCAGTTTTTTTTCAGTATAAGGTAAAAAGGGCTGTTAAACCCCTTTTATAGAAAAGCCCCCTTTTTATTTTTGGCATTTTGGGAGAAATAAATTTTAATTTTAAAGGGAGAAGCTAAGTATTAAAAAAAGGATAAAGCAGGGGGCTGGGGATATCTTATTTAACTGAACAAAAAAGAACTCAAAAACAATGAAATTTAAAATTTGGGGAAAATTAAATAAGATAAATAAGATTTCGTTCGGATTTTTAACCCGGGGGGTTAGGGCCCCCCAGGTTAAACCCAAAAAGGCAGTGGGGTCATCGAGGACTGTCTAAAATTATTTCCCCTTGGGGGCCCTTTTTCTTTTCCCCCCGGAGCGACCCCACCGTCGACTAACACCCCTACCTAATGCTGCTAGGTTTAACAGGACAACAGGTGAAAAGGGAAAATTTCGAATGTTTCCACCCCCCGGGAATCGAACCCCCGGGCCCTTTGTGTGGGGGAAGCGGAAGCTTTTGCCCCAGGCCCCCGGTAAATAATAGAGGGCATTAGGTTAAAATTTTAATTTAAATATTCAGCATGCACAACAAACATTTTTTAAAAAAATTTTTAAAGACACAAATGTGATATGGACACATTATATACAAATAGAAAATTTTTAATTTAAAGGGGAACCCCCAAACCATAAAAGTAATTACAACCCCTATTGAAAAAGGAAAAAAGAGAGGGAAACTGGGTTAAAAACCAAGGGGGTCCCCGGGGAGTTCCCCCTTCCAGGATCAAGGGGCCCTTTGCCGGGAAATTAAAGGGACTGAAAGGGGGATTATTCCCCCGATAATCTGAAGTCAAACTATAAGCCAAATTTATTTTGGTACGGTTCACACAAATACAATGATCATACAAATTTCTATACACGGGGGAAAAAAATAGGGGGGACCCCCCCAAATCTGACACGGGAAACAACCCCTTTCTAAGCAAGGGGCAAACAGGGAAATGCAACATTTCCCAATGAAAAGCAGGTGTGCCATGAGTACACTAAGAGACCACACAATAAGTGTCAGGGGCTCAAGATTGTTCAACTGCCTCTCAGCACCCCATGCTGTCTTCAAGATGGAGCTGGTTCATACGTCGGTTTGCCTGCAGCCAACAGTAACAGCGGTTGAACAGGTCTTGATCCACGCCAGGCCGGGTCATGGACCGGGCCGCAGGGGCGTTGACCCCTAAACTCCCTCCAAGTACAGTAGCATGTATGTACATTACCTATTATAACCCCCCAAAAATGTGCCAAGTATTCAGCCAATGGAAACAAGTCACTGACTTCTTGGGGTTATCCTAGGTAATTTACACTGTGTATGATAACAGTACTTATGTGTACCTGTCCCTAAATAAACATACTACTTAACTCAAGCTAACACCTTGGGCAACTCTGAAATCTAAAGTTTATTATGGGTGTCCAAAAAAGGATCAAAAACACATTAGCTCAACTTAAAGTAAGAGCGTAAATAACCGGTTACCAGTGTTAGAGCAAGACAACACTACTACTGGTTGTGTGTTGTTAGAGCAAGAAATATACTCCTGGTTACCAGTAATGTTAGAGCAAGACAATACTACTGATTAATACTACTCGTGTTTGCAAGATAAGACAACACTCCCCCTAACTGGTACCGGTGTGGTCACACTACAGGATTAAAAAGTTTATCCAGGTATACACAAGTAGTTATAGATTATCATACATAGCAGAATGTGTGTAGAGAACCTAGGATAACCCAAAAAAAAAGTCAGTGATTTATTTCTATTGGGGTTGCCAGGTTTACTCTTCAAGATAAGGCCAAATAAAAGGCCATTTCGCTCACAAAGACTGCATTAACGAATATAAGCTTATCTAAAATTATACATCAAATTTCTAGGATTCCTATTTTGTCTCCAAAAACTGAGTTTACATGTTGGTGGTGTCACTAATCTGGGTTCTGCTCTGCACAAAGTTACTGAATAAACCTAGGTCTTTCGTTATTTAAATTTTATTATTATTTATTATCACACTGGCCGATTCCCACCAAGGCAGGGTGGCCCGAAAAAGAAAAACTTTCACCATCATTCACTCCATCACTGTCTTGCCAGAAGGGTGCTTTACACTACAGTTTTTAAACTGCAACATTAACACCCTTCCTTCAGAGTGCAGACACTGTACTTCCCATCTCCAGGACTCAAGTCCGGCCTGCCGGTTTCCCTGAACCCCTTCATAAATTTATTACATTATAATTATGGGGGCGCGCTAAACTCAATAGTATACAGCGCATGTAGTGGGTGAAGGTATTCAGGCTCAATTCAGGGAACTGGAGCACAGATCAAATCCCCTAGATCAAGAGCCCCTCACCAGCGTCAAGGAAACTCCCTGGAGGAGTAAATTTGTCACAACACTTCGTTACTATCAGGATGACACCTTAAGTCTTAACACGGCTTCCGTGGTTTCTTCTGAGAGCCTTGTTTCTTATTTTTGTTTATTTTGATACTTGTGTGAGATGATAATAAAACCCAAGCGCTAAACCCACTAGGGTCATTTGTTTGAGAATTTTCTCAACAAAAACGTTTATCAGCATCTTCACGCATCATCAAGTTACTTTTTTCACTGTATTAATTGCTACTACTACTAATAGTACATACATGGGGAGGGCCAATCCCAAAGGGATTATATAGCACCTGGGTAATGTGAGGTAATCCAGCTTGATCCAAGGAAGGGAAAGACAGGTCCGGTTCCTTGGATTAAAAGCCTCTTCGCCTGTTTCAAGGAACCTTCCCTCAAATTATGGGCGGGGCAATTATTATTATAATCAAAAAGAAGCGCTAAGCCACAAGGGCTTTACAGCATGGGCGGGGCAAGTCCCGTAAATTATTTCTCCCACTCTTTATAACCTCTTCCAACACTGTGAGTGTTTTTATTGACCCATTTTGATAATATATAAAGTACTCACGTATAGATTGTGATCCAAAATAACTGGCGTTACACCACCCGAAGAACAATTTACTACTGGTCACGGGGTGTGGAAACTTGTGGTGGAAGCTGCTGCGTCTAACGTGTACTGAACCTGACTCGACTACACTACAGCACCCAACACCATGTTGACTCATCACAGCCAGATAATGTTGTCTTATCACTATATATCTTTCACATAAGATACACCACTTTTGAAACAGTTTATGTCGTCTTTCAGTACTAAAAGAACAATGAAAATCAGATCAAATCTTTCGTACTGACTACAAGAAACCATGTGATAATAAATGGGCTTCCAAAAAGTCAGCAGTTTTGCAGAATTTACCAGTACTAGTAAATGCTCTATAGAGAATTCTGGATGATGAGCTAAACAAAAAAAACTGTACTCCTAAAAAGCTCGCTGAGGTAAAGGAAACACCAAAGCTTTTCAATTTGTCCACCTATTTACAAAAAATGTCTAATCTGGCAACGACTTCATTTGATTCAGCTTTTTGAAAAAAAAAAAATATGAAAAAAAATGGGAAATGAGTATGAATCTAGACTCAGAGTGTGAATGAAACAACTGACTTGGCTCGAAAATTATTAATACGGAATACAAATAGCCAAAGAAACGCAAAGAAAAAAAATCCATAATGAAAGTGCAGAGGATGAAGGAATATTTGATACCAAAAGAAATTCACAGTTGAATCCTATTTAGTGTCATTAGATTCTATTAAAAATAGCATAAGTAGAGCATTTGAGCATTTTAAAAATGTGGTTTCCAAATTTAGTGCTTTAGATCCAAAGCATTTTGACAACGCATTTAAGGTGAACAATTAGAATTTTTAGCAGACGTACTCAGACGTCATCGACAGTCAAATAAATCGTACAATTTTTTTTCATTCATTCATTCAGTAATTTTTATTCAGGTATACACAAATACAGTTACATAGAATTATCATACATAGCAGCATATGTGTAGAGAACCTAGGATAACCCAAAAAAGTCAGACTGAGTGACTTATTTCCATTGGGGTCCTTTTACCTTATTATTATAATATAAAGGTTATAATATTTTCTTATTATTCTATAATGAAGATAACATCTTATTATCATACTAAAAAGACTATCTACTACACGAGGGTCATTACTAGGAATAAGGTAACATTTACACGTATGTTTATTAAAGTTTATTATGGGTGTCCAAAAAAGGATCAAAAACACATTAGCTCAACTTAAAGTAAGAGCGTAAATAACCGGTTACCAGTGTTAGAGCAAGACAACACTACTACTGGTTGTGTGTTGTTAGAGCAAGAAATATACTCCTGGTTACCAGTAATGTTAGAGCAAGACAATACTACTGATTAATACTACTCGTGTTTGCAAGATAAGACAACACTCCCCCTAACTGGTACCGGTGTGGTCACACTACAGGATTAAAAAGTTTATCCAGGTATACACAAGTAGTTATAGATTATCATACATAGCAGAATGTGTGTAGAGAACCTAGGATAACCCAAAAAAAAAGTCAGTGATTTATTTCTATTGGGGTTGCCAGGTTTACTCTTCAAGATAAGGCCAAATAAAAGGCCATTTCGCTCACAAAGACTGCATTAACGAATATAAGCTTATCTTAATAATTATACATCAAATTTCTAGGATTCCTTTTTGTCTCCAAAAACTGAGTTTACATGTTGGTGGTGTCACTAATCTGGGTTCTGCTCTGCACAAAGTTACTGAATAAACCTAGGTCTTTCGTTATTTAAATTTTATTATTATTTATATCACACTGGCCGATTCCCACCAAGGCAGGGTGGCCCGAAAAAGAAAAACTTTCACCATCATTCACTCCATCACTGTCTTGCCAGAAGGGTGCTTTACACTACAGTTTTTAAACTGCAACATTAACACCCTTCCTTCAGAGTGCAGACACTGTACTTCCCATCTCCAGGACTCAGTCCGGCCTGCCGGTTTCCCTGAACCCCTTCATAAATTTATTACATTATAATTATGGGGGCGCGCTAAACTCAATAGTATACAGCGCATGTAGTGGGTGAAGGTATTCAGGCTCAATTCAGGGGAACTGGAGCACAGATTCAAATCCCCTAGATCAAGGAGCCCCTCACCAGCGTCAAGGAAACTCTGGAGGAGTAAATTTGTCACAACACTTCGTTACTATCAGGATGACACCTTAAGTCTTAACACGGCTTCCGTGGTTTCTTCTGAGAGCCTTGTTTCTTATTTTTGTTTATTTTGATACTTGTGTGAGATGATAATAAAACCCAAGCGCTAAACCCACTAGGGTATTTGTTTGAGAATTTTCTCAACAAAAACGTTTATCAGCATCTTCACGCATCATCAAGTTACTTTTTTCACTGTATTAATTGCTACTACTACTAATAGTACATACATGGGGAGGGCCAATCCAAAGGGATTATATAGCACCTGGGTAATGTGAGGTAATCCAGCTTGATCCAAGGAAGGGAAAGACAGGTCGGTTCCTTGGATTAAAAGACCTCTTCGCCTGTTTCAAGGAACCTTCCCTCAAATTATGGGCGGGGCAATTATTATTATAATCAAAAAGAAGCGCTAAGCCACAAGGGCTTTACAGCATGGGCGGGGCAAGTCCCGTAAATTATTTCTCCCACTCTTTATAACCTCTTCAACACTGTGAGTGTTTTTATTGACCCATTTTGTATAATATATAAAGTACTCACGTATAGATTGTGATCCAAAATAACTGGCGTTACACCACCCGAAGAACAATTTACTACTGGTCACGGGGTGTGGAAACTTGTGGTGGAAGCTGCTGCGTCTAACGTGTACTGAACCTGACTCGACTACACTACAGCACCCAACACCATGTTGACTCATCACAGCCAGATAATGTTGTCTTATCACTATATATCTTTCACATAAGATACACCACTTTTGAAACAGTTTATGTCGTCTTTCAGTACTAAAAGAACAATGCAATCAGATCAAATCTTTCGTACTGACTACAAGAAACCATGTGATAATAAATGGGCTTCCAAAAAGTCAGCAGTTTTGCAGAATTTACCAGTACTAGTAAATGCTCTATAGAGAATTCTGGATGATGAGCTAAACAAAAAAAACTGTACTCCTAAAAAGCTCGCTGAGGTAAAGGAAACACCAAAGCTTTCAATTTGTCCACCTATTTACAAAAAATGTCTAATCTGGCAACGACTTCATTTGATTCAGCTTTTTGAAAAAAAAAAAATATGAAAAATATGGGAAATGAGTATGAATCTAGACTCAGAGTGTGAATGAAACAACTGACTTGGCTCGAAAATTATTAATACGGAATACAAATAGCCCAAAGAACGCAAAAGAAAAAAAATCCATAATGAAAGTGCAGAGGATGAAGGAATATTTGATACCCAAAAGAAATTCACAGTTGAATCCTATTTAGTGTCATTAGATTCTATTAAAAATAGCATAAGTAGAGCATTTGAGCATTTTAAAAATGTGGTTTCCAAATTTAGTGCTTTAGATCCAAAGCATTTTGACAACGCATTTAAGGTGAACAATTAGAATTTTTAGCAGACGTACTCAGACGTCATCGACAGTCAAATAAATCGTACAATTTTTTTTCATTCATTCATTCAGTAAGTTTATTCAGGTATACACAAATACAGTTACATAGAATTATCATACATAGCAGCATATGTGTAGAGAACCTAGGATAACCCAAAAAAGTCAGACTGAGTGACTTATTTCCATTGGGGTCCTTTTACCTTATTATTATAATATAAAGGTTATAATATTTTCTTATTATTCTATAATGAAGATAACATCTTATTATCATACTAAAAAGACTATCTACTACACGAGGGTCATTACTAGGAATAAGGTAACATTTACACGTATGTTAGCTAAAAAATAGAAAATCATTCCCCTCCCTTTCTGTAGCTACATTCATCAGACACCTTTTGGCACTCTTCTTGAACTGGTTCATGCTATGACTGGCTTTGACATGTGCGGGTAGTCTGTTCCATTCCTTTATTGCTGTACAATGAAAGGTGTTTGAAGCCTGGCCAATGACTGTGGGTACTACAAATTATTATTATAATCAAGGGGGAAGCACTAAACCCGTAGGATTATACAGCGCCTATGGGGGGATGGAAGGCATTCAGGCTTAATTCAGGGAACTGGAGCACAGATCCAATTCCCTAGATCAAGAGCCCCTCACCAGCGTCAAGGAGCCTTCCTTGAGGGGTGTGGGTACTACAAAGTTGTGCTCTCTCCCCCTAGTACTATGATTGCTTTGGTTCCCAACCTTGACAAAATTGACAGCAAGATATTCTGGACACTGTTTGTGAGGAATTTTATAAACATGATTTAGCTTCAGTTGTTTTACCGTCTTCAACATTCAGCATATCCAACTGCTGTAATTCATCCTGGCCTACATGTTCTCTTGGTCCCAGCCCCAGGATGAATCTTACGATTTTGTTCTGGGTGATTTGCAGTCTATCTTTCAGTTTTTTTTTTTTTTTTGTCAAGGCAGAGTACCATGAAGAGCAAGCGTAATCCATATGGCATTGTATAAGGGCTAGACATAGGGTCCTGCGAGCCTCAGTAGGTAGACACTGTGCTTGTCTATACAGGAACTTGTCTGGCATTCGCTTTCTTTACTACACTGTTCCCTATCAATTCTCCTGACATGAATGGGTCAAAGGGGATTCCCAGATATTTTACTGATGAAACCAAAGTTATGGGCTCCCCATTACACTGGACATTAAACTTATTTACCCTTCTCAGTTTATGTTTCGTGCCAAAGAGAATGGCTTCAGTTTTTCCGAGGTGTAATGATAGCTTGTTGTCTACTAACCATTTGGTGCAGGACTCCAGTTCCAGTGTTAAAACATTAGCTATATCTTGTGGGTTTTTACCTGACACTAACAGGGCACTGTCATCTGCATACAGTAAGAGTTTGCACCTGACACTGATAGGCATGTCATTGACACAACATAAGAATAAGGGACCCAGAATACTACCTTCGGGAACTCCACATGTTATCGGCAGGGGTTCTGATTCCGTTGTATTGATTTTCACAATTTGTCTCCTGTTGCTAAGGTAGGACTTAAACCAGTCTACAGAACCTATACCGATAGCTTGAAGTTTCGTACATAATATATTGTGGTTGACAGTATCGAAGGCCTTTTGCAGGTATAAGGTTACCATACTTATGAGGTTCCCCTTTGACATTTCAGTTCTCAGGTAATCCATCAGATTAATTAGGGAGGTGTCGGTTGAGTAAGATCTTCTAAAGCCCGATTGATAGCTATGGAGAATGTTGTTGTCATTAAGGTACTTAACTACTTGAGAGTACACCGCCCTCTCTAGAATTTTGGATATTATACTGAGTATACTAACAGGCCTATAGTTGCTGACAGCAAACCTACTATTTTTCTTGAAGATAGGAGTAACTCTGGCCTCCTTGAACCCCTCCGGCACGGTATTAGTGGTGATTAATAGATTTGCGTGCATTAGCAGTGTGACATATTCAAGTATCACAAAACTGACCATCAACAATGTACTTAAATGAATGATCGCCCTAGTGCAGTTACGGAATGAACCTTTAGTCTGCTCAAACACTAAATCCTACCTTTGTTCTACAATGTGCGAGGATAGATTGCCTGGGTTAACTTTGCTCTCCAATGAGAGTTGTCTACTGAGGTGGATTATAATAGTAAGAGATAGCGGATAGATTGAAGCCTAGACGAGACTTGTAGTTGCTTCATACATTTTTCACATTGTTTTTTTCATTTTACGTTTAAAATTAGAATAATTAAATAATACAAGTTTTTATTATTATGTTTTGAGATTTATGAGCATACGGTAAAACTTTTTTGAGTTTTGATTTTAAATACAAAATAACAATTATGTACTTCCTTTAAAACTATTATCTTCCTGTGCTTTGAATTAAAATAAATGCATAATGAATTTGAAATTTATAGGTACGTGTCACTGCTTTTTTTCGTGTTCGCTCTCCTAACTTCGGAACTTGGTTACGCCCCTGGACTGGGAGGACAGCATGAATGAGCGCAGATTTAAGCATATATCTATGTGTGGATGACAGTGTCATGTACGTTGGATAAAGTCTAAACAGGATATATTGCCTTCTCATACCCTCCTGCACATCTGGCTCCCCTATAACTTTTTGCACATCTGGCTCCCCTATAACTTTTTGCGCATCTGGCTCCCCCACGCCCTCTTGGGCATCTGGCTCCCCATGCCCTCCTGTGCATCTGGCTCCCCCATACCCTCTTGCACATCTGGCTTCCCTATGCCCTCTTGCGCATCTGGCTCCCCATGCTCTCTTGCGCATCTGGCTCCCCCATGCCCTCTGTGGAAAATACTGTATATATTTTCCAGAAATTCAGTATTTATATGTAAATAGATGGCCATACTGTATTTAATAATATTTATGTCATAGAAAACGGAAAGCCTGCGTCTGCACAGAGGGGACTCGCCATCTTGGTTTTGAATTGGATACAACGTAAATATAATGGGAAGAATTTTTCGTGCTCTAGATGTTAAAATTGGATTGACACTTCTCATATAGGAGGCGAAATTGTCGAATGTGCATTCCTGCATAACTTGAGATATCAGACGACTGGACAAGACAGCTCCATGAACCTCAGATAAGCTCTCTAGATTTGTGTATAATTCTGGCCAGTGATTTCATAAATTTAGTTAGTGAGGGTTTTCTGAGTATGATACAACTTAATATCCATTCACATTGGTGAGTGATATTAAGATATATTTTCCTTCTGTTATGTATATGTGAATTTATAAATAATCATTTTTTAATATACAGTCCACAAATTTATATATTTACCAGTATTCCTGGTGTTTACCTAGAGTTTACCTGGAGAGAGTTTCGGGGGTCAACGCCCCCGCGGCCCGGTCTGTGACCAGGCCTCCTGGTGGATCAGCGCCTGATCAACCAGGCTGTTGCTGCTGGCTGCACGCAAACCAACGTACGAGCCACAGCCCGGCTGATCAGGAAATGACTTTAGGTGCTTGTCCAGTGCCAGCTTGAAGACTGCCAGGGGTCTGTTGGTAATCCCCCTTATGTGTGCTGGGAGGCAGTTGAACAGTCTCGGGCCCCTGACACTTATTGTATGGTCTCTTAACGTGCTAGTGACACCCCTGCTTTTCATTGGGGGATGGTGCATCGTCTGCCAAGTCTTTTGCTTTCGTAGTGAGTGATTTTCGTGTGCAAGTTCGGTACTAGTCCCTCTAGGATTTTCCAGGTGTATATAATCATGTATCTCTCCCTCCTGCATTCCAGGGAATACAGGTTTAGAAACCTCAAGCGCTCCCAGTAATTGAGGTGTTTTATCTCCGTTATGCGCGCCGTGAAAGTTCTCTGTACATTTTCTAGGTCGGCAATTTCACCTGCCTTGAAAGGTGCTGTTAGAGTGCAGCAATATTCCAGCCTAGATAGAACAAGTGACCTGAAGAGTGTCATCATGGGCTTGGCCTCCCTAGTTTTGAAGGTTCTCATTATCCATCCTGTCATTTTTCTAGCAGATGCGATTGATACAATGTTATGGTCCTTGAAGGTGAGATCCTCCGACATAATCACTCCCAGGTCTTTGACGTTGGTGTTTCGCTCTATTTTGTGGCCAGAATTTGTTTTGTACTCTGATGAAGATTTAATTTCCTCATGTTTACCATATCTGAGTAATTGAAATTTCTCATCGTTGAACTTCATATTGTTTTCTGCAGCCCACTGAAAGATTTGGTTGATGTCCGCCTGGAGCCTTGCAGTGTCTGCAATGGAAGACACTGTCATGCAGATTCGGGTGTCATCTGCAAAGGAAGTCACGGTGCTGTGGCTGACATCCTTGTTATGTCGGATAGAGGATGAGGAACAAGATGGGAGCTAGTACGTGCCTTGGGAACAGAGTTTTTCACCCGAGCTGCCTCGGACTTCACTCTGTTGACGACTACTCTCTGTGTTCTGTTAGTGAGGAAATTATAGATCCATCGACCGACTTTTCCTGTTATTCCTTTAGCGTGCATTTTGTGCGCTATTACGCCATGGTCACATTTCATTTAATTAATAGGTCCAGAGCAACTTGTGGTTATGACAGTGGTAGGTATCGAAGGGGGACTTTTTTGCGACCTAGGTGTCCCAAATTTCCCTACTTGTCTATGTAACATTGATAAATAATAATTATCTTTATCATTTACTGTTATGTACATATTTAGTTACATTCAGATAAATGCAATTTTCCACATTTAATTTGCCCGTTGGTCCTTCTTGAACCGGAGGTAATTAGTGAAGTCATTAATTGGTTAATTACTTAATAATTATATGTGAAATGACAGAAGGAGGTGGATGTTAAGTTTCACAAATTTATTTAATGTGTAGTGGATTATAATTGTTACAATATTAATTTTGATAAGTCAAGTCTGGCTAAGTTTATATTAATTTGTATAATATTAATTTGATAAGACAATTCTGGCCAAGATTTATATCAGTGTATGTGTAATTGATAAGGCAAGTGTTGCTAATTATATTAATGTGTATAATATTAATTTTGCTAAGCCAAATTCTGGCAAGGATTTATATTAATTTGTATAATAATTTTGATAAGCCAAGGCTGGCTAAAGGTTTGTATTGATGTACATTTAAAATTTATATATAAATTTCTTACATGTGTAATTGCTAAGCTCAAGTTTTAGTTTAACATTATTATGTTGTATTTAAAATTTATATTACAATTTTTTACATGTAATTGCTATGCTCAAGCAGCTAGAATTTATTTAAAGGTAAGTTGTACTATTTACCTTTATAAAGTGCATAATTTAGTACATAATCAGTGTTATTAAGTTGAATTTAATACATTGCATCAGGGGCTCAAATTGAGGAAATTAATGTAGAAGACAAAACATATGGAATATAGAGCAAAAAAAGCTTCACTGCAAGCTAGGAAGGGGCATGTAACAAAAGCATACAATAAATGTTTGGAATTAATGAATCAAGAAACTGTGAATACTGATGATTTAAAATTGTATTTAGATGCTTTAGGTAATAGATATGATTCATCCCAAATTATATTACAACAAATATGTAGGAGATTTGTTAGTAAACTGTGTAGATGAGACTGAAGTAAGATCATTATGTTTTAATCAGTATTATGAATTAGAAGAAAAGTTTTCTTTCTTGTAAAAGTCAGCCTTGAAAAAATTAAAATGTGTAAACCAGGCAGTTAATCAGTCTGCTCCAACAAAAAATTTATGTCTTTGCCAAAACTCCAGAACTATGTTTACCTGTGTTTAATCCTGGAAAACTGGGAGGAATTTTGGTCAATTTTTAAAGCAGCTGTGCATTGACAGGAGAAAACCTAGCCTTTGTAACTAAATTATTTTACCTCAAAGGACAGGTAAGAGGAGATGCTCACATACTCATACAAGCCTTTCCCAATATAAATGACTCTTACAAGGAAGCAGTTGACTTGTTGAAAGTCACTTATGGTAATATAGAACAAAGTAGGTTGGATCTAGTGAATATCATTGTTAATTTAAAATCTCCAGATCACACTTACAAAGGATTACAGCAGTTTAGAGTTAAACTAGAGAGCACTCTCAAAACTTTAAGTAATAAATATAATCTGAAGGAATCAGACTGGTTATTGAGTGCCATGGTACAGAATAAATTAAATTGTAAAGCACTTGAATGGCTCTCCAACAAATATCACAAGGGGTATTTTGGTCTGGAGGAAATAAGAATAGGTCTACAAGAATTAATTGTTCAGTTGCAGACCAGCCAACTAACTCATTTTAAAGATGCAACACATAATAACTCTGAGGTATCTGCCAAGTTTCACAAAGGGAAAAATTATCCCAATGGTAATAATCAAAATTCATTTCCTAAAAATAGTTGCATAGGTGCATATCAAGTAGCAAGAATCAGAAATAATGATTCTCCACTAGGTAAGAAGAATAAGTACCCTCCTAAGAGTAGCCCAGTTAATAAGAAACCAGTCAGAGAAAAGAGAGATTGTCTTTTCTGCAAGGGTACTCATTTTTCTAAGAATTGCAATGCATACAATTCATGGAATGATAAAGTTGAAAGATTGGAGGAACTTCACAGATGTATCTGGTGTTTGGGTAATCACAATGTAAAGGATTGTTATGCCAAATTAAACTTCTGTTATCAATGTCACAAAGGAAGACACCATATAGTCATGTGTAAGGATCTATATGTTAATGTTGATAATAATGATAATGTTGACAATCCTGACACAACAGTAGCTAATGTAAAAATTGCTGCTGTTAATAATGATGGTTTTGCTGAAGTAGCCTTACCTGTGTTACAGGTAAAAATTGATGATAAAAGGCATAAATCAAAAAATGTAACTGCATTATTGGACCAGGGATCCCAGCGTACTTTCATAAAACGTAAATGTCTTGATGGTATGAAAGTACAGATGGGAGATCCCACAATAAAATTATCTGGTTTTCTCTCAGATAAAAGAGCTCAACTGTATGACACTGTTTATGTAATTGTCAGGTTGGGCAATGAGAAAAAACGTGTTAATGCAGTAATTGTAGACAGACTTCCAGAGAAAATATCTACAGTAGGGCTTAGTAAAGCTACAGAAAGACTCACATAATGTAAATTTTAAAGCACCTTCTGGTGTAAGTGATGATTTGAAGGCCCAATAAATATTTGATAGGTAGTGACTATTATGCTCCTTTGTAAAGGGTATGGTAAGAAAATGTGGTGTAAACCCTTTTGAAGACTGCAGGAGGCCATGTAATTTTATGGTAGGTTCCTCGTAATAATAATTCATGACTAGAGGAAAACTACCAAATTACCATAACTGTGTGTCTTACTCATGAAGTCATGCCCCAGTATATTCTTTCTAGAGGATGGTGTTGAGCCAGTGCATAAATTGTGGAAATTAGACAGCTTTGGGAAATTTAAATGTAAATGAAGAAAGTCCAGACGTTCTTTTAACTCAAGAACAATACCTGAGAGATGTAAAATTTGAATCTGGACAATACTGGGTATGACTTCCGTGGAGACTGAACCATCCAGAATTGCCCACAAATTTTACAGAATGGCATATGGACAATTAAGGCTCAGCTCCGTGAACTGAGTAAGAACCAGAATTGTTAACTGCCTATTATGATATAATTGCTGAGCAGTTAATTAAAAAAATTTATAGAAGAGGTACTTCCTGAGCAAGCCAAAATTTATGGTCACTATTTGCACATCACGGAGTGAAGGGGATTCTAAGACCACTCCTTTGAGGATTGTGTTTAATTGTAGTGCCAGGAGTAACAAAAATGTACCTAGTTTAAATGACTGTTTGATGACAGGTCCGTCATTGACGGAAAAATTAGGAGATATCTTATTAAATTTCAGGATGAAAAATTATGCCTTTACGGCTGACATAAGTAAAGCTTTCCTAAGAGTGGGTTTACAAGAGGCTGACCGGGATTGTACCCGCTTCTTATGGCCTGAGAATCCTATTGACCCACTTAGCCCTCTGAAAACCTTTCGCTTTAGGAGCGTATTATTTGGTGCTACATCCAGTCCGTTCCTACTTCAAGCGACGATAAATGCACACCTTAAATGTACGGGAAGTCCATTGAGTAATGAGCAAACAGTTTTATATGGACAATTTCCTGGGTGTGACGTCAGCTGAAGAGGAACTGTTAATAACTTATGGAGAGGCTAATAAAATAATGCAAAATGCAAATTTATGCCTCTGAAAAGAATGGAATAGTAATTCGTCCAAATTAAAGGACAAAATAAGTAAAGATTACCCTAGAGATGAAGTGCCAAAATGTAGTAATGTATTGGGTTTAAATAGGGATACTGATTGAGATTTGATAATGTTAAAACAAAATAATTACAGTATGCCCAAAATAAATTAACTAAGAGAGTTTTGCTTGCTGAAGTTTCCAAATGTTTTGATCCACTAGGTTTAGTGTCAATCCTTACTATAAGAGGGAAATTATTAATTCAGGAAGCATGGAAACTGAAATGTGCTTGGGATGAAATTCTACCTGAGGAATTCATTAACAGGTGGGATGAATTAATTGGTGATTATGAAAAAATTCCAATGTTGGAGTTCCCACGCCAGGTGGCCAATCCAAATGGGAAAAATGTACTCTACATTTTTTGTGATGCTTCAAAATTGGCATATGGAGCAGTTGCTTATCTTCAATGTAATAGTGTTATTTCTCTTATGTCTAAGGCTAAAGTGTCTCCAATTAAATCACGTACCTTACCTCGTTTGGAATTAACAGCCATTTATGTAGGTGTCAGATTAGCTAATTATATAAGAAATAAGTTGCAGGAGATAAATATTAGCGACACTGTAATTTGGTCTGATAATGAGGTATCCTTACAATGGATTCGTAATGGAAACAGTAAAATTGTGTACGTACAAAATAGAGTCACTGAAATTAATCAGATGCAAGAGAAGTATAATAATTTGGGTCAGCATATGTTAACATTTAATCATATACCTGGTGAGGAGATCCAGCTGATTTCTTGTCTCGAGGTTTACCTTATGCTAAATTTTTAAATGCTGATCATGGTTTAAGAAACCGAAACTGGTTGGTAAATAAAGCTAATTTTGGGCCCGTACAAAAGGCGTTTTATTGCTCCTGTTGAAATTACTGTGACCACCTCTCCAACAGTTTGTCCTTCCTTAGCCATTGATATAAATAGGTATTCTTCTTTACCCAAACTAATCAATGTAACTAAATTGGTGCTTAAATTTCTAAACAAGATGCATATTTCATATAAGTTTTCACATCCTCTTGAATATTGGATAAAGAGGGTACAGGAGGAAATCTATGGAAATGAGATTAAATTGATGATGGAAAGAAAAAATTGTGAAAGGTTCTATAATAGAGAAATTGGGGCTGTATTTAGAGAACAATGTAATTAGGTGCA
Source organism: Cherax quadricarinatus (assembly GCF_026875155.1). Taxonomy (NCBI): domain Eukaryota; kingdom Metazoa; phylum Arthropoda; class Malacostraca; order Decapoda; family Parastacidae; genus Cherax; species Cherax quadricarinatus. The sequence goes on along the minus strand of NC_069437.1, from coordinate 7,185,665 downwards.
GAGGTAGGTTACAAAATGCTGAATTGGGTGTTATGCTAAACACCCTATCTTTTCTGCCCAAAAACTCATCATCTAACAAATTTGATTGTTCTAAATGCCCCTAAAAAAGTAATGCATGGTGGGGTACAAGATACCTTAAATTGTATTAGGGAAAATTTCTGGATTCCACCAAGAATGGCAAAGTGTAAAAAGGGTGATTAAATCTTGTGTAATATGTCGCCGTGTGGATGCCAGATCCCATATGTAACCCCGGTCCTCCACCATTGCCAAAGGAGCGTGTACAATTAGTGAAACCATTTGATGTAACAGGTGTAGGGCATAGTGGTCCAATAATTTTAACAGGTACGTCAAATGGTGTTCCACTGAAAGTGTATGTTTGTTTGTTCACCTGTACTGCTACTAGGGCAGTTCATTTAGAAGTGGCACAGGACTTGTCTGCAGAACAGTTTATACAGCTGTTTCGAAAATTTGCAGCTAGGAGATCCTGTCCGAGATTGATGATTTCAGGTAATGCCACAAATTTTGTAGCAGGTGCTCAACACTTGATAGAATTAAATAATGGTAATGATGTTCAATCTCTGTTAACCCAGCGAGGGTGTTTCGTGGAAATTTATTATCCTAGAGGGCCCCTTGGAGGGGGGGCTGCACGAAAGACTGATAAGCACAGTGAAGAGGTGTCTCCGCAAAGTACTACACCGGAAGAGAATTAATTAGGAAGGATTCCGTGCAGTGTTAGTGGAGGCAGAAAATCGTATAAATAATAGGCCTCTCTCGTACATGAGTGATACACCTGATGCAGATGTTTAACACCTTTCTCACCTAATATGTGGAAGGAAGTTGGAAGCTGCCCCAGTCTATAGAGATAAACCGGAAGAAAGTGATGAAAGATTACAATGATGCGGCAGTGTTTTGTGTAATAAATTTAAAATGTTAAATAAAGTAATTGATCATTGGTCTAATGTGTGGCGTAAGGAATATCTTCTTACACTACGTGAACACTTTTATGGTGCGAAAGAGGCAGTTTAAAACGACAGACCATTCAACCAGGTGACATTGTGTTAATTGACACTGAACAACATCGAACATTGTGGCCTCTGGGCAAAGTATTGACATTGTACCCAGATGCACAAGGTGTTGTCAGGAATGTCAAAGTGTTGTGTCGTGGGGAAAAAGTTTACGCACAATTAATAAATTGATTTCCCTTGGAATTAGGTGTTCAATCAAACGGGAAATGAAAATCTGAGGGAAAGTGACACGAGTGATATGGAAGATAACGTAGACCCAAGTGATGCCGGAAGATGGGAAAACGTAGTAAAACCTACTAGGAGAACAGCCACTCAAGCTAGAATGGTGGAATCGTCTCCTAAAGGAAGGAGTAATTTGAATCGTTTAACAAACGAACTCCGGCCGGCAGCAGTGTGGAAAATACTGTATATATTTTCCAGAAATTTCGTATTTTATGTAAATGATGGCCTAAGTATTTAATAATAAATTTTCATAGAAAACAGAAGCCTGCGTCTGCGCAGAGGGGACTCGCCATCTTGGTTTTATTGGATACAACGTTTAAAATATGGGAAGAATTTTTCGTGCTCTAGAGGTTAAAATTGGATTGACACCTCTCAAATAGGAGGCGAAATTGTTAGATGTCATTCCTGCATAACTTGAGATATCAGACGATGGCAAGACAGTCCATGAACCTCAGATAGCTCTCTAGGATTTGTGTATAATTCTGGCCAGTGTTTTATAATTTAATTAGTGAGTTTTTCTGGTATGAACAATTTTAAAATCCAGTCAAATTGGTGAGTGATATTAAGATACATGTTATATTTTCTTCTGTTATGTATATGTGGGAAATTTATATACATTTTTTAATATACAGTCACAAAATTTATAAAATTTTTACCCACTATTCTGGTGTTATGTATATTTTCATTTAATTTAATTTGGTCAGACAACTTGTGGTTATGACAGTGGTAGGAATTCGAAGGGGGACTTTTTTTCGACTAGGTGTCCCAAATTTACTTGTTTTTATAACATTGATAAATAAATATTAGCTTGTTACATTTACTGTTTATGTACATAATTATTACATTCAGATAATGCAATTTTCCACACCCTCTATCGCATTTTGGTCCCCCTGCCATCTTGCACATCTGGCTCCCCCAGACCCTCTTGTGCATCTGGCTCCCCCATACCCTCTTGTGCATCTGGCTCCCCCAGACCCTGTTGTGCATCTGGCTCCCCCAGACCCTCTTGTGCATCTGGCTCCCACACGCCCTGTTGTGCATCTGGCTCCCCATGCCCTCCTGTGCATCTGGCTCCCTCATACCCTCTTGCATATCTGGCTCCCCCATACCCTCTTGCATATCTGGCTCCCCCCAGACCCTCTTGTACATCTGGCTCCCCCATGCCCTCCTGCGCATCTGACTCCCCCATGCCCTGCGCATCTGGCTCCCCATGCCCTCCTGCGCATCTGGCTCCCCATGCCCTCCTGCACAGGTTCTGGCTCCCACATGCCCTCCTGCACAGATTCTGGCTTCCCCATGCCCTCCTGCGCAGATTCTGGCTCCCCCATGCCCTCCTGCGCAGATTCTGGCTCCCCCATGCCCTCCTGCGCAGATTCTGGCTCCCCATGCCCTCCTGCCCATCTGGTTCCCCATGCCCTGGACATCTGGCTCCCCCATGCCCTCCTGTGCATCTGGCTCCCTCATGCCCTCCTATGCATCTGGCTCCCCCATGCCCTTTTGTGCATATAGCTCCCCCATGCCCTCCTGCACATCTGGCTCCCCAGGCCCTCTTGTCCATCTGGCTCCCCCATGCCCTCTTGCGCATCTGACTCCCCCATGCCCTCTTGCACATCTGGCTCCCCCATGCCCTCTTGCACATCTGGCTGCTCCATGCCCTCCTGCGCATCTTGCTTCCCCATACCCTCCTGCGCATCTGGCTTCCCCATGCCCTCCTATGCATTTGGCTCCCCCATGCCCTGCACATCTGACTTCCCCATGCCCTCCTGTGCATCTGGCTCCTGCATGCCCTCCTGTGCATCTGGCTCCTGCATGCCCTCCTGTGCATCTGGCTCCCCATGCCCTCCTGTGCATTTGACTCCCCTATGTACTCCTTGACATCTGGCTCTTTAATACCCTCCTTCATAGCTGGTTCTTTATTACCCTCCTTCATGTCTGGCTCTTTATTACCCTCCTTTGCACCTGGTTCTTTATTACCCTCCTTCATATCTGGCTCTTTATTACCCTCCTTCATATCTGGTTCTTTATTACCCTTCATATCAGTACTGAAGAAACCAGGGGTATGCACACCAGGGGCCATACCAGGTAGTACATCAACAGTGGTACTAAACCAGCAATGAAAACATCCCAATGGTAATCCTGCTCCCGCTTTGCAAACATTCAGGGTTTGAAATCAAATAAAAACAACAAACTTAGTTATATTAGTGGGTTCCTTTTAGTAGCAAATACCATGTTCGGAGCATTTACAGAAACACACACAAGGGATGTTTTTACGGAAAGATAAAGATAGAAAACTGTAACATATATCAATGTGATAGAATTAATAAGTCACAGGGAGGAGTAGGACTATGTGAAAGATACTTTCTGTTGCACAGAATTGAATTCTACAAATGATACAGTGCAAATTCTAGGTATTAAAGTTAAAAATAGGAATTGGGTAATTATCTTAGTACACAAACAACTGTCAGCAACTGCTGAGGAATTCACGGATCAGTTACAGAAGATAGGTAGCTCTCTGGATAGGCTAGAAAATCGAACACCAGATATTATACTCCTTGGAGATTTTAATCTCCCACATGTAAAATGGCTCAACACAACATTATACCAGAAATTACTCCTTGAAGCGCCCTGACTCAACAGGCACATACCAGGGAACTAATGAGGCTTTGTGAAAAGCATTCAATGAACCAACAGATAACTGATCCCAGTAGAAATGAAAATACCCTGGATCTGATATCCACAAACAACAAGGAACTAATCAAGAGACATAACAATTACCAAAACATTATGCTCTGACGACAACATCACAGAAGTTCAAACGAGTATAAACACAGGGTTAGGGAACTGTGGCACTAATATAAGAGAAGGGATGTTCAGTAAGCTTAATTTCAACAACCACAGAATTGACCAGGAGAAAATAAGCCAAGAACTATCAGACATATCCTGGGAATCAGACATGAGCACCATAAATCCCCACTAGTGCCTGAAAAAGCTGAACAGAGAAACATACAAGGTCTGTATTAAACACTTACCATTGAGGAGACCCAGAAGATCAGATATAGTGTGTGTGTAGATGGTGGAACAAAAGAAAATAGGTTACCAAATTTCTTAAAAACATAAATATGTTGCAATGGAGGTAAGGCAGTCTTAGCAGAGAGATCACCAAATTAGAGCAAAAACTTAGTATAGTATACCAAACAGAACAATTACAAAGGAAACAAAAGGCCATACAGGATACTGCAAGAATCCCCAAAAAATTTCTATCCCTATGCAAAATCCAAGCTAAGGACTACCTGTAGAATTGGACCACCAGTGAGAGGAGCCTTGTATACTGATGATGAACAGGAAATGAGTAAAATTCTAAAAGAACAGTATGAGTAGGTGTTCATCAACCCACTAAATGACAGCAAGGAAGAGAATGCAGACACATTTTTCACTCCAGCAGAAGGCCACGCAGATCATCTAACTGACATTAGTACAAATCCAATAGATTTCGAAAAAGAAATGGATAACATACCCACTCACTCAGCATCTGGACCAGATTCAAGGAATGCCCTGTTTATAAAAAAAAAAGTGCAGAGTACCATTAGCACGAGTCCTTTGTATTCTTTGGAGAAAGAGCCTAGATCAAGGTGAAATACTGGAGACCTTAAAGAATGAAGACATAGCACCTTTACATAAGGCAGGTAGTAGAGCAATAGCTAAAAATTACAGACCAGTAGCCTTAACTTCCCACATCATAAAAATCTTCGAGTGATGAGTCAGCAGATTACAAATTTTACGCAACAGCACAACTGGCATAACCCAAACCAGCATGATATTAGAGCAGAATGATCATGCTTGTCACAGCTGCTGAACCACTATGAGAAGAATTATGCAGGCGAAGGAAGGCAACCAAAACACAAATGTGATATACACGGACTTTGCAAAGACAAGTGCAATTATGGGGTAATAGCATACAAAGCAAGGATATAAGCATTATGGGGAAGGTCGGTACATGGATATTCAGGTTCCTAACCCAAAACACAAAAAGTAGTAGTAAACAGAGTAAAATCCAGCATCAGCGAGGTAAAAAGCTCAGTTCCCCAAAGCACTGTCTTGGCACTGCGGCTGTTTCTCACCCTCATAGCAGACACAGATAAAAACACCCCTCACAGTTTTGCATCATTTGCAGATGACACCAAAATAAGCATGAAGGTCACTACGGTAGAAGACGCTGAAAAATTACAGGAAGAGATAAGCAGTGTTTTCCATTGGGCAGTGGAGAACAACATGATGTTCAATGGTGATAAGTTTCAACTGCTTAGGTATGGAAAGAATGAAGAACTCAAAAGGAACACTGTATACAAAACTCAAAAGGATCATCAAATAAAATGAAAGGAACACTTGAAAGACTTGGGAATAACTATGTCAACTGACCTATCTTTCAAAGAACATAATAAGACAAAGGTCACAACAGCAAGGAGAATGACGGTGTGGGTAACAAGGCAAATAATACAAATGGTGACACTTTTCAAATCGCTAGTGCTCCCCCACTTGGAATATTTCTGTGTTGATGGCCCCATTCAAGGCAAGAGAAAATCAGAGCTTCAACAAATACAGAGATCGTTTATGGCTCGCACAGAGCCAGTAAAGCATTTAAATTACTGGGAACACCTTAAAGTCTCGAGTATGTACTTACTGGAGCAGAGAGAGAGAGATACATGATAATACATATACACCTGGAAGGGGTACTTGAGGACATGGTCCCAAATCTGCACACTGCCATAACATACTGGAGCAAGAGATATGGGAGGAAGTGCAAGATAAACCCAGTGAAGAGTAGGGCTGCAGTAGGCACAATAAGGGAAAATTGCATCAACATCTGTGGCCCCAGATTATTCAACATCTTAACAAGATATCAGAAACACTGCTGGAATAGGTGTAAACATCTTCAAGAGAAAACTGGACAAGTATCTTCACCAGGTGCCTGATCAACCAGGCTGTGATGGATATGTGGGGCAGCAGACCTCTAGCAGCAACAGCCTGACTGACTAGACTAGCACCAGACGAGCCTGGTCCATGGCCGGACTCCAGGAGTAGGAAAACTCTTGAAACTCATCAAAGGTAAAGGTATACCTCTTTAATACCCTCCTTCGTATCTAGCTCTCTCTCTCACCACCTCATATCAATCATCTTCACTACTCAGGTCTGGCAGCTGCACTTCCGAGCCACATTCATCTCTGCTACTCAACCCTGAACAACTCTGTGTTGTCACCTTAATTGCCAAAGCTGAAGTGGACATCTGTCCAATCATCAGTACAACACAGGTGACCTTCCTCATTGAACCACCAGTCTGCATGTTGTAAAAATTTGTATATTGCAACCACTTGTCTGTATACTGTTGTAACCACTTGTCTGTATATTGCTGTAACCACCTGTCCGTATATTGTTGTAACCGCTCATGAAATAATTGGCAAATCAGTCTAACATTACCATAGAAGGACTTACTTACATCTGGCAGGTATGCAATTGCCTTCTGCACCTCCAGGACCACCTCCCTATAAGAAAACATTGTGCAGGATCCTTTATATATTTATTAATAAATGAAGGTCTTGTACACCTTGATTATTATATCAAATGCCACTAGGTAAAGTGATTGATTATTGGTTATGGACAGTCTCACGAAATTGTAATGACACGATTGCAAAAACAATCATGTCATTACAATTTCTGAGTCATGTTGACGGCAGTGAGGGGACTTGAGCTAGAGTTCGTCACGGCCACGCTAGCTGGAGATTCGTCTGTAAAAACTTGCATTTGTGGTCACAGTGGTGCCTATGCTAACCTTCCTAGGGTGTAGAAATATACCAAGTTGGACGAATCTTATTGTGGCTAGTTGGTCCAGTGGCTAACGCGACGGTCTGGAGTTTTGAGACTCTTGCCGCGGGTTCAAATCCCGCCTGTGGTATGGTTTTTTTTTATGGACAGTCAATTTACCAAGGAATAATTATCAAAATATAGGTGCCCATGTAAAAAAAAAAAAAAAAAAAAAAAAAAAAAAGCAACATGAACCACTTCATTTTTGTTCAAGATTTTATTTTTAATAATGCCATTCCCTATATCCATCAGCTTTCTACCTAACATTAAGTCATACCCAAACAGGTACAAATAAGTATGATGAGTAGTGAGGGGGTTGAAGAGGGTTGGAATAGTTTTAAAAATGCAGTATTAGAATGTGGGGCAGAAGTTTGTGGTTATAGGAGGGTGGGTGCAGGAGGAAAGAGGAGTGATTGCTGGAATGGTGTGATGAAAGAGAAAAAGGTAGCTTATGAGAGGTATTTACAAAGCAGAAGTGTTATAAGAAGAGTAGAGTATATGGAGAGTAAAAGAAAGGTGAAGAGTGGTGAGAGAGTGCAAAAGGAGAGCGGATGATAGAGTGGGAGAGGTACTGTCAAGAAATTTAAATGAAAGTAAGAAAAATTTTTGGAGTTAAACAAGTTAAGAAAGCCTAGGGAACAAATGGATTTGTCAGTTAAAAACAGAGTAGGGGAGTTAGTAGATGGAGAGATGGAGGTTTTGGGTAGATGGCGAGAATATTTTGAGGAACGTTTAAATGTTGACGAAGAAAGGGAGGCAGTACGTAATTTCATGCACTGGCCAGGGAGGTATACCATCTTTTAGGAGTGAAGAAGAGCAGGATGTGAGTGTGGGGGATGTGCGCGAGGCATTACGTAGAATGAAAGGGGGTAAAGCAGCTAGAACTGACGGGATCATGACAAAAATATTAAAAGCAGGGGGAGATTAGTGTTGGAGCAGTTGGTATTTTTGTTTAATAAATGTATGAAAGAGGGGAAGGTACATAGGGATTGGCAGAGAGCAGGTACAATTCCTTTATATAAAGGGAAGGGGGACAAAAGAGAGTTGTAGAAATTATAGAGGAATAAGTTTACTGAGTATACCAGGAAAAGTGTATGGTAGGGTTATTATTGAAAGAATTAGAGGTAAGACAGAATACAGGATTGCGGATGAGCAACGAGGTTTTAGAGTGGGTAGGGGATGTGTAGATCAAGTGAAGCATATATGTTAACATTATTTAGATAAAGGTAGGGAAGTTTTCACTGCATTTATGGATTTAGAAAAGGCATATGATAGAGTGGATAGGGGAGCAATGTGGCAGATGTTGCAAGTATATGGAATAGGTAGTAAGTTACTAAATGCTGTAAAGAGTTTTTATGAGAATAGTGAGGCTCAGGTTAGGGTGTGTAGAAGAGAGGAAGACTACTTCCTGATAAAAGTAGGTCTTAGACAGGGATGTGTAATGTCACCATGGTTGTTTAATATATTTATAGATGGGGTTGTAAAAGAAGTAAATGCTAGGGTGTTCGGGAGAGCGGTGGGATTAAATTATGGGGATGATACTGTGCTTAGGGGAGATTCTAAAGAAAAGTTGCAAAGGTTAGTGGACGAGTTTGGGAGTGTGTGTAAGGTAGAAAGTTGAAAGTGAACAAAGAAAAGAGTAAGGTGATGAGGGTATCAAATGATTTAGATAAAGAAAAATTGGATATCAAATTGGAGAGGAGTAGTATGGAAGAAGTGAATGTTTTCAGATATTTGGGAGTTGACATGTCAGCGGATGGATTTATGAAGGATGAGGTTAACCATAGAATTGATGAAGGAAAAAAAGGCGAGTGTAACATTGAGGTATATGTGGAGACAAAAAACATTATCTATGGAGGCAAAGAAGGGAATGTATGAAAGTACTGTATAGTGGTAGCAACACTCTTATATGGGTGTGAAACTTGGATTGTTAATGCTACAGCGAGGAGGCTGCTGGAGGGGGTGGAGATGTCCTGTCTAAGGGTGATGTGTGGTGTAAATATTATGCAGGGAATTCGGAATGTGGAAATTAGGAGAAGGTGTGGAGTTAATAAAAGTGTAAGTCAGAGGGCTGAAGAGGGGTTGTTGAGGTGGTTTAGTCATTTAGAGAGAATGAACCAAAGTAGAATGACATGGAGAGCGTATAAATCCGTAGGGGAAGGAAGGCGGGGTAGGGGTCATCCTCGAAAAAGTTGGAGGGAGGGGGTAAAGGAGGTTTTGTGGGCGAGGGGCTTGGACTTCCAGCAAGGGTGCGTGAGCATGTTAGATACGAGTAAATGGAGACGAATGTATTTGGGGGCATGACGAGCTGTTGGAGTGTGAGCAGGGTAATATTTAGTGAAGGGGTTCAGTGAAACCGGTTATTTTATATAGCCGGACTTGAGTCCTGGAAATGGGAAGTACAATGCCTGCACTTTAAAGGAGGGGTTTGGGTTATTGGCAGTTTGGAAGGATATATGTATCTTTATACGTATATACTTCTAAACTGTTGTATTCTGAGTGCCTCTGCAAAAACAGTGATTGTGTGAGAGTGAGGCAAAAGTGTTGAATGATGATGAAAGTATTTTCTTCTTGGTGATTTTCTTTCTTTTTTGGGTCACCCTGCCTCGGTGGGAGACGGCCGACTTGTTGAAAAAAAAAAATTAAACCATTCCAGACACAAAAATATTCACAAAAAATAAGTTTTTTTAAGATTAATTATAGTTTCACATACATAAAACTATGAGAACTAAATAAAAGAAGTACATGAACAATTAAATCAGTATTACATACCTTTATTAAAGACTTTTCTTGGCTTATGGAAGATAGGGAGGAGAGAGGCTTGAGAGTCATCGTACCCCTACAACTCACTCCACTTTGCACACATGCCCTTAATCACTGAAGAAGGCACATTCTCCCCTCTCTCTTCCTCCTCTTCTGAAGCCATTTCCTCAGCTGTGGTCTGTTGCTGTTCCAGATGAAGGCCTAGCAGCTCTACCCTCTACCACCCTCTACCATCATCACAACCACTACCACCATCACTACCACCTTCTACCACCATCACAACCACTACCACCCTCTACCACTATCACTACTACCCTCTACCATCATCACAACCACTACCACCATCCCCCTACCACCATCACAACCACTACCACCCTCTACCACTATCACTACCACCCTCAACCACCATCACAACCACTACCACCATCTACAACCATCCTACCCTCACTACCCCCCTCTCCCCTACCACCCTCTACCACTATCACTACCACCCTCTACCACTATCACTACCACCCTCTACCACTATCACTACCACCCTCTACCACTATCACTACCACCCTCTACCACTATCACTACCACACTTTACCACCACCACTCTTGTACTTTGTTACAATTTCTTTCTTAAGTTCCATCATGTTTCTCACTTCCTTTACCAAAGGAACTTTACTAGGAACTTTCTTTGGGGCCATGGTTACTTATTTCGCAGTTGCACTTCAAAAAACCACTAAAAGCAATAAATGCATAGCGAAATGTTTGGATTAATGATCAGAAGCTTCCTCACGTGCCCAGACACAGCCAAACTGACGCGCAAGCGGCTGGACGCGTCCCATATGGCCAATAAGTGAAATAACAGCCGATAACCGGTAGCTGAAAAACCCGGCCTATAACCGAGTTGGGTTACACACAAACATGTCTGTCTGTGTCTGATTACCTCAGAGCATCATGGCCGACGCGGCAGGTTGTGTAGCGGGCTAGCTGCAGGATTTTCAAGGATAGCTCCTGGTCAAAGAGGCTGACCAGGTCCCTACTTAACAGAACTCAGTGTGAATGCTTTGAGAAGAGACCAGAGCAGCGAACGGACATCCCAGTGCATCGTTTCAGCGTAAATAGTTGAAGTGTTGTGCAGTTTTAGAGGGTTTGGTGTTGTTGAGTCAGGACCAGTCAGCGCCTCCCCCCCTCTCCGCTGGGGGGGAGGGGGAGGGCGTGTGTAGTAAACAGTGACCCTCTCATAACGCCTCACCCCTGCGCGTCTTCCCCGCCTCACCCACTACGCGTCTTCCCCGCCTCACCCACCCAACTCCCAGCGCCACCCCATCTATAGAGGGTACTTCTCCCCTAACCCACGATGTCAGCGATGGCACTGCAGGGAGTGCCGGGCTCACAGGAACTTCTACTACAGGGACAGCATCCTGGAGTTCGACCGCGAGGCAGCTGTCAGGTGTGCCACAGGCAGTGTGTACTCAGTTTCTCAAGCTTCAGCATCCATGCACACGAGGGCCTGGGATCTTCAATCAACTTGGCATCCACCAGGACGCTGACATGTCCCTAGGACAGCTCTCCATCGGGCTGCTAACGGAGTCACTGGCTTCTTGGACCTCTTGGGGAGGGTCGATGGTGCTCGTGCAAGCAGCAGATCCCGGGGCAACTTGCTGCTGTTTGCAATGGCTGTCTGCCGAGGAGAGACAGGCACCTAGCAACATCTGTTGTTGGGGCATTGGATGAATTCCTACTATGTTTGTTAACTGCTCATTACTCTGTAATTTGTCTATGATTGTAATCATGTGATAACGTGTTTATCATTCATTACCTTTGAAACTTGTCATGATTGTGACCAGCTCTACCTGGAGCTCATTACCTTTGTAAATTCTCATGATTAATGTGTTTGATTCATTACCTTTGCAATTATTCATGAGTGTGACCAGCTCTACCTGGAGCTTGGTCATGATTATGACCAGATCTAGTTCATTACCTTTGTAACTTGCTCAGCTATCAAAACTTTGGAGTCCAGTCCCTGGACCAATTATGTACCTCTGTAATCTTTTGACTACCACCCACTGGATGGGTATGGGGTGCATAATAAACATATTAAACTAACTGTCTCTGATTATGTCTGTCTAGCTCTGTTTATCTGTCTTTCTGTCTGCTTGTGTGTGCCTGGAGTATATATGAAGCTCCTTGAAGAATGGTGTTATGACAAGTGTCCCTAAACTGTTGACAGCCCAGTGACACTTGATAAATGGGCACTGAGGGAACCCTGGCTTTATTTGTTTTCACTGTTACACACAAACATGTCTGTGTCTGTCCTATCTGTCTGTCTGTCTATCTTTGCTTGGAATTCTTGGGTTATCCTAGGTAATTTACATTATGTATAATAACTGTACTTATGTGAACATCTGAGAGAGACAGGGACAGATATAGATAGACAGAGATATAGACAGAGAGACAGCCAAAGTCAGCCAGCCAGCAGGCCAACCTGCCAAATAAATATGAACATAAGAAAGAAGGAACACTGAAGCAGGCCTACTGGCCCATGCAAGGTAGGTCCATGTCACCCCCCAGCTTAGACCAATGACCCACTTAGTCAGGTCACATCCACTGAAGGAAGAAGCATGGCATTAGACCTAGTAGCACAAGCTGGTCAGGTCCAACTCTCACCCGCCCACACCCACTCATGTATTTATCTAACCTATTTTCACTTTCCTCTTAAAAGCGGAGTGTTAATGCAACACAAAATCAGTGAATCCCTGATGTTTGCCACGCTATTTGCTCTAGCTGGTGCTCAATTAAACTGGTGCTCCCACAAGGTACTAAGTGATCCCAGATTTTTTAAATACTGTGCACACCGAGTGTTAAGATCCATTCTCTCGTGTCTAGGCGATTCAGGCCTATCGCTCCAATTTTGAAGGAATGAAAAATAAAACGTTGATCTACGTTTGGAGTGCTACGCGAGCAAATGTACATCCACATTTGGACAGTTTAATGGTTAAAATGCAGTAAACTATTTAAAATTGTGATCACAGAATTTATTTGCAAACATACTCATCCTAATTTTGTTTTGTACAAATTATTTTGAATATTTTAATGTATCAGTACTGTACTGCTTGGATCCAAATTAACAAATTTTAATAGCAAAAACTTTTAATAATTTCATTTTTTTTAGACACATTGTAACTAAGCAAAACCTCATTTATCAGTGCTTTAAGACAAAGAACTTTTTTCCATAAAAATTTCCCCGGCTCTTCCCTATGCCCTTATACTATAAACTTTTACATCTGGGCTTGCCCCTTTTTTTTCTGTAGCCCTCTAAATGCTGAAACTTCAACCGGTTTTGTTTACAAGCCACAAGATAAGTCCCCTCTGTTTTTCTGTAAACTTTTGAATTTAGTCGAAAACTTGATTTAAATTCCACCAGTTTTGAAAGCTTCAATTTGATAGGAAATTTTATCCTAAAAGGATAAAATAAAAAGTTTAGTAAATGGCAGAAAACATGGTGCTGAGAAGACCAGTAACAAATAAGCATTCTAAACTCTTCCCAAAGTATATTAATTGAAACATTAAAATACTATAATAAATTTACATTCCCAAAATTTTGGCAGTCTTTTTAAAAAAGTGGTTAAACCTAAAAACCCCCACGTTTGCTTTTAAGGTCGGCCATCATAACCCCGGCAATCAGTTTCCGGTTAAATCTGTAATCCAGCAATAATTTCGGCTAGCATAATTTCAAATTTCAGCATTATACCGACTCAGAAATTGTGCAGATGGCTGTAAATCCACAGCAGCAAGCCAGTGGAGGAGAAAGCAGTGATGAAAATGGGAAGATGTAGCAGAAAGAGTCTCTATTGTAATCCGGCACACTACAGGTCCCAATGATCCCAGATTAGTGATGGCCAACCTGTACCATTTTATTTGCAATATACAGCATTGTAAATGTGAATAATTATAATAAGCATCTGAACTTGTTTCAGTATAACAGTACAAAAAAGCAATCTCTGCTATTGTCTGTGTACTTCTTAATTAGATTTTTAAACCCTATTAATCATCAAAATAAGAAATGTAAGTCTGTTTATTAAGACTGGGATAAAATACCCAATTTCTGATACTTTTTCAAACTTTTTTATAGTCAGCCACTATTCTTTCTATTTTTCCTTTAAGAATTTGTAAATACTGTTAACAATTAAAGGCCGATGAAAAAACATTAAGTCAACATGTTTCCTGTTGGTTGAAAGTGATAGGAAAGAAGCAAGGATGTGTTGTTTAGAAGAGTACAGTGTACGATGTGGTGAAAAATGGTGAGGATAGATAGGTTACCACAGCAATTTTTTATACAATAAAAATACAAGATACCTGGGAAGCTCTTAGTACTGTCCAGATATAATGAGGCACTTCTCCACATTCTTACAAGGTTAGTAGTAGTAGGTTGGTAGACAGCAACCACCCAGGGAAGTACTACCGTCCTGCCAGATGACTGTGAAACAAAAACCTGTAACTGTTTTGCATGATGGTAGGATTGCTGGTTTCTTTTTCTGTCTCATAAAACGCTAAGTTAACTGGGATATTCTTGCGACTCCTATTACACTTTGGTCACACTTCACAGACACGCACTTGCAATAATTATATATACCTTACATCTAGATTTTCTCCTTTTTCTAAATAGCTCTTGTTCTTTTTTATTTCTTCTATTGTCCATGGGGAAGTAAAGTGGAAAAGGAATCTTTCCTCCGTATGCCATGCGTGTCGTAGGAGGCGACTAAAATGCCGGGAGCAATGGGCTAGTAACCCTTCTCCTGTTATAACAATTACTAACAAAAGTGAAGAAGAAAAAAACTTTATAAAAAACTGGGTTGCTTAAATGTGCGTGGTGGATGTAGTGCGGAATGACAAGAAAAACCAGATATTGCTGATGTTATGAATGAAAAGAAGTTGGAGTGTCTGGCCCTAAGCAGAAACAAAGTGAAAGGGGCGGGTAGGAGTGTTTTCAGTGGGGGAATTAAATGGGATTAAATCTGGAGTATCTGAGAGAAGTTAGAGCAAAGGAACAGGGGTAGCGTACTGTTAAATGATCAGTTATGGAGGAGAAAAGAGAATTGAATGTTTGTTAAATTCAAGAATTAGGTGGATTAAAGTAAAGGTTGGATCGCGAGAAGTGGGTCATAATAAGCGTGTTTGCACCTGGAGAAGAGAGGTATGCAGAGGAGGAGAGAGAGATTTTGGGAGATGTTAAGTGAATGTATAGGAGCTTTGAACCAAGTGAGAGAGTAATTGTGGTTAGGGGACTTGAATGCTGAAGTAGGAGAAACTTTTAGAGAGGGTTGTGGTAGGTAAGTTTTGGGGTGCAGGTGTAAATGAATAATGGGAGCCCTTTGATTGAAACTTTGGTATAGAAAGGCGGTGTTTTTTGTTAATAGGTAATAACATATTTTTAGAAAAAAAAGGAGGGGATAAATAAGTATACACGATATGATGTAGGGCGAAATATGACAGTAGGTTTGTTGGTGGATTATGTATTGGTTTGATAGAAGACTGTTGAGTAGACTCTGGATGTACTGTTTATAGATGGGGCCACAGATTATATTCAGATCAATTTCTAGGTGTAGCTACATGAGAGTAAAAGGTAGATGGATAGGCTACAAGGAGAATAGAAGCATCAGGGAAGAGAGAGGTGAAGCGTTTATAAACTAAAAGAGGAGGCAGTTAGGGGTAAGATATTAAAGCATTGGAGGATAGATGGTTTAGGCGAATTGAGAGCATAGGCAATGGGGGTCGCAGAGGTATGGGGGTAGGTGAAAGAATGTAGTTTAGAGTTTTCAGCAGAAATTAGTGTTACAGGGAAGTGGCGTGCCAGGAGGGAAGAGGGAGCGATTGGTTGGAATGTGTTGTAAAGAGAGTTGTAAGGGAGAAAAAGTTAGCATATGTGAAGTTTTTACAAAGTAGAAGTGATGCAAGGAGGGAAGAGTTAAGGAGAACAAGAGAGAAGTTAAGAGAGTGGTGAAGCAATGTAAAAAAAAAAAAATTAAAGAGAGCAAATGAGAGAGTGGCGTGAGATGTTATCAAAAAATTTGTGAAAATAAGAAAAAGTTTTGGAGTGTGATTAAAAGTTAAGAAAGCCTAGAGAACAAATGGAGTTGTTCAGTTTAAAAATAGGAGAGGAGGAGTTATTAAATGGAGAGGTAAGGTATTGGGAAAGATGGAAGGGATATTTTGTGGAATTGTTAAAATTTGATGAAGATAGGGAAGCGTTGATTTCGTTGTATTAAGGGAAGGAGGAATAACATCTTTAGGAGTGGGGAAGAGCCTGTTGTGAATGTGGGGGAAGTTCGTGAGGAGTGGGTAAAATGAAGGGGGTATGGCAGCGGGATTTGATGGGATAAAGATAGAAATGTTAATAGCAGGTGGGGATATTGTTTTGGAGTGGTTGGTGCAATTATTTAATAAATGTATGAAGAGGGTAAGAGTACC
This sequence comes from Cherax quadricarinatus, assembly GCF_026875155.1. Taxonomy (NCBI): domain Eukaryota; kingdom Metazoa; phylum Arthropoda; class Malacostraca; order Decapoda; family Parastacidae; genus Cherax; species Cherax quadricarinatus. Next base: position 7,169,343 of record NC_069437.1, on the reverse strand, counting down.
TTGGGAATTGGCAGAGAGCTTGGCTAGTTCCTGTGTATAAAGGCTAAATGGGATAAAGAGGAGTGACAAAAATATAGGGGGATAAGTCTGTTGAGTGTACCTGGTTGAAAGTGTATGGTGAAGTTTAATTGAAAAATTAAAGTAAGACGGCGGAAAGAATAGGATAGCATGATGAACATGGAGGCTTTAGGGAAAGTAGGGGGTGTGTGGACAGGTGTTTACAGTGAAACCACATATAAGTGAACAGTATTTAAGATAAGGCTAAAGAGGTCTTGTGGCATTTTATGGATTTGGAAAAAAGGCGTTTTGACGGGTGGCATGGTGGATAGGGGGGCAATGTGGCAGATGTTGCAGTGTATGGTGTAGGAGGTAGGTTATGAAAGCATTGAAAGAGTTTTTACGGGATATAGGAGGCTCAAGTTAGAGTATGTAGGAAAGAGGGAAAGTTTTTCCCAGTAAAAGTAGGCCTTAGACAAGGATGTGTGTTGTCACCGTGGTTTGTTTAATATTTTTATAGAGGGGGTTGAAAAGAAAAGTAAATGGAGGGTTTGGCAAGGGCGTGGAGTTAAAAGATAAAGAATCCACACAAAGTGGAGTTGTCACAGGCCTTTTCCCCTTTCCCAGCAGGCATGGTGGGCGTGTTGTTTAGGGTAAATGGGAAAAATGGTTTTAAATATTTGGGTTTGCTGTTGGAGTGTGAGCAAAAGTAACATTTATAAAGGGGTTCCCAAGGGAAAACCGGCGGGCCCGGACTTAAAGCCCCTGGAGATGGGAAGTACAGTGCCTGCACCTAAAGGGGGGGGTGTTAAGGTTGCATTTTAAAAAAACTGTGGTTTTAAAGCCCCCTTCGGGGCAAGACAGTGATGGAGGAATGAGGGGTGAAATTTTTTTCTTTTGGGGCCACCCTCCCTTTGGGTTTGGGAAAATCGGCCGGTGTGATTTAAAAAAAATAAAAAAAAATTAAAAAAAACTTTTTTTTAAATTAAATAAAATAAAAAAGTATTTAAAAGGGGTTAAACAATACTCTGATATTAAATTTTTTATTCCTGCTTTTTTTCTAAATATGTATAATGATAGATCAAAATGAAAAAAAGAATACAAGGGCCCTTTGACTTACGAGTTTAATTCTTTCCCGTGACAAGCTCAAAACTAAATTTTGCTTTAGTATATAAAATCAATTTTCCTCATTGGAATTAAACTTTTTTCATTAATCCATTCCCCTGCCCCAAAAAAAAACACCCTAATTTTTATTACTATTTTTTTAAAAAAGAAAAAGATTTATAAATAAGAAATATTATTTTAAAAAAATTTAAAAGAAAATGTAAAGAAATAACGGGTTTTTATAAAGTGAAGGGTATTTATCTTGGGATAAAGGAAAACTGTCTGGGAAACATTTGCTTACGTCAGCGAATTCCTGAGTCTCGAGGGGCGGAGGGAAAAAACTTCAAAAAAACATAAATCAACTCTACAGCTTATTTATCTATCCGATTGATCTTTTATGACATAATAAACACTATGCAAAAAATTGCAGGAATCATAAAAAAAAAAATTGTTTAAAAACTGGGTTTTTGGAAAATTGGAAATAATTCCAAAAAATTTTGGGGGTTGTGTGGGAGTAATGGGCAAGATATTTTGCAAATGCCAAAAAAATTAAAAACTTTTTTTTTTGTAGAATAACTAAAGATAATTACACAATTTTCCTCCGTGAGAAAATCGCATGCATTGTTTTAAAAAGTACCAAGTCCCAAAAACCCCCTTTCGTTGTGTCCCCTTTAGGGCCCGGGGGTTTTTCCAAAAAGTCCCTTTTCAGTAATTTTTTTTTTTTTTTTATTCGTTTTTTTGTTTTGTGGGGGGGTATCTTTAAGCCGTAGTAACCCCCTGATTTTGGTTCACAACTCAAAACCCAAAAATCAACAGAGCGATGGCTTATAACTCGGGAAAAATCGTAAATTAGGGTACTCCCAAGTAAAGGGGACCCCCCTGTTTTCTTTTAAAAAGGAAAAAAAACAGTGTAACTGCTTAAAAATCATCTCGCTTTTTGTACTAAATTTTTAAAAACCAATAAAACAATATCTATACTTTTTTTAACTAAACCAAAAAAAAAAAATCTAGAAATTTCAACAACCAAAAAAAATATCTAATAATTTTTAAAACCTAAAAAAAATAAACTAGAAATTTTAATAAAACCATAAAAACCAAAAAAAACAAAAACTCATCACCTTTTTTAACAAACTTCAAAATTTTGAAAGATAAAATAAAAATGTGTAACACATAAAAAAATATACAAAATGAAAAATAAAAATGCTTACAAACCCACTGTAAATTTATCTTTAAAGGGGAGTAGTTGGGCCCCCCCCTCATCTATGATTATAGTTGAAATTCCCCAAGCCCAGTGACTTCAACTGCAACCCGAAGAGAAGTCAAGGCAATAAACAAGGCCAACCAACTGGTTGTGAGACAAAAATAAACTAAAACAAACCACTTTGCCTGCAGGATTTATGGTAATTAATTTATAAAAATCTTCTTTAAAATGTAATTTTTTGCAGCAAAACTTTATACAAAAAAAAAACCAAAAAGGAATTTGGTTAATGAGGTTCACTAATCCCCGTTTTCAAATTTAAAAAAAAAAATTTAACGAATGAAATGCTTTTTCAGATGTAATGAGTAATCATGTCAAAGGGCCCCCCGGGGGTGGGCATGTGGAACCATTAAAGTCCAGCTTTTCGAAAACCCTGAAATTGAAACAAAAACCCGGAACCCCCTAACTAACCACCCCCATTGTCACCCCACACCCCCAAATCGAAACTTTGGCGACTGTTAAAACCCTGTGCACCCTTTTTCCACTTCAAGGGGGGGAACAAAGTTCTCCGTAAGTGTATATGCAAACGATCACACCCAAATTTGGGCCCCAAATTGTATATCAAAAAAATTTTGTAGTTTTTTCATAAACTAGGGGAAGAAATGACCCCATATTTTAACTATTACTGGAATATTAAAATAGTGTTTTTTTATGTTTCCTTTTTTCCCGGGAAAGAATGATTTGGTATGAAAGATTTGTATATACGTGGACCCCCGCCTTACGATATTAATTTTTTCCCTGAAGCTCATCATAACCCAAAATTATTGTTAGCCAAATCAATTTTCCCCTTTAAAAAAATTAAGGGAAAATTTAAAATTTTAACCCTTTCAAGGTCCGTGCGGTTCAAAGGCTTTACGTTCAGGGAAAAAACCCAAGATGTATGGCTTTACGTTCGGGGCCCAAAACCTTTTAGACCCTACGGCTTTAGTTCAGGGCCCAAAACCTGAAATCTACGCCATGAGCTCAGCTCACTCTGATAAAAATGAGTGGTAAATTTGGGCCTAGTTTTAAAGAGATTTACATTTTGTGGTATGTGTGCCCCAAAAAAAAACAAATCCTGCAAACACTGAAAAATGAGGAAAAAAAAAGAGCCCGGGGTTTTTAAAATTTAAAACAGCGACTTTACAGTTTTTTTTTGTTTTTTTTTATATTTGGGTTTTTGCGATTTTTTTGGGTTCTCTTTTGATGGGAATGGGAAGATATTTTACAAAAACCCAGAGTGATTTTGATTCATTTTAGTACGGGAAAGGGCTTGAAACTGAGCCAAAGTAGGGGAAATGTTAAAATTTTTTTGTTGAGTTAAAGGGATTTAAAAAAAATGACCTCACACGTCTAATACACCCAGCGGGGTGGGTCAAATATACGTTCAAAAGGGAAAAGGGGAAAGGGCAGCGGGGATTGATGGGTTTAAAGTTTAGAAATTTTAAAAAAAGCAGGTGAGGATATAGTTTGTAGTGGTTGGGCTATTTTTTTAAATTTAAATGTATGGAAGAGGGAAGGGTTTACCGGGGGAAATTGCAGAGAGCATGCATATTTTCCCTTTGTAAAAAAGGGAAAAGGGGGAAAAAAGGGAAAGTGAAAAAAATTATAGGGGGATAAGTCTTTTTGAAAACCCCTGGTAAAGTGTATGGTAGATTTTATTATTGAAAGTTTTAAAGAGTAAGACGGAGAAAATGGATAGCAGAGAAAAAAGGAGGCTTTGGGAAAAGGTAGGGGGTGTGTGGCCCAGGTGTTTTACTTTGAAAAAAAAAAGTAAACTTATTTAGAAAAGGGCTAAAGAGGTCTTTGGGGCCCTTTTAGGGTTTTTGGAAAAAAGGCATATAAACAGGGTGGTTTGGGGGGGGCAATGTGGCAGATGTTACAGGTGTATGGTATAGGGGGGAAATTTACTAAAGCAGGGGAAGAGTTTTTACAAGGATAGTGAAAACTAAAAAAAAGAGCCCCCCCCCCCCCCCCTTTTTTTTTGTAGGAAAGAGGGGGATTTTTTTCCCAGTAAAAGTGGGCCCTTTGGGGACAGGGAGTGTGATGTCATCTTGGTTTTTTTAAATATATTTAAGAGGGGGGTATTTAAGAGAAGTAAATGTGAGGGTTTTGGGGCCAAGGGGCCTTGGAGTTAAAAGACAAAGAATACACAAAGGGGGGAGTTGTCACATTTTTGCTTTTTTGCTGAGACACGGGGTGTTTCTTGGGAGATTCTGAAGAGAAGTTGAAAGAGTTTTGGTTTGGGGGGGAATTTGGTGGGGTGTGAAAAAGAAAAATTAAAAGTGAAAACAGGAAAGATAAGATTATGGGGAAATAACAAAAAAAATCAGGTGATAAATTTTTTGGGATATAAATTTGGAGGGAGGAGTATGGGGAGGTGAATGAAATTAAAGATAGTTTTTGGGAGTGGCTGTGCAGCGATGGGTCAAATTGAAAGATGAGGTGAATCATGGGTTTTGATGGGGGGAAAAAGGCGTGAGCATTTGCATTTTAGGATCTTTGGGGACAAAAAAATTTTGTTTTGGAGGCAAAGGGGGGGAAATGTATGAGAGTATATTTTTTTCCAACGCTTTTATATGGGTGTGGGGGGGGGTGATTAATTTTTGCAGCAAAAAGGCTGGAGGCAGGGGAGTTGTCTGTCTGAGGGCAAGGGTTTGGTGTAAATATAATGCGGGAAAATTCTTTTAGTTTGGAAGTTAGGAGGAGGTGCGGGTTTTGCCAAAACTGTTTTTCCAGAGGGTGAGGAAAAGGGGTTTTTTGAGGGGGGTTCGGCATGTAGAAGAAAAGGAGCGAAACAGAATGGGCTTTTAAAATGTATCAGTCTGTGTGGAAGGAAAAGGGGGGATGGGGGCGGCCTAGGGAAAAGGTTTGGGGGGGGGAGTAAAAAAAAGGTTTTTTTGTGCGGGGGCTTGGACTTCCCGCGGGGATGTTGAGGTGTTTTTACAGGGTGGGAAAGGAGGCAAATGGTTTTTAATACTTTACGTGCTGTTTTGGGGTGGAAACAAAGAAATTTATACAGGGGGTTTAGGGGAAAAGGGAGGTGGAATTTTAAATCCCGGAGAAAGGGGAAATACAGTGCCCCGCACTCTGAAGGAAGGGTGTTAATTTGCAGTTTAAAAAAAAATGTAGTGTAAAAGCACCTTTCTGGGGAAACAAATTTTTGGGTGTTTATGGTTTAAAATTTTTTTTTTTTCGGGCCCCCCTGCCCTTTGGGAATCGGCCAGTAGGGTAAAAAAAAATAAAAAAGTGGTGATGATATTTTTAAAATTTTTTTACAAAATTGCATACCCCCTTTAAAACTTTTATTCTTTGGTTTTAATAAAAATTTTATTATGTGAAAAAAAAATAAAAAAAAGGAATTCATTTGGGAAAAACCTGAAAAACATAACTAATGAACAGGGGGAAATGTTGTTTTAAATGCCCGGTATGCCCCTGTTTTTTTTCTTGGGCCCTATTTTTTAAAAAGGAATATTTTTTAAACCCCTTTTCCTTTTAAATTTGGGCCAAAAATTTTCCAATTTTTCCCATCCCCCCTTTAATTTTTTAAAATTTAAAAAAATTGCTGGGCATTTATTGGCCAAAACGATAGAAGTAATATATGAAAAAGGTAAGGGAAATTTTGGGGACTGGGGAAAATGTAATTGGCCTAAAATGGGAGTCAAAATCGGGGAAAATTTGCCGATTCGCAAAATCGCTGACACATCAAAATTTGCGGAGAGCATAACTTCGTCAATTTTTCCATCAAATTTCGTACGTTTGTTTCATTACCCTTTAGGGAAAAAGATTCTCTAAAACCCTTTACAAGAAAAAATAAAAATTTTTTTTTTAAAATTCTTGGACACTAGTGCGCACTTTGAAATTTGGCCTCTGGACCCTGAAAGGGGTTAATCCATTCCTGACACCCCAAAGTATGAAAAAAAATTTTTTTACCACACGAAATATTAATTTTAATACACACAAACTGAAGAAGACATGCACAATTACTACTCTACTAAGAATAGAATACATGAATGACACTTACCTTTATTGAAGATCTGGTGATGATTGATGGGATGGGAGGAGGGGAGTGTGTGGAAGTTATTGTTTAGAAGGGGAATCCCCTTCCATTATGACTTGAGGTAGCAAGTCCTTTTCTGGGGTTACTTCCCTCCTCCTTTTAATGCCACTAGGACCAGCTTGAGAGTCACTGGACCTCTGTCGCACAACAAATCTGTCCATAGAGCTCTGTACCTCCCGTTCCTTTAAGACTTTCCTAAAATGGCCCATAACATTGTCATTGTACAGGTTGCCAACACGGCTTGCAGTAGCTGTGTCAGGGTGATTTTCATCCGTAAAGGTTTGCAGTTCAACCCACTTTGCACACATTTCCTTAATCTTTGAAGTAGGCAACTTCCACAATTTCTCTCTCCCCTACTCTGAAGCAGTTTCCTAAGGTCTGGCCTCTTGCTGTTTAAGATGATCTTGCAGCTCATCAGTGGTTAGTTCTTCACTGTCCTCCTACACCAACTCTTCCACATCCTCCCCACTAACCTCCAACCCCAAGGACTTCCCCAATGCCACAATAGATTCCACAACTGGCATATGCTTCTCAGGATTAGCCCCAAACCCTTCAAAATCCCTTTCTTCTACACACTGTGGCCACAGTTTCTTCCAAGCAGGATTTAAGGTCCTCTTAGTCACTCCCTCCCAAGCCTTACCTATAAGGTTTACACAACTGAGGATACTAAAGTGATCTTTCCAAAACTCTCTTAGAGTTAATTGAGTGTCTGAGGTCACTTCAAAGCACTTTTGAAACATAGCTTTTGTGTAGAGTTTTTTGAAGTTTGAAATGACCTGCTGGTCCATGGGCTGCAGGAGAGGAGTGGCATTAGGAAGAGAAAACTTGACCTTAATGAAGCTCATGTCCCCAGAAAGTCGCTCTGCCAAGTCTGAAGGATGACCAGGAGCATTGTATAATACCAGGAGGCACTTAAGGTCCAATTTCTTTTCCATAAGGTAATTTTTCACAGTGGGGGCAAATGTATGGTGTAACCAGTCATAAAAAAAGTCCCTAGTGACCCATGCCTTACTGTTTGCCCTCCACAGCACACACAAGTTAGCCTTGAGGACACTGTTTTGCCTGAATGCTTTGGGAGTTTCAGAGTGATACACCAATAAAGGCTTCACTTTGCAATCACCACTAGCATTAGCACACATCAAAAGAGTAAGCCTGTCTTTCATAGGCTTATGTCCTGGGAGTGCCTTTTCCTCCTGAGTAATGTAGGTCCTGCTTGGCAATTTCTTCCAAAACAGGCCTGTTTCATCGCAATTAAACACTTGTTCAGGTTTCAATTCTTCACTGTCTATGTACACCTTGAATTCCTTTACATATTTTTCAGCCGCTTTTTGGTCCGAACTGGCAGCCTCACCATGCCTTATCACACTATGTATGCCACTACCATTCTTAAATTTCTCAAACCAACCTTTGCTGGCCTTAAATTCACTCACATCACCAATAGTTGCAGGCATTTTTCTAATTAAATCATCATGCAACTTCCTAGCCTTTTCACATATGATCGCTTGAGAGATGCTATCTCCTGCTATCTGTTTTTCGTTTATCCACACCAATAACAGTCTCTCAACATCTATCAGTCGCGATCTCTGTTTCGAAAACAAACTTGCACCTTTTGCAAGAACAGCTTCCTTGACTGCCGTTTTGTTGGCCAAGATAGTAGCGATGGTTAATTGGGGTTTGGTATACAACCTGGCCAGCTCCGAGACACACAGTCCACTTTCGTACTTAGCAATTATCTCTCTCTCCATTTCCATAGTAATTTTCAGCCTTTTTACCACAGGGCTGGCACTAGAAGCTTCTTGGGGCCCATGGTGACTTATTTTGCAGTTACAAGCACTAAAAACACTGTAATAATATGAAATGTACCGAATGTATGCTTAGATGCAACCGCATTGACTGGCTTGTAAACACTGGCACCCACGGGGCAGCTGAAGCCACACGTGGGACGCGTCCTGGACGAATCACGTAAGGCGAGGCAAATTTTTTGCATTCAAATGCTTCGTATGGCGGATTTAACATAACGTGATGCATTCGTAAGGCGGGGGTCCACTGGTAGCAAATTGTATAAATACATATTCTCAAAGTTGGATTGTGACTTTAATATTTTTACACTGCATCTCATTAGTATAATAAATTGCAACAGTTTTAAATGGGTGTTTACCCAGGTACTAGGTTCATTAAATTACAGTTGCTAAATTTCATCTCTGGCCAGGTCTCCGTTAGCATTTATGAATGTGTATAAAGTTAGTGTACTGAGAAAATAATGATAACTTATTTTAACAATGAATTAATCTACATTTTCATACCCCCAAGTGGAGAAGGTTTTTTTCATTATTTTCAAAACACTCACGACTTTAAATGACCTTAGCTTTCTCCTTCACCTGCCCTGACTTCTGGCTTACACTCTACTCTCTCAGTACTAAATAATAATAGTCCAGGATAGACTTAAACATGGTTGAAAGATTTATGTCCAATTGGTGAGTTAGCTGTGAATGAATACAATTTTCATATGGGACTGGAGGTAGAGACAATAATATAAAAGCTTATGACTCCATAAATGAAATATAAAACATACCTCTTCAATCCAAGGTTTGACACTCTGCATGAAATCTTCTTCTAGATGCATCTCAACCTCTGAGCCATCATTGAACGTCAAGTTTCCAACGTGGATCTCTTTACGTACATTGGTCTTGTTGATATATTGTGTCCAATACTGCATATCCTGCACATAATTCTTTTTTTATTTGCAATATGTATTAGACCAGCACCACAGCATGCACCATCACCTAACCAAGCATATTAAAATTCATTTTTCAACCTACTACATAATAAATGACTGTGAAGGAAAAGTTTGTTAGATCAGAGTGGAAGCATGAATGAATGGTGGAGGTAGTATAAATGGTTGAATGCTTGTTGGGTATTGGACGTGCATTGTTACCTCTCTGTCTCCCCCCCCCCCCCTTTCCTTCCTTTTCCACCTGGTTGGAGTTAACATGGGACCCTCCTGGCATATTGGACATTACTTGCCTTCCTGCTCCCATGAAGTCTGTATGGTTTCCCACTCATTTTTTTTCATATTTTGGGTGTTGGTTTTTGTTTTTGCTAATGTAACCAGACTTGATTTGACTAATGAATTTTCACATAATTTTTCTTAATCTCACCATTTCTTTTAAAGGCCTTCTGCCTATCATGTGAATCACTGCTTGTCTGGGTTTTTAACTTTGTTATTACTGCTCTTTTAGCCTTGTTGATTGAATTGGGTCACTTGACATCAGCAACACAAGGTGGGCAGCTTGATTTATGCAAAACATCAGAAATTTATCCTCATCTTTAAATGAACACAGCAGTGTCTCTTCACCCTTAGTAATTGTTATCTGTTGGTTTCAAAGCCCATCAGCCAACCAACATTGAGTATGCAAAGCCAGCATCTTCCATCGGTGAAATAACTGTTGGCACTGATTCTGTCCGTTTAGGGCTGAGGTTATACCAGAGTCATGTCTACCAGCAACTACCCCGTCTCACAAAGCCTTCTTGTTCACACATCGTGAATCCTGAGAGCTACTCGCCACATCCATTAACATATCAGAAGACCATCTGTACATTATTTATTATTATTATTTTTTTTTATTATCACACCGGCCGATTCCCACCAAGGCAGGGTGGCCCGAAAAAGAAAAACTTTCACCATCATTCACTCCATCACTGTCTTGCCAGAAGGGTGCTTTACACTACAGTTTTTAAACTGCAACATTAACACCCCTCCTTCAGAGTGCAGGCACTGTACTTCCCATCTCCAGGACTCAAGTCCGGCCTGCCGGTTTCCCTGAATCCCTTCATAAATGTTACTTTGCTCACACTCCAACAGCACGTCAAGCATTAAAAACCATTTGTCTCCATTCACTCCTATCAAACACGCTCAACGCATGCCTGCTGGAAGTCCAAGCCCCTCGCACACAAAACCTCCTTTACCCCCTCCCTCCAACCCTTCCTAGGCCGAACCCCTACCCCCGCCTTCCTTCCACTACAGACTGATACACTCTTGAAGTCATTCTGTTTCGCTCCATTCTCTCTACATGTCCGAACCACCTCAACAACCCTTCCTCAGCCCTCTGGACAACAGTTTTGGTAATCCCGCACCTCCTCCTAACTTCCAAACTACGAATTCTCTGCATTATATTCACACCACACATTGCCCTCAGACATGACATCTCCACTGCCTCCAGCCTTCTCCTCGCTGCAACATTCATCACCCACGCTTCACACCCATATAAGAGCGTTGGTAAAACTATACTCTCATATATTCCCCTCTTTGCCTCCAAGGACAAAGTTCTTGTCTCCACAGACTCCTAAGTGCACCACTCACTCTTTTTCCCTCATCAATTCTATGATTCACCTCATCTTTCATAGACCCATCTGCTGACACGTCCACTCCCAAATATCTGAATACGTTCACCTCCTCCATACTCTCTCCTTCCAATCTGATATTCAATCTTTCATCACCTAATCTTTTTGTTATCCTCATAACCTTACTCTCTTCCTGTATTCACCTTTAATTTTCTTCTTTTGCACACCCTAACCAAATTCATCCACCAATCTCTGCAACTTCTCTTCAGAATCTCCCAGAGCACAGTGTCATCAGCAAAGAGCAGCTGTGACAACTCCCACTTTGTGTGTGATTCTTTATCTTTTAACTCCACGCCTCTTGCCAAGACCCTCGCATTTACTTCTCTTACAACCCATCTATAAATATATTAAACAACCACGGTGACATCACACATCCTTGTCTAAGGCCTACTTTTACTGGGAAAAAATTTCCCTCTTTCCTACATACTCTAACTTGAGCCTCACTATCCTCGTAAAAACTCCTCACTGCTTTCAGTAACCTACCTCCTACACCATACACTTGCAACATCTGCCACATTGCCCCCCTATCCACCCTGTCATACGCCTTTTCCAAATCCATAAATGCCACAAAGACCTCTTTAGCCTTATCTAAATACTGTTCACTTATATGTTTCACTGTAAACACCTGGTCCACACACCCCCTACCTTTCCTAAAGCCTCCTTGTTCATCTGCTATCCTATTCTCCGTCTTACTCTTAATTCTTTCAATTATAACTCTACCTGTACATATATGTATATTAAGCTTCACTTAATGAAATTAATATATGTATTTTATTTTTCATTATTTGCTTCAATTAGGAAAATTTCATGTCTGATTGTTTTACATTTATATAATTATATTTTTTTATATACACACTCCCCTCTGGGTTTCCTTCTGTTTCCTTACTAGTTGTTGTTCTTGTTTATTCCCCATTATCTCCACGGGGAAGTGAAACAGAATTCTTCCTCCATGAGCCACACATGTCATAAGAGGCGACTAAAATGCTGGGAGCAAGGGGCTAGTAACCCCTTCATCAATTCGCCGTTCAGAATTCACAGATTTTTCCTTAGAACATAACTAATAAATTGTTAATGGAAATCCCCACAAATTCACAGAATTTTTTTTTTTCCCTGGTGGCTCTGGTGGCCTGGTGGTTAACGCTCTCGCTTCACACGGTGAGGGCCTGGGTTCGATTCCCAGCCAGAGTAGAAACATTGGACGTGTTTCTTTCCACCTGTTGTCTATGTTCCCCATCAGTAAAATGGGTACCTGGGTGTTAGTCGACTGGTGTGGGTCGCATCCTGGGACACTGACCTAAGGAGGCCTGGTCACAGACAGGGCCGCGGGGGCGTTGACCCCCGGAACTCTCTCCAGGTAAACTCCAGGTAATATATTATTTTTTTTATGCATTTTATCACTAAATGTTAAGAAAAAATATAATTTAATAATTTTGTAACAAAAATATTAATGTAAATTCAGCAAAATTTCCATATAAAATATAATACTGAATAAATTTTTTGTGCTGTAGAGAGAACACAAAGTGACCTTAGAGGAAAACGCGGCTTGGGATGGTGAAGTTCCCCTGTACCCAATCCGAAAGCATTATTCATTTCTCCTTGCTGCTGATTGGCTGCTGGCCTGTGACGTATATTATTACCGAATATTTACTATATATTACATGGAGACAATGGAGACAAATGGTTTTTAATACTTGACGTGCTGTTGGAGTGTGAGCAAAGTAACATTTATGAAGAGGTTCAGGGAAACCGGCAAGCCGGACTTGAGTCCTGGAGATGGGAAGTACAATGCCTGCACTCTGAAGGAGGGGTGTTAATGTTGCAGTTTAAAAACTGTAGTGTAAAGCACCCTTCTGGCAAGACAGTGATGGAGTGAATGATGGTGAAAGTTTTTCTTTTTCGGGCCACCCTGCCTTGGTGGGAATCAGCCAGTGTGATAATAAAAAAATAATAATAATTACATGTCTTACCGTTGGTTGGTAGACAGCAACCAGGGAGGTACTACCGTCCTGCCAGGGGACTGTGAAACAGGAACCTGTAACTCTTTTACACGATAGTAGGATTGCTGGTGTCTCTTTTCTGTTTCACAAACACGCTGCATAACAGGTATATCTTGCTACTTCTACTTACACTTAGGTCACACTACACATACATGTACAAGCATATATACACACACACCTCTGGGTTTTCTTCTATTTTCTTTCTAGTTCTTGTTCATTTCCTTTTATCTCCATGGGGAAGTGAAACAGAATTCTTCCTCCGTAAGCCATACGTGTTGTAAGAGGCGACTAAAATGCCGGGAGCAAGGGGCTAGTAACCCCTTCTCCTGTATAAATTACTAACTTTAAAATGAGAAACTTTCGTTTTTCTTTTTGGGCCACCCTGCCTTGGTGGGATACTGCCAGTGTGTTAAAAGAAAGATACACACATCTAGGGTTTTTTCTTGTTTTTCTTAATAGCTCTTGTTCTTGTTTTTTCTTTCTCTCTCTCTATTGTCCATGGGGAAGTGGAAAAAATCCTTCCTCCGTAAGCCATGCGTGTTGTATGAGGCGACTAAAATGCCGGGAGCAATGGGCTAGTAACCCCATCCCCCAAATGAAAAGCAGGGGTGTCACTAGCACGTTAAAAGACCATACAATAAGTGTCAGGGGCCCGAGACTGTTCAACTGCCTCCCAGCATACATAAGGGGGATTACCAACAGACCCTTGGCAGTCTTCAAGCTGGCACTGGACAAGCACCTAAAGTCGGTTCCTGACCAGCCGGGCTGTGGCTCGTACGTTGGTTTGCGTGCAGCCAGCAGCAACAGCCTGGTTGATCAGGCTCTGATCCACCAGGAGGCCTGGTCACAGACCGGGCCGCGGGGGCGTTGACCCCCGGAACTCTCTCCAGGTAAACTCTCCTGTACATATTTACAAAAAATCAGAAGAAAAACTTTATAAAACTGGGATGCTTGAATGTGCGTGGATGTAGTGCGGATGATAAGAAAGATGATTGCTGATGTTATGAATGAAAAGAAGTTGGATGTACTGGCCCTAAGCGAAACAAAGCTGAAGGGGGTAGGCGAGTTTCAGTGGGGAGAAATAAATAGGATTAAGTCAGGAGTAGCTGAGAGAGTTAGAGCTAAGGAAGGGGTAGCAATAATGTTGAAGGGCCAGTTATGGAAGGAGAAGAGGGAATATAAATGTGTAAATTCAAGGATTATGTGGATTAAAATAAGGGTCGGATGTGAAAAGTGGGTCATAACAAGCATGTACGCACCTGGAGAAGAGAGGAGTGTAGAGGAGAGAGAGAGAGAGATTTTAGGAGATGTTAAGCGAATGTATAGGAACCTTTGAATCAAGTGAGAGAGTAATTGTGGTAGGGGACCTAAATGCTAAAGTAGGAAAAACATTTAGAGAGGGTGTGGTAGATAAGTTTGAGATGCCAGGTGTAAATGATAATGGGAGCCCTTTGATTGAATTTTGTATAGAAAGGGGTTTAGTTATAAGTAATACGTATTTTAACCCTTTCAGGGTTTCTGACGTACTAGTACAGCTGACGCACCAGGGTTTTTGACGTACTAGTACGCCTAAATTCTAGCGCCCTCAAATCTAGCGAGAGAAAGCTGGTAGGCCTACATATGAAAGAATGGGTCATTGTGGTCAGTGTGCGCAGTATAAAAAAAATCCTGTAGCACACAGTGCGTAATGAGAGAAAAAACTGAGTGTTTTTGGTTTAAAACAGTGACTTTGCACTGTATTTTTGTATGGTATTTATGATAGTATTCTAGTTTTCCTGGTCTCATTTTATAGAATGAAAGACATATTACAGAAATTGAGACGATTTTGATTGGTTTTTACAATGAAAAGTACCTTGAAATTGAGCTCAAAGTAGCAGAAATCTTTGATTTTTGCCAAAGTTCAAAAGTAAACAAATCATGCTATGCGTCCAATACACATCAACTGGTGAGTCTAATATTCTTTCACAAGTGCGCTGATATTATTTATACCATTTCTACACTAATGCAGTAGTCTGCATAACAGTAAATTTTCTATTTTTTTGTGAGAATAAAAATTCTAAGTGGAAAGCAAAAGAATGTAAGAGGGGCCTGGGGACGTGACTAATGAACAGAGGAAATGTTATTTTAGTGCCAGGAATGTCTTTCTTGTTTATTCTGGACCCTATTTGGAAACTGGCATCTATTGAAATTTGTGTGAAATTGGCAAAATTGCTAAATTCTGACCACTTTATTGGATAGTTGAAATCGGTAAATGGGTGGTTTCTTGTACTCATTCGATAGAAAAAATGGAGTTCTAGTGAAATAGTTATGATTTTTGTCAACTAGTACACTGGAATTGGCCGAAAATAGGGCTCAAAGTGGACAAAATCGCCGATGCGTAAACATCGTCAAGACCGCTAACTTCGTGAGAGCATAATTCCGTAAGTTTTCCATCAAATTTCATACTTTTGGCGTCATTATGATCGGGAAAAGATTCTCTATCTTTTCATTAGAAATTTTTTTTTTTTTTAAATTTGTCGACCCTGAGAACAAGTCTGGAAAAGGGCCTGTCGACACTGAAAGGGTTAAGAAAAAGAGGATAAATAAGTATACAAGATATGATGTAGGGCGTAATGACAGTAGTTTGTTGGACTATGTATTGGTAGATAAAAGACTGTTGAGTAGACTTCAGGATGTACATGTTTATAGAGGGGCCACAGATATATTAGATCCCTTTCTAGTTGTAGCTACAGTGAGAGTAAAAGGTAGATGGGATACATGGAAAACAGAAGTAGCAAGTAAGAGAGAGGTGAAGGTGTATAAACTAAAAGAGGAGGCAGTTAGGGTAAGATATAAACAACTATTGGAGGATAGATGGGCTAGTGAGAGTATAGGCAATGGGGTCGAAGATGTATGGGGCAGGTTTAAGAATGTAGTGTTAGACTGTTCAGCAGAAGTTTGTGGTTACAGGAAAGTTTCTGTGGGAGGGAAGAAGAGTGATTGGTGGAATGATGATGTAAAGAGAGTAGTAAAGGAGAAAAAGTTAGCATATGAGAGGTTTTTACAATGTAGAAGTGATACAAGGAGGGAAAAGTATATGGAGAGAAAAAGAGAGGTTAAGAGACTGGGCGAGATGTTATCAACAAATTTCGTTGAAAATAAGAAAAAGTTTTGGAGTGAGATTAATAAGTTGAGGAAGCCTATGGAACAAATGGATATGACAGTTAAAAATAGGAGAGGAGAGTTATTAAATGAAGAGTTAGAGGTATCAGGAAGATGGAGGGAATATTTTGAGGATCTGTTAAATGTTGATGAAGATAGGGAAGCTGTGATTTCGTGTATAGGGCAAGGAGGAATAACTTCTTGTAGGAGTGAGGAAGAGCCAGTTGTGAGTGTGGGGGAAGTTCGTGAGGCAGTGGGTAGAATGAAAGGGGGTAAGGCAGCTGGGATTGATGGGATAAAGACAGAAATGTTAAAAGCAGGTGGGGATATAGTGGTTGGTGCTATTATTTAATAAATGTATGGAAGAGGGTAAGGTACCTAGGGATTGGCAGAGAGCATGCATAGTTCCTTTGTATAAAGGCAAAAGGGATCGAAGAGTGCAAAAATTATAGGGGAATAAGTCTGTCGAGTCCTAGGTAGTAGGGTGGTAAACAGCAACTGCCCAGGGAGGTACTACCGTCCTGCCAAGTGAGTGTAAAATGAAAGCCTGTAATTGTTTTACATGATGGTAGGATTGCTGGTGTCTTTTGTCTGTCTCATAAACATGCAAGATTTCATGTACGTCTTGCTACTTCTACTTATACTTAGGTCACACTACACATACATGTACAAGCAAATATACACACACCCCTCTGGGTTTTCTTCTATTTTCTTTCTAGTTCTTGTTCTTGTTTATTTCCTCTTATCTCCATGGGGAAGTGGAACAGAATTCTTCCTCCTTAAGCCATGCGTGTTTTAGTGGTGACTAAAATGCCGGGAGCAAGGGGCTAGTAACCCCTTCTCCTGTATAAATTACTAAATTTAAAAAGAGAAACTTTCGTTTTTCTTTTTGGGCCACCCTGCCTTGGTGGGATACGGCAAGTTTGTGGAAAGAAAGAAGAAGTCTGTTGAGTATACCTGGTAAAGTGTATGGTAGAGTTATTATTGAAAGAATTAAGAGTAAGACAGAGAATACGATAGCAGATGAACAAGGAGGCTTTAGGAAAGGTAGGGAGTGTGTAGACCAAGTGTTTACAGTGAAACATATAGGTGAACAGTATTTAGATAAGGGTAAAGAGGTTTTTGTGGCATTTATGGATTTAGAAAAGGCATATGATAGGGTGGATAGGGATGCAATGTGGCAAATGTTACAGGTATAGGAGGTAGGTTACTGAAAGCAGTGAAGAGTTTTTACGAGGATAGTGAGGCTCAGGTTAGACTATGTAGGAGAGAGGGAGATTATTTCCCAGTAAAAGTAGGCCTTAGACAAGGATGTGTGATGTCACCGTGCTTGTTCAATATATTTAAAGACGGGGTTGCAAGAGAAGTGAATGCTAGGGTCTTAGCAAGAGGTGGGGAGTTAAAAGATAAAGAATCAAACACAAAGTGGGAGTTGTCACAGTTGCTCTTTGCTGATGATACGGTGCTTTTATGAGATTCTGAAGAGAAGTTGCAGAGGTTGGTGGATGAATTTGGTAGGGTATGTAAAAGAAGGAAATTAAAAGTGAATATAGGAAAGAGTAAGGTTATGAGGATAACAAAAAGATTAGGTGGCGAAATACTGGAGGAGGTGAATGTATTCAGATATTTAGGAGTGGACGTGTCAGCAGATGGGTCTATGAAGGATGAGGTGAATCACAGAACTGATGAGGGGAAAAGGGTGAATGGTGCACTTAGGAGTCCGTGGAGACAAAGAACTCTGTCTCTGGAAGCAAAAAGGGGAATGTATGAGAGTATAGTTGTACCAACACTCTTGTACGGGTGTGAAGCATGGGTGATGAATGTTGCAACGAGGAAGGCTGGAGGCAGTGGAGATGTCATATCTGAGGGCAATGTGTGGTGTGAATATAATGCAGAGAATTCGTAGTATGGAAATTAGGAGAAGGTGTGTGATTACCAAAACTATTATCCAGAGGGCTGAGGAGGGGTTGTTGAGGTGGTTCGGACATGTAGAGAGAATGGAACAAAACAGAATGTCTTCGAGAGTGTATAAATCTGTACTGGAGGGAAGGCGGGGTAGGGGTCGGCCTATGAAGGGTTGGAGGGAGGGGGTAAAGGAGGTTTTGTGTGCGAGGGGCTTGGACTTCCAGCAAGCGTGCATGAGCGTATTTGATAGGAGTGAATGGAGACAAATGGCTTTCAATACTTGACGTACTGTAGGAGTGTGAGCAAAGTAACATTTATGAAGGGATTCAGGGAAACCGGCAGGCTGGACTTGAGTCCTGGTGATGGGAAGTACAGTGTCTGCACTCTGAAGGAGGGGTGTTAATGTTGTAGTTTTATAACTGTAGTGTAAAGCACCCCTCTGGCAAGACAGTAGAGTGAATGATGAAAGTTTTTCTTTTTCAGGCCACCTTGCCTTGGTGGGAATCGGCCGATGTGTTAATAATAATTAAAAATGATTACCATATATTTACAGTATATTATTACTGTAGATTTATCGTACATATACCAAAGAAAACGTGGTTGCATGACTTGCAGTATACCAAAGAAAATGGGCTTGCATAAATTACAGTACATATGGGGCTAACATCGGTATTTTACATTCTAGCACTGCAGGAGACATAGCAGTATACGTACAGTACTGTATATGGGCTTATCTTTACATTCTTTTTTTTTAAGGGTGATGTATGAAACTGAGTTTGAAATTAAATTGAAGTGTTTTGGGGGCATATTTAGGGTTTAAACTATAAAAGTAGGCATTTTTTAACTGTGTCCAGAATTCATGATTTTTCCAAATTCACGGGTGGTCTTGGAACATAACCCCTGCAAATTTGGGGGGACTACGGTATTACGTACTAAATTTTAAAGGAGAAATTTTCGTTTTTCCTTTTGGGCCACCCTGCCTCGGTGGGATATGGCCAGTTTGTTGAAAGAAGAATAATAATTTTATTTGTGCATATTTTAAATAAAACTAATTATTTTTCTTGTTATAAAGTTTTTTCTATCTTTTCATAGAGAAGAATGGTCCTTTCAAATACCCTTTGAGTATCTGAAAGGTCTGTTATACCTTCACAATGATTAAAGTTTGTTAAACTACTACTGTAGAGAATAAAATATGAATTCCTCACACCACTCTTCTTATCCAACCCATGGACCAGCAGTTAATTTCCAATTTTAGGAAACTTTACACAAAAGCAATGCTTAAAAGGTGCTTTAAAGTGACCTCTGAAGCAGAGCTTACCCTTAGGAAATTTTGGAAAAACCATTTTAATATCCTCCTTTCAGAACACTGAACTCTGCCTGGAAAAAATTGTGGCCAGACTGTGTGTCAATCAAAGATTTTGAATACTTTGAGGCAGAGCCTATATACAGTGAAAGATACTGTTTCTCTGGGCCAGTCCATGGATTTGCAAATGGATGATGAGGATGTAGAGGAGTTGGTGGAGGCTCACAAGAATGAGCTCACCATAGAAAAACTTCATGACCTGCAATAATGAGCAGCAAGATGAAATAGTTGAGAGAATTTCTTCTTCTTCAGAGGAGGGAAGCAGTAAGGGCAACATTTCCACTGCAGAAATTAAGGAACTGTTTTACCAATGGGCTCAAATACAGAGCCAAGTGAAAAAATGGCATCCTAACACTACTCTTGTGACTAGGAGCATCAACCTGTTCAATGACAATGTTGATGACCACTTTAGAAAAATTCTGAAAAGTCGTCAAAAGCAGACAACACTAGATAGCTTCTTTAGCAAAGACAAAAAAATGAAATGCTAACGAATCCTCATCATCTTCATGTGCTACTACATAGAGACAGAAAAGAGAAAAAACACACTTTCCAAACAAAACATCTCTCTACCTTCTTCTAAGGCCATCAGCACTCCTCAGTAAAGGTGAAGTGCAGTTAAATTTTCATTTATTTTTTTTATTTATTGTTGTTATAGTTTTCATGTATGATTTTATGCATTCAAATATTATTATAGAGGTTTAACCCTTAAACTATCCAAAAGTAGAGCTACGTTCACATGAGTAGCGCTCTGATCGTAGATCTACGTTTTATTTTACATGCTTTCAACCTTGAGTTGCCTAGACATGAGAGAATGAGTCTGTGCACTCAGTGTGTGCAGTATGACAAAATTTGGGGATGCCAGGAAAAATGCGCTCTTCATTTAAAAAAAGGAAATTGTTTTTTCCCAAAAATATTCAGAGCAGTATGCACGTGAATGCTGATCTATGTTTGGACAGTTTAAGGGTTAAATAAGCAATATTTTCACTTAAAATGTTTTATAATTGGTAATTGTTAGGGGTTTGGAACAGATTAATCCAATTTGCATTATTTCTAATTGGAAAAATTATTCAATAGTATTTGTACTACTCACTGGAGCGAATTAAGCTCGAATATTGAGGTATCACTGTATTTTAAAATATAAATAAACATTAATGTGTGCACATTATCAATATTTCATCTATCCATGTATGAATTACAAAAGTAATCTCAGGTTTTAGTGCATAAAATTAAATATGCTTTATTTACAGCGAACAGTTATATTACTTCTCCATGAGGAAGTGGAACAGAATTCTTCCTCCGTAAGCCATGCATGTTTTAAGAGGCGACTAAAATACTGGGAGCAAGGGGCTAGTAACCCCTTCTCCTGTATATATTACTAAATTTTAAAAAAGAAACTTTTTTTTCTTTCTAGGTCACCCTGCTTCAGTGAGATACAGCCAGTTTGTTGAAAAAAAAAAATTATATTACTAGTCATGGGATGCATTAAATCAATTATGGCCAACCAATGCCAGAGACATGGTTAGTGGTGAAGTATGGGAGGGCATGTAAAAGAAGTTAATTAAAAGTGAATATCAAAAAGAACAAGATGATGAGAGTAACACAGCAGCTAGGCAATGAAATATACTGGATATCAGATTGAAGGGAGTGAATATGTAGGAAGCTAAACCATTTACACTACTTCCACTTACTAATGTAGATAGGGACAGAAAGAATGGTTCATTAAGTGAAAAATACATTAAATGAATCTGATTTTCCACTGAGAAGCAATGTTAAAACTATAGTACAGACATTACTTATGACATACAATGTAGTCAAACTACAAATCTACCAAGGTCAGGGCAGAGGCACTGCCTGATTACTAGTTCTTCTTACACAAAGCAATGACTCACCTCAGGCTCTCCATTAGCAATGTAGTTATAGTAGTTTGTAAGGCCAGTTACATTGGTGAAGTATGGTGGGTATCCTGTTTTGTCTCCATCCAGAAGGTCATCAAATACCTGAGAGGTAAAACTGGAAATTATCAAACTATATTAAAAAGGAAAAGAAACTTCTTCATGGACCAGGGGACATTAACCCCCCAAAACAATCTCCAGGTATATTATTATTATTTTTTTTTTTTTAACAAGTCGGCCGTCTCCCACCGAGGCAGGGTGACCCAAAAAAGAAAGAAAATCCCCAAAAAGAAAATACTTTCATCATCATTCAACACTTTCACCACACTCACACATTATCACTGTTTTTGCAGAGGTGCTCAGAATACAACAGTTTAGAAGCATACACATATAAAGATACACAACATATCCCTCCAAACTGCCAATATCACAAACCCCTCCTTTAAAGTGCAGGCATTGTACTTCCCATTTCCAGGACTCAAGTCCGACTATATGAAAATAACCGGTTTTCCTGAATCCCTTCACTAAATATTACCCTGCTCACACTCCAACAGATCGTCAGGTCCCAAGTACCATTCGTCTCCGTCTCTCATTTCCTTACATTATAAGCATTAACTCAGCAAATGAAATCATTAAAAAATCAACTTTGAATTCACACACAGGTCTCCAATAAGTTACATAAAATCAGCATTCCACAGAATTTTAAAAAACTGGGGGTACAAGCTCATAAATTTTCAATCATTATCAATGCTACTTGCAGCAAGTCAATATTTCAAAATTTTTCTAATAAATATAAAATGAAATTCTCAAAAACTGCACACCAGTGAATCAGGTGGGAACACACATTTCAAAGCAGAAAAAAGGTATAGGATTTCCTTCAACTGCATTACAAGTCATGCAAGGCAAATTAAAATTAACAGTATCTATCAATCGATACTCTTTACTTACTAGTTCAAAAACTAGTAAGATGTTCACTGGGGAGTATATGCAGTCTCACAGAGTAAGGAAAGTGTACATGTTAAAAATAAAATAAAATACATAGTTGTTATGCATTAAAATGGTTGTACAGAAATTATTTTATTTTATTTTATTATTTTATTGTTTACCCAC
This sequence comes from Cherax quadricarinatus, assembly GCF_026875155.1. NCBI lineage: Eukaryota > Metazoa > Arthropoda > Malacostraca > Decapoda > Parastacidae > Cherax > Cherax quadricarinatus. Next base: position 7,147,136 of record NC_069437.1, on the reverse strand, counting down.
TTACTACACAGGAAATGTATGGATATCCAATGTAAATAAATTAAAAATTTTAACTATGCAATTTATCATTTATTAACATTGTTTTACTCTTCACTGGATATTCTAATTTTTCAAAGATAATACGATGAGCTGTTGGAATGTGAGCAGGGTAATATTTTGTGAAGGGATTCTAGGAAACTGGTTAGCTGGACTTGAGTCCTGGAGGTGGGAAGCATAGTGCCTGCACTCTAATGATGGGGGGTTTGGGATATTTGCTGTTTAGAGTGACATCTACACTGTTGCATCTGCGTGCCTCTGGAAAGACAATGATGATGTGAATGATGGTTAAATTTTCTTTTTTGGGTCACCCTACCTCAGTGGGAGAGAGCCAGTGTGCTAAAAAAAAAAAAAATTTAATAAGCTATGAATAGTAAAGTTATAAGCACACAAGTGCATAGGGGTGAATTTGGTGGAAAGATAATATTACAAATACACAACCCCAAGACTATGAGCATTAACTTGTTAACCCTTTGAGGGTTTTGGCCGTACTAGTACGGCTTACAACCCAGGGTTTTTGATGTACAGTGGTCCCTCAATAATCGTCCGGCCTGAAAGTCGTCCATTTCGGAAATAGTCCTGTTTTTTTGTCAAAATATTGGCTCGCAAATGGTCCGGTAACTCGCTAATAGTCCTAATAGTTCTTCGTCTTGGACGCGTACTCACGCTCTGAGCCGCCTCGGCCTTTCCTTCCCAGCCAGTGTGCCATTGTTTACCAGTGAGTGACGGTCCCCTCACATGCTCCTACAAAATATTTCATAATATTCCATTGATTTAGTGCTTGCAAGTGCTAAATAAGCTACCATGGCTCCAAATAAAGCTTCTAGTGCCAGCCCTTTGGTAAAGAAAGTGAGAAACACATAATTATGAAAAAGTTTGTAGAAAAATACAAAGTGGTGGTGGTAGAGTGGAAGCAGTTGCGATAGTGGTTGAGAACATAAAGGAGGATCACTGCAGCAGGCCTTTGGCCCATGCTCGGCAGGTCCCTTACAAATTCCCTCCCACTAACGAAACATTTTCCCAACCCAGTCCTCAATGCTACCCAAGGAAATAAGCTCTGATAACTCTAAACCACTGATTTGGGACTTGCAAATGAGTGGAAGAGTTATCAGAGCTTATTTCTTGGGTAGTATTGAGGACTGGGTTGGGAAATGTTTCGTTAGTGGGATGAATTGTAAAGGACCTGCCGAGCATGGGCCAAACAGGCCCTACTGCAGTGATCCTCCTTTTCTCATGTTCATCAACCATTAAAACAACTGCTTCCACTCTACCACCACCATCTTTGTATTTTTCTATAAACTTTTTCATAAATTATGTTTCTCACATTCTTTACCAAAGGGCTGGCACTAGAAGCTTTCTTTGGTGGTAGTGATGGTGGTAGAAGGTAGTAGTGATGGTGGTAACAGTTGTAATAGTGGTAGAACATAAGAACATAAGAATGTAGGAACACTGCAGAAGGCCTACTGGCCCATACGAGGCAGGTCCTTATCAAAACGACAACTACCTAGAGCTACTCAAGAAACAACTCCAGCACCCCCCAACACCAATCAAACCCAGCCCCTCCCACTCATATATTTGTCCAGTCTCTTCTTAAAGCTACCCAAGGTCCTAGCCTCTATCACCCCACTGGGAAGACTGTTCCACGCATCTACAACTCTGTTAGAAAACCAGTACTTACCTATGTCCTTTCTAAATCTAAATTTATCCAACTTAAATCCATTATTGCAGGTTCTTCTGGTTGACGAACAGACTTTATTAATGATCCCTGTTTAGCCTTGCCATCCTCGAACGTCTTAATTCTCCCCTACGACTTTCCCAAGCAGTGGAGATGTACAGGCATTTAAGTCTATCTTATATGGAGGTTCCTTACACAGTAAATCATTTTAGTCATTCTGCCGATGTTGTCTAGAGATTATCCATCCTTTTTTGGGGACATAATGGAGGCTAATCTTTGTGGGTCATGGATATAGTAAAAGACTGCCATGGGCCTACAGGTATTACTCAGTGAGAAATCCTATAATTTGACCTCAACAAGCTCCACTCCACTTGGCTTTGTTTTGTTCTATAATTTCTAAATTGTTTTCACATTCTTTGACCAAAGGGCTGCCTAGAAGCTTTCTTCGGGGTTTTATGAGGGAAGTAAGTAGTAGTGTGGTGTAAGGGTAATCTTTGAGTGTAGTGATGGTGGTAAGTCCTTCAATGTGTTCAGGATTCTACGAATCCTCCAATTTTGGAGTTCTAAGCTCAAAAACCATATGCTGGCTCACCCATTTGGCCTTAACCACCAATAACCCAACAACACCAACACTACATTTCGTGACATTACTTATGACTTATTTATTCATTTAGTTTTCCATGTTTTAATTTTTTATTATGTTTATTATGTCATTGTGATAGATAAATAAGCCATATTATATAGTGTCATATTCTCCAACAATAAACTTGCCATCCCTCCCTCACAAACAAATAGCCAGTAAAAACATAACAATGGAAGAACACTGCAGGTCTACTGGCCCATACAAGGCAGGTCCTTATCAAAATGACTCCACCCAAAGCTACCCAAGAATTTACTCCCGTACCCAATGACACAAATCAAACTCAGCTCCTCCAACTCGTATATTTGTCCAATCTCTTCTTGAAGCTACCCAAGGTCCTAGCCTCGATCACCTTACTGGTAAGTGTGATGTAATAGAATTAAGAAAGTAGGAACACTGGAACAGGCCTGCTGGCCCATACTAGGCCGGTCCTTCACAAATCCAACCCACTAACAGAACAAATGCTATCCCAAGCAATAAACTCAGGTGCAAGTCCGACTCAAATCCAACCCTTTTACTCGTGTATTTATATAATGAAATAACAAAAGAGAACATGGAGATAGGCCTGTTGGTCCAACTACCGGTTTCAAAATCCCAAACTTCAAACAACTGACCAGGCAAAACCGGTCAAGTCCATCAAACCAACCCCTATTATCCAGTTATTTAGTAAGACCAATGCAACAGTTTGGTACTTTTATCTGTTTAAACGTTTCACCTACACAGACGCTTCTTCACACCTGATTACCAAAGTTCATTAGGAAGCAGAACAGTAGGTATCTTGATTTAACGTTAATCAGTCCAGTAGCCCTTCAAGTTTGAGGTTGATAGAGCAGTCTTTAAGACGATGTAATCAGTCCATTCACCCTTGGAAGTTATGAGGTGTCATCCCTCAGTCTGGAGATAGAGTATTGTTCCATTGTCTGAAATAATATTATTCCAGACAATGGAATATTATTATTCCAGACAATGGAATAATATTATTCCAGACAATGGAACAATACTCTTCTCCAGACTGAGGGACTGACCACCTCAAAACTTCAAGGGTGATGGACTGATTACATCGTCTTCAAGTCTCTTCTGCTTCTATCAACTTTGCTGTACTCGACTGAAGAAGCCTACTGTGTAGGCAAAACGTTTCAAAATAAAGATACCTAACTGTTGCGTATGTGTCTTGCCTAAACAACCTGTCGGTATTTTATACCATTTTATTGTTCACAATGTTCATTTATACATTTTATTAGTGCCCTAGAGTCCTTATGGAGGGGGGATTCCCCTTCCAAATAACCTCTCTTCCCTTTCTCCTCCTCCCTGTCTTCCATTCATCAACAACAGCCTTCAATAAAGATAACTTTCATGTTGAATGTTCATTCTTTTGTGCATGTAAATCTATCTTTTAGGTAAAAAAAAAATTGTTGTTGATACTTCTGGGTGTCTGGAACGAATTAATTGGATTTACATTATTTCTTATGGGGAAAATTGATTCGAAAATCGTCCATTTCGATAATAGTCCCACTTCCAGGAACGGATTATGGACGATTATTGAGGGACCACTGTACTAGTACGCCTAAATTCTAGCGCCCTCAAATCTAGTGGGAGAAAGCTGGTAGGCCTACATATGAAAGAATGGGTCTATGTGGTCAGTGTGCACAGTATAAAAAAATCCTGCAGCGCACAGTGCATAATGAGAAAAAAAAAAACTTTGACCGTTTTTTTGGAATAAAACAGCGGCTTTGCACTGTATTTTCGTATGGTATTTATTGTTGTATTCTAGTTTTCTTGGTCTCATTTTATAGAATGGACGACATTTTACAGAAATTGAGATGATTTTGACTGGTTTTACAATGAAAAGTACCTTGAAATTGAGCTCAAAGTAGCAGAAATGTTCGATTTTTACCAAAGTTCAAAAGTAAACAAATCATGCCAAGCGTCCAATACACATCAACTGGTGAGTCTAATATTCTTTTGCAAGTACGCCAATATTATTTATATCATTTTTTACACTAATGCATTAGTCTGCATAACAGTAAATCTTCTATTTTTTGTGAGAATAAAAATTCAAACTGGAAAGCAAAAGAATGTAAGAGGGGCCTTGAGATGTGACTAATGAACAGAGGAAATGTCATTTTAGTGCCAGGAATGCCTTTCTTGTTTATTCTGGACCCTATTCAGAAATTGGCACTTTTTGAAATTTGTGTGAAATTGGCAAAATTGCTAAATTCTGACCACTGTACTGGATAGTTGAAATTGATAAATGGGTGATTTCTTGCACTCATTCGATAGAAAAAATGGAGTTCTAGCGAAATATTCATGTTTTTTGTTGACTAGTACAGTGGAATTGGCCGAAAATGGGGCTCAAAGTGGGCAAGATTGCCGATGCGTAAACACGCCGAGACTGCTAACTTCGCGAGAGCATAATTCCGTAAGTTTTCCATCAAATTTCAAATTTTTGGTGTCATTGTGATTGGGAAAAGATTCTCTATCTTTTCATAAGAGAGAATTATTTTTTTTTTTTTAAATTTGGCCGACCCTGAGAACGAGTCTCGGAGAGGGCCTGTCGACCCTCAAAGGGTTAAGTGCACAATCATTAAATTTTGACCAGTTTGTAAAGATGAAAAACAAAGGGATAACACCCTGGCTGTCTGCAAGAGGGAGCTGGAGAGGCACCTGACCAGCCGGGCTGTGGTTCATACGTCAGTTTGCGTGCAGCCAGAATTAACAGCCTGGCTGATCAGGTCCCGATCCACCACGAGGCCTAGTCATGGAGTAGGCTGTGGGGGTGTTGATCCCCGAAACACCCTCCAGGTATACTATAGGTAACAAGTTTGCAGAGATATGGGACTAACCCAACAGGTGAAGAAAGAAAACACACCTGAAAGGCCTTAAGCCACTCCATGTTGATTCATGTAAGAGACTGCCAGTGCACTCTGTTTCTTGAAGTATTTTAGGTCAATATCATCAATTAAACCAATATAATAGAGGAAGTCTCCATAATCCACCATAGAAATTGGATCACAAAAACCATCTCCTATTGCAATTCCTGTGTGACAAGAAATGAATACCTTTATATTAAACCAACAATGTTTTGTTAGCCACCATTTTCTATAAAACCAGCATAAAATATGAACAATAATGAGATTTAAGATCAGTGAATAAAGTTAACTGAGCACTCTTATTTAACCCTTACACTGTCCAAACGTAGATCTACGTTTGCTCACGTAGCTCTCTGAATGTAGATCTACATTTTTTTTTTTTTACATGCTTTCAAATAGAGAAAATCGAAGTCGGAGCGCTATGTGCATAAACATAGATCTACGTTTAAGGGTTAAGGATCTCCTACTATTCATTGGAGTTACTTAGCATCACCACCATCAAGAAAGCCTTCTTGAGGGGACACCCTTCTCTCCTAATATAGAGCTTGCTTCCAATGACTTTGCTTAAATTCTATATATCACTTACATTGAAGACATATTTCCTAAGATCTGATTCATCTGAGTAATTTCAAACCATACTGCCTTTTTTTTTTTATCTCTGACACAGCACTGAACCAGTGGTCTAACAAATACTGGAGTCCTAAGTTAACAAGTTAACACTGCAGTACACTAGCTGGTCTTACCTTTGTGAACAACATTCTGCAAGCTTCTTTGTTCAAATTTCTCATATTTGCCAGCTTAGTACATGACGCTGTCATCCTCCTTTTTGTCTGTCTAGTGAAATTTTTTTTTTTCCAGCGTGATGATGATTGCCCTGAGATTATTCCTTCTTGTTTTAGCCTGGGATTCAATTTCAACAGCCACATATTCAGCCATCTTTATCTAACATGTTGCAGTTCCACTATATTCTTATTCTATTTATTACTTTTACAATAGTTTCAAATACTAATGTGAAGTCTAATTTCCTTAGGTACACTAACAGAATGGGCTAAAAAAAAAAAAAACTAAATTATGCATACACTTGTTACTGCATTCCATCATGACACCAACTCCCTCACTGAAATACCACCCTCAGTTAAATATTCTCTTATCCATTACTCAAGTTACTCCAGTAAATATTTATACAAGAAAAAATATTTAGCAAGTGGAAAACATTTTCCTGAAATAACAAAATGGTTACTTTGTCACATACCTTTCAAGTTTATCTTCAATTTTGCTGCAGGATTCAACTTGTGGATGGTGTATGCCAAGGCTGGAACATACTTCCCTGAAAAGATAAAAATGCAAATTAGCTGTAATAACAATTAGTTTGGACTTCAGGCAAGCGTGCATGAGCGTATTAGATAGGAGTGAATGGAGACAAATGTTTCTGGGACCTGATGAGCTGTTGGGGTGTGAGCAGGGTAATATTTAGTGAAAGGATTCAGGGAAACCGGTTATTTTTATATAGCTGGACTCGAGTTCTGGAAATGGGAAGTACAGTGGACCCCTACCATACGATGGCATCACCTTACGTTAAATCCACCATATGATACATTTTCACGCAAAAATTTTGCCTCACCTCACGCAATTCGTCCGAGATGCATCCCACGTGTGGCCTGAGTGTGCCTCAGCTGCCCCATGGGTGCCAGTGTTCACAAGCCAGCCAGTGCGGTCACATCCACGCATACAATCGGAACATTTCATATTATCACAGCGTTTTTAGTGATTGTACCTGCAAAATAAATCACCATGGGCCCCAAGAAAGTTTCTAGTACCAACCGTGCGGTAAAAAAGGTGAAAATTACTATGGAAACGAAGAAGAGATAATTGCTAAGTACGAAAGTGGAGTGCGTGTGTTGGAGCTGGCCAGGTTGTATACCAAACCCCAATCAATCATCGCTAATATTGTGGCCAAGAAAATGGCAATCAAGAAAGCTGTTCTTGCAAAAGGTGCAAGTTTGTTTTCGAAACAGAGATCGCAAGTACTCGAAGATGTTGAGAGACTGTTATTGGTGTGGATAAACGAAAAACAGAAAGCAGGAGATACCATCTCTCAGCTGCTGCTGCACCACGGTCAGCTGTTGCTGCACCACGGTCAGCTGTTGCTACACCACCGTCAGCTGTTGCTGAACCACGGTCAGCTGCTGCTGCACCCATGTCAGCTGCTGCTGCACCGGCAGCTGCTGCGCACAGCTGCTGCTGCACCACAGTCAGCTGTTGCTGAACCATGGTCAGCTGCTGCTGCACCATGGCCAGCTGCTGCTGCACCTGGCACGCTGTCACCATGGTCAGCTGCTGCTGCACCACGGTCAGCTGCTGCTGCACCACAGTCAGCTGCTGCTACACCACCATCAGCTGTTGCTGCACCACGGTCAGCTGTTGCTGCACCAGTCAGGTGTTGCTGAACAACGGTCAGCTGCTGCTGCACCACGGTCAGCTGCTGCTGCACCAGGTCAGCTGCTGCTACACCAGTCAGCGCTGCGCACGTCTGCTGCTGCACCACATCAGCTGCTGCAACTGACTCAGCCAAACTTCTACCTCAGCTGTGTTCATGTACCAACATGACTCGTCCCGAACATGTTATTCATGTCTACTGAGTGCCTACTGACTGCCATACACCTGGTTTAAACCAGGGTGCACCGCTTGCATCAATACATTCGAAACATTTTGTATTATTCCATTGTTTAATCAGTTGCTGTATCACTCAGCTAAATTGCCACCATTGCGCAACAACGGATAGCTTTGTGCACAAGTCGCTGTGTAAAACAGAGTGTTGCAGAAATACTGTACTATCGTGACCATGGTCAGCTGCTGCTGCACCATCAGCTATTGCTGCACCACAGTCAGCTGTTGCTGCACCACGGTCAGCTGTTGCTGCACCACAGTCAGCTGCTGCTGCACCACAGTCAGCTGCTGCTGCACCACCAACAGCTGTTTCTGACCAACATGACTCGTCCCGAACCTGTTCGACTAGCCCGAGCGCCTCAGCTGGACTGCCGTCATTGTTTACAAGCCAGGGTGGCCGCTTGCATGCATACATTCGATACATTTTGTATTATTCCATTGTTTATAGTGCTTGTAACTGCTAAATAAGCCACCATGGGAACAAAGAAAGCTTCTAGTGCCAACCCTGTGGTAAAAAGGGTGAGAAATATGTACTATCGTACCATGGTCAGCTGCAGCTGCACCACCATCTGCTGTTGCTGCACCACAGTCGGCTGTTGCTTCACCATGGTCGGCTGCTGCTGCACCACGGTCAGCTGTTGCTGCACCTTGGTCAGCTGTTGCTGCACCAGTCAGCTGTTGCTGAACCACGGTCAGCTGCTGTTGCACCACAGTCAGCTGCTGCTACACCACTGTCAGCTGTTGTTGCACCATGGTCAGCTGTTGTTGCACCATGGTCAGCTGTTGCTGCACCAGTCAGCTGTTGCTGAACCATGGTCAGCTGCTGTTGCTACCACGGTCATGCTGCTGCGTCTGCGCTGCACACGGTCAGTTGCTGCTGCACCATGGTCAGCTGCTGCTGCACCACAGTCAGCTGCTGCTGCACCACAGTCAGCTGCTGCTGCACCACAGTCAGCTGCTTCTACACCAGTGTCAGCTGTTGCTGCACCACGGTCAGCTGTTGCTGCACCAGTCAGCTGTTGCTGCACCATGCTGAGCTGCTGTTGCACCACGGTCAGCTGCTGCTGCACCACAGTCAGCTGCTGTTGCACCACGGTCAGCTGCTGCTGCACCACAGTCAGCTGCTGCTACACCACCATCATCTGTTGCTGCATCACGGTCAGCTGCTGCTGCACCAAAGTCAGCTGTTGCTGCACCACAGTCAGCTGTTGCTGCACCATGGTCAGCTGGTCCTAGTGGCATTAAAAGAAGAAGGGAAGTAACCCAGGAAAAGGACGTGCTACCTAAAGTCCTAATGGAAGGGGATTCCCCTTCTAAACATTAACAACTTCCATACTCTCCCCTCCTCCCATCCCATCAATCATCACCAAATCTTCAATAAAGGTAAGTGTCAGTTTGTGTGTATTAAAATTAACATTTCTTGTGGTAAAAAAAAATTTTTTTTCATACTTTGTGGTGTCTTGCACGGATTAATTTGATTTCCATTATTTCTTATGGGGAAACTTAATTCATCTTGCGATAATTTCAGCATACAATGAGCTCTCAGGAACGGATTAATATCGTAAGGTGGGGGTCCACTGTATATATAATATGAAATAAGTTTAAAACACTTGAAATTTTAGAAAGTTTCCAGACATTAAAGAGAGACGCGGAGCTCATGGAGAATGTAAACAAACCGGGTGTGGCGCGGTGACCGTATTAGAAAGTCAGGTGGGAGGAGCCATACTGAGAGTTATGGTCATAATTTGGTATGTCTGTATTAGTGAATGCTATAAAGCGAAACGCTGTAAAGCAGGGCCCTACTGTACATACCCCTCTGGGTTTTCTTCCATATTCTTAATAGTTCTTGTTTTTTTTTACTTATCTCCATGGTAAAGTGGAACAATTCTTCCTCTGTAAGCCATGTGTGCTATAAGAGGTGATCAAAATGCTAGGAGCAAGGGGCTAGTAACCCCTTGGTCCTAGCATTTTAGTCGGGGGGGGGGGGGGGAGACTACTGTAGATCTTTATCATTACAGCCTCTCCTCAGTGACGTACTCATTTACCGACTCCTCGGACTCATGACAGGCTCTCTGGCTAGTATTCATACCTAAATACGTACTGTATATTAGAGCTGATTTCCTCTATTCTGTTTATTTCAATATACAGTACACTACCACATAAACACTTAAAAATATACCAGAAATGTTACAAATTGTGGAAAGGTGACATTAAAACAATATCAAAGATGGTTGACACAAACCCACTACCATTATAGTATGCTCCTCGCTTAGTGACAAATTCGTTTACCGACATGGTCTTAGGAACAGAACTGTTAAGTGAGGAGAGGCTGTAATTTGAGATGACTACCTCACCTGCATAAGATTCTCCAGTGACGAAAAAATCATTGTGCTGCAGCTCAGGAAACATTGTGAAGAACTGCACCATGGCAACATAAAGATCTCTGCCAACATCTGTTTCATTTCTAGCATAACCAGTATCATTTCTTGTAAAGCTGAACCCTGGTAAGCAAAGTCAACATTCAGTATCAAATATTGTAACATGCATTTGTTAATTTATAGCCAGAAAATGTAAAAATGTATGTAAAAGTCATCTTAAAAACTACCAAACATACAAGTTTTTCTTATATTAGGATGTTGCTCTACATCTACAGGCCCCTGTTTTAAAATTATTGCCAGAAAGATCCAGCTTCATATCCTTCTCTGTGGGGAAGTGAAAAAGAGCCCTTCCCTTGTAGGACATGTGTGTCAGAAGAGGTGACTAAATTACTAAAACTTTAAAGAAAAACTCTTTTTCAGGTCACCCTGCCTCAGTGGGAGACACCCAGTGTTAAAAAAAAAATGGATCTTGTATGTGCCATATCTCTGCAAAAATTCAAGGATAGTTTACTAGAAAGTATGCCAAACAATTCACAAGACTTCTAAATGAAACAAAGTTAGTAAAGAATTATTTCCTCATGTTCTTTTACTTCTTTAACCCGTAAACTGTCCAAATATAGATATACATTTTCTCGCACAGCGCTCCGAACGTAAATCAATGTTTTATTTTTCTTTCCTTCAAATTTGGCACAATAGGCTCGAGTCGTCTAGACATGAAAGAATGGGTCTGTACACTCAGTGTGCGCAGTATTAAAAAAATCTGGGAGCACTTAGGACCTTGTGGGGGCATCAGTTCAATTGAGAGCCAGCTAGAGCAAATAGCATAGCAAACACAAGGGATTCACTGATGCCATGTCACATTAACACTCCCATTTTAAGAGGAAAGTAAAAATAGGTTAGATAAATACATGAGTGAGTATGGGTGGGTGTGAGTTGGACCTGACTAGCTTGTGCTACTAGGTCTGATGTCATGCTCCTTCCTTCAAAGGATGTGACCTGACTAGGTGGGTCATTGGTTTAAAAAAACGGGGAAGGTGTGGGTGGAGTTGAATGAAACCGGCATATGCATAGCCAGAGGCCTGCTGCAGTTTCCTTCTTCTGAAAGTTCTATAGATATATTTTGGCAGCTGCTGGCTGGCTGCTGGCTTGCTTTGTGCTGTCTCTGGCTGTTCATCTCCTTTCTATCCTATATCCCTGTATCTCATATCTCATCATCTCTATATCCGTCAATCTCTATACCTTCATCTCTATAACCTCATCTCTATATCTCTTCATCTCTATATCTCTTCATCTCTATATCTCTTCATCTCTATATCTCTTCATCTCTATATCTCTTCATCTCTATATCTTTCTCTCTAATCTTTTCATCTCTATATCTTTTCATCTCTATATCTTTTCATCTCTATATCTTTTCATCTCTATATCTTTTCATCTCTATATCTATTCATCTCTATATCTATTCATCTCTATATCTATTCATCTCTATATCTATTCATCTCTATATCTATTCATCTCTATATCTATTCGTCTCTATATCTATTCATCTCTATATCTATTCATCTCTTTAACTCTATATCTACATATCTCTATATCTATATATCTATATATCTCTATATCTATATATCTCTATATCTATACATCTCTGTATCTATATATCTATATATCTCTATATATCTATATATCTCTGTACATCTATATATCTCTGTACATCTATATATCTCTGTACATCTATATATCTCTGTACATCTATATATCTCTGTACATCTATATATCTATACATCTCTGTATCTATACATCTCTGTATCTATACATCTCTGTATCTATACATCTCTGTACTATACATCTCTGTACATCATAATCTCTGTAATCTATACATCTCTGTATCTATACATCTCTGTATCTATACATCTCTGTAATCTTTAATCATCTGTATCTATACATCTCTGTATCTATACATCTCTGTATCTATACTATCTCTGTACTATACATCTCTGTATCTATACATCTCTGTATCTATACATCTCTGTATCTATACATCTCTGTATCTATACATCTCTGTATCTATACATCTCTGTATCTATACATCTCTGTATCTATACATCTCTGTATCTATACATCTCTGTATCATACATCTCTGTATCTATACATCTCTGTATCTATACATCTCTGTATCTATACATCTCTGTATCTATACATCTCTGTATCTATACATCTCTGTATCTATACATCTCTGCATCTATACATCTCTGCATCTATACATCTCTGCATCTATACATCTCTGCATCTATACATCTCTGCATCTACATCTCTGTATCTACATCTCTGTCTCACATGTACACGTAAGTACAGTTATTATACATAGTGTAAATTACCTAGGATAACCCAAAAAATTCCAGGCAAAGATAGACAGACAGATAGATAGATAGACAGACAAACATGTTGGTGTATATCAGTGAAAACAAGTAAAGCCAGGATTCCCCCGAGCACCCATTTATCAAATGTCACTGGGCTATCAACAGATGTCGTAACACCCTTCTTCAAGGAGTTTGATATATGTATACTCCAGGCAGACAGATAAGCAGAGACAGGTAGACAAATAGAGAGACAGATAGACAGACAGACATGTTTGTGTGTAACAGTGATAACAAATACAGCGAGGGTTAGATAAATAAACGAGTGAGTGTGGGTGGGTGCGAGTTGGACCTGACTAGCTTGTACTACTAGGTCTGATGTCGTGCTCCTTCCTTCAGTGGATGTGACCTAACTAGGTGGGTCATTGGTCTAAGCTGTGGGGAGGGGGGAGGACATGGACCTGCCTTGCATGGGCCAGTAGGCCTGCTGCAGTGTTCCTTCTTTCTTATGTTCTTATGTATTCAGCAGGCTGGCCAGCTGGCTGGCTTTGACTGGGTTTGGCTGTCTGTCTATATCTCTGCATCTGTCTATATCTCTGTCTATCTCTCTCGCATGTAAATGTAAGTACAGGTATTATACATAGTGTAAATTACCTAGGATTACCCAAAAATTCCAGGAAAGACAGACAGATAGACACACACAGATAGACAGACAGACAAACATGTTTGTGTGTATCAGTGAAAACAAATAAAGCCAGGGTTCCCCGAGCACCCATTTATCAAATGTCACTGGGCTGTCAACAGATGTCATAACACCCTTCTTCAAGGAGTTTGATATAGTATACTCCTGGCAGACAGAAAGACAGATAAGCAGAGACAGACAGAGAGACATGTTTGTGTGTAACAGTGATAACAAATACAGTGAGGGTTAGCTGGAGCAGTGGGCATTTATCTAATGTCACTGGGCTGTCAACAGTATAAGGGATGCCTTTCATAACAACATACTTCAAGGTATATGCCAGGGTATCTAAAACATTGCTGGGACCTATAAATACTTTGTATATATTTCTAGACAATAGTAAATAACCCAGGCAGGTGTAAATGTTCACCTGTCAATGTGATTGTGATTATTTGAGTATAATTTCAGTACCTAATATTAGTGTCAGAACAAAGACTGGTTATGAAATCACAAGAACTATCATAAATTGTAATTATCAAAATATAAAAAAGTATATAAATTAAAATAAAAACGAAAAAAAGGTATATCGGCAACACTTCTGCAAGTGGCAGGAGTTGATGTTGCCGTCAAGTGAGCATCCAGAGCCAACTTCACGGTCTTATATCTCAGTAAGTACTGACTAAAAATTTTTTTTAATCCTATAACATGTAGAAAAGGTGCTCTTCATTAAAAAACAAACAAACAAAATTTTTTATTTTTCAAAATATTCAGAGGGCCACACGAGTGAACGTAGATTTACGTTTGGACAGTTTAAAGGTTAATAAGACTTGTCTGATATACAGTATTACTAACCTGACTAAGCATCTTACTGTCTTTCATATTTTCCTGATTATCAGAATCCTATTCAGTATGTACTTTCAACTATGCTTGTGGTACTGTAGTCCAGTAAACTCTCCATTTAACAGACCTTGGAAATAGGAAAAAAAAAAATGCTAGGTCAAGGAATTTGGAAACAATGGGTTAAGTCTTTTGGTCACAGAACTGTTCACTGTTACAATCACAACAAAATAATCTTTTCTCTATCCTACACAATTGTCATTACTGTCCACCTGCTCCCCTTAATTAGTCCATTAAATAGAGGGTTTACTGTATTGCTGTTATTATTATTTGAATACTGAATATTCAAGCAAAAGAAACACTAAACCCATGTGGATCAAACACAGTGGACCCTCGACTAACGATATTATTTAATTTCAGACGTCTGTTCGGGCGCCGTTACCGACCGAATTTGTTCCCATAAGGAATACATGTATTTTGAAATAGATTAGTCCGTTTCAGACCCCCAAAAATTCACATACAAAAGCACTTACAAAAATACACTTACATAACTGGTCGAGTTGGGAGCTGATCGTTAGTCAAGGGTCCACTGTACTATGTATGTAGTATCCAGTGTTTATTAACAATCTTAAAAAGTTTATGTAGTTGCCTATCTGAATTACAGCTAATCTTAATATAGCTAAACAAGTCAAACACCTTGTACAGTATTATTATTACAGTAGGGGAGTTAGTAGATGGGGAGATGGAGGTATTAGGTAGATGGCAAGAATATTTTGAGGAACTTTTTAAATGTTAAGGAAGAAACAAAGGCAGTAATTTCATGCACTGGTCAGGGAGGTATACCATCTTTTAGGAGTGAAGAAGAGCAGAATGTAAGTGTGGGGGAGGTACGTGAGGCATTACATAAAATGAAAGGGGGTAAAGCAGCTGGAACTGATGGGATCATGACAGTAAATGTTAAAAGCAGGGGGGATATAGTGTTGAGTGGTTGGTACTTTTGTTTAATAAATGTATGAAAGGGGGGAAGGTACCTAGGGATTGGCGGAGAGCATGTATAGTCCCTTTATATAAAGGGAAAGGGGACAAAAGAGACTGTAAAAATTATAGAGGAATAAGTTTACTGAGTATACCAGGAAAAGTGTATGGTAGGGTTATAATTGAAAGAATTAGAGGTAAGACAGAATGTAGGATTGCGGATGAGCAAGGAAGTTTCAGAGTGGGTAGAGGATGTGTAGATCAAGTGTTTACATTGAAGCATATATATGAACAGTATTTAGATAAAGGTAGGGAAGTTTTTATTGCATTTATGGATTTAGAAAAGGCATATGATAGAGTGGATAGAGGAGCAATGTGGCAGATGTTGCAAGTACAGTGGACCCCCGCTTAACGATCACCTCCAAATGCGACCAATTATGTAAGTGTATTTATGTAAGTGCGTTTGTACGTGTATGTTTGGGGGTCTGAAATGGACTAATCTACTTCACAATATTCCTTATGGGAAAAAATTCGGTCAGTACTGGCACCTGAACATACGACTGGAACGAAAAAAGTTCGTTAACCGGGGGTCCACTGTATATGGAATAGGTGTTAAGTTATTAAATGCTGTAAAGAGTTTTTATGAGGATAGTGAGGCTCAGGTTAGGGTGTGCAGAAGAGAGGGAGACTACTTCCCGGTAAAAGTAGGTCTTAGACAGGGATGTGTAATGTCACCATGGTTGTTTAATATATTTATAGATGGGGTTGTAAAGGAAGTAAATGCTAGGGTGTTCGGGAGAGGGGTGGGATTAAATTTTGGGGAATCAAATTCAAAATGGGAATTGACACAGTTACTTTTTGCTGATGATACTGTGCTTATGGGAGATTCTAAAGAAAAATTGCAAAGGTTAGTGGATGAGTTTGGGAATGTGTGTAAAGGTAGAAAGTTGAAAGTGAACATAGAAAAGAGTAAGGTGATGAGGTGTCAAATGATTAGATAAAGAAAAATTGGATATCAAATTGGGGAGGAGGAGTATGGAAGAAGTGAATGTTTTCAGATACTTGGGAGTTGACATGTCGGCAGATGGATTTATGAGGATGAGGTTAATCATAGAATTGATGAGGGAAAAAAGGTGAGTGGTGCGTTGAGGTATATGTGGAGTCAAAAAACGTTATCTATGGAGGCAAAGAAGGGAATGTATGAAAGTATAGTAGTACCAACACTCTTATATGTGTGTGAAGCTTGGGTGGTAAATGCAGCAGCGAGGAGACGTTGGAGGCAGTGGAGATGTCCTGTTTAAGGGCAATGTGTGATGTAAATATTATGCAGAAAATTCGGAGTGTGGAAATTAGAGAAAAGGTGTGGAGTTAATAAAAGTATTAGTCAAAGGGCAAGAAGAGGGCTTGTTGAGGTGGTTTGGTCATTTAGAGAGAATGGATCAAAGTAGAATGACATGGAAAGCATATAAATCTATAGGGGAAGGAAGGCGGGGTAGGGGTCGTCCTCGAAAGGGTTGGAGAGAGGGGGTAAAGGAGGTTTTGTGGGGGGCAAGGGGCTTGGACTTCCAGCAAGCATGCATGAGCGTGTTAGGTAGGAGTGAATGGAGACGAATGGTACTTGGGACCTGACGATCTGTTGGAGTGTGAGCAGGGTAATATTTAGTGAAGGGATTCAGGGAAACCGGTTATTTTCGTATAATCGGACTCGAGTCCTGGAAATGGGAAGCACAATGCCTGCACTTTAAAGGAGGGGTTTGGGATATTGGCAGTTTGGAGGGATATGTTGTGTATCTTTATATGTGTAGGCTTCTAAACTGTTGTATTCTGAGCACCTCTGCAAAAAACAGTGATAATGTGCGAGTGTGGTGAAAGTGTTGAATGATGATGAAAGTATTTTCTTTTTGGGGATTTTCTTTCTTTTTTGGGTCACCCTGCCTCGGTGGGAGACGGCCGACTTGTTGAAAAAAAAAAAAAATCTTTTATATAGCTGGTGCAATTATCAGATTTACAAATACAAATACTGTACATACAGGTCAACCCCTTAGTTTGGAAGGTTAGATTCCTGGATGTGCTGTTTGTCCTAAAGCAGTGGGAATTTTGAATTTTCAAATTATTTGAAGTTTTTTGGTCATCTCTTTTCTAATGTCTACTCTCATTTGCTTGATATTGACATTTGTGATAAAGATGTGCACATTCTGAAGGAAATCATCTGGTTAGTTTTCAATTCAGCAGTAGTACACCAAGGAAAAAAAGACATTGGGCACCAAGAAAAATGTGAATAACTGAAGCACTCTGGCCTTTAATAAAACACTTAGTACAGTATGATAGTATCACAAATTATTTAATTTGTCTATACATAAATTAATTTTTTTTGTACATTTACTAAAGTCTGTTATAATCTTTAATTTTGTTAGAGGTGTAAATAATATCTGCCAGTCAAACATTACTAAAATAGCCTTATGTGTAGAACAACTAATTCCCATGTCAATCCAAGGTTTTTACCTAACACAGCTGTAACAGTTCATATGCCAACTGTACTCTCAATTAAAATATGTATACTCTTCTTACCTGTGCCTACTGGATTATCAATGTATATAACATTATGATTGGTGTTCCAGGAGAAGTTGCGAGGAACAACGTGCCGAGAGGCATCAATACTGAAAGGTCCGTTCTCATTAAACAAACCAAAGAGAGAGGAGCCACCAGGTCCCCCTTGAAGCCATACTATCACTGGGGCATCAGCTGATCCTGTCTGGGAAACAAATACGGAACTGTATACAGTGGACCCTCGACCAGCGATGGCATCGATTAACGATAAATCTGACTAGCGATACATTTTATCACAAAAATTTTGCCTCGATTAGCGCTAAAAAACTATTCGTTCCGTCTGAGACGCGTCCACTTCTGGCCAGTGTTTACAAGCCAGCCAGCCACCGCGGTCGCTTCCAAGCATACAATCGGAACATTTCATATTATCACAGCCTTTTTAGTGATTGCACCTGCAAAATAAGTCACCTTGGGCCCCAAGAAAGCTTCTAGTGCCAACCCTACAGCAAAAAGGGTGAGAATTACTATGGATATGAAGAAAGAGATCATTGCTAAGTATGAAAGTGGAGTGCGTGTCTCCGAGCTGGCCAGGCTGTACACAAAACCCCTATCAACCATCGCTACTATTGTGGTCAAGAAAACGGCAATCAAGGAAGCTGTTCTTGCCAAAGGTGCAACTATGTTTTCGAAACTGAGATCGCAAGTGATAGAAGATGTTGAGAGACTGTTACTGGTATGGATAAAAGAAAAACAGATAGCAAGAGATAGCATCTCTCAAGCGATCATATGTGAAAAGGCTAGGAAGTTGCATGACGATTTAATTAGAAAAATGCCAGCAACTAGTGGTGATGTGAGTGAATTTAAGGCCAGCAAAGGTTGGTTTGAGAGATTTAAGAATCGTAGTGGCATACATAGTGTGATAAGGCATGGTGAGGCTGCCAGTTTGGACCAAAAAGCAGCTGAAAAATATGTGCAGGAATTCAAGGAGTACATAGTGAAGGACTGAACATGAACAAGTGTTTAATTGTGACACTGACAATGTTGTGAAACACTTTAGGAATGTCATAAAGGAACGGGAGGTACAGGCCTCTATGGACGGATATGTTGTGCGACAGAGGTCCAGTGACTCTCACGCTGGTCCTAGTAGCATTAAAAGAAGAAGGGAAGTAACCCCGAAAAAGGACTTGCCACCTCAAGTCCTAATGGAAGGGGATTCCCCTTCTAAACACTAAGACCATCAACACACTCCCCTCTTCCCATCCCATCAATCATCACCAGATCTTCAATAAAGTTAAGTGTCATGTAACTGTGCATGTCTTCTTCAGTTTGTGTGTATTAAAATTAATATTTCATGTGTTAAAATTTTTTTTTTTCAATACTTTTGGTGTCTTGCACGGATTAATTTGATTTCCATTATTTCTAATGGGGAAAATTAACTTGACTAACGATTATTTTGACTAACGATGAGCTCTCAGGAACGGATTAATAGAGTTATTCGAGGGTCCACTGTATTTGTTATTCTTAAAATTCTAGCGACAAATAGAGGGAAAAATTTAATTTACTGGAAGCATGTCATGTTAAAAAATAATTAGTTGAAAAATCTAAACTAACATATAATACTATATATAAAAACTTGATTATAAGAATGCTACAAACTAACTTCAAAGAATAGCAAGCAGTACATCATGGATTTGAAACTTGAAGATTGCTAAAGAAACAAGTTATGAAGGCAGTCGTGAATCAGGTTGAAGATTCCCTGCATCTTCTTTTAATTCCACTATTAGCTATTTTCTCCTAATATACAAACTAATATTTCTCTTCACTCCATTATTATGTGCTTTATATATAATCCTTCTCTGCCATGCTGCTTTTCCTTACACTTTCTCCTAGGCTGAAACTTACGACTTTAGCATAGAGACTAGGAGAGACATGATTACTACACTGCATAATTAGTGGCTTTCTTTTGTACCTACCAATGTTTTATTACAAGTACAGTGGACCCCCGGTTCGCGATGCTATCGGTATCCGATAAATCCGGTAACCGATGCATTATATCGCAGAAAATTTGCCTCGCTTCCCGATACAAAACCCGGTATGCGATGTGGTTCATACGAGACGTGTCCATGTGTGGCCTGAACTGCCTCGTGTGTGCCAGTGTTTACAAGCCAGCCAGTGTGCGCGCATCTAAGGATACATTCGGTACATTCCATATTATCCATATTATCACTGTTTTTGGTGCCTGTTTTTGCAAAATAAGTCACCATGGGCCCCAAGAAAGCTCCCAGTGCCAACCCTTCGAGACCAAGGGTGCTAATGACTGTTGAAATGAAGAAAGAGATAATTGCAAAGTATAGAAGTGGAGTGCATGTGTCGGAGCTGGTCAGGTTGTATAGTAAACCCCAATCAACCATCTCTACTATAGTGAGCAAGAAAACGGCAATCAAGGAAGCTGTTCTTGCAAAAGGTGCAACTGTGATTACGAAACAGCGACCGCAAGTGTTAGAAAATGTTGAGGAGACTGTTATTGGTGTGGAAAAATGAAAAACAGATAGCAGGAGATAGCATCTCTCAAGCAATCATTTGTGAAAAGGCTGGGCAGTTGCAACGAGGTAAAAAAATTGCCTGCAACAGTGTGTGTGAGTAAATTTTAACCCTTTCAGGGTCCTCCCGTAGATCCAGGGTTTTACGGTGATGTTCAAACCGTGGGTCAAACCCAAAATTCTACGCCATCAAATTTACGCGAAAGCACACATAGGCCTACATGTGAGAAAAAATGGGTCTGCGCTGTGGGTGTGCGCCGAAAAAACAAAAAATCTGGGCGCCTCATAGCTTGTGGGAACCCGGCTCATCCCCCTTGTTCCCTGCCTCTTCGCAAGTCCTCCACCCCCCGGAAAATTTGGGGGACTCTCCTTTCCTGTCTGATAGTTCTACACGATGGAAGTAGAAATGAAACAATTCTAAGGGCTTTGATAATTTGTGACCGAAAAAATGACCAGATATCGATAATAGTGCAAAAACCCCGACATCCTCAACCTTTCCCTCTGGTGTGGGCCTCGTGACCCACCCCCCGGGTTTCCAAACTAAGGAAAACTAAATTTTCGCATGGCCAGGCCTCTGACTTTAGTAATGCGATATTCTGACGTGGTTGTGTTTTTATTGCGCTCGACGATTTTCCGAGTATGATATGGGGAATCATATTCACCAGTGAAGCGTCGGTATGTTCGCCGCCGCATGCACTGGGGTATGTACCCTATGCGTCCCCAGGGGAGGGAGTACATCCGTGGCCCTACCCCCCTTTTTAGGTATGATAGTGAGGAGATGTGGCTACACTTGGCAGGGTGACCACAGGATCATTGGATGGTTTTTAGGGGTGCTGGTGGGGGTAGGGGCACCGCCATGCAGACTCACTGTGCCACGCGGGGACCCATGCTGCTGATCGTCAGTTCAAGGACAAACGGAGCGCAGCCACCAGCCCCACAACCACAACCACCCGTAAAACCCAGCCTAGATGTCCAGTATCCACCAAAAACCTATGTGGATTGGCAGCAAAACCCCAATTTTGTTCCCAAGCCTCACCATTTTGAGACTCCAAATGGATTTAAACTACCGCCCCCTTGGGAAACCCACAAGCCAATAAACGGGAATTCTTTGAATTATTCTTTGACGACCCTTTTGAAAAATTTTTGCCGGGGAAAGTAATAAGTATTTCAGTACACCAGGGCAAATACGATCTTATCACCCACAGTCAAGACTAACAGGGGGAAAAGAGACGACTGTTCAGAAAGTATTTGCTTTTTGAATGATAATGTTTATCCCCTCACGTCTAAAAGCAAAATATAAAACTACGGTCCACAGATCGGCTAATTTCACCCCGGTCTTCAGTAAAATAATACCAGGAACGGTTTTTCTTACTGTTAGTAGTTGCATTTCTCTGAAAAAATGGCCTGCAGAAGTGACGTTATACAAGATTGAAATGTTTTCATGTATCTCAAACAAAAGTTCAGGATATACTTTTATCCATTCAAGAATCTTGAATTTGACGAGTCTTTGTTTTTGTTAAAAGGGGAGACTGTCATTCAAGCAGTAAATACCGAAAAAGAGGAACCGTTTTGGTATAAAACGTTTGTACTCTTGATTGTGACAGGGGCCTTTTGGATTTGTTGAATACACGGGAGTAAAACATTAAAAATACCAAGATGTTTTTTTTGGGACTCAGGTACGAGTGAGAAAAATAGGCACCTTTTCTTGGGAAGGGGGATACATTATATACCGTAACGGTCAAAAAGCCATTCTCAGTATTTCATGCGAGTGAACAAACAGATGTTGTGGCACGTGCGTTCTAATCGTAAAACATATGCCCAGGGGTCAACGCAGGTGTTTGTGGGGATACGTCAGGGGTTTACTGCCCAAAGACATCATGCTTACGGGGGCAACAAACGATATGTCACATTGTTGACAACCATTTACTGTAAAGAAAGCAAGACAGGGCAAAGTTGATCGAGAGACTAATGAACGATTCGAAAACCATGTCTGATTGATTATACCAAAACATCGCTTGGTTGACAAGTGTGACAGCGATTGGTTTTGTTGATGTGTTTTGTAAAGTTACAAGTGGTACATGAAACTTTTTTTCCATCTCATGGGGCATTTCAATGCTCAATGCATATAATATTACCAAATAAAGACTGGAACAGACCCCGTATGGTAATTTTGTTTGTCTGTTGAAAAACCATAATGAATACCAGGGAACAACACCTGCAATACAACATTTTCCTCGAATTCCCAGGGTATACCCAAGCGTTTTAGGAGAGAAGGGGATCATTTCATAATAAGCTTCCCTTTAACTCAAAAGAAATTTGCCAGAAGAGGCATTGTCTTGCACAAACAAAACGACGCAACAAAGACGCAAAAAACACTCGGTTTATGTGTAGGAAAGTAAGGTGCCTCTTGCTGGTGCCTTTTTTCAAGGGGTTCCCCCAAGCTCCACAGTTTTAAAACCATGCCATGATTTTAAATATGTAAATATATGAAGAACATTTTATATACAATATTGTGCATTTATTGTAATAAAAAAAAGTGGGAAACAATAAATGATAATAACTTTATGCGGTTTTTGTGTTCATACAGTATTTATATATATCAATTATATACATATTGGGGCTCTCAGGGGCCCCCAAAAGTTTGAGGAATGAAAAAAATTTGGGAAAAAAAAAGAAAAAACAACTAAAAAAAACAAAATAAAAATAAACGCGATGTGGAATTCGCATGTTGCCACCACCACATCATTTTTTTATAAAATTCTTGGCACTGTACTCGGTAAGTAGATCAGATTCTTTTTTTTTTTTTTGTTTTATTTCCTTTACAAAAAAAAAGCCTTTAATTCTGTAAGAAAAAAAAAATTTTTTTTTTTTTTAAAATTTCTTGGACACTGGTGCGTGACTTCAAATTTTGGCCTTGGACCCTGAAAGGGTTAAGGCCAGCAAAGGGTGGTTTGAAAGATTTAAGAATCATAGTGGTATACATAGTGTAATTAGGCATGGGGAGGCTGCCAGTTTTTGTTGTGCGACAGGGAATCATGACTCCCCTGGGCCTATGGGATAAAAGAAGAAGGGAAGTAACCCCGGAAAAGGACTTGCTACCTCAAGTCCTAATGAAGGGGGGATTCCCCTTCTAAATGCTAACACCATCCACACACTCCCCTCTTCCCATCCCATCAATCATCACCAGATCTTCATTAAAGGTAAGTGTCAATTATTCTTTCATTATTTATTGCTATTGTTGTTATTGTAATTACTATTCTATTGCATTAAACTTAATATTTCATGTTGTAAAAGTTTTTTTTTTTCATACTTTTGGGTGTCTTGCACGGATTAATTTGATTTCCATTATTTCTTATGGGGAAAATTGATTCGCTTTCCGATATTTTTGGTTTACGATGAGCTCTCAGGAACGGATTAGTATCGCGAACCGAGGGTCCACTGTACAAGATTAAATACTAAATACGTAGTACATAAGTACACATACTGTATTGCATATATTACTGATGAGATGAAGAGGTTTCACCAACCAGTGGCTTTATCAGTTATATACTAATTACCTTGTCTTCTACCATCTCAAGTTTCGACACTTTCAAGTGACCTCTGTACTGAACCGATGATGCTAATAGGTGGCAAAACCTCTTTAGGATAAAGGCCTTACCCCCCAGGCGTTGCTTCAAATTATTCTCAGTCTGGTGTGCTACCTTCTACTTTATTTAGTTCATTCCCACGATGCTTAATAATGCTTGTATATAGCATGCAGTTTTGATTCATCATTATTTCAATAAAAAATAAAATTCATAATAATTATAATTAATAATAATATTTATTTTCTGATAAGATACATTTCATACAAATATTTCTTACATGGAAAACCCCCATATTTATGTAAAGCATTTCCAGCATGTAAGCATTTCTGCTTAATTATTATTATTATTATTATAAAAAAAAAGCACTAAACCACAAAGGCTTGCTTAAATACATGCTACACGGAAAATGAGTACACAAAATAAAGTAATGGGGCATGAGATATCTTATAACTATTCTTTGTCAAGATAATTACTGGAAAATAAATCATGTGTATACTTACCCTAGCTGAGAAGAACCAAAAGAAGAGGTTAGAGTTGTACTGTTTGTTGACTGTAAAAAAGCCAGAGAAGCTGTGACCATGGCGGTGTCCAAGCCTCACATGACTCAGGGTTCTTGCCTCCTAAAAATTATTTTAAGTTAGAAAAAATTGAACAATAAAACTGAAAATCACTTTAAAATGGGAATGTCCTTATGAACATCATTTAAAAAAATTCTTTGCTACATATAACACTTAAAACAAATTTTTATTACTAAAACTGTCTATCTCTAACTTTCAATTCATGTACATGTATATGACAGCTTTAAACTACTCAGTACCTTAATTTTTCCTGCTTCCAGAAGTGGTGTTAAAAAGAGAGGGTCTCCAACATCACCCCACAAAGATGGAGGAATATTCAAATTTCCATGATTAGAAAACATCTTACGAAATGGTCCACTGGCTTCCACAGAGGCAACAGCCATTAGAACCACTACTACCCACAGGCACCTCATGATTAATTGTTTCTCTTTACTGTCTGTTGAGAAGTTTCAATCTGAAATTTTTTTAAGTTTTGAAAAGAAAAATTTTATTAGTATACCAAATGTCATTTCAAAAATGCAGTACAGTACTAGGGAGGAATTTAGAGTTTAGATTTTGCCATCAAAGTGGCTAGTTTATTGTGCATCCCATATCCATCCTGTAGACAATAGCACAAGAGCATATGGATACACAGAAGGCCCAGGAACTAGGCCCCAAAAGGGTTAACAGTTGTACATTTGGATTATATCTACAGTTCACTTACCTGTTACAAGCAAATTTAGGGAATTTCCTTAGTATATCTGGTATCTTAATTTCATTAATAAGATATCTTGACATGTCACATAAGTTATTATACTATCTCTATATTCCTCGATAAGTGAACAATTAAGCACATAGTGTTCAAGAGTGACCATATACCTGACCTCAATTTGCATCTAGTTCGATCATCTGTGCATCTCCCAAACTGCCAGAAGTACTTGTAGCCAAGCCTAAGCCTGGCCACTACAACATCAGTCAGTCTGTTCACATTGCAAGTTGCTCCAGAGACATACTTATCTACATTCGTGTTATCACAGTGTGTTATAGATCTACTCAGACTTCTAACTGCATTCCTATAAGATTCATTTTCATTATTTACTTCTCTCCTAATATTATTCCTAATGCTAGACACAGATATACCAAAGTTATATTCTACATTCTCCTTCAGGCTAACATATCAATTTTATCATGAAGGAGTAATCCTATGTGTGATGGGATCCATAGCAATTGTACATTAATTCCTTTGTCCCTCATTTTTGAGTATCTATACCTGGCTTCTCCAATAAGCATGTTGTTGGAGTCATTATATGAGTCAAGAGCCTTCAATGATGATATAGAATCAATAATGATGATAAGAGTCAAGCTCAGTGTCATAAGTTAGCTTTAGCACCATTAGGATTGCAAACAATTCAGTTTGCAGTGTAGTTGCCCAGTTGTTAATTCTTATGCCTAGTTCAACAAATTTATTATTATTCTTAACTAGGGAGGTGGCAACAAGAGCAGATGCAGCCCTGCCAGAAACTCCTGTTTAGATCCATCAATGTATATAAATTGTGATAACTTATCACTACCAGCTAGGCGAGAAATTTCTTCTTGAACAGTTGCTTTTACAAGTGATTTAAGGAAGGGATTACTAGCAATGAACTTCTTAGGAGGGGCTTGCAGGTATGTGATATTATATGAACACATCTTCCATGGAGGGATGAAATGCTCTCCAACAATGCATAATATAGACAACTTTGCTACACCTGAGTTGCTAAGCCTGGTAAGTTTCCCAGATGTGTGTGTAGTTGTTCTACACATACAGCTATTTTAGCAATGTTTGACTGGCAGATACACGTATTATTTACACCTCTAACAAAATTAAATATTAAAACTGACTTCAATAAATGTACGATAAAATTAATTTATAGACAAGCCTCAGAATTCATGTGGTAAATAATTTACGATTCTATCATACTGTACAAAGTGTTTTATTAAAGGACAGAGTGCTTCAATTATTCACATTTTTCTTGGTGCCCAATGTCTTTTTCCTTGGTGTACTACCACTGAATTGAAAACTAACCAGAGGATTTCCTTCACTCTAACCTGAGCCTCACTATCCTTGTAAAGACTCTTCATTGCTTTCAATAACCTACCTCCTGTTATATACATTTGCAACATCTGCCACATTGCCCCCTATCCACCCTATCATACACCTTTTCGAAATCCATAAATGCCACAAAAACCTCTTTACCCTTATCTAAATACTGTTCACCTATATGTTTCACTGCAAACACTTGGTCTACACACCCCCTACCCTTCCTAAGGCCTCCTTGTTCATCTGCTATCCTGCTCTCAGTCTAACTCTCAATTCTTTCAATAATAACTACCATACACTTTACCATGTATACTCAACACTTTTTTTTCAACAATTCGGCCATCTCCCACCGAGGCAGGGTGACCCAAAAAGAAAGAAAATCCCCAAAAAGAAAATACTTTCATCATCATTCAACACTTTCACCTCACTCATACATAATCACTGTCTTATCAGAGGTGCCCAGATACAACAGTTTAGAAGCATATTGTATAAAGATATATAACATATCCCTCCAAACTGCCAATATCCCAAACCCCTCTAAGTGCAGGCATTGTACTTCCCATTTCCAGTACTCAAGTCTGGCTATATAAAAATCACCAGTTTCCCTGAATCCCTTCACTAAACATTACCCTGCTCACACTCCAACAGCTCGTCAGGTCCCAAAAACTATTCGTCTCCATTCATACCTATCTAACACACTCGCTCACACTTGCTGGAAGTCTAAGCCCCTCACCCACTAAACCTCCTTTAACCCCTCCCTCCAACCTTTTCAAGGACGATCCCTACCCCGCCTTCCTTCCTCTACAGATTTATACGCTCTCCAAGTCATTCTACTTTGATCCATTCTCTCTAAATGATCAAACCCCCTCAACAACCCTCTTCAGCCCACTGACTAATACATTTTTATTAACTCCACACCTTCTCCTAATTTCCACACTCCGACATATTCCCCTATAATTTTTACACTCTCTTTTGTTCCCTTTGCCTTTATACAAAGGCAAATTTAAATTCATGCCACACAATGCTATCTTATCACACATCAGTTATAAACAGGATAGGTCTTCATATACATACAAGAGTATTACTGTGATCTGTTGCTCAGAGGGTGTGTTCAGATTAAAAACTAAATGACCCAAGTTCATTTCCAATTTGAGTCAAGACATTTAAGCATGTCTCTTAACTCCTGTTGTACCCCTTGTTCATCTAGCAGTAAATAAGAGCCTGGGTGTTTATTAGCTCATATGAGTTGCACCACAAGGAGTGGCATATGTTATGTATTATACATTAGGTACTGATAGCTTTGAAATGAGCCAAGGAAGAATAACAGCTCAGCCTGTAAATTCAAAGGCATAAAAAAAATGAATATTGGCAGTACCTGCCTAACAACCAAATACCTTATGTACTAAGATTTTGATGATACTGTATATTTATTGGGAAATGGTGAAAATACGAGTCATTACATTACATTATTGAGGGGAAGCACTAAACCCTCTGGGGTTATAGTGTCTGGAGAAATGGGAGGCAATCAGGTTTGATCAGGTCCAATTCCTTGAATGAAGAATCCCTCACCACCATCAAGAAGGGTAAAGGTCATACAGCACTTAGGGAATGGGAGTGAGGGAAAACTCAGGTTTGATCGAAGGAAAGAGAGGTTAGCTCCAATTTCTTTGGATCATAAGCTCTCACTTGCTTCAAGGCACCCCTCTGGAAAAGTCTTAAGGTCTTAAACAATTCCTTACTTATCTCAAGACATTGACAGCAGTCTCAAGTTTGTATTAAGGCTGTAAAAATAATTATACATATACATATACTTGTAGGTAGTAGGTTGGTAGACAGCAACCACCCAGGGAGGTACTACCATCCTGCCAAGCGAGTGTAAAACGAAAGCCTGTAATTGTTTTGCATGATGGTAGGATTGCTGGTGTCTTTTTTTCTCTCAAACATGCAAGATTTCAGGTACGTCTTGTTACTTCTAAGTACTTGCACTTAGGTCACACTGCAAATACATGTATACGTTTATATATACACACTCATCTGAGTTTTCTTTGACTTTATCTTAATAGTTCTTGTTCCTATTGCTTTTCCTTTTATATCCATGGGGAAGTGGAATAAGAATCTTTCCTCCGTAAGCCATGCGTGTTGTAAAAGTCAACTAAAATGCCAGGAACAATGAGCTAGTAACCCCTTTTCCTGTAATAATTACTATAGGAGGGTGGATGCAGGAGGAAAGAGGAGTGATTGGTGGAATGATGAAGTAAAGGGTGTTATAAAAGAGAAAAAGGTAGCGGTAATATTTTGAGGAACTTTTAAATGTCGACGAAGAAGGGGGGGCAGTCATTTCATGCACTGGCCAGGGAGGTATAACATCTTTTAGGAGTGAACAAGAGCAGGATGTGAGTGTGGGAGAGGTGTGTGCGGCATTAAGTAGAATGAAAGGGGGTAAAGCAGCAGGAACTGACGGGATCATGACAGAAATGTTAAAAGAAGGGAAGGATATAGTGTTGGAGTGGTTGGTATTTTTGTTTAATAAATGTATGGAAGAGGGGAAGGTACCTAGGGCAGAGATCATGTACAGTTCCTTTATATAAAGGGAAGGGGGACAAAAGAGACTGAAAAAATTATAGGGGAATAAGTTTACTGAGTATACCAGGAAAAGTGTACAGTAGAGTTATTACTGAAAGAATTAGAGGTAAGACAAAGAGTAGGATTGTGGATGAGCAAGGAGGCTTTAGAGTGGGTAGCGGATGTGTAGATCAAGTGTTTACATTGAAGCATATATGTGAACAGTATTTAGATAAAGGTAAGGAAGTTTTCATTGCATTTATGGATTTAGAAAAAGCATATGATAGAGTGGATAAGGGAGCAATGTGGCAGATGTTACAAGCGTATGGAATAGGTAATAAGTTACTAATGCTGTAAAGAGTTTTTATGAGGATAGTGAGGCTCAGGTTAGGGTGTGTAGAAGAGAGGGAGACTACTTCCCAGTAAAAGTAGGTCTTAGACAGGGATGTGTAATGTCACCGTGGTTGTTTAACATATTTATAGATGGGGTTGTAAAATAAGTAAATGGGGAGAGGGGTGGGATTAAATTATGGGGAATCAAATACAAAATGGGAGTTGACAGTTACTTTTTGCTGATGATACTGTGCTTATGGGCGATTCTAAAGAAAAGTTGCAAAGGTTAGTGGATGAGTTTGGGAGGGTGTGTAAAGGTAGAAAGCTGAAAGTGGATATAGATAAGAGTAAGGTGATGAGGTTAAAAAATTGGATATCACACTGGAGAGAAGTATGGAAGAAGTGAATGTTTTCAGATATTTGGGAGTTGATGTGTCTGTGGATGGGTTTATGAAGGATGAGGGTAACCTTATAATTGATGAGGGAAAAGAGGCAAGTGGTGCATTGAGGTATGTATATGTGAAGACAAAAAAAAAAAAAAGTTATCAATGGAGGCAAAGAAGGGAATGTATGAAAGTATTGTGGTACTAACCCTCTTATATGGGTGTGAAGCTTGGGTTGTAAATGCTGCAGCAAGGAGGTAGCTGGAGGCAGAGGAGATGTCCTGTCTAAGGGTAATGTGTGATGAAAATATGCAGAGAATTTGAAGTTTGGAAATTAGGAGGTTTGGTGTTAATAAAAGTATTAGAGGGCTGAAGAGGGGTTGTTGAGGTGATTTGGTCATTTAGAGAGAATGGATCAAAGTAGAATAACATTGAGCGCGTATAAATCTGTAGGGGAAGGAAGGTGGGGTAGGGGTAGTCCTTGAAAAGGTTGGAGGGAGGGTGTAAAGGAGGTTTTGTGGGCAAGGGGCTTGGACTTCCAGCAAGCGTGCACGAGCATGTTAGATAGGAGACGAATGGTTTTTGGGACCTGACGAGCTGTTGGAGTGTGAGCAGGGTAATATTAAGCGAAGGGATTCATTGAAACCGGTTATTTTTACTTAGCCGGACTTGAGTTCTGGAAATAGGAAGTACAGTGCCTGCACTTTAGAGGAGGGGTTGGGGATATTGGCAGTTTGGAGGGATATGTACGTAATAGGATGGTATATATATAATAGGGGCCCTGATATTATAGTCTATATGGAGTTTATTGTATTATTTCAGGTCACTTTTTATATTGTACCTTTATATATGCTTCTAAACTGTTGTATCTGGGCGCCTCTGCAAAAACTGTGATTATGTGTAAGTGCGGTGAAAGTGTTGAATGATGATGAAAGTATTTGTTTTTCTTGATTTTCTTTCTTTTTGGGGAACCCTGCCTAGGTGGGAGATGGCCGACTTGTTGGAAAAAAAAAATACCGTAAAATAAAACAATCAGACTGTTAAGCCTAAACACTGTGCATTTATTTATTTATTTATTTATTTATTTGAACATGATACGGCGTGCATAACGGAGATAAAACACCTCAATTACTGGGAGCGTTTGAGGTTCCTGAACCTGTATTCCCTGGAACGCAGGCGGGAGAGATACATGATTATATACACTTGGAAAATCCTAGAGGGACTAGTACCGAACTTGCACACGAAAATTACTCACTACAAAAGCAAAAGACTTGGCAGACGATGCAACATCCCCCCAATGAAAAGCAGAGGTGTCACTAGCACATTAAGAGACCATACAATAAGTGTCAGGGGCCCAAGACTGTTCAACTGCCTCCTAGCATACATAAGGGGGATTACCAACAGACCCCTGGCAGTCTTCAAGCTGGCACTGGACAAGCACCTAAAGTCGGTTCCTGACCAGCCGGGTTGTGGCTCGTACGTTGGTTTGCATGCAGCCAGCAGTAACAGCCTGGTTGATCAGGCTCTGATCCACCAGGAGGCCTGGTCACAGACAAGGCCGCGGGGGCATTGACCCCCGGAACTCTCTCCAGGTAAACTCCCGGTACACAGAGAAGTACAAGGAATACAATTTTTGAAGTGCAGCATGCCAAAGCCCCTTGTATGCAGAGCATTATGGGCAGGCTTAAAATTAACTTAAGATTAACTAAGCAATGATATATTCAGTGGTACAAAAATTATTGTAAAACAGATAACAATTTAGTACAAATGAGTATTACAAAGACAGGTCATATGGTCATTTACTGTGTTGCTGTGTAATCAGTAGAATGGAGTATTCTGTTAGGTAATGAAGTTAAATAGTAACAAAGTTTGATTGGGTCACAGGTTGACATTTATGAGATACAAGGCTTGTATGTATGTATAGGAAGGCTTGTATGCATAGAAATAATTATCACTAAAAGAACTGCTAATCCCTGTGGGTTATAGAGTATTAAGAGAAAAAAATGTTGCAGATAAGCAAAAATCTAGTAATTTTGCCTATACGTACTGTTTATATGCAAGACAAAAATGTTAAGTATTTACAGTACAGTAAGTATATGAAAAAATTTTTTATTATTTACAGTGTGTATATAAAAAATGGGATTTTAAACCAAACTAAAATTTAAGTATCCCACACCTGTAATTACCACATTTGCAAAACTTGCATTAACCACATAAAACTGACAATACATATACATATATACATGTACTTTAAATACATTAGAGAAAATACTAAGGACAGCAAAATTAGTTCACTGAATAAGTTATCATTCACACACAGACAGCCTAGGAGCTCTGAACTTACCCCCTTGAAAGATGTAGAATTATGACAACAACTTTAATTCTATAAAGTATAGTATAAGTATACACTCAGGAGAAGGTAAACAGACATGTATAAACCATTTTACAGAATGCCCCTTGTTATTTACAGCATTTTGGGCAGAAATTATTTAAGTATAAAGGTAGAAGCTAAGTATGAATAAAGGCTATAAACAGGTGCTGAGGATCTTATTTATCTGAACAAGAAAGAACTCTAAAAATGGATTAAAGTTGGACGAGTTCAGATTTAAAGGCAAAATAGGTAAATGATGGAGTGGCACTAGATTAAGTTTTAATTTAAATATTACATGTATGCACAACAAACATTTTTAAAATAGTTTCGAAGACACAAATGTAAGAGGGACACATATATAAAGTAGTACAGTGGAATCTCAAATATCGAGCTTATCCGTTCCAGGAGCTAGTTCTAAATTCGAGAAGTCTGAAACGTGAAGCAATATTTCCCATAAGCAATAATGGAAATACTGCACAATTAATCCTTTCCAGAAACCCAAAAATATTCACAAAAAAATACATTTTATAGAGAGAGATTAATTACAGTTTTACATACACACAACAAATATAGTGTTCAATTATGTATTAATAAATGTAAATAAACATATAAATTCAAATTTTTACCTTTATTGAAGATTGGTGATGGCAGCTGGAAGATAGGGAGGAGAGAGGGAGTTGGGGTTAGTGTTTGGAAGGAGAATCCCCCTCCATGAGGACTTTAGGTATCAAAGCCCTCTCTGGGGTTACTTCCCTTCTCTGTCAAACCAGCTTCTGCTGGCCTTAAATTCACTATCAGCACTGGTTCCAGAAGTTTTCTGTACCAGATCAGCATGCAACTTCCTTACTTTTTTGCAAATAATAGTCTCTGAAACACTATCACTTGCTATCTCTTTATTCTTAATCCACACCTGCAACAACTTCTCAACCTGATCGATTGTCTGTGGTCTTTTTTTGGTTAGCATATTAACACCATTTATTGAGAGGGTTCATGGAGATGTGATGGTTGTAAGTAAACACACTTGTTGGATGGTAACGCTTATATTAGGTGTGTGTGAAGAAGAGAGCCCAGCCTGCCGTGTTGCCTGTTCTTAGACCTAAGCGTGAAGTTAGGGAGATGCATCGAGTCTCACGCTCACATGCGGCATCAAGTGATGTCACACATGCTAGTCACTGAGCCTAGCAAGGGGTCAACTATGTAAAATATGGATGATACTATGATACTCATAACGTATACATATACTGTACAGGGGATGAACAACTATGCTGACATTGCAACATCAGCTTCCTTGATTTGTTCTTTCTTTGCCAGGATAGAACCGATGGTTGACTTGTTTTTCCCATACATCCTGGCAAGCTCAACAAGTCTCACACCACTGTCATACCTCTGTATTATTTCCTTCTTCACATCTATGGTGTTTCTCACTTTCTTTACCACAGGGGTACCACTAGCAAGTTTCTTTGGGCCCATGGTAGCTTATTTCACAGTCCCACAAGCACTAAACACAATGAAATAATTGTAAAATGTTTGAATGAGAGCACAGGTTAGTGCTCACTCAAGCATCAACAAAACTAGACTGGCTCACGGCACCTGTGCGAGGACGTGGACAGAGCGGGTTGCCGGACAGGTTCAGTACCCAGTGGTTCGAAAATAGGGGCGAATTCGATAATGGGGACAAAGTTGGTTCGAAAAAAGAGTTCGATAAGTGATACGTTCGAAATTTGAGGTTTCACTGTACGTGTTGATTTTAACCAAGTTACATTCATGGGGAAGCTCTAAACCCTTATGAGGTCATTACAGCCCACTGAAATGGAAATGAGAGGCAATCAGGTTAAATCCAAGAAGGTCCAGGGTAGTTCCAGTTCCCAGGTCAAGAGCCCTTCACTGGCATTAACCCTTTACCGGGCAGGTACTGAAGAGTGATTTCTTATAAGATTCAAATTCAAGTGTTTATTTTTCTGTATAGATTACAATGTGTGATTTACATATTTTAAGATAATTATAAAATAAAGTACTTATTACAAAGAAGGCCACTAGTATGCCTAGGTATGCCTAGGCATTTCGGGCAGCCTAATACTATTTCTTAATCTATATTGACACAGGTTATGAATCATACTGGTATTAAAGTGAGGTAGCTAAATTTACAAAAGTGAGGTAGTTACCTGGAGTTTACCTGGAGAGAGTTTCGGGGGTCAACGCCCCCGCGGCCCGGTCTGTGACCAGGCCTCCTGGTGGATCAGCGCCTGATCAACCAGGCTGTTGCTGCTGGCTGCACGCAAACCAACGTACGAGCCACAGCCCGGCTGATCAGGAACTGCCTTTAGGTGCTTGTCCAGTGCCAGCTTGAAGACTGCCAGGGGTCTGTTGGTAATCCCCCTTATGTGTGCTGGGAGGCAGTTGAACAGTCTCGGTCCCCTGACACTTATTGTATGGTCTCTTAACGTGTAGTGACACCCCTGCTTTTCATTGGGGGGATGGTGCATCATCTGCCAAGTCTTTTGCTTTCGTAGTGAGTGATTTTCGTGTGCAAGTTCGGTACTAGTCCCTCTAGGATTTTCCAGGTGTATATAATCATGTATCTCTCCCTCCTGCGTTCCAGGGAATACAGGTTTAGAAACCTCAAGCGCTCCCAGTAATTGAGGTGTTTTATCTCCGTTATGCGCGCCGTGAAAGTTCTCTGTACATTTTCTAGGTCGGCAATTTCACCTGCCTTGAAAGGTGCTGTTAGAGTGCAGCAATATTCCAGCCTAGATAGAACAAGTGACCTGAAGAGTGTCATCATGGGCTTGGCCTCCCTAGTTTGAAGGTTCTCATTATCCATCCTGTCATTTTTCTAGCAGATGCGATTGATACAATGTTATGGTCCTTGAAGGTGAGATCCTCCGACATAATCACTCCCAGGTCTTTGACTTTGGGTGTTTCGCTCTATTTTGTGGCCAGAATTTGTTTTTGTACTCTGATGAAGATTTAATTTCCTCATGTTTACCATATCTGAGTAATTGAAATTTCTCATCGTTGAACTTCATATTGTTTTTCTGCAGCCCACTGAAGATTTGGTTGATGTCCGCCTGGAGCCTTGCAGTGTCTGCAATGGAAGACACTGTCATGCAGATTCGGGTGTCATCTGCAAAGGAAGACACGGTGCTGTGGCTGACATCCTTGTCTATGTCGGATATGAGGATGAGGAACAAGATGGGAGCTAGTACTGTGCCTTGTGGAACAGAGCTTTTCACCGTAGCTGCCTCGGACTTTACTCTGTTGACGACTACTCTCTGTGTTCTGTTAGTGAGGAAATTATAGATCCATCGACCAACTTTTCCTGTTATTCCTTTAGCGCGCATTTTGTGCGCTATTACGCCATGGTCACACACTTGTCGAAGGCTTTTGCAAAGTCTGTATATATTACATCTGCATTCTTTTTGTCTTCTAGTGCATTTAGGACCTTGTCGTAGTGATCCAGTAGTTGAGACAGACAGGAGCGACCTGTTCTAAACCCATGTTGCCCTGGGTTGTGTAACTGATGGGTTTCTAGATGGGTGGTGATCTTGCTTCTTAGGACCCTTTTCAAAGATTTTTATGATATGGGATGTTAGTGCTATTGGTCTGTAGTTCTTTGCTGTTGCTTTACTGCCCCCTTTGTGGAGTGGGGCTATGTCTGTTGTTTTTAGTAACTGAGGGACGACCCCCGTGTCCATGCTCCCTCTCCATAGGATGGAAAAGGCTCGTGATAGGGCTTCTTGCAGTTCTTGATGAACACAGAGTTCCATGAGTCTGGCCCTGGGCAGAGTGCATGGGCATGTCATTTATCGCCTGTTCGAAGTCATTTGGCGTCAGGATAACATCGGATAGGCTTGTGTTAATCAAATTTTGTGACTCTCTCATAAAAATTCATTTTGATCTTCGACTCTCAGTCTGGTTAGCGGCTTGCTAAAAACTGAGTCATATTGGGACTTGAGTACTCACTCATTTCCTTGCTGTCATCTGTGTAGGACCCATTCTTGTTTAAGTAGGGGCCCAATACTGGACGTTGTTCTCGATTTTGATTTGGCATAGGAGAAGAAATACTTTGGGTTTCTTTCGATTTCATTTATGGCTTTTAGTTCTTCCCGCGATTCCTGACTCCTAAAGGATTCTTTTAGCTTAAGTTCGATGCTTGCTATTTCTCTGACCAGTGTCTCCCTGCGCATTTCTGATATATTGACCTCTTTTAGCCGCTCTGTTATTCTTTTCCGTCGCCTGTAAAGGGAGCGCCTGTCTCTTTCTATTTTACATCTACTCCTCCTTTTTCTTAGAGGAATAAGCCTTGTGCATACATCGAGTGCCACCGAGTTAATCTGTTCTAGGCATAAGTTTGGGTCTGTGTTGCTTAGTATATCTTCCCAGCTTATATCGGTTAGGACTTGGTTTACTTGGTCCCACTTTATGTTTTTGTTCAACACATTTAAAAAATTAACAATTAGTTTATGAATTATTGGAAATGGTTTCATCTTGGCATGATACATGATGCAGTTAGAATGATAACAAATTCTCACTATAGGCAGCACACTCCACCAATATTCAATACACTAAACCTCCTCACCATACAAAACATCCATACTTACTACTGCACCTATTACATACATAGAACACTTAACTCTGATATTAACCCTCCCCTCAAACATCTCCTTGCCAACCTCAACAGAACACATGACCATAACACAAGGCACAGATCACTCTTTGATGTTCCTCGTGTTCATCTCACACTATGTAAAAACTCAATGCACATAAAAGGCCCTAAAATCTGGAATTCATTACCTGTAAATATAAAAGAAACACTACCTGTTTATAAATTCAAGTCTCTTCTCAAAGATCACTTACTCACCCAAAACCAAATAAATACTGAATAACTGAACCTTATAAATTGTATATCTTAAATGTTTCTCACAATTATATCACATAAATGTTAAACCTAAAACCCAATCTAACTTTATTATTTTTTAAATACACTACCTAACAGAATACTCCATTCTACTGAATGTACAACAATGCATACAACCATATGACCTGTCTTTGTAATACTCACTTGTGCTTTATAGTAACCTGTTTACATTAATGTTTTATCACTGATTTCATCATTGCTTAGTTAATCTTAAGTAATTTTAAGCCAGCCCGTAATGCTATGCATAGTATAAGTGGCTTTGGCATACTGCTCTTACCTGTATTTGTTGTACCTCTGTATGTGTGCTCAAATTTTTAAATAAATAAATAAATAAATAAATAAAAGCTAGATTCAGAATTTTATGTTGACATTCATTAGTGTAAATTAGTGTAAATTAGGGGAAGTAACAGATATCAAATAAGTGTATCTGTATTTTGTTTTAGATATGTGCAAGCTAAGGTAGTTTTTATGTGGTTAGCTACCAGTGGGCTGTGTTAGGGAGACGAGGTGTTTTTTTATGGTGCTTTTGAAAATGGTGGCTGAATCGGCAGTTCTAGTTTTCAGGCAGGGAATTTCAGATTTTAGGCCCTTTTATGTACACTGAATTTTTGTATAGATTTAGCCGGACACGAGGAATGTCAGAGATGTTTTTATCTATTATTATGCCTATGGGTCCTGTCACAACTATCAAGAAAGTGTTTTAATTCAGGGTTAATATTACAATTTATAGTTCAGTAAATGTAGACTGCAGAGTAGTAGGTGTGGATGTTCTGAACAGTAAGTGTAGGTCTTTGAAGAGATAAGCCAGGAGTCAAACTAAAAAAAGTTTATTTAGGTGCAGGTACACACAAGTACAGTTATCATACATAATAACATATGTGTAAATTACCTAGGATAATCCCCCAAAAATGTGCCAAGTATTCATCCTGCAGAAATAAGTCACTTACTTTTTTTGGTGTTACCATAGATAATTTACACTATGTATGATAATTGTACTTATGTGTACCTGTGCCTAAATAAATTTACTTAATCCAAGCTAACATCCTGGATAACTTTAGTAAACTAAAGTTTATAGCGGGTGTCAAAGAAATGAGCCAGAACACTATTTGCTTGATTGCTAGCGCTCTCAGCTCACACACAGAGGTCTGGGGGTCGATCACCGGTATGGGTGGAAACATTTGGATGTATTTCCTTAAGATATCTGCTGTCCCTGTTCACTCATCATAAAAATAGGTACCTGGGTGTTAGTCAAATGGTGTGGGTCACATTCTGGGGAGAAAACTAACCTAATTTGCCCGAAATGTTATGTAGAACAAGTAGTATGTCACTGATGTCTGCTAGGCCTGTATACCATGTACATATACGTACTTATAAAAATAAATATTATTATTATTAAGAGCGTAAATATAGGGTTACCAGTGTTGTTAGAGCAAGACACTAGTCTTCCTGGTTACCAGTGTTGTTAGAACAATACTCCTGGTTACCAGTGTTGTTAGAACAATACTCCTGGTTACCAGTGTTGTTAGAACAATACTCCTGGTTACCAGTGTTGTTAGAACAATACTCCTGGTTACCAGTGTTGTTAGAACAATACTCCTGGTTACCAGTGTTGTTAGAACAATACTCCTGGTTACCAGTGTTGTGAGCGCAATACAATGTTCCTCCTAGTATCTGTAAGGACTTAATGTTAAGAATTAATCTAGGTCTGCTCGAAATACCTAGCCATGCTAGGTGTCCTAGTGGCCCCCTCTGTAATTAGTATTTTATAACATGTAAACCACAAAATACCCAAAACCAGTAAACCCCACATTGTAACCATTATAGAGAATAAACTTGAATTGAATTGAATATTTACCAGTGTTGTGCGAGCAAGACAAGAGTCCTCCAGAGTCCCTGACTGGTACCGGTGTGGTCACACTACAAGGTTGCCAGGTTTACTTTACAAGGTAAAGCCAAACTTTTAAAGGCCATATAAAAAGCCGTTTCGTTGCCAAAGACGGCATTAACAAATATGTGATTATTAAAAGAAGGCATCAAATTCCTCCTCATGTTTTGAATTGTCTGCAAATACTGATGTTGATGGTGTGTCACTAATCTGGGTTCTGCCCTCTACTCTAAGTTACTGAATAAACATAGCCTTTTGTCTGTTACTTTGTTTCTTCCAGCACTTTGTTACTAGCAAGATGACTCATTAATTCTTAGCACGGCTTCCATGGTTTCGTCATTATGTACTAGAATGCGATAAAATTAATGAATTCAGAGACAACTCGCTCAGAAATGTTCAAGAAATGTCAAAGTATTTTATCCACAGTGGTATACTACAAACCATTCTGGAAAAATACCCTGACTTGGCTCACTGTAAATAAAGAATTACCACAGGTATGTGTGTACTCACCTAGTAGTGGTTGCAAGGGTCGATTCACAGCTCCTGGCCGCTACTCGGTCACTCTTCCCGCTCCATGAGCTTTATCATACCTCTCCTTAAAGCTATGTATGGATCCTGCCTCCATTACATCACTAGCCAGACTATTCCACTGCCTGACAACTCTGTGACTTTAAAAATACTTCCTAACATCCCTGTGGTTCATCTGTGTCGTCAGCTTCCAACTGTGACCCCTTGCTGTTGTGTCCCATCTCTGGAACATTCTGTCTGTCCACCTTGTCAATTCCTCTCAGTATTTTATGTCTCTCCTATCCTCCAGTGTCGTCAGGTCGATTTCGTCTGTGTGTGTGTGTATGTGTGTGTGTGTGTGTGTGTGTGTGTGTGTGTGTGTGTGTGTGTGTGTGTGTGTGTGTCTGTGTACTCACCTAGTTGAGGTTGCAGGGGTCGAGTCCGTGTGTGTGTGTGTGTACTCACCTAGTTGAGGTTGCAGGGGTCGAGTCCAAGCTCCTGGCCCCGCCTCTTCACTGGTCGCTACTAGGTCACTCCCTGAACCATGAGCTTTATCGTACCTCTGCTTAAAGCTATGTATGGATCCTGCCTCCACTACATCGCTTCCCAAACTATTCCACTTCCTGACTACTCTGTTTACCTGGAGTTTACCTGGAGAGAGTTCCGGGGGTCAACGCCCCCGCGGCCCGGTCTGTGACCAGGCCTCCTGGTGGATCAGAGCCTGATCAACCAGGCTGTTACTGCTGGCTGCACGCAAACCAACGTACGAGCCACAGCCCGGCTGATCAGGAACCGACTTTAGGTGCTTGTCCAGTGCCAGCTTGAAGACTGCCAGGGGTCTGTTGGTAATCCCCCTTATGTATGCTGGGAGGCAGTTGAACAGTCTCGGGCCCCTGACACTTATTGTATGGTCTCTTAACGTGCTAGTGACACCCCTGCTTTTCATTGGGGGATGTTGCATCGTCTGCCAAGTCTTTTGCTTTCGTAGTGAGTGATTTTTTGTGTGCAAGTTCGGTACTAGTCCCTCTAGGATTTTCCAGGTGTATATAATCATGTATCTCTCCCGCCTGCGTTCCAGGGAATACAGGTTCAGGAACCTCAAGCGCTCCCAGTAATTGAGGTGTTTTATTTCCGTTATGCGCGCCGTGAAGGTTCTCTGTACATTTTCTAGGTCAGCAATTTCACCTGCCTTGAAAGGTGCTGTTAGTGTGCAGCAATATTCCAGCCTAGATAGAACAAGTGACCTGAAGAGTGTCATCATGGGCTTGGCATCCCTCGTTTTGAAGGTTCTCATTATCCATCCTGTCATTTTTCTAGCAGATGCGATCGATACAATGTTATGGTCCTTGAAGGTGAGATCCTCCGACATGATCACTCCCAGGTCTTTGACGTTGGTGTTTCGCTCTATTTTGTGGCCAGAATTTGTTTTTATACTCTGATGAAGATTTAATTTCCTCGTGTTTACCATATCTGAGTAATTGAAATTTCTCATCGTTGAACTTCATATT
The DNA here is from genome assembly GCF_026875155.1 of Cherax quadricarinatus. Taxonomy (NCBI): domain Eukaryota; kingdom Metazoa; phylum Arthropoda; class Malacostraca; order Decapoda; family Parastacidae; genus Cherax; species Cherax quadricarinatus. The sequence continues at coordinate 7,106,250 of NC_069437.1, read as the reverse complement.
GTTTTCTGCAGCCCACTGAAAGATTTGGTTGATGTCCGCCTGGAGCCTTGCAGTGTCTGCAATGGAAGACACTGTCATGCATATTCGGGTGTCATCTGCAAAGGAAGACACGGTGCTGTGGCTGACATCCTTGTCTATGTCAGATATGAGGATGAGGAACAAGATGGGAGCGAGTACTGTGCCTTGTGGAACAGAGCTTTTCACCGTGCCTGCCTCGGACTTTACTCTGTTGACTACTACTCTCTGTGTTCTGTTAGTGACGAAATTATAGATCCCTCGACCGACTTTTCCTGTTATTCCTTTAGCACGCATTTTGTGCGCTATTACGCCATGGTCACACTTGTCGAAGGCTTTTGCAAAGTCTGTATATATTACATCTGCATTCTTTTTGTCTTCTAGTGCATCTAGGACCTTGTCGTAGTGATCCAATAGTTGAGACAGACAGGAGCGACCTGTTCTAAACCCATGTTGCCCTGGGTTGTGTAACTGATGGGTTTCTAGATGGGTGGTGATCTTGCTTCTTAGGACTCTTTCAAAGATTTTTATGATATGGGATGTTAGTGCTATCGGTCTGTAGTTCTTTGCTGTTGCTTTACTGCCCCCTTTGTGGAGTGGGGCTATGTCTGTTGTTTTTAGTAACTGTGGGACGACCCCCGTGTCCATGCTCCCTCTCCATAGGATGGTAAAGGCTCGTGATTGGGGCTTCTTGCAGTTCTTGATGAACACGGAGTTCCATGAGTCTGGCCCTGGGGCAGAGTGCATGGGCATGTCATTTATCGCCTGTTCGAAGTCATTTGGCATCAGGATAACATCAGATAGGCTTGTGTTAACCAAATTCTGTGGCTCTCTCATAAAAAATTCATTTTGATCTTCGACTCTCAGTCTGGTTAGTGGCTTGCTAAAAACTGAGTCATATTGGGACTTGAGTAGCTCACTCATTTCCTTGCTGTCATCTGTGTAGGACCCATCTTGTTTAAGTAAGGGCCCAATACTGGACGTTGTTCTCGACTTTGATTTGGCATAGGAGAAGAAATACTTTGGGTTTCTTTCGATTTCGTTTATGGCTTTTAGTTCTTCCCGCGATTCCTGACTCCTATAAAATTCCTTTAGCTTAAGTTCGATGTTTGCTATTTCTCTGTGGCTGAAGAAATACTTCCTAACATCCCTTTGATTCATCTGTGTCTTCAGCTTCCAACTGTGTCCCCGTGTTGCTGTGTCCAGTCTCTGGAACATCCTGTCTTTGTCCACCTTGTCAATTCCTCTCAGTATTTTATAAGTCGTTATCATGTCCCCCCTATCTCTCCTGTCCTCCAGTGTCGTCAGGTTGATTTCCCTTAACCTCTCCTCATAGGACATACCTCTTAACTCTGGGACTAGTCTTGTTGCAAACCTTTGCACTTTCTCTAGTTTCTTTACATGCTTGGCTAGGTGTGGGTTCCAAACTGGTGCCGCATACTCCAATATGGGCCTAACGTACACGGTGTACAGGGTCCTGAACGATTCCTTATTAAGATGTCGGAATGCTGTTCTGAGGTTTGCCAGGCGCCCATATGCTGCGGCAGTTATTTGGTTGATGTGCGCTTCAGGAGATGTGCCTGGTGTTATACTCACCCCAAGATCTTTTTCCTTGAGTGATGTTTGTAGTCTCTGGCCCCCTAGACTGTACTCCGTCTGCGGTCTTCTTTGCCCTTCCCCAATCCTCATGACTTTGCACTTGGTGGGATTGAACTCCAGGAGCCAGTTGCTGGACCAGGTCTGCAGCCTGTGTGTGTGTGTGTGTGTGTGTGTGTGTGTGTGTGTGTGTGTGTGTGCGTGTACCTGTGCGTGTGTGTGTGTGTGTGTGTGTGTGTGTGTGTGTGTGTGTGTGTGTGTGTGTGTGTGTGTATGTGACTCAACAATCAATATTTGCACCAATAACTCATTACAGTTGTGACCGGGTGTGGAAGTGTGAATTGCTCATTACACTATAATTTGTTCATGATTGTAGCCATGTATAAACGTAAGTAACCATTCTTACACAATTCATTACCTTTGTAACTTGTGAGCTCATTACCTTTGTACCTAGTTCAGCTATCAAAACTTTGGGGGCCCAGTCCCTGGACCCATTACGTACCTCTGTAATCTGTAAATACCTTTGTAACTTGTCGTGATTGTGACCAGACCTACCTGGAGTTCATTACCTTTGTAAATTGTTAGTTCATTACCTTTGTAAATTGTGAGTTCATTACCTTTGTAAATTGTGAGTTCATTACCTCTGTAACTTGCTCAGCTATCAAAACTTTGGAGTCCAGTCCCTGGACCAATTATGTATCTCTGTAATCTTTTGACTACCGCCCACAGGATGGGTATGGGGTGCATAATAAACATATTAAACTAACTCTGTGTGTGTGTGTGTGTGTGTGTGTGTGTGTGTGTGTGTGTGTGTGCTCGTGTGTGTGTGTGCTGGGGATGGGGTACATCTTTCTGGGGCAGGGGTGGTAGCTCTTGCAAACTCAATCGAGAGGGCCATTGTTGAAATGCCTAGGATTTTAAACTGATAGAAGATAGAGGTATGGGTGTGTGTGGGAAACAGTCAGGTTGCAACACTAGGGTTGAAAACAGTAAATGTATAAAAGACATTCATCATGAAGTTATAAATAAAGACAATAGATCAGGTCATCAAACAAAGGGAGACAGCAGAGGGCAGCAAGGGACTAGCTCCCTTAGGGTCTATTATACTAATAGCAGGAGTGTAAGAAATAAGATAGATGAGCTAAGATTAATTGCAAGTGTAGGAAACATAGATATCATTGCTATAACAGAGACCTGGCTCAATCTGAAAGAGAGATGCCTTCTGAATGTCACATACAAGGCTATAAATCATTCCACACTGACAGGGTCAACAGGAAGGTGGTGGAGTAGCGATGTACATCAGAGACAATTTAAATTGTTGTGTTAGACAAGATATAAAATTAGAAGCGTCAGCCACTGAATCTGTTTGGTTACAGCTTCTCGAGGGCCGTGAAAAACTAATTTTGGGTGTGATTTACAGGGCCCCAAATCTTGATAGGGAGTGCGGTAAACTTCTATGGGATGAAATTCGTAAGACCTCTACATACGAAAATGTTGTGATAATGGGAGATTTCAACTATAGACAGATTGACTGGAGCAATTTGACAGGAAATTTAGAGTCAAGTGACTTTCTTGATACGATTCAGGATTGTTTTTTTTAAACAGTCTGTGACAGAGCCAACTAGAGGAAATAACCCGCTTGACTTGGTTCTTGCCAGCAGGGAAACGCTAATTAATAATCTTGAGGTTAATGATGAGCTTGGGGAAAGTGATCACAAATCACTCAGTTTTAATATATCATGGAATTCCCCTAATAATGGCAATCAAGTCTCTGTCCCTGACTTCCACTTGGCTGATTTCATAGAACTGAAAAATTACTTGGGTGGGCTGAACTGGAATGACCTGACTATGGGTCAGGTAGGTGGTGATGATTGCCGATATGACGTTTTCCAGGGCATAGTTCTAGCTGCTCAGAGAACTTATGTTCCAAATAGGGAAATTAGATCAAGCAAAAATGATCCTAAATGGATGAACAATAGATTAAAACATCTCATTGGTCAAAAGAGAGGCATATATAGGCAAATCAAAAGAGGAGAGGTGCAATTAAGAAATCAATATATTCAGTTAAAGAGAGAAATAAAAAAGGGAATAAGAAAAGCAAAAAGAGATTATGAGGTTAAAGTTGCAAGAGAATCGAAGACTTACCCAAAAGGATTCTTTCAGGTATACAGAAGTAAGATCAGGAACAAGATAGGCCCACTCAAAAGTTACTCTGGTCAGCTCACGGACAGTGATAAGGAAATGTGTAGAATTTTTAACACATACTTCCTTTCAGTTTGATAAGGAAATGTGTAGAATTTTTAACACATACTTCCTCTCAGTTTTTACACAGGAAGATACTAGCGATATTCCAGAAATAATAAATTATGTAGAACAGGATGATAAACTATGCACGATTAGGGTCACAAGTGACATGGTCCTTAGGCAAACCGATAAATTAAAACCTAACAAATCCCCAGGCCCCGATGAACTGTGTGCAAGGGTTCTAAAGGAATGTAAAGAGGAGCTTAGCAAACCTCTGGCTAATCTTTTCAATATATCACTACAGACTGGCATGGTGCCAGATAAGTGGAAAATGGTAAATGTGATACCTATTTTCAAAGCAGGTGACAGGTCCTTAGCTTCGAACTATAGACCAATAAGCCTAACCTCCATAGTGGGAAAATTTATGTAATCAATAATTGCCGAAGCAATTCGTAGCCACCTTGTAAAGCACAAATTAATCAACGAGTCTCAGCATGGTTTTACAAAGGGACATTCCTGCCTTACGAATTTATTAACTTTTTCACTAAGGTATTTGAGGAGGTAGATCATGATAATGAATATGATATTGTGTATATGGACTTCAGTAAGGCTTTTGACAGGGTCCCACATCAGAGACTATTGAGGAAAATTAAGGCACATGGAATAGGAGGAGAATTTTTTTCCTGGATAGAGGCATGGTTGGCAAATAGGCAGCAGAGGGTTTGCATAAATGGGGAGAAATCAGAGTGAGGAAGCTTCACGAGCGGTGTTCCACAGGGGTCAGTGTTGGGCCCCCTGTTGTTCACAATCTACATAAACGACACTGATGAGGGCATGAAGAGCGACATAAGCAAGTTTGCCGATGACACCAAAATAGGCCGTCGAATTCATTCTGACGAGGACATTAGAGTACTCCAGAAGATTTGAGACTGATGCAGTGGTTGGAGAAGTGGCAGATGCAGTTTAATATAGACAAATGCAAAGTTCTAAATGTTGGACAGGAAAAGAACCATGCCACATACAAACTAAATAATGTAGATCTTAATACTACGGATTGCGAAAAAGATTTAGGAGTTCTGGTTAGCGGTAATCTGAAACCAAGACAACAGTGCATAAGTGTTCGCAATAAAGCTAACAGAATCCTTGGCTTCATATCAAGAAGCATAAATAATAGGAGTCCTCAGGTTGTTCTTCAACTCTATATATCCTTGGTTAGACCTCATTTAGATTATGCTGCACAGTTTTGGTCACCGTATTACAGAATGGATATAAATGCTCTGGAAAACACACAAAGGAGGATGACAAAGTTGATCCCATGTATCAGAAATCTTCCCTATGAGGATAGACTGAGGGCCCTGAATCTGCACTCTCTAGTAATGCGTAGAATTAGGGGGAATATGATTGAGGTGTATAAATGGAAGACAGGAATAAATAAAGGGGATGTAAATAACGTGCTGAAAATATCTAGCCTAGACAGGACTCATAGCATTGGTTTTAAGTTGGAAAAATTCAGATTCAGAAAGGATATAGGAAAGCACTGATTTGGTAATAGAGTTATGGATGAGTGGAACAAACTCCCAAGTGCAGTTATAGAGGCTAAAACGTTGTGTAGTTTTAAAAATAGGTTAGATAAATACATGAGTGGGTGTGGGTGGGTGTGAGTTGGACCTGATTAGCTTGTGCTACTAGGTCAGCTGCCGTGTTCCTTTTTTAAGTGAATATGACCTGACCTGACTAGGTTGGGGCCTTGGCTTAAGCCGGTAGGAGACTTGGACCTGCCTCGTATGGGCCAGTAGGCCTGCTGCAGTGTTCCTTCTTTCTTATGTTCTAATGCGTGTGTGTGTGCTCGTGTGTGTCTGTAACCCAGTTAATATTTGTACTAATAACTCATTACAGACAGTTGTGACCGAGTGTGGACGTGTGAATTGCTCATTACCTTTGAAACTTGGTCATGTAAATGTAAATACATAACTCTTTTTACCTTATTCCTGGTATATATCCTTTATAGTATAATAATAAGATATTATATCCTTTATACCTGGAGTTTACCTGGAGAGAGTTTCGGGGGTCAACGCCCCCGCGGCCCGGTCTGTGACCAGGCCTCCTGGTGGATCAGCGCCTGATCAACCAGGCTGTTGGACCCCAATGGAAATAAGTCACTCTGACATTTTTTGGGTTATCCTCTAGCAAATAGTACAGCCTACAAGACTAGAAAATACGCTGGACCTCATCTTCACTAACAAAAACGATCTGACACGTAACATGACTGTATCAAAGACAATACACTCAGATCACAACAGGTACAGACATGTATGCACAGTGCTCCGAACCAGCAAAATGTGGGCAGTAATGAAGGTCTCTTCACGAAATTCAATTTCAATAACAAAAACATACAATGGGATCAAGTAAACCATGTCCTAAATGAAACAAGCTGGGAAGATATCCTAAACAACACGGATCCGAACATTTGCCTTGAAAAAATGAATTCTGTGGTTCTTGAGATCTGCTCAAGACACATTCCATTAAGAAAAAGAAAGAGAAGATGTAAACTAGAAAGAGAGAGACGTTCTTTATACAGACGAAGGTGAAGAGTCACAGAGTTGCTGAGTGGGGCCAATATATTTGAAATACGAAGGAAGGCACTAGTCAATGAAATTGCAAATATCAAACTTAAGCTGAAGGAATCTTATAGGAGACAAGAATCACAGGAAGAACTAAAAGCCATAAAGGAAATTGAAAAAAAAAGACTTCTTCTCTTATGCCAAATCTAAGGGAAAAACAACTACCAGTATTGGGCCCCTGCTTAGGAGGGATGGGACATACACATATAATAGCCAAGAAATGAGTGAGATACCAAAGTCCCAATATGACTCAGTGTTCAGCGAGCCACTACCCAGACTAATGGTCGAAAATCCAAATGAATTCTTTATGATTGAAACCCAAAATTTGGTCATCCAAAAATCTCAGATATTATTCTAACTCCACAAGACTTCGAAGAGGCAATTAATAACATGCCCATGCACTCTGCCCCAGGCCCAGACTCGTGGAACTCCGTGTTCATCAAGAATTGCAAGAAGCCCCTGTTGCATGCCTTCAGCATTTTATGGAGAGGGAACATGGACACAGGGGTCATCCCACACACACTAAAAACAACAGACATAGCCCCACTCCACAAAGGGGGCAGTAAAGCAATTGCGAAGAACTATAGACCGATAGCACTAACATCCCACATCATAAACATCTTTGAGAGGGTTCTAAGAAGCAAGATCGCCAACCACCTAGATGCCCATCAATTACACAACCCAGGGCAACACGGGTTTAAAACGTCGCTCCTGCCTATCCTAGCTACTGGACCACTATGACAAGGTCCTGGATGCTGTAGAGGATAAACAAAATACAGATGTAATATACACAGACTTTGCAAAAGCTTTCGACAAGTGTGACCATGGTGTAATAGCACACAAAATGCGTGATAAAGGAATAACGGGAAAAGTTGGAAGATGGATCTACAGCTTCCTGACAAATAGAACACAAAGAGTAATAGTAAACAGAGTAAAGTTCCAGGCAGCCACGGTAAAAAGCTCTGTTCCACAAGGCACTGTACTCGCTCCCATTCTATTCCTCATCCTCATTTCTGACATAGACAGAGATGTAAGCCATAGCTCTGTGTCTTCCTTTGCGGATGACACCCTGATTACCATGGCAGTGACCTCCATCGAAGACACCGCGAGACTCCAACCGGACATCAACCAAATCTTCGAATGGGCCACTCAAAACAATATGAAGTTCAACGAGGAGAAATTGCAACTACTCAGATATGGGAAACTTGAAGAAATTAAAATTGTGTTAGGGTATACAACAAATTCTAACCATACAATAGAGCGGAAAAGTAATGTGAAGGACCTGGGAGTGATAATGTCAGAGGATCTCGCCTTCAAACACCACTACACTGTATCTACCTCATCCGCTAGGAAAATGATAGGATGGATAATGAGAACCTTCAAACCTAGGGACGCCAAGCCCATGATGATTCTCTTCAAGTAGCTTGTGCTCTCTAGACTGGAATACTGCTGTACACTAACGGCCCCCTTCAGGGCTGGTGACATTGCAGACCTGGAGAGTGTACAAAGAACTTTCGCGGCACACATAAGTACGATAAGGCACCTAAACTACTGGGAACGGTTGAAGGTCCTTGATCTGTATTCCCTCGAACGCAAGCGAGAGAGGTATATGATAATATACACTTGGAATGTCCTGGAGGGATTGGTACCAAACCTGCACACGAAAATCACTCCCTATGAAAGCAAAAAACTCGGCATTAGATGCAACATTTCCCCGATGAAAAGCAGGGGCGCCACGGATACACTGAGAGACAACACAATAAGTGTCCGGGGCCCAAGACTGTTCAATTGCCTCCCAGCATACATTAGGGGGATTACCAGTAGACCACTGGCTGTCTTCAAGAAGGCACTGGACAGGTACCTAAAGTCAGTACCTGACCAAACCGGGCTGTGATTCATACGTCAGCTTGCGTGCGGCCAATAGTAACAGCCTGGTTGATCAGACCCTGATCCACCATGAGGCCTGGTCTCAGACCGGCCGCGAGGGAGTTGACCCCCGAAACCCTCTCCAGGTAAACTCTACACATACGATGCTATGTATGATAATCTATGTATCTGTATTTGTGTATACCTGAATAAACTTACTTAGTCATGATTGTGACCAGATCTACCTGGAGTTCATTACCTTTGAACATGATACAGAGAAGTACAATTAATACAATTTTTAAAGTGCAGCATGCCAAAGCCCCTTGTATGCAGAGCATTATGGGCGGGCTTAAAATTAACTTAAGATTAACTAAGCAAAGATATACTATTCAGTGGTACAAAAATTATTGTAAAACAGATAACAATTTAGTACAAATGAGTATTACAAAGACAGGTCATATGGTCATTTACTGTGTTGCTGTGTAATCAGTAGAATGGAGTATTCTGTTAGGTAATGAAGTTAAACAGTAACAAAGTTTGATTGACTTGTTCAGCTATCAAAACTTTGCGGTCCAGTCCCTGGACCCATTATGTACCTCTGTAATCTTTTGACTACCACTCACAGGATGGGTATGGGGCGCATAATAAATATATTAAACTAAAATTTTGAGAGCTTTGTTTCTTATTTTAGTATTGATACTTATGTGTGAGACACTTCTCTTAACAAAAGTGTTTATCAGTATCTTCATGCATCACCAATTGTATTAATTGCTAGTAGTAGTTTATTAGTAATAGAAGTAGTAGTAGAAGAAAAAGTAGTAATAGATCTAACATAGTGTCTGGTCAGATCACTGACAGTGATAAGGATATGTGTGCAAAATTGCATTTATCTGAATGTAACTCATTATGTACATAATAGTAAATGATAACAATTATTATTTATCAGAGTTACATAGACAAGTAGGAATTTGGGACACCTAGGTCGCAAAAATGTCCCCCTTCGATACATACCACTGTCATATCCACAAGTTGCTCTGGACCTATTAATTATCAAATGAAAAATACATCACCAGGAATGCTGGTAAATATATAAATTTGTGGACTGTATATTAAAAATAATAAATGGTTATATATATATACACAATTACATAACAGAAGATTAATGTGTATCATACTCAGAAAACCTCACTCTAACTAAATCTATGAAAATAATGCTGGCCAGAATTACACACAAATCTAGAGAGCTTATCTGAGGTTCCTGGAGCTGTCTTGTCCAGTCGCCTGATATCTCAAGTTATGCAGGAATGCACATCCACCAATTTCGCCTCCTATTTGAGAGGTGTCAACACAATTTTAACCTCTAGAGCACGAAAAATTCTTCCCATTATACCAACGTTTGTACAAAATTCAAAACCAACATGGCGAGACTCGTCTACGCAGACGCAGGCTTTCCGTTTTCTATGACAAATATTATTAAATACAGTATGGCCATCTATTTACATATAAAAACTGAATTTCTGGAAAATATATACAGTATTTTCCACAATATGTGTGAAATTATCAATGCCTACTTCCTCTCAGTTTTCTCCCAGGAAAATACTAGCGATATTCCTGAAATAATTGATTATGTAGAACAGGATAATAAACTATGCACGATTGCGGTAACTAGTGACATGGTCCTCAGACAAATAGAGAAACTAAAACCTAACAAATCCCCAGGTCCCGATGAACTGTTTGAAAGGGTAGATCCAGGTAGATCTGGTCACAATCATGAGAAGTTACAAAGGTATTTACAGATTACAGAGGTACATAATGGGTCCAGCGACTGGGCCCTCAAAGTTTTGATAGCTGAACTAGTTACAAAGGTAAAGAATCCTGTAAGTAAATTTACTTGCTTACGTTTATACATGGTTACAATCATGAACAAATTATAGAGTAATGAACAATCCACACGTCCACACCCGGTCACAACTGTAATGAGTTATTAGTGCAAATATTGATTGTTGAGTCACACACACACACACACAAATAGGTGAGTACATACACACACGAGTATACATACACACACGAGTACAAGCACTCATACATATATGAGTACACAAATACACAGGCAAACACACACACAAGCACAATGGTAAGTTTGATTTTGGCCTATAGTTGTTTTACATCTGTGGGGTCACTACCTTTATGTATAGGTGTAGCCCTTGCTGTCTTGAGTAGTGTCGGGAAAGTGCTAGTTTCTAGTGACTTGTTAAAAAGTAAAAAGCAATGAGATAGCATGCGAAAGGACATGGGCTGCTCGCATGTACAAAAATGGTGGGACGTGAGACAAATTGCCTAAATTGTTTTTAAGTGACTGAATAATCGTGGTGATTTCAGTGGGCTCAGTAGGTGCAAGACTGAAGGAGTTTGGGAAATTCCCATCTAAGTAATCATTTGCACGGGCGTTGGTACCTGGGATTTTACTGGCGAGATTAGATCCTATGGTTGAGAAGAAGTCATTTATCCTGTTAACTGTATCAATGGGATGCAGTGGTGTTTCGTTCGGCTTAGTTAGGACAATATCCTTGCTTTTTCTTCAGTTTGTGGGTTCCCAGAATCTGAGACAGTGTTTTCCAGATCTTTTTTTTATATCTCCTCTTGTTTCAGTGAATCTGCTGGAGTAGTACTATTGTTTTTTTTTATTAGTTTGGTGAGAACTGATGAATAATGTTTAAGACTATCTTTGTGTATTAAGCCCAGTCTATATTGCTTTTCATATTGGTGTTTCTTATCAATGGATTTCAGTATGCTGCTAGTTAGCCATGGTCAACCGAACCGTTTATTCGTGATCCGTTTCGTTTTTATAGGACAATGTTTGTTGTATAGTCTAAGTAATTTATTCAGAAATATGTCTGTCCAATCGTTAATACCATCGGCCTTGAAGAATTCTGTAGGCCAGTCAACCGTCTCTAGCTCTGCTGTGAAATTATTTATTGAGGCCTCGTCATGGAGTCTAATTGAAACTTTGTTGTATTCTAGTGGTGGTTTACTAATGTTTGTTAAGAGGAAGGTGAGGTAGTGGTCAATAGTGCTGTCTGTGAGAATCCCTGACGTAAGTGGAGCTAGTTAGTTAGTTAGTTAAAGATTAGCCGGTATTCTCCCGGCCCGGGCCTTGTCCAAGTGGTGGCCCGCCTTGGCTCCCTCTTTAGGGAGTGTCTGAGACCTAAGTCTCCCATGGGAGGAGGCACAAGCACCTCCTCATCTTTGGGACCAACTGTCCCCAGGCCTAGCCACAGGCTAGGCCTCTCTGGTCTGCCATCCCCGCCCCAAGGGGCCAAATAGGAATGACAGTCTTATGAGCTAAAGGCTCGGACTCAGGCACCTACCCTACCCTAGAAGGGTTAGGCATGGTATCGATGAAGTGGAGCTAGTATAATGGTCCGTATACGGTCTATTATGGTTACACTTGTCTCAGTCAGCCTGGTTGGTTTAGTTATTGTTGGTATGAGAAGTGCGTTGTTGATATTGTTGATGAAATCACTTACAGGTTGATCATCTGGTAGGGCAAGGTTGATATTGAAGTCTCCAGCTAAGAGAAGGTGGTGCTTGTTCATAAAAATGCTAGATCTGCTTTACACAGCGTTGGGAAATAAGGAATATCCACTAGGAATTTTTATTGACCTAAGAAAAGCTTTTGACACAGTAGACCACGACATCCTACTCCACAAACTTGATCATTACGGTATAAGAGGCCATGCGCTTGCTTATTTAAAATCTTACATTACTAATAGGTATCAGTACGTCACCATTAAAGACACAGCATCAGCAACACGGCCACTTGATACTGGAGTTCCGCAGGGAAGTGTCCTTGGTCCCCTGCTCTTCCTCATATACATCAATGACCTTCCGAACGTATCCCAACACCTGAAACCCATTCTCTTTGCTGATGACACGACTTATGTCATCTCTCACCCTAATCTTGCCACCCTCAACACCATTGTGAATGAGGAGCTGATTAAAATATCGACTTGGATGACAGCCAATAAACTTACGCTTAACACTGACAAAACCTACTATATTATGTTTGGTAGCAGAGCAGGAGATGCACAAATTAACATTAAGATTGACAACACTCTAATTACCAGAAATAATGGGGAAAATTCCTAGGCTTATACCTTGACAACAACCTGAATTTCAGCACCCATATCCAGCATATAACCAAAAAAGTATCCAAAACGGTTGGGATCCTCTCCAAGATACAATACTACATGCCGCAAAATGCCCTTCTCACACTATACCACTCACTTATTTATCCATACCTCCCCTATGCTATTTGTGCTTGGGATCAACTGCAGCAACACACCTAAAGCCAATAATAACCCAACAAAAAGCTGCAGTAAGAATAATCACTAAATCCCATCCTGGCAACACCCCCCCCCCCACTCTTCATAGACCTAAACTTACTCCCAGTTCAGTACATCCACACTTACTACTGTGCATCTACATCTACAGGGCCTTAAACTCTAATATCAACCTTGACCTAAAATGCTTTCTTGATATTTTGTGACAGAACTCACAGGCATAACACCAGACACAAACATCTCTACGACTTTCCCCCGTGTCCGACTAAACCTTTACAAAAATTCAATGTATGTCAAAGGCCCTAAAATCTGGAATACCCTACCTGAGAACTCTAGAACTGCAGACACATTCATCACCTTCAAAACTACCATTAGAAAACATCTTATCTCCCTGATACACCCCGTCAACTAACTACACGAATACCACCTGGTGGTTCACACTTACACTCACTCACTCATTTGACCAAAACAGAAATTAATCTCAATCTTAAAATAATGAATCCTGTGATACTCCAATACTGAAACTATGTACTGTGCCAAAACAAAAGCATTCACATTGCTAAACTTACAAACTAGTATTTAGTCACTTAGCCATAATACCAACTTACCTCATAATTTGTAATATTTTACAATTAAGAATAAAACTAAGTCTGCCCGAAATGCCTAGCCATGCTAAGCGTTCTAGTGGTACACTCTGTAATCACAATTTTACTACATGTAAACCTCACAATAACCAAATTTCTGTAAACTCAGCATTGTAATCCTTATAGAGAATAAACTTTGAATTTGAATTTGAATTTGTCTGTTTGCTATTAGTGTCCTTAATTTCTCACTGAAATTTGGAATGTTTGTGTGGGGCATCCGGTAAATGGCACCGACATAGTTGAGTTACTTAGCATTTCTTAACTGTTAAGGTTTAAATAATAAGATATTACAAGCACCCCAATGGATATAAGTCACATTGTCTGATTTTGTTGGGTTATCCCAGGTAATCTACACATATGCTGTTATGTATGACATATTATGTAACTATTTATGTGTACCTATACCTGAAAAAACCTACTTACTAACTAGTAGTAGAAGTTGATGATTCATGGGGAGTTCCAAACCCATAGGGATCATATAGCACCTGGGTAATAGGAGGCATTCAGGTGTAATCCAAGGAAAGGGAACACAAGTCCAGTTCCTCAGATTAAAAGCCCCTTCACCGGTTTCAAGGAGCCTTCCTTGAGGGGCGGGGCAAGTCACGTAAATTATTTTTCCCACTTCTTCCAACACTGTGTGAGTAATTCTACTGACCCATTTGATTATACATAAAGTACTTACGTATATATAATGTAATCCAAAATAAATGGTGTTATACCACCCGAGAAACAACTACTGATCATGAGTGTGAAACTAGTGGTGATACTGGTGGAGGGAGCTGTTGTGGCTCGCGTGTACTGAACTTGACTCACTATCCTACAGCACCCAGCACCATGTTGACTCATCACAGCTTGAAAATGTTTTATTACTATGTATCTTTTATATAAACTAGATGTATTTCGGTAGCTGCGTGATCCTTGTAAGGTATCCCCGTATTCCATAAGCTCAGTCTCTTTTACCTCGATGCATGCAAAGGATTATTATCATTGGATTATGGAGCCTGTGGGGAGGGGGATAGAAGGCATTCAGGCTTAATTCAGGGAACTGGAGCATAGATCCAATTCCCTAGATCAATAGCCCCCCACCAGCATCAAGGAACCTCCTTTGAGGGGCACGCAAACGGAATATTGGAGGGTGCTCATAAAATTCCAGTGAAGTAAAACAACTTATGTACATTTGTGCCTATTTTTTTTCAGTATATATGTGCACTTTCATATGTATACAGTACGTGTGTGTGTATGCATTCACTCACGCCTTTACATGTGCATGAAAAAACAGCACCAGCGAGAATTATTATTATAATAAAAAAGAAGCGCTAAGCCACAAGGGCTATACAGCTCCAGCGAGAATACAAGGGTTGTGCTTCGTCATAGTGAAGGCAGGCAGATAAGGAGGATGGAGGTAGTTAAAATTTGGCTTCTCGTGCTCTGTTTCTAAATAGAATGGACATTCTTCCTGTAACCTGCAATATTTAACTGGGGTGCATGTAACACTGTTTGCAGCCTTGTTGTGGCATTATTTTGAGCTTCCACACTGGCATGTATACCGAGGAAGTGCATAGCCATTAAACCCCCAGTTTTCTTGTATTATTCAGGTATTGCCTCTGCAAACAGGGTAGAAAAGTTTTGATACTGATGACTATGAGGTGTTGTAATTCTAATGGTTTTTATGTTCACTATGACCATTCTGGGTTTACTTTCATCATCAGAGGGCCTGATTATTATAATCAAGGGGGAAGCACTAAATCCGTAGGATTATTATTATTACAATCAAGGGGGAAGCGCTAAACCCGGAGGATTATACAGCGCCTGGGGGGGGATGTGGAAGGCATTCAGGCTTAATTTGGGGAACTGGAGCACAGATCCAATTCCCTAAATCAAGAGCCCCTCACCAACATCAAGGAACCTTCCTTGAGGGGACTAAATCCGTAGGAGGGGAACGCTAAACCTGTAGGATTATACAGCGCATGTGGGGGGGGAGGAGGTGGAAGGTATTCAGGGAACTGGAGCAGATCCGGTTCCCTAGATCAAGAGCCCCTCACCATTATTATTAGTATAATCAAGGGGGAAGTGCTAAATCCGTAGGACTATACAGCACCTGTAGGGGGATGTGGAAGGTATTCAGGTTTAATTCAGGGAACTGGAGCACAGAACCAATACCTTAGATCAAGAACCCCTCACCGGTGTCAAGGAACCTCCCTTGAGGGGCCAGAGGGCCTGAAAGATGGCCACCCGATGTTTCACTGTGGGTGGTGACCACATGACATGCACTAAGATGATTTAATTACCACTGGGTAGTGACAACTATTGCAGCACAACTCTGTTCAAGAGTTGATATTAATATAATAAAAAAGAAGCGCTAAACCACAAGGGCTATACAGCGCTGCAGGGCAGGGAAGGAAGCGAGGGTATTGGGTGGCAAAATCAAGAGTTGATAGACCAATGAAATTAATTGAAAGTTATTAAGTGCTACAATCATTTTAATTATTATTATTATAATCAAGGGGGAAGCGCTAAACCCGGAGGATTATACATTATTATTATTACAATCAAGGGGGAAGCGCTAAACCCGGAGGATTATACAGCGCCTGGGGGGGGGGATGTGGAAGGCATTCAGGCTTAATTCGGGGAACTGGAGCACAGATCCAATTCCCTAAATCAAGAGCCCCTCACCAACATCAAGGAACCTGCCTTGAGGGGACAATCATTTTAAATCAAAAAAAAAAAAAAAAAAAAAAAAAAAAAAAAAAAAAAAAAAAAAAAAAAAAAAAGATACACATATTGAAGATAGGGGCACCACAGACATAATTATATCTGTTGGAGGCACTCATCATTTTAGTCATACAGTACCTAGGGGAATGGGAAGCAATCAGCAAAATAGGTTCAGTCCAAGGGAAAGACGTCTAATCCCTTGAATAAAGAGCCCCTCGCTGGTATCAAGGAAACCTCTCATGAGGGGTCTATAAGCATAAATTTTGTATAAATGGTTTAGAAAACCGACAAGTTAATGAATGAGACACTGGTACAATATTTGGGCATCTTTATTGAAAAAACGTTTTGCTAGCTTATGGCTTCATCAGTCCAATACTGAGAAGAACGGCAGATTAGGAGTAGTTTGACGTAATTGCTTCTTCAGCCTGGAGATGTGTTTGGTCCATCAATCTTGAAGGAGCAGAGCATAGCTCCTTTAGCTACAAACAGTAATTACATAATGGGGAAAATTTCTCCACTACTATTATAGCTGAGTGCTCAACTCATAATGGTCACACAGTGCTGTGAGGAGGGATGTGTGATTATTATTATTATAATCAAAAAAGAAGCGCTAAACCACAAGGGCTATACAGCGCTGCAGGGCAGGAAGGAAGCGAGGGTATCAGGTGGCAAAAGGGAGATGGGCGAGTAATAGGTTACGGAGAACAGTGGGGCAGTGGATGGTGAAAGGGTAGAGGGCAGCAAGAGATTGAGGTAGAAAGGGCTGAGGGGAGCGCAAAAATATCATTGTCAGAGTTTGTGGAGTAAATCAGTCGTTGTCAAGAAGTCAATGAGAGAGTCAGGATTAAAGGAGGGTCCATCAGCAAGAAGGGAAGGTAAAAAGAAAGTAGTAGAGTGGAGACGACGGAGGTAAATTCTGCGTGCTCGTTGATAAAGAGGGCAGTCTAATAGAATGTGGCTAATTGATACTGGAACTTGACACTGCTCACAGAGAGGAACAGGGTGCCTCTCCATGAGATACCCATGAGTAAGACGAGTGTGGCCAATGCAAAGGCAGGAGAGAGTAGTTTCCCAACCTTGGCACTGATGACAAGAAGACGGCCAATAACCTATGCTTGGTTTAATAGAATGAAGTTTGTTACCGAGCAGAGTTGACCAACATTGTTGCCAATGGGTGTGAAGGTGGGTAGCTATTACAGCAAAATAGTCCGGAAATGGAACACCTCTATATGAAATTGGTAGGTCATGTACTGCTGACCGCGCATCAGTGTCTGCCTGTTCATTGCCCTGTACGTCAACATGACAAGAGGGATGTGTGAAAGAAGAAATTTGCAAAGGTCAAAAATGAGCAAGAGTTAGGTATGTATAAAATTAGGCATTAGCAGGGATGGGGGCTAGTGCAAGCAATACTGAAATCAAAGTTCGTGCAATAGGTTAGTCAGAGTGTGTAACAAGAGGGATGTGTGAAAGAAGAAATTTGCAAAGGTCAAAAATGAGCAAGAGTTAGGTATGTATAAAATTAGGCATTAGCAGGGATGGGGGCTAGTGCAAGCAATACTGAAATCAAAGTTCTGCAATAGGTTAGTCAGAGTGTGTAACAAAGGTGAGACTCTCAAGAACATCAGTGAGAATGAATGTGTTGGTTTAAGCATCAGAAGTGGATCATGTGTTCACTCTCAAGGGCAGGAGACATTACTAATAAATGTTGGACAGACAATGCAACCTGACAGTCCTTGCAGAAAGGTGCTAGTTGTTTCTCCATGTAATATCTGTGAGTCGCATGCATCCATTACATATGTAAGTGTGAGTGCATAGTCTCCCAAACCCAACAACGGTGGGAAGATGGTTAGAATCTTCCATGTGGCTTGACAGAAAACAATTTGTTGTGGTCATTGCAAACCAACACTGCTGTCAGCAGTTGCAGAGGCAGTGAGAGAGCAATGAAAAATAGTCTGAGTAAGGAATACCCCATAGGTATTCGTTGCCTGAATAGCTGACCAAGCGACTGAGTCTACATGTTCATTGCCCTGAACACTGGTATGTTTAGTAATGAAAATTTCTCCACTATGGGAAGCGAATGTTTATTAATCCAGCAATCTTAATAAACTGGAGTGCACCGATTATTATCACTAATACTGTATGAGTAGGGGATGTGTAGATCAAGTGAAGCATATATGTGAATAGTATATATGAAGCATATATGTGAACAGTATATATGAAGCATATATGTGAACAGTATATATGAAGCATGTATGCTAACAGTATATTTGAAGCATATATGTGAACGATCTGTTGGAGTGTGAGCAGGGTAATATTTAGTGAAGGGATTCAGGGAAACCGGTTATTTTTGTATAGCCGGACTTGAATCCTGGAAATGGGAAATACAATGCCTGCACTCTAAAGGAGGGGTTCGGGATATTAGCAGTTTGGAGGGATATGTTGTGTATCTTTATACGTATATGCTTCTAAACTGTTGTGTTCTGAGCACCTCTGCAAAAACAGTGATTATGTGTGAGTGAGCTGAAAGTGTTGAACGATGATGAAAGTATTTTCTTTTTGGGGATTTTCTTTCTTTTTGGGTCACCCTGCCTCGGTGGGAGATGGCCGACTTGTTGAGAGAGAGAGAGAAAAAAAAAATGTGAACAGTATATATGAAGCATATATGTGAACAGTATATATGAAGCATATATGTGAACAGTATATATGAAGCATATATGTGAACAGTATATATGAAGCATATGTGAACAGCATTTAGATAAAGGTAGGGAAGTTTTCATTGCATCTTTGGATTTAGAAAAAGCATATGACAGAGTGGATAGGAGAACAATGTGTCAGATGTTGCAAGTATGGAATAGGAAGTAAGTTACTCAATGCTGTAAAGTTTTTATGAGGATAGTGAGGCTCAGGTTAGGGTGTGTAGAGAGAGGGAGATTACTTCCCAGTAAAATCAGGGTGTTGGAGAGAGGGGTGGGATTAAATTATGGGGAATCAAATACAAAATGGGAGTGGACACAGTCACTTATTGCTGATGATACTGTACTATGCTTTAGGGGGGATTCTAAAGAAAAGTTGCAAAGGTTAGTGGACGAGTTTGGGAGGGTGTGTAAAGGCAGAAAGTTGAAAGTGAACATAGAAAATTGTAAGGTGATGAGGGTATCAAATGATTTAGATAAAGAAAAATTGGATATCACACTGGAGGGAGGGCATATGGAAGAAGTGACTTGTTTTCAGATATTTGGGAGTTGACTTGTCAGTGGATGGGTTTATGAAGGGTGAGGTTAATCATAGAATTGATGAAGGAAAAATAGCCCTTGTGGTTAGCACTTTCTTTTTGATTATAATAATAATGAAAGAAAAATGTGAGTGGTGCATTGAGATATCTGTTTAGACAAAAAACATTATACATGGAGGCAAAGAAGGGAATGTATGAAAGTATAGTAGTACCAACACTCTTATATGGGTGTGAAGCTTGGGTTGTAAATGCTGCAGCGAGGAGATGGCTGGAGGCAGTTATGTCCTGTTTAAGGGCAATGTGTGGTGTAAATATTATGCAGAGAATTTGTAGTGTGGAAATTAGGAGGATGTAAGGAATTACTAAAAGTATTAGGCAAAAGGCTGAAGTGGGGGTTGTTGAGGTGGTTTGGTCATTTAGAGAGAATGATCATTTAGAGTGTGTATAAATCTGTAGGAGAAGGAAGGCAGGGTAGGGGTTGTCCTTGTAAAGGGTGGAGGGGGGTAAAGGTGGTTTTGTGGGCGAAGGGCTTGGACTTCCAGCAAGCGTGCGTGAGCGTGTTAGATAGGAGTGAATGGAGACGAATGGTTTTTGGGACCTGACGAGCAGTTGGAGTGTGAGCAGGGTAATGTTTTGTGAAGGGATTCAGGGAAACTGGTTAGCCGGACTTGAATCCTGGAAATTGGAAGTACAATGCCTGCACTTTAAAGGAGGGGTTTGGGATATTGGCAGTTTGGAGGGATATGTTGTGTTCTGAGCACCTCTGCAAAAACAGTGATTATGTATGAGTGAGGTGAAAGTGTTGAATGATGATGAAAGTATTTTCTTTTTGGGGATTTTCTTTCTTTTTGGGTCACCCTGCTTCGGTGGGAGACGGCCGACTTGTCAAAAAAAAATAAAAACTTTTTTTAATATTTTGCAACAAAGAGACACTTGAGGATTTCGGGTCGTGACAGTCAAAGGGTTAAACAGCAAAACTGGTGCTAACGTCATTCAACTAACAATGGATGAAAGCAAATTGAAAGTCATGCATAATGAGCTGCCACCCTTTGATCTGAAAGCAACCTTCAGTAGTATATACTTCCACAACAGATGACCCAGTGGATGACCAGCCAATGTCCCGCCTTTTGGTGGGACATTGGCTGGTCATCCACTGGGTCATCTGTTGGTGGCCATTAAGGTAGAGAGAAAGAGAACCATTATCATTGGAAGGAATATTACAGGTGAACAGTGAATTTTTTTTTCTTGTCTGTAAGCAAATTTCAACAAAAGGGGAAACAACCACTTGGGCTAGATGAAGGGGTGGGGAGTAATACATTGTAGCTCTATTTCCTTGGATCAAGATCCTTGACCTTAATCCAGGCACCCACCTTGAAGGACCAACTAAGTTATATAATTCACAAAATCATAACAATATGATTGCAAACAAATCATGGAATGGGTGGAACCTGAGAGTTGTCGGACTCGTCTGCCATGGGTTCAAGTCCCACCCATTCCACGATAAGTTATGTAAAATTCCTTTTCTACGTAAATACAGTTTTCAAAATTAATCAATATACCTTGTTTAAGTAATAATTAAAAATTAAACAGTATATGTAAACAGTCAACTTTTCACACCAAATGAGAAAGCAGGAAACTTGTTTGGAAGGTTCAGAATTTATATTCTAAATCTAAAAAGGAATGATTAAAGCAAATTTTTATTTAATGTAAGAAATTTTCTATAATCATGTTACAAATCCCAGCAGTGTATGAAAATGAGATGTATAAAAAAATGCACCACCCTTCCCCAAATGTAAATGCTGAGTACATCTACCATAAGTTTTAAAAGCTTCTTTGACTAGCCTTTGAACACTGTAAGCCTTTCTACCCATTTCATATTTTTATTAATCTCAGTTTTTTATGCATTACTAATATTCCCAGCATCTTTCTCAATTTTTATTTCTCTTAGCTATTTAGGATGGCATCCCTTACATAAAAAGGATTAATGAGAGGTGTATGGAAATATATATCCCATTCAGGACTCCTTTTTGACAAACCTATTTAGCAGTTCAACAGTCAGTGGTCTGCAGTACACTGTTACATTTAAATCACTCAAAACTATTAGTACCTGTACACAAAAATGGGTAGATAAACAGAGATGAGGTTTTAAAATTTAACCACAATACAGTACATCTACAGTATTTCAGAAAGTACACTGGCTAAAATCTTAATACCAGTAAAACGTATTTGTGATTTTTAACATACATCAGAGAGTCATTGAGTCTATATGTTACGAAGACTACCTGACTATATGTAAGATAGTACAGTATATATGTGAACCATACACTCAAGATGATTAATTCCAGTACAAGTCTGAAATAATAATACAGTCTACAGGTTTTAATCTTAATAAAAAATTATTAAATGATTTTAACATATATTGGAAAGCTATTGAAGTCATGTTTCAGAAAGAATACCTGACTGTATGTAAAACAAAACATACATACATTATACACTCAAGATTATCAGTTCTAGTACAGTACATACAGGCATTCAACATGCTTAAAAAAAAAGTTTTAAAGTTTTCTTGTACTAAATGTTACCTAAAACCTACAAAAGCTCACACTCCTTTTCTACTACTGAAAGCACATATGCACCTAAACATAAATATAACCCATCATACTAAATAAATTTACTGTACATCATACACCACTCAAACAAACACATTGCAAAAGTATATGAATACAATGCAAAAATGTTGCAAAATTCTTTTATATGCATATTTATTTTTATGTATCTTAACTTGTTCATTATATATACAGATAATGACAATATTATTTACAATATATTTTCATAAGAAAAATCCTGTAGGTTCAGCTTGATATTGCATCTCTTCCATATTTACATTCAACAAGATAATTCTCACACCAGTCTGAATGTGGCCCCTGTATAAAAATGCACTATTCCAACACAGTGCTATATGGCTCTCATGAGCATAGCACTTCCTTTTGAATATAGTGTAATAACAATGGATTCCAAATACTGAAAAAAAAATATTCAAAACTTTTAAAAATATATAAAAATTAATGTAAGTACGAATAAGTATTGAAATCCGTATTCTAATTCGGGCTCAACTGCTTCACAAAATTAATTTTTTTTTAGTCAAAATAAAATATTATAATAGTACATGAATAAAACTACTGTAATTTTAACTTAAAAGATATTCCACTGATATTAAGAACTACAGTATAAACATCCAGAATTTTGTACCAATCTAATTAATGATGCCAGTTGCATTTCCATGGTGCTAAATTTATTTCATACTAATACAGGTGCACATCCCTTTATCAGAAAACCTTGGGGTCTGTACTGTTTCACATTTCAGACTTTTCTGAATTTCAGAATGATTCTCAACGCCGCCACATGGCGGTGTGACCCAGCGCGGAGATGACTGACACTCCGCGTAAAAACTTCGGTTTTCAGAACTTTTCAAATTTCAGAATTTCGGATAAAGAGATGTGGACCTGTACAATCTACATTTATTTTTATAGTGCTAAAGTGAATGTGGTTAACAATGTCACACGTAACTCTTAGCAGTAATATCCAAGTGCAGGAAAACCTTTGTTAACAGACAAAACACAGAGACACTAAAATAAACTGTTACTAGTGATCCATGAAAGGAAAGGAGGAAGCATATTGAAACAAAAATGACTGATTACTATGCACATGATGCATGAAACATCAACTATATATCAATGGGTCACACTCTGTATTTTCAGTCAAGAGCTGACTACAGTAAAGCTTCACATTGCAAATAATGAAATTTAATAAGTTATTTAGGTATTACAGTAATGCATTCTATTCTTCATTATATGAATTTAAATGCATAAGGATATTAATTTTCAGACATATGAAGCAAGATAACATTTATAAATATCTTAACTGCACCATGAAAGAGAATGTTATGAAATATATGAATTCTTAAGCTATTATCCTAGTAATATCTCAATCTTGTATATTTTTTCCATTTGTTTGGAATACTTTGGTGAAAGCCAGGTTACTGGGCAGTTTAATGATTTTTCTCACAAAAAATTATACTGACTCTCTGTCTCTGGCTTAAGTAAATACCTCTCCCCACAGGAGGTTAAATCTAGGTTGTAAGAGAGTTATGCAAGTGTAACTCAACAAAGTTTAACCCTACTGAACTGGACATGTGGAGGCTAGGAGCTTTATTTTTTTTGGTACTATAATACCAAACAGTCAGCAGTACACTGTACATAAAAAGTCCATGTATAAAAGGGTGCTCAACATTTGTAGTAGTTGTTCTCTTCTAAATATATACATATATACAGTATATACATAGGATACAGAACATACAAATACAGTAACATCTCTGGCAGAAAACATGGGAACTATTTACTGAGTGCGACAAGAGCTACATTAGGTTGTGAATCCATACTGTATTTCCTTTTCCAACCATTTTAATAGTAGCTGAAGAAATCATGGACACAGTGTTGTCATTAAAAAAATTTTATTAAAGAAATTAATTATTATTTATACATAGACCGTCAATTAAGAGGCACTCTGTTAAGAAGTTTTCGCTATATGACATGAAAAATTGTGGAATTTTTTCAATCACAATGTCGTGTTCATTTATGAGAGAGAATTGAGGGTAAAAATATGGAACGCCACAGCTTTTCCTTCCCTCTTGGCCAACCTGTGGGTCAAACCATTGCCGTTACAGGGATGGCAAAGTCACACTTAATGTACACAACTTCCCATGCCTCAGCCCAGTTCTCTATGCATACACATCCCATACCATACTCAGTTCTGTGTTAGTAAATCGATTTTAGATCTTTTCATAATCATATCTTGTGTTGGATAGTAACTCGGACAAATGGATTGTAAGAGATGATAGAATGCAAGAAGTTAGTATGAAAACTGGAGTTTTAAAATAATCAAGATATTACTGTAGATAAGGTTGGGTGCAAAGGGCTAGTAACCCCTTCTGTATAAATTACTATATGTAAAAAGAAGAAGAAAAACTTTATAAGGTTTTCTTTTTCAAGTCACCCTGCCTTGGTGGGAGATGACCAGTATGTTCAAAAAAAAAAAAAAAAAAAAATTAGATAAGGTTAAGAGTGGTGCATGTGTGGTGGAGCCAACATGAGCCTATGGTCTCAATGAAGAATCATTTGTTAAATTATAAGGAATGAGAAGATAAGGGTTTGCACAATGAGTATTCCAGGTTGTAACCTCCTTTAAAGAATGAAACATAGGTCATAATAGCTAAATAAGATTGAAAAATTATTTAGTAATTGAGGAGAAAACTATGAAAGGCATGACACCTAATTTCACCGTAATAAGGCAAAAAAGCCTTAAATGTACTATAAAACTGTGTGATGAGGAAAGAAGTGCTGAACAAGAGTGCATGTTTAGTACAGGCTGATTCGATAAGTTTAAATTGCACAATCAGTTGCATAATATTAAGTCTTCTGGTGAAGTGATTTGCTAACTACACATCTAAAGGCAATTTCTCTGCTGAATTGGAGGAAATTATCTGAGGGTGGCTCTAAGCCACACCAAATCTTTAATGCTGACTAGACAAGTCTTTAATGGAAGATGCCATTAAGAACTTACATCAGCCAGCTAGGAGAGGTGCAATGGGATTGAAGGCACCAAAGAATCACCTCAGTTTACTACTGTGTGGTAATGTATTAGGCAAGTTTAAGTGTAAGCCCATGGTTATTTACCACTCAAAGACTTCCTATGCTTTGAGAAAGGTATAGATAAAAAAAAAAAAACCTACCAGTCAAATCAGTCAGAATGGATGACAGGGGAATTTTATTGACTGGTTTAAGTATCACTTCATTTTTAAAGTCATGTTTTACCTGTGCAGCAAGAACTTTGCATTCAAGGTTCTCTTCACTCTTGATGATTTCCATATTCATCCAGAACTTTTAGTAAATATGCATCCAATGTAAAAGTTGATTTTTTTAACCACCAAATACATCTTGAATACAACTACTGGATCGTGGAATTATTAGGACACTTTAGCGAGACTACACACAAAAAGTGATGCAGAAACCTACTGCAGCAATGAACACTGACTCAGACCTTGGAGTACCAGACTTTTGGCATAAATTTAAGACCGCAGATGCCATCATCTATGTTCAATGTGCATGAAATGAAATGCCCCTATCAGACTTAAATGCAAGGTGGGGGAAATTATGGTCTAGACTGTTAAATAATTTCACAGATTTTTCCCTCAGTTGAGTCAAGTGCACGAAATTGTTCAGCTTATTCAGGAAAATCTGAATGAGCTCTTCAAAGATGATGAGAAAGAAAGAATTCTAAATGAAATGTTGGTAGAGCTCAATGACAGATATAAATGAGGCAGATAACAAATTAAAATGAGGAAAAAGAACCTGAAGAAAGGCTGTTACCACTGCAACAGTTACATGAGCAGCTCCACATTATTGGTAAAATTGTAGATATTTTTCACTGAAGAGGACCTTGACAAAGATAGAAGTACTCCTCTGAAATATGGCCCGGAACAGCTGACGATACTTTACCATCAACTATGTGAAGTACTGCAGGGTAAAACAGACCAAAGGCACATTACAGAATTCCTCAGTACTCCAGTACAACCATCAATATCAGTGCAAGAATCTCAGCCACCCATTCAACAAACAATCCACCTTTCACCTCAGCCCAGTAGGGCCACACATACCTCTTCTCCTTTGAAAATCACTGACATACACCTTTGTAGCCACAAGTATTGTATTAACCTTTAAACTGTCCACACGTAGATATACGTTGACGTGCGGCAGGCTCCGAACATAGATCTACGTTTTTTTTTTACGTGCTTTCAAATGGGGAAAACCAAGGTCGGAGCGCTACGCACGTGAATGTAGACCTACGTTTAGACAGTTTAAGGGTTAAACACAACACATCACTCCACCCAACTACAATTACAGTGTTAATATTTTTTTTTTTTTTTTACAATTCCAAGACCTAAATTTTTTTTTTTTTTTTTTTTTCATTTTTGGGTGTCTTAAGATTTATAATCCTATTTTCTTATTTGCTTGTTGGTTCATATTAAAAAATTATTTGATTAGATGCCTTTTTTAAAAATTTAACAACCATTTTAATTGATAGTCAGCTGTAATACATATTCTTCCTTTTATTAAAAATGTGCTAAACCTGTATGGGTCATGAAATTTTTTTTTTTTAACACATTGACCATTTCCCACAGAGGAAGGGTGATCCAAAAAGAAAGAAAAGATTTTCGTCATCGTTGAACACTTTCACCATTCATAATCACTATCTTTGCAGAGGCACTCGGATACAACAGTTTACATGTCACTCCAGACAATTTTTGCTTTCACAGTTACAATAAATCATTTGAATTTAAAAATACATATGAACTCATTCTCTCTCTCTTAGCAATCTCTCACTCTGTTAGATATCTTTAGGAACAGTTATTCATTACATTATTTTTGAAAGCAAGTGAATAAATGTAAAGAAAGCATGACTTCTGGCATAAGTCAACTCCAAGCCAATACAGTCCTTGAAACCAATGCTTGATTTAAACATTATTTTCAACTGAATTTTTTTTTTGTACATGTCACTCACTACCCTGTACATTATCAGTTACCAGGATTCAAACCAGATATAGATATATCACAGCTGTATGTTGGATAGGAGTGAACAGAGATGAATGATTTTTTGGGACTTGATGATCTGTTGGAGTATGAGCAGGGTAATATTTTGTGAAGGGTTTCAGGGAAACCGGTTAGCCGGACTCAAGTCCTGGAAATGTGAAGTACAATGCCTGCACTTTAAAGGAGGGGTTTGGGATATTGGCAGTTTGATTATGAGTGATGGTGAAAGTGTTGAATTATGAAAGCTTTTACTTTCTTTTTGGGTCACCCTGCCTCAGTGGGAAAAGGCTGACATGTTAAAATAAAAAAAAATGTTGGAATGTTGTTTAACTTCAGCTATTTTTTGCAGCTTGTGTACACAATTCATCAATATCTTATTCTTTTTCACCCTCTCTTTACTTTGTTCTATCATAAGTTATCAGCATGCAGAACAAGCATGTAAATTCGTAGTAGTAATTCTGTTAGAAGTCTAAATAGCGTGATTCACTTGATGGCAGCAATATGTGGTGCCATGAGCTGACTGCAAGCTCTACTTGCTGCCTCCCCAGAGGACTGTTTCAACCAAGGGCAAAGGGCAAGCCTTGTTTTGCAGAAAAGTAAAGAATAAACTTTTTTTTTTTTTTTTTTTTTTTTTTACAGATCTTTAAGGTACAGTTCAGCAGGGTCAGACCGTATTAAGACAGACAAGCTGGAAGTCAGTCTGAACTTCAGTATTTTACTAACCAAAGGGATTAAATGGTTCCTGTCAAAGGCTTACATAATATACATTAATGAACAACAGCCTTTCCATTATCCATCTTATATCAAAACAAAGTCCCTCGGATGTAAACAAGTATACTATGTGGCAAAGAACTATCTCTTATAAATTACTGCTGGTTAATAAGACATTTTGGTACAAGAAAAGGGAATAGCCATCAATCCACACATGGCTACATTGATTATAAATTACTAAGCACACTACTGCTAGAAAATAAGATGTATATTATTTAAGAAACTGTGGAGAAATTAGAGAGATCTTTCGTTAAAAAAATTTTGATTTGGAAATATCTGTAACTAGCTTAAATAATATGAGTATTTATATAGCTTTCCTTGAATTAAAATTCCAATAAATTAATATATACTGCAGCATTCTTGTTTAATTAATTTAATGTACAATATAACTTGAAAATTACACAAGAAACAGGAAAACATTTTTCTGAAAATTCATATGGTACTTAACAGTGCAATTTATTATGTACAGTAACCTGAAATAATTCAGTAATTATATACAAGAAACACAATGTTCTGGAGAAAAATTGTAATATAAATTATGAATTCCTGCCACATTCCTGTTCCATGGAGAACACCTATTTGAGGGACAATGCTGACAAAAAAATTTACTAGTCAAGACACATGTAAGGAAGTGCCCTTACATGTTTTCATGAATAAAATCTTGCCCAGCTCTGGATTCACTCTCAGTCAAAGGCATGTGATGACTCCTGTGTGTTGAGCAGATTAACTTCCTCATCATCCTCAAATACTTCAACTTCAAGGTGATCTTTGTTCTGCTTCTTATTGTGTTGATTCACATGTGTTATTCCCTCAGTGAGACCAGTAGTAGTCAGGCTTAAAAAAAAAATAAGGGAAATTAATCAATGAAAAAAACCAGTGACTAATAAAGCCTATAAAAGTCAT
Source organism: Cherax quadricarinatus (assembly GCF_026875155.1). Classification (NCBI taxonomy): domain Eukaryota; kingdom Metazoa; phylum Arthropoda; class Malacostraca; order Decapoda; family Parastacidae; genus Cherax; species Cherax quadricarinatus. The sequence continues at coordinate 7,077,657 of NC_069437.1, read as the reverse complement.
GGCAATTGCTTTTATTTCGGTATATCCACAGCTGAAGGTTGATTAAGCTAATACCAATATTATTATAATTTTTTTTTAACATGTCAGCCGTTTCCCACCAAGGCAGGGTGGCCCAAAAAGAAAGAAAACAAAAACTTTCATTATCATTCAACACTTTCACCAGCACTCATACATAATCACAGTCTTTGCAGAGGCGCCCAGATATGACAGCTTAGACGCCCCTCCAAACTGTCAGTATCCCAAACCCCTCCTTTAAAGTGCAGGCATTGTACTTCCCAGTTCCAGGACTCAAGTCCAGCTAACCTGTTTTCCTGAATCCCTTCACAAAATATTACCCTGTTCACACTCAAACAGCTCATCGGGTCGAGCTATTGGAGTGTGAGCAGGGTAATATTTTGTGAAGGGATTCAGGGAAACCGTTAGATGAACTTGAGTCTTGGAAATGGAAAGTATTATTAGTTTACAGTACTATAACATTTATGGCAAATTTACACATAAGAAAAGAGCGTTTTAAGGTATCGCTGGTTATTTGCTAATTTTGATGGCATCAGCACTAGTCAAAACTGAGTGGCAGTATTGGTATAGTGGGTATTGGCTAATTTTGACGGAATCTAAAACAGTACGTATTAGAGAATACTGGCTAATTTTGATGGTATCTGTACTGGCTTAAACTTGAGTATCCATATAAACAAAAATTTTGAACTGTCCCATCCCTTAAATCTCATTGTGATTTCAGGGTATAATTTTTTAGAATTCTGTTAGAAACATAGGTCCTAACATTAACCCTTTCACTGTCCAGGCCCCCAAAATTAGTATTGCTCCCAGTGCCCAGTTCAAAAAAAAAAAATTCTTATGAATGGCAGATAATTTTTTCTGAAGGTAATGACACTTAAAGTATGAAATTTGATGGAAAACTTACAGAATTATGCAGGAGCAAAGTTAGGGGTCTGAGCGCAATTTACGCATTGGTGATTTTGCACACTTTGAATCTTATTTGAAATCAATTCCATTGCTCCATTGACCAAATTCTTCGCTAGTTTAACTTCCATTCTATAGACTGAACACAAGAAACCACCTATATAACTATTACAACTACCCTATAAAGTTCACACAAGTTGGTTATTTAGCAAATTATACACAAAATTAAAAAATTATCAATTTAACCCTTTGAGGGTTTCGGCCGTACTAGTACGTCTTACGCGCAGGGGTTTTTGACGTACTAGTACGCATAAATTCTAGCGCCGTCAAATCTCTCGGGAAAAGGCTGGTACGCCTCCTTATGAAAGAATGGGTCTATGTGGTCAGTGTGCACGGTATAAAAAAAATCCTGCAGCACACAGTGCATAATGAGAAAAAAAAAACTTTGACCGTTTTTTTGGCATAAAACAGCAACTTTGCACTGTATTTTCGTATGGTATTTATTGTTGTATTCTAGTTTTTTTGGTCTCATTTTATAGAATGGAAGGCATATCACAGAAATTGAGATGATTTTGACTGGTTTTACAATGAAAAGTACCTTGAAATTGAGCTCAAAGTAGCGGAAATGTTCGATTTTTACCAAAGTTCAAAAGTAAACAAATCATGCCAAGCGTCCAATACACGTCAACTGGTGAGTCTAACATTCTTTTGCAAGTGCGCCAATATGATTTATACCATTTTTTACACTAATGCAGTAATCTGCATAACAGTAAATCTTCTATTTTTCGTGAGAATAAAAATTCAAAGTGGAAAGCAAAAGAATGTAAGAGGGGCCTTGAGACGTGACTAATGAACAGAGGAAATGTCATTTTATTGCCAGGAATGTATTTCTTGTTTGTTCTGGACCCTATTCGGAAATTGTCATTTTTTGAAATTTTAGTGAAATTGGCAAAATTGCTAAATTCTGACCACTGTATTGGATAGTTGAAAATGGTAAATGGGTGGTTTCTTGCACTCATTCAATAGAAAAAATGTAGTTCTAGCGAAATATTCATGTTTTTTGTCAACTAGTACAGTGGAATTGGCCGAAAATGGGGCTCAAAGTGGGCAAAATCGCCGATGCGTAAACATCGCCGAGACCGCTAACTTCGCGAGAGCATAATTCCGTAAGTTTTCCATCAAATCTCATAATTTTGGTGTCATTATGATCGGGAAAAGATTCTCTATCTTTTCTTAAGAAAAAATAATTTTTTTTTTTTTAAATTTGGCCGACCCTGAGAACGAGTTTCTGAGAGGGCCTGTCGACCCTCAAAGGGTTAAAAGTAGAGTGCAAATTAAACGATGTAGACATTCCTGGCAATAAAATAACATTTCCTTTGTTCATCAATCATATCCTCAGGCTTCCCCTATATTATATTTGCCTTCCATTTTGAATTCATAATCACACAAAAATAGATGTACTCTATTTTCTGGATAATAAAGTATAACCAGGAATGATTAGTCATGGTTTATAGCATTCCAATAATTGACTCAGAACTATTATAAAACCCATAAAACAGACCAAGGAGTGGAGAGGGGCTTTATCTGTCCTCAGGAAAATCAGCAAAAATAAAATATTTCTACTTATCTGAGTCCAATTTCATACTACTTCTGGTCCTGAAACCAACTAAAATCATCTATATTTCAGTAGTATGTCTTCCATGCTATCAAATGATACTAAGAAACCATCTTAAATAACACCTCAAAATTGCTATTTTACACCGAATACATGGTCAGTTTTGCTTTTCCCACCATGCACCATGTGGGACAGGTTTTTTTTTTAATACTGTGCACACTGCACAGACCTATTCTCTCATATCTAGGCCAAAATTTACCACCCACAGCTTATCCAAATGAGTCAAGCTCATGATGCAGAACTACATGAGGGACCTTGGCATCAATGATGTAGCTCTATGTGATGGCCACTGAAATGGTTAATAATCTACCTTGAAAATTTGCTAATTAAAATATACTTGAAGACCTAGGCAAAAAGTTTCTAAATACATACACTTCGTCAACCTCCTCATCCTCATTAAAGACCCGGAAGTATGGATTATTGTTGGCTGGTCGAAACTTGTATCCTGTCATGACGAAGAAAACATATGTGGCCATCTCACGGAACATGTCATCAAGCCATTCATACTGGAACGGCACGGTAATCTGCAACAGAAGATTCAAAATAAACTCTTGCATTCCAGCTAACATTTTTTAGCCTATTCTAATTAACAATACACACATATAAGGAAAATACAATACAATGGACTCTCTGTTTTCGTGATTAATCTGTTCCAGAGAGTCCGACAAAACCCAAATATCACGAAAACCGAAATAATTTTCCCCATAAGAAATAATGTAAATACAATAAATTCATTCCAGACACCAAGGAGTATTAACAAAATATACATTTTTTAGTGATTAAATATAGATTTACATGCAGAAAACAATGACAAATAATTTTTTTTTTTAACAAGTCGGCCATCTCCCACCGAGGCAGGATGACCCAAAAAGAAAGAAAATCCCCAAAGAGAAAATACTTTCATCATCATTCAACACTTTCACCTCACTCACACATAATCACTGTTTTTGCAGAGGTGCTCAGAACACAACAGTTTAGAAGCATATACGTATAAAGATACACAACATATCCCTCCAAACTGCTAATATCCCAAAACCCCTCCTTTAGAGTGCAGGCATTGTACTTCCCATTTCCAGGACTCAAGTCTGGCTAAATAAAAATAACCGGTTTCCCTGAATCCCTTCACTAAATATTACCCTGCTCACACTCCAACAGATCGTCAGGTCCCAAATACCATTCGTCTCCATTCACTCCTATCGAACACGCTCATGCACGCCTGCTGGAAGTCCAAGCCCCTCGCCCACAAAACCTCCCTCACCCCTTCCTTCCAACCTTTTCGAGGACGACCCCTACCCCGCCTTCCTTCTCCTACAGATTTAAATGCTCTCCATGTCATTCTACTTTGATTCATTCTCTCTAAATGACCAAAGCACCTCAACAACCCCTCTTCCGCCCTCTGACTAATACTTTTATTAACTCCACACCTCCTAATTTCCACACTCCAAATTTTCTGCATAATATTTACACCACACATTGCCCTTAGACAGGACATCTCCACTGCCTCCACCCACCTCCTCGCTGCTGCATTCACAACCCAAGCTTCACACCCATATAAGAGTGTTGGTACTACTATACTTTCATACATTCCCTTCTTTGCCTCCATAGATAACATTTTTTGACTCCACATATACCTCAACGCACCACTCACCTTTTTTCCTTCATCAATTCTATGATTAACCTCATCCTTCATAAATCCATCTGCTGACACGTCAACTCCAAAGTACGTATCTGAAAACATTCACTTCTTCCATACTCCTCCTCCCCAATTTGATATCCAATTTTTCTTTATCTAAATCATTTGATACCCTCATCACTTTACTCTTTTCTATGTTCACTTTCAACTTTCTACCTTTACACACACTCCCAAACTCATCCACTAACCTTTGCAATTTTTCTTTAGAATCTCCCATAAGCACAGTATCATCAGCAAAAAGTAACTGTGTCAATTCCCATTTTGTATTTGATTCCCCATAATTTAATCCCACCCCTCTCCCGAACACCCTAGCATTTACTTCTTTTACGACCCCATCTATAAATATATTAAACAACCATGGTGACATTACACATCCCTGTCTAAGACCTACTTTTACCGGGAAGTAGTCTCCCTCTCTTCTACACACTCTAACCTGAGCCTCATTATCCTCATAAAAACTCTTTACAGCATTTAGTAACTTACCACCTATTCCATATACTTGCAACATCTGCCACATTGCTCCCCTATCCACTCTATCATATGCCTTTTTTAAATCCATAAATGCAATAAAAACTTCCCTACCTTTATCTAAATACTGTTCACATATATGCTTCAATGTAAACACTTGATCTACACATCCCCTACCCACTCTGAAACCTCCTTGCTCATCCGCAATCCTACATTCTGTCTTACCTCTAATTCTTTCAATTATAACCCTACCGTACACTTTTCCTGGTATACTCAATAAACTTATTCCTCTATAATTTTTACAATCTCTTTTGTCCCCCTTCCCTTTATATAAAGGGACTATACATGCTCTCCGCCAATCCCGAGGTACCTTCCCCTCTTTCATACATTTATTAAACAAAAGTACCAACCACTCCAACACTATATCCCCCCCTGCTTTTAACATTTCTGTCATGATCCCATCAGTTCCAGCTGCTTTACCCCCTTCATTCTCCGTAATGTCTCACGTACCTCCCCCACACTTACATTCTGCTCTTCTTCACTCCTAAAAGATGGTATACCTCCCTGGCCAGTGCATGAAATTACCGCCTCCCTTTCTTCCTCAACATTTAAAAGTTCCTCAAAATATTCTCGCCATCTACCTAATACCTCCCTCTCCCCATCTACTAACTCCCCTACTCTGTTTTTAACTGACAAATCCATACGTTCCCTAGGCTTTCTTAACTTGTTTAACTCACTCCAAAATTTTTTCTTTCCATATACTCTGCTCTTCTTATAACACTTCTGCTTTGTAAAAACCTCTCATATGCTAACTTTTTCTCTTTTATCACACCCTTTACTTCATCATTCCACCAATCACTCCTCTTTCCTCCTGCCCCCACCATCCTATAACCACAAACTTCTGCCCCACATTCTAATACTGCATTTGTAAAAATCATCCAACCCTCTTCAACCCCCCCACTACTCATCTTTGCACTAGCCCACCTTTCTGCCAATAGTCGCTTATATCTCACCCGAACTTCCTCCTCCCTTAGTTTATACACTTTCACTTCCCTCCTACTTTTGTTGCCACCTTCCTCTTGTCCCATCTACCTCTTACTCTAACAGTAGCTATAACTAAATAATGATCCGATACATCAGTTGCCCCTCTATAAACATGTACATCCTGGAGCCTACCCATTAACCTTTTATCCACCAATACATAATCTAACAAACTACTTTCATTACATGCTACATCATACCTTGTATATTTATTTATCCTCTTTTTCATAAAATATGTATTACTTACTACCAAATCTCTTTCTACACATAGCTCAATTAAAGGCTCCCCATTTACATTTACCCCTGGCACCCCAAATTTACCTACTACTCCCTCCACAATATTTTTACCCACTTTAGCATTGAAATCCCCAACCACAAGTACTCTCACATTTGGTTCAAAACTCCCCACGCATTCACTCAACATTTCCCAAAATCTCTCTCTCTCTCTCTCCTCTACACTTCTCTCTTCTCCAGGTGCATATACACTTACTATAACCCACTTTTCACATCCAACCTTTATTTTACTCCACATAATCCTTGAATTTATACATTTATAGTCCCTCTTTTCCTGCCGTATCTTATCCTTCAACATTATTGCTACTTCTTTAGCTCTAACTCTATTTGAAACCCCTGACCTAATCCCATTTATTCCTCTCCACTGAAACTCTCCCACCCCCTTCAGCTTTGTTTCACTTAAAGCCAGGACATCCAGCTTCTTCTCATTCATAACATCCACAATCATCTCTTTCTTATCATTTGCACAACATCCATGCACATTCAGACTTCCCACTCTGACAATTTTTTTCTTCTTATTTTTTTTAGTAATCTTCACAGGAAAAGGGGTTACTGGCCCATTGTTCCCGGCATTTTAGTTGACTTTTACAACACGCATGGCTTACCGAGGAAAGATTCTTATTCCACTTCCCCATGGATATAAAAGGAAAAGTAATAAGACCAAGAACTATTAAGATAAAATCAAAGAAAACTCAGATGAGTGTGTATAAATAAACATGTACATGTATGTGTAGTGTGACCTAAGTGTAAGTAGAAGTAGCAAGACATACCTGTAATCTTGCATATTTATGAGACAGACAAAAAAAAAAACACCAGCAATCCTACCATCATGTAAAACAATTACAGGCTTTTGTTTTACTTTCACTTGGCAGGACGGTAGTACCTCCCTGGGTGGTTGCTGTCTACCAACCTACTACCTATAAAATAAATAAATATAAAGCACTAATAAAATGTATAAATGAACATTTAACATCACACTTACTGAAGACTCTTGTTGGTGTATGGAAGACAGGGAGGAGGGGAGAGGGAGGAGAAGTTACTATTGTTTGGAAGGGAAATCCCCTTCCATAATGACTTCAGGTACCAAGTCCTTATCCGGGGTTACTTCCCTTCTTTGTTTTTTACTGGCACTAGGACCAGCTTAAGAGTCACTGGACCCCTGTCGCACAAAAAATATTTCCAGAGAGCTCCATTTCTGGCATCTCTTTAAGATTTGCCTAAAATGGGACAAGGCACTGTCATTGAACATGTTGCAGACAGCCTGCAACAACTTTGTTAGGGTGATGTTCCTTCACAAACATTTGCAACTCACTCCACTTTGCACAAATGTCCTTAATCACTGAAGAAGGCACCTTCTTCCCTCTCTCTTCCTCCTCCTCTGAAGCAATTTCCTCAGCTGTGGTCTGATGCTGTTCCAGATGAAGGTCTTGCAGTGCTTCAGTGGTTAGTTCTTCATTGTGGTTGTTCACCAACTCTTCCACATCCTGGCCACTCACATCCAACCCCATGAACTTCCCCAAAGCGATGATAGATTCCACAACAGGTATAGGGTTGTCAGGTGTGTGTGGGGAAGTACCCTGGCTGGTATGTGTGTGGGGAAGTACCCTGGCTGGTATGTGTGGGGAAGTGCCCTGGCTGGTGTGTGTGTGGGGAAGTACCCTGGCTGGTGTGTTCTTTCTTGAATTCTATTGTGTTTCTTGCCTTCTTTATCAAAGGGCTGGTACTAGGAGCTTTCTTTGGGCCCGTGGTGGCTTATTTAGCAGTCACACATAATAAACAAGTACAAAAAACAATGGATCTTACGAAATGTTTCATATGACCTCGCAGGGTAATGTTCACTTGCCGAGAAACAATGCCACACTGACTCAGAATGCGTATGTGGGAGGCTTTGTATGTGAGCGGGCACTCAGTCATGTTTCACACGACCGACGAAACCAGAGGGAATTAACGAAAACAGACTATATTTTGACGAAAAAAGTCACCGATACCCGAAAATCACGAAATCAGAGGGTAACGAAAACAGAGGGTCCACTGCAGTCTAAATAAACTGCAAAAGAATCTTGTACAAGCAATGAATTAATCATTTTGGGAATTACATGTTTAATACAGCCTCTCCTCACTTAGCACCGTACTCATTTACCAATGACTTGGACTTATGACGGGCTCTCTTACCAGTATGCATACCTAAATAATGTATATTAGAGCTGATTTCCTCTAATTTGTTTATTACACTATACAGAACACTACTGTATAAACAATGAAAAATATACTAAAAATTTTATAAATGGTACAAAGGTGACATTAAAACAATATCAAAGATGGCTGACACAAACCCACTATTATTATAGTATGCTCCTTGCTTAGCGACGAATTCATTTACCGACGTGGTCTTAGGAAAGGAACTCCGTCATTAAGTGAGGAGAGGCTGTATATTGATACACAATCTACGAAATAAGACAACTTGCCATTCCAAATAAAATCGACACAATTTGTACTGCTCACCCCCAACAAGTAGACAATGATCCGTGTAAAGTAGATGTAGCAGACAATCATGATGTAGAAATGACGGAAAAGTTTCAGCTTCCTGAGGTTCATTGCAGCTTTGCCATCAGTTTGGGAAGCTTCTTGCAAATGACGAATTGACCTGTAATCATACAAATTAATTTTATCTTCTTTCCCCAAAATAGGCATTTGCTGTACTGTTGGGTAGTAGTGATGCCTCAACCCTAGTGTTATTATTCACAAATTATGATCAATGATTCAAATTTTTTACATCATCCATTTCTATCAAGACAGGGTGACCCAACAAAAGAAACACTCACAGCCATTCATTCAACATTTTTTTTTTTTTTAACACCAGCCGTTTCTCAAAAAAAAAAGAAAAAGGAAAAAAAAAATCCCCATCATTCACACTATTACTATCTTGTCAGAGGCATGCCAACATTAAAGCTCAGATGCCCCTCCAAGCTGCATTATCCCCATTTCTCCTTCAGAGTGAAGACACTGTTACTTCCCACCTCCTAGACTCATTTCCAGCTAACCAGTTTCCCTGAAAACTTCATAAATATTATCTTGCTCACATTCCAACAGCATGTCAAATAAAAAAAAAACACTTGACTCCACTCACTCCTATCAAACATGCTCTCACAAACACACACCTGGATAACTAAGCCCCTCGCACACAAAATCTCCTTTATCCCCTCCTCTCTCCAGCCTTTCCTAGAATGACCTCTAGCCCTCCTTCCCTCCACCTGATGTTTACACCATGCTTCATCCTCTCTTAATATCCAAACTACTTCACCTCCCCCTAATCTCTATTCACTGAATTCTCTGCATAATATTAACAGAACACACTGCCCTCAGACATGACATCTCCACTGCCTCCAGCCTCGTCCTCACTGCACTATTTAAACCCCATGCTTCACACCCATACATGAGTGTTGGTATCACTATACTCAGGTACATTTCCCTTTTGTCTCTACAGATGTCTCAATGCACCATTCGCCTTATTCCCCAAAACGTATACATACAACACAGTTCAAATAGTTCTTCGGACTGCTGTATCCCCATCAATCCTTCAGAGTACAAAGATATATTTCCTACCTACAGAATAAGTCTGGCTAACTGATTTCCCTGAATTCCTTCATAAATGTTACCGTGCTCACACTTCAAAAGCCCAAATGTCAAAAACCTCTTTGTTTCCATTCACTTCAATCCAACATTTCACACATCAAATTATGCCAATATATTGAGATTGCAAAATGTGATGTCAGTATTTCTGGCAAGAAAACTATCGAATGAATGATGGTGGGTGACAATGTAAAAAAAGATTTTCCTCCTGTTTTAACATCTGGTAAAAAAAAATAGTAAAGACTTACCATACAACAGGCAGAAGGATGGCACCACAACACAAGAAATCTATCAAGAAAAGGAGTTGCACCCACACAGCATGCTCTTGACTGGCCTCTTCAGTTTCTTCCACAATAATAGTGGCAACATTAGCAATGATCTGAAATACATAAATTATACGAAATAACACATTTAATTCAACATGGGAAAGTGGCAAAGAATTCATCCTCCATAAGCCATGCGTGTTGTAAGAGGCGACTAAAATGCCAGGAGCAAAGGGCTAGTAACCCTTCTCCTGTATAAATTACTAAATGTAAAATGAAAGACTTTAGTTTTTCCTTTTAGGTCACCCTGCCTTGGTGGGATATGGCCAGTCTGATGAAAAAAAAATATTGCATAAGTAAATTTGAATATATACAGTGCTTAAAACTGCAATGAAGCACCACTAGAACATTTTAGTAAATATTTATTCTAAGTTATAGTTATCATATGTTAAGGTGGAATGAAAATGGATTTTTTATACAGATAAAAACCACTGAAACAAATTTTATTAAATGCAAGTACTTATACAGTAGTTAGGTTCCAGGCTACCGCTGGAAAGCAGAATGCCATTTTTTCCATTTTTTTTTTTTTGATGTCGGCCGTCTCCCACCGAGGCAGGGTGACCCAAAAAAGAAAGAAAATCCCCAAAAAGAAAATACTTTCATCATCATTCAACACTTTCACCTCACTCACACATAATCACTGTTTTTGTAGAGGTGCTCAGAACACAAACAGCTTAGAAGCATATACCTATAAAGATACACAACATATCCTTCCAAACTGCCAATATAAATTTATAAATGCTTATAAATGCCAGATAACAAGTTTACACTAACATATATTAAATTAGCAATAAAACTTGGCATTGAAAAAACACTAAAAAGTAAAATACTCACACAGTACACTCATTACTTACCTTAAAATATTTGTAATCTTAATGTAGGGTAAGGAGTTAGTATTTATTTTAAGATGTCAAGTATGGGAGGTTTGGTAGCCCACCTGGCCACATGTAATATACTACGACATTTAAAGCACCCTACAGCGATATAATACATATACATGTACAGTACACTCATTACGTACTTTAAAATACTTGTAGTCTTAATGTAAAGTGAGAGGTGAATAGTAATTACTTGTAGGAAGTCAGGTGTGGGAGGTATGGTAGTCTGCTTGGCCACCCTACCCACAACAACATTTAAAGCTCTCTAGAGCAATAAAATGCATATGCAGTACACTCAATACTTACCTTAAAATATTTGCAGTCGTAAAGTAAGGTGAGAGGTGAGCAGTATTTACTGTCGTAAAGTAAGGTGAGAGGTGAGCAGTATTTACTGTCGTAAAGTAGGGCGAGAGGTGAGTAGTATTTACTATAAGAGGTCAGGTGTGGTAGGTATGGTAGTCAGGTGTGGCAGGTGTAGTAGGTATGGTTGTTAGGTATGGTAGTCAGGTGTGGTAGGTATGGTAGTCAGGTGTGGTAAGTATGGCCACCCCACCCACACGTAATATACATTTAAAGTGCCCTAGAGCAATGGAATGTGCAGTGGACTCCCCGGATTAAGTCATCATCGGAATAAGTAACTTTTTTTGTCAAAACATTGGCTCGGTGAACCTCACTGAACTCAGTACAGTGGACCCCCGGTTAACGATATTTTTTCATTCCAGAAGTATGCTCAGTTGCCAGTACTGACCGAATTTGTTCCCATAAGGAATATTGTGAAGTAGATTAGTCCATTTCAGACCCCCAAACATACACGTACAAACGCACTTACATAAATACACTTACATAATTGGTCGCATTGGGAAGTGATCGTTAAGCGGGGGTCCACTGTATAAGTCATTCGTCCGGAACGTGTCTGTGTGGCCTGAGTGGCCCCGGCACTCCATTTACAGCCAGTGTGCCATTGTTTACCAGCCAGTGAGGATGATCCCATGCATTCATACAATACATTTTGTATTATTCCATTTTTTTAGTGATTGTAACTGCAAAATAAGCCACCATGGGCCCAAAGAAAGCTTCTAGTGTCAGCCAGCCCTTTGGTAAAGGGCTGAGGGAGAGGGGAGAATGTGCCTTTTTCAGTGATTCTGCAATATGTACGATACTAAACAGCATGAGTCGATGAAGGCTATAGCGCCAGCCAGCGATAATGTGTAGCATTAACAGTGTAGCAAGTAAATTAAGCGATTAATCGATAGAAAAAAGACAGCATGAAACTGACTCCTCCATTGTTGTTGGAGGTATATAGAGCTACTAACACTGCCGACTCTGCTGCCGCCTTCGCAGTGGCCCTTATACACCCAACAACAAACAAAACACCACCACTCGTGACACTGTTAATGCCATATTTTATTCATTCTAGAGTATATATCATGTTTCTATGTTATTAATATTGTTTATTATGTCATATTAGATGAATTGTGCTAGATAAATAAGCTGTAGAGCTGATATTAGTGTCATATTGAAGGACTATCTTGTCTTGTCTCCCAACACAAATCCTAACATATGCCAGAAACAGACCTCTCTGGAACACTTTTTTGAGTGACAGGGGTCCAGTGACTCTCAAGCTGGTCCTCGTGACATTAAAAAACAAAGAAGGGAAGTAGCCCAAGATACCTGAAGTCTTTAAGGAAGGGGATTCCCCTTCCAAACAATTGTAAACTCCTCCATCCTTTCTCCTTCTCCCATCTTCCATACATCATGTCTTCAATAAAGATAAGTGTGATGTTATTATTGTTTTATTCTTCGTGTATCATTATTTTCTGTGTAGGTAAATGTATATTTCATGTAGAACACATTTTTTTAATACTTTTAGGTGTTTGAAACGGATTAACTGGATTTCCATTACTTCTTATGGGGAAAATTAATTTGGAATAAGTCATATTAGGGATAAGTCACTCTTTCTGGAATGGGTTAATTACGTAATCCAGGGGTCCATTGTATATACATTACATTCATTACTTACCTTAAAATATTTGTAGTCTTAATGTAGGGTGAGAGGTGAGTAAATGAAATATAACAAATAAACGAGAGAGAGGGAACGAGTAAATAAGAGAGGACAGAGATGCGGAGTTTGTAAACGAGCAAACAAACAAGTCTGGTTATGGTTCATACATGATCATTTCAATGTTTATGAAGCTTATACAATAATACAAATACCTTACATTGTGTATAAGTTGTCTCCATGTTAGTACAGTAGAATAACACACCATTTTTAGAAGGAATGATGCTCTGAGTGAAAGCATACAAAAGGAATAATTTTCTACAGTTACCCCCATTAATACTATTGTGTACATGTTTTCTTTGGTGTTGAACTAGAGAAAACATTATCCTTTCTGACACTCCTACAAGATGACTGGAAAAATATCTCATATTTATATTAATTTATTCTACTGTGGGGTGTATTTATCATGTTTATATGTTACATTACATAATCTTGAAAAAATATCATAGATGGATTAATGACAATGTCTATACTTTTTAACATATGACATTTAATGCACTTCACAGTGATTATTATTGTTTTATTATTATCATCATTATTAATATGGTGTCTTCAACACTAATAAGACACTCTTAGTGATTTTAATGTGTACCTGCATGCCAGCACAGTGTGTAAGTTTATTTAGGTACAGGTACACATAAGTAAATTATCAAAGTACAGAGGTGCCCTGGTTATCGGCCGGTTTGGTTATCGGCTGCTCGCTTGGTTATCAGCCGTTTTGGACGTGTCTATCCGGCGGCTGGGGCTGCTTGTGCTTCAGTTTGGCTTTGTCTCTCGGTGGTTGAGGAAGCTTCTGCTCATACACCCAAACATTTTGCTTGTTTACCATTGTTTTTAGTGGGTTTTCTTGCAGTGCAACTGTGAAATAAGTAAAGATGGCTCCAAAGAAAGTTCCTAGTAAAGTTCCTGTGGTAAAGAAAGTGAGAAACACCATGGAATTTAAACATGAAGTGATAGAAAAGTTTGAGAGTGGTAAGAAGGTGGTGGAACTTGCAAGATGTACAGCACGAATAAAACTTAACAATTACATCCATCCTGGCAAAGAAAGAACAAATCAAAGATGCTAATGTTGCAAAAGGAGTAACTTCTCTAACTAAATAAAGGCCACCAATAATGGAAGAGATGGAAAAGTTATTATTATTGTGGATTAAGGAAAAAGAATTAGTGGGAGACAGTGTTGTGGAGTTGATCATTTGTGAGAAGGCAAAGCAGTTGCATGAGGATCTTGCAAAGAAAATGCCTGGAACAAGTGCTGCAGTTTGTGAATTTAGGGCCAGCAAAGGATGGTTTGATAGATTTAAGAAGCGTAGTGGCATCCACAGTGTTGTAAGGCATGGTGGGGCTGCAAGTTCTGACAAATGTGCAGCTGAAAAGTATGTTCACGAATTCCAGGACTATGTAAAGGCTGAAGGATTCGAACCCCAACAAGCGTTCAATTGTGACCAAACAGGCCTGTTTTGGAAGAAAATGCCAAACAGGACCTACATTACCCAGGAGGAAAAGGCACTGCAGGGACCCAAGCCTATGAAAGACAGGCTTACTCTTTTGTTGTGTGGTAATGCTAGTAGGGATTTCAAAGTGAAGCCTTTACTCGTGTATCACTCAGAAAATCCCAGTGTGTTCAAGAAAAACAATGTCATAAAAAATACATTGTGCGTGATGTGGAAAGCTAATCATAACGTATGGGTCACAAGGCAAATTTTCAAAGAGTAGGTTAATGATGTGTTTGACCCAAGTGTGAAAAAATACCTCCTGGAAAAGAAATTGCCACTCAAGTGCCTCCTGGTACTGGACAATGCTCCTGCACATCCTCCAGACTTGCAAGACCAAGTATTTAGAGACTTCAGTTTCATCACAGTGAAGTTCTTGCCTCCTAACACCACTCTTCTCCTCCAGCCCATGGACCAGCAGGTCATTTCTAACTTCAAAAAACTCTACACAAAAGCAGTGTTTCAAAAGTGCTTTAAAGTGACCTTGGACACTCGGTTGACCCTAAGAGAGTTCTGGAGGAATCACTTCACTATCCTCCACTGCATAAGCCTTATAGGTAAGGCTTGGGAAGGAGTGACTTCCAGGACTTTGAACTCTGCTTGGAGAAAACTGTGGCCAGATTGTGTCCAAGAGAGGGATTTTGAAGGGTTTGAGGCTGACCATGACCCTGCGAACTCTGTGGACTCAATTGGGGCACTGGGAAAGTCCCTGGGGTTGGAGGTGAGTGGCGAGGATGTGGAAGAGTTGGTGGAGGACCACAAGGAAGAGTTAACCACTGAAGAGCTGCAAGAGCTTCATCTCGAACAGCAACAGACTGCAGCTGAAGTACTTGCTTCAGAGGAAGAGGAAGAGGGAGTGAAGGAGGTGCCTTCCTCAGAGATTAAAGAGGTGTGTGCAATGTGGACTATGGTTAAAGCTTTTGTAGAGAAACACCACCCTGACAAAGCTGAAACAAGCCATATCTGCAACATGCTTAGTGACAAAACCCTGTCCCACTTCAGGGAAATCTTAGAGATGCCAGAAACAGAGCACTCTGGACAGTTATTCTGTGAGACAGGGGTCTAGTGACTCTCAAGTTAGTCCTAGTGGCAATAAAAGATAGAGAAGGGAAGTAACCCCAGAGAAGGCTTTGCTACCTAAAGTCTTTATGGAGGGGGATTCCCCTTCCAAACACTAACTCCTCCCTCTTTACCCCTCCCCATTACATAAGTATTACATACCTACAATAAAGGTATGTAATACTTACACAATTGTTAAAAAAAATATTTTTTTTTTGTGAATATTTTTGTTTGGAACGGGTTAATTTTTTTTTTTTAACAAGTCGGCCATCTCCCACCAAGGCTGGGTGACCCAAAAAGAAAGAAAATCCCCAAAAACAAAATACTTTCATCATCATTCAGTACTTTCACCTCACTCACACATAATCACTGTTTTTGCAGAGGTGCTCAGAACACAACAATTTAAAAGCATATACATATAAAGATACACAACATATCCCTCCAAACTGCTAATATCTCGAACCCCTCCTTTAGAGTGCAGGCATTGTACTTCCCATTTCCAGGACTCAAGTCCCACCAATTCCCACCAAGGCAGGGTGGCCCAAAAAAGAAAAACTTTCACCATCATTCACTCCATCAGTGTCTTGCCAGAAGGGTGCTTTACACTACAGTTTTTAAACTGCAACATTAACACCCCTCCTTCAGAGTGCAGGCACTGTACTTTCCATCTCCAGGACTCAAGTCCGGCATGCCGGTTTCCCTGAATCCCTTCATAAATGTTACTTTGCTCACACTCCAACAGCACGTCAAGTATTAAAAACCATTTGTCTCCATTCACTCCTATCAAACACACTCACGCATGCCCGCTGGAAGTCCAAGCCCCTCACACACAAAACCTCCTTTACCCCTTCCCTCCAACCTTTCCTAGGCCGACCCCTACCCCGCCTTCCTTCCATTAAAGACTGATACACTCTTGAAGTCATTCTGTTTCGCTCTATTTTCTCTACATGTCCGAAACACCTCAACAACCCTTCCTCAGCCCTCTGGACAACAGTTTTGGCAATCCCGCACCTCCTCCTAACTTCCAAACTACGAATTCTCTGCATTATATTCACACCACACATAACCCTCAGACATGACATCTCCACTGCCTCCAGCCTTCTAGCTGCAACATTCATCACCCGTGCTTCATACCCATATAAAAGCGTTGGTAAAACTATACTCTCATACATTCCCCTCTTTGCCTCCAAGGACAAAGTTCTTTGTCTCCACAGACTCCTAAGTGCGCCGCTCACCCTTTTCCCCTCATCAATTCTATGATTCACCTCATCTTTCATAGACCCATCTGCTGACACGTCCACTCCCAAATATCTAAATACATTCACCTCCTCCATACTCTCTCCCTCCAATCTGATATCCAATCTTTCATCACCTAATCTTTTTGTTATCCTCATAACCTTACTCTTTCCTGTATTCACTTTTAATTTTCTTCTTTTACATACCCTACCAAATTCATCCACCAACCTCTGCAACTTCTCTTCAGAATCTCCCAAGAGCACCGTGTCATCACCAAAGAGCAACTGTGACAACTCCCACTTTATGTGTGATTCTTTATCTTTTAACTCCATGCCTCTTGCCGAGACCCTCGCATTTACTTCTCTTACAATCCCATCTATAAATATATTAAACAACCACGGTGACATCACACATCCTTGTCTAAGGTGCACTTTTACTAGGAAATAATCTCCCTCTTTCCTACATACTCTAACTTGAGCCTCACTATCCTCGTAAAAACTCTTCACTGCTTTCAGTAACCTACCTCCTATACCATACACCTGCAACATCTGCCACATTGCCCCCCTATCCACCCTGTCATACGCCTTTTCCAAATCCATTAATGCCACAAAAACCTCTTTAGCCTTATCTAAATACTGTTCACTTATATGTTTCATTGTAAACACCTGGTCCACACACCCCCTACCTTTCCTAAAGCCTCCTTGTTCATCTGCTATCCTATTCTCCGTCTTACTCTTAATTCTTTCAATAATAACTCTACCATACACTTTACCAGGTATACTCAACAGACTTATCCCCCTATAATTTTTGCACTTTCTTTTGTCCCCTTTGCCTTTATACAAAGGAACTATGCATGCTCTCTGCCAATCCCTAGGTACCTTACCCTCTTCCATACATTTATTAAATAATAGCACCAACTACTCCAAAACTATATCCCCACCTGCTTTTAACATTTCTATCTTTATCCCATCAATCCCGGCTGCCTTACCCCCTTTCATTTTACCCACTGCCCCACGAACTTCCCCCACACTCACAACTGGCTCTTCCTCACTCCTACAAGATGTTATTCCTCCTTGCCCTATACATGAAATCACAGCTTCCCTATCTTCATCAACATTTAACAATTCCTCAAAATATTCCCTCCATCTTCCCAATACCTCTAACTCTCCATTTAATAACTCTCCTCTCCTATTTGTAACCGACAAATCCATTTGTTCTCTAGGCTTCCTAAACTTGTTAATCTCACTCCAAAACTTTTTATTTTCAACAAAATTTGTTGATAACATCTCACCCACTCTCTCATTTGCTCTGTTTTTACATTGCTTCACCACTCTCTTAACCTCTCTCTTTTTCTCCATATACTCTTCCTTCCTTGCATCACTTCTACTTTGTAAAAACTTCTCATATGCTAATTTTTTCTCCCTTTACTTCAACATTCCACCAATCGCTCCTCTTCCCTCCCGCACCCACTTTCCTGTAACCACAAACTTCTGCTGAACACTCTAACACTACATTTTTAAACCTACCCCATACCTCTTCAACCCCATTGCCTATGCTCTCATTAGCCCATCTATCCTCCAATAGCTGTTTATATCTTACCTTAACTGCCTCCTCTTTTAGTTTATAAACCTTCACCTCTCTCTTCCCTGATGCTTCTATTCTCCTTGTATCCCATCTACCTTTTACTCTCAGTGTAGCTACAACTAAAAAGTGATCTGATATATCTGTGGCCCCTCTATAAGCATGTACATCCTGAAGTCTACTCAACAGTCTTTTATCTACCAATACATAATCCAACAAACTACTGTCATTTTGCCCTACATCATATCTTGTATACTTATTTATCCTCTTTTTCTTAAAATATGTATTACCTATAACTAAACCCCTTTCTATACAAAGTTCAATCAAAGGGCTCCCATTATCATTTACACCTGGCACCCCAAACTTACCTACCACACCCTCTCTAAAAGTTTCTCCTACTTTAGCATTCAGGTCCCCTATCACAATTACTCTCTCACTTGGTTCAAAGGTTCCTATACATTCACTTAACATCTCCTAAAATCTCTCTCTCTCCTCTACAGTCCTCTCTTCTCCAGGTGCATACACGCTTATTATGACCCACTTTTCGCATCTTATGGAAAATATTAATTCGGTTATCGGCCATTTCGGTTATCGGCCGACCTTCTGGAATGGATTACGGCCGATAACCGGGGGTCCACTGTATGTACAAAATACGAAATAACATTAAAACACTTGAAATTCTGGAAAGTTTCCAGATATAATAGAGAGATGTGCTCACGGAGAATGTGAACAAACCAAGTGGCCTGCAGTGACTGTATTAGAGTCAGGTAGGGGGAGCTGTGCAGCAAGTTTTGGTCATAATTGAAATGTCTGTATTAGTGGAATGCTGTAAGGTGAAACGCCGTAAAGCGGGGCCCTACTGTACCATACATTAATCATTCTATAAAAAGTTGTATTTTATAATACAGTAGGGCCCCGCTTTTCGGCGTTTCGGTTTACGGCGTTCCGCTAATACGGTCATTTCAAATTATGACCAAAACTCGCTATACAGCTCCCCCACCTGGCTTTCTAATACGGTCACCGCGCCCCACCCGGTTTGTTTACATTCTCTGTGAGATCCGTAAGCACTAAGTCTCTCCATTTTGTCTGGAAACTCCAAAATTTCAAGTGTTTTTAATAGTTATTTCATATTTTATATATACTCTGATAATTATACTTATGTATACCTGCACCTAAATAAACTTACACACTGTGCTGGCATGCAGGTACACATTAAAATCAGTAAGTGTCTCTTATGTCTCCAGACATCATATTAGTAATGATAATAACAATCACCGAGTCTCATTTAAATGTCGTATATTACGTTAATATACACATTTTCATTAATCCATCTATGATATTTTTTCAAAATTATATAATAAACATGATATATAACATATAAAGATGATAAATACAACCCACAATAGAATAAATAAACATAAATATGAGATATCGTAGCCAGATAACTTGTACAAGTGAAGGCAAGAATAACATTTTCTCTAATCTAACATAAGAGAAAATGTGTTACTGGGGGTAACTGTAGAAAATTATTCCTTTCGTATGTAAGTTTATTCAGATATACACAAATACAGTTACATAGATTATCATACATAACAGCATATGTGTAGAGAACCTAGGATAACCCAAAAAAGTCAGAGTGACTTATTTCCATTGCCTTCACTCAGAGCGTCATTTCTTCTCAAAATGATGTTACATGAGAATGGGAGTGTTCTTCTTTATTTATTCTACCGTATCAATGTAGAGACAACTTGTACACAATGCAACCTGTACACAAACCAGACGTGTACACTTTGTTTGTTTACAAAACTTACCTTCGCCTGGTTTGTTTACATAACTCTGCGCCTGTCCTCCTTCATGTACTCATTCTTTCTCTCATTTATTCGTTTTATCTCATTCACTTACTCCCGACCCTACATTAAGACTACAAATATTTTAAGGTAAGTAATGAGTGAACTGTATATACATTTTATCGCTCTGGGATGCTTAAATATCATAGAATAGTATGTGTGGGTGGGTTGGCCTGGTATGGTAGCCCGGCTGACTACCATACATACCACACTTGATTTTTTACAATAAATACTACTCATCTCATCCTAGATTAAGACTACAAATATTTTAAGGTAAGTAATGAGTAAACTGTATATGCATTTTATTGCTCTGGGATGCTTAAATGTAATAGAATATTATGTGGCCTGGTATGGTAGCCCGGCTGACTACCAAACATACAACACTTGATTTCTTACAATAAATACTAGTTGTCTCAACCTAGATTAAGACTATAAATATTTTAAGGTAAGTAATGAGTGCACTATGTGTGTATTGTACTTTTTTATTGTTTTTTGATGCCTAGTTCTATTGCTAACTTAATATATGTTAGTGTAAACTTGTTATATAGTACAGTGGACCCCCGGTTAATGATATTTTTTCATTCCAGAAGTATGTTCAGGTGCCAGTACTGACCGAATTTGTTCCCATAAGGAATACTGTGAAGTAGATTAGTCCATTTCAGACCCCCCAAAAAATACACTTAAAAACGACCCTTTAAAAATTTCACTTACATAAATTTGGGCGCATTGGGAGGTGATCGTTTTAAAGGGGGGGGGGGCCAAATGTAAAATTTTTGGAAAAAAAGGGGTTTTTCCCTTTTTGGGGAATTTTTCCCCTTTAACCCGCGGGAGCCCCGGAAAACCCAACCCGCCGTATAATGGGGCCCTACGTACCTGTAGAGGGGTGATGATTTATGAAAAATTTTCCTTTTTTGCTGGAGAGCACATTTCTTATAAAGGCCCAGCCCGAAAACCCAAAGAGGGCAAAAACAGTGAAGGAGTGCACCCTTAAGCCTAAGAAAAAAAAAAAATACGGGACTAACCCTAAGCAAAAAAAAACAAAATTTATCAAAGAACAAGCTCTATTTTTTTTTGTACCCTGTAAAAAATTCAATGTCACTTTATAGTTTCTGGTTATTAATTAATTTTTTTTTTCACACTGGCCGATTCCCCCCCCAAACAGGGTGGCCCAAAAAAAAAAACTTTCACCATCATTCACTCCATCACTGTTTGCCAGAAGGTGTTTTACACTACAGTTTTTAAACTACAACATTAACACCCTCCTTCAGAGTGCAGGACTGTATTCCATCTCCGGACTCAAGTCCCCTGCCGGTTTCCCCTGAATCCCTTCATAAATGTTACTTTGCTCAACTCCAACAGCACGTCAGTTTTAAAAAAAACCATTTGTCTCCATTCACCCTTAAAAACACGCTCACGCATGCCGCGGGAAGTCCAGCCCCTCCCCCAAAAACCCCTTTTACCCCTCCCCCCAACCCTTTTCCTAGGCTCCCCCTACCCCGCCTTCCTTCCATACAGACTGATACACCTTTGAAGTCATTCTGTTTCGCTCCATTCTCTTACATGTCCGAACCACCTCAAAAACCCCTTCCTCAGCCCTCTGGACCAGTTTTGGTAATCCCGCACCCCCTCCAACTTCCAAACAGAATTCTCTGATTATTTCCACCCCATTGCCCCAGAATGACATCTCCCTCCTCCCTTTCCCGCTGCAACTTTTCCCCCCACGTTTCAACCCAATAAGGGGTTTGTAAAACTATACCTCTACTTTCCCCCCCTTTTCCCCCAAGGACAAAGTTTTTTGTCTCCACAGACTCCTAAGTGCACACTCACCTTTTTCCCTCATCAATTCTATGATACCTCATCTTTCATCCATCCGCTGCCCGCCCACTCCAAATATCTGAATAATTACCTCCTCCATCTCCTCCCTCCAATCTGTATTCAATTTTTAAAATCACCTAATCTTTTTGTTATCCTCAAAACCTTACTCTTTCCTGTATTCACCTTTTAAATTTTCTTCTTTTGCACCCTCCCAAATTACCCACTGTATGGTACCCACATAAATATGATTATTATTCACTGTGTTTTTTCCTGTGTGAAAGGCACAATAATTCCCCAGAAAAGTTAAGGCATAACCAAATGCATTTAAATGATTACATATGTTATATAAAATTAACATACAAAAAAAAATCCAAAGAGTCCTGTTCATAAAATTTTTAAAAAAAAAATTTATTCTGAAATTTACTTTAAAACATTCGACAAAAAAAGGGGTAAAACTTAGGGGCCATCCCCACAAACTAACCTCATTTCCAGATTATAAAGCAGTCTTTACTTGTTTGTGTCAAGGGTTACAAGCAATCTAGAAAAAAGCAGGGGGCTCATTTTCTCTTTCTTTTTTGACTTCATCATTCCCCTCTATGTAATTAGGGCTGCAAGAAAAGACACCTATTTTGAAGTCAGTTTATGCTTGGTTAGAAATAGACTTTTTTAAGCATACTTGTCAAGGAACCCGCTCTGTAGTTCCCTTGTCTTTAATTTTCAATATTTTTTGCAAACTTCTAGATATCTAGCAGTTCCCCCCTCTCTGCTAATTTTGTATATCCCGGAACAGCCATCCCCCAAATTAAACTGCAGGTGTTGAAAACCATAACTCTTAAAAGGGAGAATTTGTTACCGGTTGTTATTTTTTTATCGTTAAGTATAATATAAAAAAGAATAACCCCCTTAAGCTAACCTAAAATCAAAATTATTTAAAAAACAAATTGGGGCTTAAATAGGCAGAAAGCAAAAAAAGTAATGTGTGCAAAAATGAAGGTCTTTTGGGAAAAAGTTACCGGCCCGGTTGCACAGAAAATCTGCTCATTCTTGCAGAATCTAATGATATTTTGTTTGGGTTTTTGCCACTTTTGATTACAAATTCTTTCATCAAAGTAATTTTCTCCATGGGAGTGAACTGTTATCTTGGGTTCTTAATTTTTTACAGGATGGGGGATTTACTTGGGCCCTTGCGATCAATCATGTCTGGATCCATTTTTTGTTTATGTACAGTCGTTTCGAAAATGACGAGAATGGGCAAAAAAGTTAAAAACGGGGGGGTTTTAGTGTTGGAGTGGTTTTGGTTTTTTTTTTTTTTTTTTTTTTTTTTTTAACAAGTCGGTCGTCTCCACCGAGGCAGGGTACCCCCAAAAAAAAAGAAATCCCCAAAAGAAAATACTTTATCATCATTCAACACTTTCACCACACTCACACATTATCACTGCTTTTGCAGAGGTGCTCAGAATATAACAGTCTAGAAGCATATACGTATAGAGATACACAACATATCCCTCCAAACTGCCAATATCCCAAACCCCTCCTTTAAAGTGCAGGCATTGTACTTCCATTTCCAGGACTCAAGTCCGACTATATGAAAATAACCGGTTTCCCTGAATCCCTTCACTAAATATTACCCTGCTCACACTCCAACAGATCGTCAGGTCCCAAGTATCATTCGTCTCCATTCACTCCTATCTAACACGCTCATGCACGCTTGCTGGAAGTCCAAGCCCCTCACCCACAAAACCTCCTTTACCCCTCTTTCCAACCCTTTCGAGGACGACCCTACCCTCTTTCCTTCCCCTATAGATTTATATGCTTTCCATGTCATTCTACTTTGATCCATTCTCTCTAAATGACCAAACCACCTCAACAACCCCTCTTCTGCCCTCTGACTAATGCTTTTATTAACTCCACACCTTCTCCTAATTTCCACACTCCGAATTTTCTGCATAATATTTACACCACACATTGCCCTTAGACAGGACATCTCCACTGCCTCCAACCGTCTCCTCGCTGCTGCATTTACCACCCAAGCTTCACATCCATATAAGAGTGTTGGTACTACTATACTTTCATACATTCCCTTCTTTGCCTCCATAGATAACGTTTTTTGACTCCACATATACCTCAATGCACCACTCACCTTTTTTCCCTCATAAATTCTATGATTAACCTCATCCTTCATAAATCCATCCGCCGACACGTCAACTCCCAAGTATCTGAAAACATTCACTTCTTCCATACCCCTCCTCCCCAATTTTTGATATCCAATTTTTCTTTATCTAAATCATTTGATACCCTCATCACCTTACTCTTTTCTATGTTCACTTTCAACTTTTACCTTTACACACATTCTCAAACTCATCCACTAACCTTTGAAATTTTTTTCTTTAGAATCTCCCATAAGCACAGTATCATCAGCAAAAAGTAACTTTTGTCAATTTCCCATTTTAAATTTTTGATTCCCATATTTTAATCCCACCCCTCTCCCGAACCCCCTAGCATTTACTTTTTTTTTACAACCCCATCTATAAATATATTAAAAACCATGGTGACATTACACATCCCTGTCTAAGACCTACTTTTACCGGGAAGAAATTCTCCCTCTTTTCTACACACCCTAACCTGAGCCTCACTATCCTCAAAAAAAGCTCTTTAAGCATTTAGTAACTTACCACCTATTCCATATACTTGCAACATCTGCCACATTGCTCCTCTATCCACTCTATCATATCCCTTTTCTAAATCCAAAAAATGCAATAAAAACTCCCCTCCCTTTATCTAAAATACTGTTCACATATATGCTTCAATGTAAACACTTGATCTACACATCCCCTACCCACTCTGAAACCTCCTTGTTCATCCGCAATTCTACATTCTGTCTTACCTCTAATTCTTTCAATTAAAAACCCTACCGTATACTTTTCCTGGTATACTCAGTAAACTTATTCCTCTATAATTTTTACAATCTCTTTTGTCCCCTTTCCCTTTATATAAAGGACTATACATTTCTCTCCGCCAATCCCTAGGTACCTTCCCCTTTTCATACATTTTTTAAACAAAAGTACCAACCACTCCAACACTATATTTTCCCCCCTGCTTTTAACATTTCTTCATGATCCCATCAGTTCCAGCTGCTTTACCCCCTTTCAAATTTTACGTAATGCCTCACGTACCCCCACCACACTTACAGTCTGCTCTTCTTCACTCCTAAAAGATGGTATAACCTCCCTGGCCAGTGCATGAAATTACCGCCTCCCTTTCTTCCTTAACATTTTAAAAGTTCTCGAAATATTCTCGCCATCTACCCAATACCCCCCTCTCCCCCTCTACTAACTCCCCTACCTCTGTTTTTAACTTTACAAATTCCCATACTTTCCTAGGCTTTTTTAAATTGTTTAAATCACTCCAAAATTTTTTCTTTTTCATTAAAATTTCTTGACAGTGCCTCTCCCACTCTTTCATCTGCTCTCCTTTTTCACTCTCTCACCACTCTCTTCACCCTTTCTTTACTCTTTCCCTTACTCTGCTCTTCTTATAACACTTCTGCTTTGTAAAAAACCTCTCGTAAGCTTTCCTTTTTCTCTTTTATCCCCCCCTTTACTTCATCATTCCACCAATCACTCCTCTTCCTCCTGCCCCCCCCCTTCCTAAAACCCAAAAATTTTTCTCCCCCACTTCAAATACTGCATTTTTAAAACATTCCCCCCCCTCTTAAAAACCCCCCCACTACTATCTTTGCACTAGCCCCCCTTTCTGCCAATAGTCGCTTAAATCTCGCCCAAATTTCCCCCTTTCCCTTAGTTTTTACACTTTCACCTCCCCTCTTACTTGTTGTTCCCACCTTCCTCTTTTCCCTTTTCCTCTTACTCTAACTGTAGCTCAACAAAAAAAATTGTTTCCGATTTTCATTTGGGCCCCCTATAAACATTACACCCCTGGAGCCTACCCATCAACCTTTTTCCACCAATACATAATCTAACAAATTTACTTTCATTAGTGCTACATCATACCTTTTTATATTTATTTTTTCCTTTTTTCTTTAAAATATGTATTACTTATTACCCAAATTTTTTCTACACATAGCTCAATAAAGGCTCCCCCCTTTTTCATTTACCCCTGGCAAAACCCCCAAAATTTTCCTATTTTTCCCTCCATAAAATTTTTACCCACTTTTTGCATTTAAAACCCCAACCACCATTACTCTCACATTGCAAACTCCCCACGGCATTCCCCTCAACAAATTTTCCCGAATCTCTCCCCTCCCCCTACACTTCTCTCTTCTCCAGGGGCATTCACGCTTACATAACCCACTTTTCACATCCAATTTTTTATTTTAAATCCACATAATCCCTTGAATTTTACATTTGTAGGCCCCCTTTTTTGCCCTAAGGGTTTTCCTTTAACATTATTGCTACTCCTTTTTAGCTCTAACTCTATTTGAAACCCCTGAAACCCAATTCCCCTTTATTCCTCTCCTTTAAACCCCCCCCACCCCTTCAGCTTTTTTTTTTTTTTCAAATTTAAAACCAGAAAATCCATTTCTTCCATTCATAAAATCCACAATCCCTCTTTTTCTTTTTTCATTTGCCAAATCCACGCACATTTTAGGGCTTTTCCCCCTTTTACAATTTTTCTTTTTTCTTATTTTTTTTTAGTAATCTTTACAGGAAAAAAAAGGGGGTTTCTACCCCTTTTTCCCGGCATTTTAGGTTTACTTTTAAAAAACACCATGGCCTTTGGGGGAAAGATTTTTTATTTTCCCCTTCCCCGGATATAAAAGGAAAAAATTTAAAAAGACCCAAAAACTATTAAGATAAAAAACAAAGAAAACCCAGATGAGTGTGTATAAAAAACTGTCCCCTGTATGTGTATGTGGACCTAAGTTAAGTAGAAGTAGGGAAGCGTACCCCGTAATCTTGCATTTTAAAGAGGGGCAGACAAAAGACACCCAAACCCAAACCTACCATCATGTAAAACAATTACGGGTTACGTTTTACACTCACTTGGCAGGACGGTAGTACCTCCCTGGGTGGTTGTTTAATATATGTATGAAAGAGGGGAAGGTACCTAGGGAATGGCAGAGAGCATGTATAGTTCCTTTACATAAAGGGAAGGGGGACAACAGAGATTGTAAAAATTATAAGGGAAGAAGTTTACTGAGTATACCAGGTTAAGTGAATGGTAGGGTTATTAATGAAAGAATTAGAGGTTAAGACAGAAGCAGGATTGCAGATGAACAAGGAGGTTTCAGAATGGGTAGGGGATGTGTAAATCAAGTGTTTACATTGAAGCATATATGTGAACAGTATTTAAATAAAGGAAGGGAAGTTTTAACTGAATTCATGGATTTAGAAAAGGCATATGATTGAGTGTATAGGGAAGCAATGTGGCAGATGTTGCAAGTGTATGGAATAGGCAGTAAGTTACTAAATGCTGTAAAGAGTTTTTATGAGGATAGTGTGGTTCAGGTTTGGGTATGTAGGAGAGAGGGAGATTACTTCCCAGTAAAAGTAGGTCTTAGACAGGGATGTGTAATATCACCATGGTCATTTAACATATTTATAGATGGGGTTGTAAAAGAAGTAAATGATAGGGTGCTGGGGAGAGGGGTGGGATTAAATTATGAGGAATCAAGTACAAAATGGGAGTTGACACTGTTACTTTTTGCTGATGATACTGTGCTTTAGGAGAATTCTAAGAAAAGTTGCAAAGGTTAGTGGATGAGTTTGAGAGGGTGTGTAAAGGTAGAAAGTTGAAAGTGAGCATAAATAAAAGTAAGGTGATGAGTGAATCAAACAATTTAGATAAAGAAAAATTGGATATCACATTGGAGGGAGGGAGTATGGAAGAAGTGAATGCTTTCAGATATTTGGAAGTTGACTTGTCAGTGCATGGGTTTATGAAGGATAAGGTTAACCATAGAATTGATGATTGAAAAAAGGCGAGTGGTGAGCTGAGGTATCTGTGGAAACAAAAAATGCTATCTATGGAGGCAAAGAAGGAAATGCATGAGAGTATAGTGATACCACACTCTTATATGGGTGTGAAGCATGGGTTGTGAACGCTGCAGCAAAGAGGCAGAGAATTCGTAGTGTGGAAATTAGGTGGTGTGGAGTTACTAAAAGTATTAGTCAGAGGGCTTAAGAGGGGTTGTTGAGGTGGTTTGGCCATTTAGAGAGAATGAAATAAAGTACAATGACTTGGAGAGTGTAAGGAAGAAGGGTTAGGGGTTGTACTTGAAAAAGGTTGGAGGGAGGGGGTAAATGAGGTTTTGTGAATGAGGGGCTTGAATTTCCAGTAAGCATGCGTGAGCACGTTAGATAGGAGTGAATGGAGACAAATGGTTTTTGGGAATTGACAAGCTGTTGGAGTGTGAGCAGGGTAATATTTTGTGAAGGAATTCAGGGAAACTGGTTAGTCGAACTTGAATCCTGGAAATGGGAAGTACAATGCCTGCACTTTAAAGGAGGGGTTTGGGATATTGGCAGTTTGGAGGGACATCTAAGTTGTCATATCTGAGCACCTCTGCAAAGACAGTGATTATGTATGAGTGATGGTGAGCTTTGAATGATGAAAATTTGATCTTTTTTTGTTTTTTTTTTCTTTCTTTTTAGGTCACCCTGCCTAGGTGGGAAACAGCCAACGTGTTAAAGAAAAAAAAATTAGTGCCAATTTGTTTTAATACATGTATGTATACAGTAAAAGTAAAGGTGGTTTGATCCTTTAGAGAGAATGAATCAAAGTAGAATGACATGGAGAGCATATAAATCTGTAGGGGAAGGAAGGCGGGGTAGGGGTCGTCCTCGAAAAGGTTGGAAGGGGTAAGGGAGGTTTTGTGGGCGAGGGGCTTGGACTTCCAGCAGGCGTGCATAAGTGTGTTCGATAGGAGTGAATGGAGACGAATGGTATTTGGGACCTGATGATCTGTTGGAGTGTGAGCAGGGTAATATTTAGTGAAGGGATTTAGGGAAACCGGTTATTTTTATATAGCCGGAATTGAGTCCTGGATATGGGAAGTACAATGCCTGCACTCTAAAGGAGGGGTTCAGGATATTAGCAGTTTGGAGGGATATGTTGTGTATCTTTATACGTATATGCTTCTAAACTGTTGTGTTCTGAGCACCTCTGCAAAAACAGTGATTATGTGTGAGTGAGCTGAAAGTGTTGAATGATGATGAAAGTATTTTCTTTTTGGGGATTTTCTTTCTTTTTGGGTCACCCCGCCTTGGTGGGAGACAGCCAACTTGTTAAAAAAAAAAAAAAAAAAAAAAATGTATACTTGAGGCAGTGATTCTGTGCACCGGCCAGGGAGGTATAACATCTTTTAGGAGTGAAGAAGAGCCAGATTTGTGTGTGGGGGGAAGGTGTGTGAGGCACTGGGTAGAATGAAAGGGGATGAAGCAGCTGTAACAGATGGGATCATGACAGAAATGTTAAAAGCAGGTGGGGATGTAGTTTTGGAGTGGTTGGCACTTTTGTTCAATAAATGTGTGAAAGAGGAGAGAGTACCTAGGGACTGGCAGAAGGCATGCACGGTTCCTTTATATAAAGGGAAGAGGGGGACAAAAGTGTGTGTAAAAATTACAGGGATATAAGCCTACCAAAAATATGTGGTAAAGTGTATGGGAGGGCTATTAATGAAAGAATTAGAGGTAAGATGGAGAGCAGGATCGCAGATGAACAAGGAGGCTTTAGAATGGGTAAGGGATGTATAGACTGAATGTTTACATTGAAGCATATAAGTGAACAATATCTAGATAAAGGCAAGGAAGTTTTCTTTGCTTTTATGGATTTAGAAAAGCCTTATGATTATGTGCACAGGGGAGCAATATAACAGATGTTGCAAGTGGTAAGTTATTAAATGCTGTAATGAGTTTTTATGAGGATAGTGGAACTCAGGTAATGGTGTGTAGGAGAGAGGGAGATTACTTTTCTAGTAAAAAAAGGTCTTAGACAGGGATGTGTAATGTTATCATGGTTGTTTAACATAATTATAGATAGGGTTGTACAAGAAGTGCTGGGGAGAGGGGTGGGACTAAATTATGCAGATTCAAATACAAAATGGGAGTTAACAAAGTTACTTTTTGCTGATGATACTGTGCTTTTGGGAGATTCTGAAGAGAAATTTCAAAGGTTAGTGATAAGTCTGGGAGGGTGTGTAAAGGAAGAAAGTTAAAAGTGAACACAGATAAGAGTAAGGTGATGAGGGTATCAAATGGTTTAGATAAGGAAAAACTGGATATCAGACTGGAGGGAGGGAGTAAGGAAGAAGTGAATGTGTTCACATATGTGAGAGTAGACTTGTCAGTGGATGGGTTTATGAAGGACAAGGTAAACCATAGAATTGATGAAGAAAAAAAGGTGGGTGGTACACTGAAGTATCTGTGGAGACAAAGAACATTATCCATGGAGGCAAAGAAGGTAATGCATGAGAGTATAGTGGTACCAACTCTCTTATATGGGTGTGAAGCATGGGTTGTGACTACTGCAGCAAGGAGGAGGCAGAAGGCAGTGGAGATGTTGTGTCTAAGGGAAATGTGTGGCATAAATATTATGCAGAGAATTTGTAGTGTGGAAATTAGGTGGTGTGGAGTATTATTCAGAGGGCTGAGGAGAGGTTGTTGAAGTGGTTTGGACATTTAGAGAGGATGGAGCAAAATAGGATGACTTGAAGGATATAAAAATCTGTAGTGGAAGGAAGGTTGGGTTAGGTGTCATCCTAGGAAAGGATGGAGGGAGGGGGTAACAGAGGTTGTGTGTGAAAGGGGCTTGGACATACAGCAGGACTGTGTAAGCATGTTAGATAGAAGTGAGTGGAGACAAATTGTTTTAGGACTTAATGAGCTGTTGGAGTGTGAGAAGGGTAATATTTTGTGAAGGGATTCAGGGAAACCAGTTAGCTGAACTTGAGACCTGGAGGCAGGAAGTACAATGCCTACACTTCAAAGGAGGGGTTTGGGACATTTGCTGTTTGGAGTGACACCTGAACTGCATGCATCTGCAAAGACAGTGATTATGTGTGAATGATGGAGAAAGAGTTTTTTTTTTTTTGGGTCACTCTGCCTTGGTGGGAGATGGCCGGCATGTTAAAAAAAAAAATGTACATATCAAATATTTTTCCTAATTTCAAGAGGCATTTGTCTTTACAGCAAGTCTAGAGCATTTCCAATGCTTCAGTTTGCTGGTTTGTTACTTGCAAAAATAAATGAAATGCCAATTCTTTGAAATAAGACATCAGAATATGAAAAAAATAGGAAAAATTACCTAAGTAATACTGTATCTATTAATAGATAAAAGTGTAATATCATACTTTTAATTACTACATATATTAAAATCAAATGCAAAATCTATATGGGTCATACAGTGTCACACTTGTAAAGCCCTCAGAAAATTCACATTTTGAAAACTGACAAAAACAAAATTGACAGTGTTCTGGGCTGAGAAGGATATTTCAAAATGATATTTCAAAAACATGAGTGGGGTTTTGACAGACTGTACCTATGTTTTCACTGTCTACCAAATAATTACATAAAATACTTTGAGTTTTGATGTCTGACTTTTGCTGCCATGACAATACAATAACTTGTGGGGCACTCACAGATGCATGATGTAGTACATGACTGCCCAAGCCTCCATGTGGACACCCTCAGTCTGGATGAAGTGGTAATTAACTCCATGGAAGAGCAGGCTAAATGATTTAATCACCACAAGAACTCCCATCAAATAATGGATCTTGAAAACAGGATCTCTGTAAAGGAATACACTAGTTACTATTTACATAACACCAGTTAATGAGTTGAGTAATCAAGACATTAAATATCAATACGCGCACAACCTGGGTAGGAGGTTGGCAGACAGCAGCCGCCCAGGGAGGCACTAACGTCCTGCCAAGGCCGTGCGACATGGAAACCAGTAGTTGTTTTACATGATTGAAGGATTGCTGGTGTCTTTATTTTCTGTATCATAAATACACTGGATACCAGGTATATCTTGCTACTTCTACTTGCACTTAGGTCACACTACGCATGCATTTACATGCATATTTATACATACCCCTCTGGGTTTTCTTCTATTTTTTTAATATTTCTTGTTCTTGTTTATTTCTTCTTATCTCCATGGGGAAGTGGAACAGAATTCTTCCACCGTAAGCCAAGTGTGTCATAAAATCGTAAGAAGTGACTAAAATGCCGGCAGCAAGAGGCTAGTAATTCCTTCTCATGTATACATTACTAAATTTTAACCCTTTCAGGGTTGGTGCCGTACTAGTACAGCTTGCACGCACAAATTCTAGTGCCTTCAAATCTAGCGAGATAAAGCTGGTAGGCCTACATATGAAAGAATGGATTTATGCACACAGTGCATAATAAGAAAAAAAAAAAAACTCCGACCGTGTTTTTGGTTTAAAACAGCGACTTTGTAGTGTATTTTCGCATGCTATTTATGGTTGTATTCTAGTTTTCCTGGTCTCATTTTATAGAATGGAAGACATATTACAGAAATTGAGATGATTTTGATTGGTTTCACAATGAAAAGTACCTTCTTGAAATTGAGCTCAAAGTAGCAGAAATGTTCAATTTTTGCCAAATTTAAAAAGTAAACAAATCATGCCATGCGTTCAATACACGTCAACTGGTGAGGCTAATATTCTTTCACAAGTGCGCTGATATTATTTATACCATTTCTACACTAATGCAGTAGTCTGCATAACAGTAAATCTTCTAATTTTTGAGAGAATAAAAATTCAAAGTGGAAAGCAAAAGAAATGTAACAGAGGCCTGGGGACATGACTAATGAACAGCGGAAATGTTATTTTAGTGCCAGGAATGTCTGTCTTGTTTATTCTGGACCCTATTTGTATGGTGTAGGAGGTAGGTTACTGAAAGCAGTGAAGAGTTTTTACGAGGATAGTGAGGCTCAAGTTAGAGTATGTAGGAAAGAGGGAAATTATTTCCCAGTAAAAGTAGGCCTTAGACAAGGATGTGTGATGTCACCGTGGTTGTTTAATATATTTATAGATGGGGTTGTAAGAGAAGTAAATGCGAGGGTCTTGGCAAGAGGCGTGGAGTTAAAAGATAAAGAATCACACATAAAGTGGGAGTTGTCACAGTTGCTCTTTGCTGATGACACTGTGCTCTTGGGAGATTCTGAAGAGAAGTTGCAGAGATTGGTGGATGAATTTGGTAGGGTGTGCAAAAGAAGAAAATTGAAAGTGAATACAGGAAAGAGTAAGGTTATGAGGATAACAAAAAGATTAGGTGATGAAAGATTGGATATCAGATTGGAGGGAGAGAGTATGAAGGAGGTGAATGTATTCAGATATTTGGGAGTGGACGTGTCAGCGGATGGGTCTATGAAAGATGAGGTGAATCATAGAATTGATGAGGGGAAAAGGGTGAGTGGTGCACTTAGGAGTCTGTGGAGACAAAGAACTTTGTCCTTGGAGGCAAAGAGGGAATGTATGAGAGTATAGTTTTACCAATGCTCTTATATGGGTGTGAAGCATGGGTGATGAATGTTGCAGCGAGGAGAAGGCTGGAGGCAGTGGAGATGTCATGTCTGAGAGCAATGTGTGGTGTGAATATAATGCAGAGAATTCGTAGTTTGGAAGTTAGGAGGAGGTGCGGGATTACCAAAACTGTTGTCCAGAGGGCTGAGGAAGGGTTGTTGAGGTGGTTCGGACATGTGGAGAGAATGGAGCGAAACAGAATAACTTCAAGAGTGTATCAGTCTGTAGTGGAAGGAAGGCGGGGTAGGGGTCGGCCTAGGAGAGGTTGGAGGGAGGGGGTAAAAGAGGTTTTGTGTGCGAGGGGCTTGGACTTCCAGCAGGCATGCGTGAGCGTGTTTGATAGGAGTGAATGGAGACAAATGGTTTTTAATACTTGACGTGCTGTTGGAGTGTGAGAAAAGTAACATTTATGAAGGGGTTCAGGGAAACCGGCAGGCCGGACTTGAGTCCTGGAGATGGGAAGTACAGTGCCTGCACTCTGAAGGAGGGGTGTTAATGTTGTAGTTTAAAAACTGTAGTGTAAAGCACCCTTCTGGCAAGACAGTGATGGAGTGAATGATGGTGAAAGTTTTTCTTTTTCGGGCCACCCTGCCTTGGTGGGAATCGGCCAGTGTGATAAAAAAAAAATAATATTTGGAAACTGGCATCTTTTTAAATTTGTGTGAAATTGGCAAAACTGCCAATTTCAGACCACTTTATTGGATAGTTGAAATCGGTAAATGGGTGGTTTCTTGTACTCATTCGATAGAAAAAATGGAGTTCTAGCAAAATAGTTATGATTTTTGTTGACTGGTACATTGGAATTGGCCAAAAATAGGGCTCAAAGTGGGCAAAATCGCCGATGCGTAAACATTGTCGAGACCGCTAATTTCACGAGAGCATAATTCCATAAGTTTTCCATCAAATTTCATACTTTTGGTGTCATTATGATCGGGAAAAGATTCTCTAGCATTTCATAAGAAAATTTTTTTTTTTTTTTTTAAATTTCCGACCGAGAACAAGTTTAGGAGAGGGCCTGCCGACCCTGAAAGGGTTAAGAGAGAAACTTACATTTTTTCTTTTTAGGTCATTCAGCCCCGGTTGGATATGGTTGGTTCATTGAAAGAAAACAAAAATTAAGATAATAGGTATGTCTTGCTACTTTTACTTACATTAGGTCACACTACATATGCATGTACATACATATGTATACACACTCATCTGAGTTTTCTTCTATTTTCTTAATAGTTTTTTTTTTACCCATTTCTAGCGAAACAGTTAGGATTTTTGTCGACTGGTACATTGGAATTGGCCAAAAATAGGTCTCAAAGTGGGCAAAATCGCCGATGCGTAAACATCGTTGAGACCGCTAATTTCACGAGAGCATAATTCCATAAGTTTTCCATCAAATTTCATACTTTTGGTGTCTTTATGATTGGGGAAAGATTCTCTAGCATTTCATAAGAAAAAATAATTATTTTTTTTTTTTAAAAATTTCCGACCGAGAACAAGTTTAGGAGAGGGCCTGCCGACCCTGAAAGGGTTAAGAGAGAAACTTACATTTTTTCTTTTTAGGTCATTCAGCCCCAGTTGGATATGGCTGGTTCATTGAAAGAAAAAAAAAATAATATAATAGGTATGTGCTACTTTTACTTACAATATACATTAGGTCACACTACACATGCATGTACACACATATGTATACACACTCATCTGAGTTTTCTTCTATTTTCTTAATAGTTTTTTTTTTTTTACACATTGGCCATTTCCCACCGAGGCAGGGTGACCCAAAAAGAAAGAAAAATATGTACTTTCATTATCATTCAACACTTTCACCATCACTCATACATAATCACTGTCTTCGCAGAGGCGCTCAGATACGACAGTTTAGAAGTCCCTCCAGACTGCCAATATCCCAAACCTCTCCTTTGAAGTGCAGGCATTGTACTTCCCATTTCCAGGACTCAAGTCCGGCTAACCGGTTTCCCTGAATCCTTTCACAAAATATTATCCTGCTCACACTCCAACAGCTTGTCAGGTCCCAGAATCCACTCGTTTCCATTCACTCTTATCTAAAATGCTCACACATGCTTGCTGGAAGTCCAAGCCCCTCACCCACAAAACCTCCTTTACCTCCTCCCTCCAACTTTTTTGCGGACGACCCCTACCCCACCTTCCTTCCCCTACCGATTTATACACTCTCCAAGTCATTCTACTTTGTTCTATTCTCTCTAAATGACCAAACCATCTCAACAACCCCTCTTCAGTCCTATGACTAATATTTTTAGTAACTCCACACCTCCTTAATTTCACACTCCGAGCTCTCTGCATGACATTTACACCACACAATGCCCTTAGACACAACAGCTTCACTGCCTCCAGCCACCTCCTCGCCGCAGCATTGACAACCCAAGCTTCACACCCATACAAGTGTTGGTACCACTATGCTTTCGTACATTCCCTTCTTTGCCTCCATGGATAACGCTTTTTTGTCTCCACAGATGCCTCAACACACCACTCACCTTTTTTCCTTCATAAATTCTATGGTTAACCTTGTCTTTCATAAACCTATCCACTGACAAGTCAACTCCCAAATATCTGAAAACATTCACTTCTTCCATACTCCCTCCCTCCAATGTGATATCCAATTTTTCTTTATCTAAATTGTTTGATACCCTCATCACTTCACTCTTATCTATGTTCACTTTTGACTTTCTACCTTTACACACCCTCCAAAACTCATCCACTAACCTTTGCAACTTTTCTTTTGAATCTCCCAAAATTACAGTAACATCAGCAAAAAGTAACTGTGTCAACTCCCATTTTATATTTGATTTCCTATAATTTAATCCCAACCCGCTCCCCAACACCCTAGCATTTACTTCTTTTACAACCCCATCAATAAATATAGTAAAGAACCATGGTGACATTACACATCCCTGTCTAAGACCTACTTTTACCGGGAAGTAATTTCCCTCTCTCCTACACACCCAAACCTGAGCCTCGCTATCCTCAAAAAAACTCTTTACAGTGATTAGTAGCTTACTACCTATTCCATACACTTGTAACATCTGCCACATTGCTCCCCTATCCACTATCATATGCCTTTTCTAAATCCATAAATGTAATGAAAACTTCCCTACCTTTATCTAAATACTGTTCACATATATGCTTCGATGTAAACCCTTGATCTACACATCCCCTACCCACTCTAAAGCCTCCTTGCTCATCTGCAATCCTACTCTCTGTCTTACCTCTAATTCTTTCACTAATAACCCTACACTTTACCTGGTATACTCATATACTCGGTAAACTTATTCCCCTATAATACTTACAATCTTTTTTGCCCCTCTTCCCTTTACATAAAGGAACTATGCATGCTCTCTGTCAATCCCTAGGTACCTTTCCCTTTCAAACATTTATTAAACAAAAACACCACCCAACAGTTCTTGTTCTTCTTTATCCCAATAGGGAAGTGGAAAAGAATTCTTCCTCTGTAAGCCATGATTGTCGTAAAAGGCAGCTAAAATGCTGGGAGCAAGGAGCTGGTAACCCCTTCTTTTTACATTACTAAATGTAAAAGGAAAAAATTTGTTTTTCTTTTTAAGTTACCCTGCCTTGGTGAGATATGGCCAGTGCATTAAAAAAGAAATCAATGCAAATTTTAATTAGCTGCTCCAGTTCCATGGCTTTACCAAATACTGCATTGGTTTAAATATTCTGTGTAATTCATTTATATCTCCTTTCACTGTTTTCTTTTATCAGTGTATTCTATCCCAAACAGGCTTAATAATATTATTATACTAATTCACAACATCAAATGTCTAAAGAGCATCTTTTAAGTCCTAAATCCATGAATAGTATCTATCATACTGTTTTCCACATTACAAAACTATCTCTAAGCTGGGGTAAAATAAAATTTTCATTCCACAAAATTATCAATTCACTTAGTAGATTATATGTCAAAATACAAGTATGCTAAGTTTTAAGTGAATATGTAATCTGCTAGGCAATGGAACTGACCCTACAATCTATACGGCCTTGTGCAGATTAGAGTAAAACACAGACAGCTGTTCTCAACCTCTCGATAATCCAGTGTCTAGTACACAATATCACCCTCCAATGTATGTGGTCATTTTAATCTGTCAACCAAGGATTAAAATGCCACATTTTTGCATAATTTATAAGTGGATTAATTTTGTTAAGAGAACAAGTTGAGACCCTTAACCAAATAAAAGCTACATTTATAGTGTGCATATCAAGGATTACAAATTACAAATTTTATCATGAGAGAAGGGATATGCAAAGAAGATTAAGTTAAATAACGAAGCTCAATAAATACTGATGGATTATCACTTGTACAAGTAGCAACACCTTAACATTCATTAGAGATGGGGCAATACCAAAATTTTTGCTGATACTGATACCATCAAAATTACCAAATACCCTCTGATACCAATACCATCAGAATTAGCCAATACCCACTGATACTCAATTTGAGGCAGATACCAGTACCATTAAACCTTGCCAGTGCCTACCAATACCGATGCGGATACATCCATCATTAATCTGGCTCAATAGAAGCAACTAGGAAATGCAAGGTGCAATGAGTATGTTACAATGAATTTCTACTTATGTAACCTGCTCAATGTTTATAATATTAAATATGACCAAAATTATAAAGTTAGTCACTCTGTTGCAGTACTAATAATGTACACCCTACAATGCCATCTCTCAATATTTCACATGCCCAGTGGGTTGTTAGCGCAATTATTTTCTACTATTTAGGCACAACAGATTCTTTATATACTATTAAAGAAATGATACTGTTTCATGTGTTGAATGAGATGGCAGGACATACTAATGACAGTGACAATTAAGTTACAAGGATCAGTCAGTGATAGATAGTTAATTAGACAGACCCAAGAATTAAGGATGTCACCACCCAATATTATCCAGCTCTTATGATGAACAACATTTGTGTAAAACCACAAGCTTCAATGAAAAATGGTGCCCAGCAGGCCCACAGGTTTTAGACAACCAATACAACCTGCCACTTGTTTCTGGTAGAAGTCCAGTTTCCTAGTGGAAAAGTTTCATCTTGGTTCCTGCAACATTGCTTGTATCTGTTGGTGGAGGGCTGATTAATCTTGGACCATTTATCTAATTGTGCTTATGGCTGAAAAGACTAATTTTCTGATCTGAAACTCAGAAAATAGTTCCTTAAATAATAAAATGACTATGTAATAAGTTTTTATCAAACTGGAGGAGAGGAAGGTATACCTGTGATGAGTTTCGAGAGTCTCACTGCTCTCAGAGCCCAAACATGGGCCAGGCTCCGGTGTTAATTTTCACCATGATCTCACCTTTTTCTCAGTATGAAAGACTAGATAATTTCTTTCAACAAACCGGCCGTATCCCACCGAGGCAGGGTGGCCCAAAAAGAAAAACAGAAGTTTCTCTTTTTAAATTTAGTAATTTATACAGGAGAAGGGGTTACTAGGCCCTTGCTCCCGGCATTTTAGTCGCCTCTTACAACACGCATGGCTTACAGAGGAAGAATTCTGTTCCACTTCCCCATGGAGATAAGTGAAAATAAACAAGAACAAGAACTGGAAAGAAAATAGAAGAAAACCCAGAGGGGTGTGTATATATATGCTTGTACATGTATGTGTAGTGTGACCTAAGTGCAAGTAGAAGTAGCAAGACATACCTGAAACCTTGCATGTCTATGAGACAGAAAAATGGACACCAGCAATCTTACCATCATGTAAAACAATTACAGGCTTTCATTTTACACTCACTTGGCAGGACGGTAGTACCTCCCTGGGCGGTTGCTGTCTACCAACCTACTACCTAGACTAGATAATTCTGAGAGGTTAATATCCTTGTGGAGACAGAAACAAGAGCAATAAGTATTACATAACCTGACCTTCAACTGAGGTTATTTTCAGCAGATACATATGTCTGTTGAAGAGGACCTCAGGTGGAGGTCAAAATCTAGAGACAATCTATTACTTGTGTCTGTCTTCATGTAAGTAGTGATATCTGGATGACAAGTGTTCATTACACTACAATGACCCAATATCTTTCTCCTCCTCCCTTTTCTTTGCCCTATGACTCTTCCATTTTTTCTGGGTGTATGTCATCCCACTCAATACAAGTGGGAAATAGGATGATGACAGTGGTGGTGTTGATGATCAAACTTATAAGATACTGAAGAAAAATAAAAAAAACTGGTAAAAAATTTGAACTAACTTGCTCTTCTTGAGAAGGAAGAACCAGAAGCAGGCAGAGAGGAAGAAGAGAAGGGCCATCATAAAGTACAGTGCTGGAAGGGGCATCTCTCCAGCAGATAGATAGTTAGCATCAGGATTTTCTTCCTCAATCTGAAATGGAAATACATTAAAATTTTGTGTATGTGCTTCTACAAAAATGCTCTTTCATGTTATTACTCACAATTCTTAAAAGCTATTTTTTTCAACAAAACAATTCAATAATTTTAACTCTCATCACAAACAAAATGCAGGTATGTATGCACATAAATTATAATGAAAACATGCTAATGGTCCTCTATGGACCTGTCTTACCAGTAAGGACATATCAATAGATGAGTATCCTTCATTGGGACCGAAATTCATGCAGTTGTGAAAATTGAGGTTGTAGAGACCTTCCTCTTTCTCTCGAGCCACATACACCAAGAACTGTAAAATAGAAAAGAATTATGATAATTACTAAACAATACAATTCTGTTTACATCTACAATTTTAGTGATTTAATAATAATAATAGTAATGATAATAACCACAGAAATAACACTGTAATATTAATTCTTTCTTTCAATGTACTGGCAGTATCCCACCGAGGCAGGGTGGCCCAAAAAGAAAAACAAAACTTTCTCTTTTTAAATTTAGTAATACAACCGAGGCAGGGTGGCCCAAAAAGAAAAACAAAACTTTCTCTTTTAAAATTTAGTAATACATAGAGGGGAAGGAGTTACTAGCCCCTTGCTCCCGGCATTTTAGTTGCCTCTTACAATGCACATGGCTTATGAAGGAAGAATTCTGTTCCATTTCCCAATAGAGATAAGCAGAAATAAAGAACAAGGACTAATAAGAAAACAAGAAAACCCACAGGAGTATGTATGTATATGCTTGTACATGCGTGTAGTGTGACCTAAGTGTAAGCAG
Source organism: Cherax quadricarinatus (assembly GCF_026875155.1). Classification (NCBI taxonomy): domain Eukaryota; kingdom Metazoa; phylum Arthropoda; class Malacostraca; order Decapoda; family Parastacidae; genus Cherax; species Cherax quadricarinatus. The sequence continues at coordinate 7,036,976 of NC_069437.1, read as the reverse complement.
AAGTAGGAAGATGTACCTAAAATCTTGATGTTTATGAGACAAAAAAAATACACCAGCATCTGTTGGAAAACAAGGTAACTCCATACTTCATATGCTATACAGGCACATCTTGTTAATTCAGCACTCACTCTAGAGTGCTTTGCTAATACTGCACTTCTCAATTATATTCACATTTACAGTGGACCCTGGAGTTTCGAACGTACCAACTATCAAACTTTTCGAGTGCCAGAGGACTTTTTTTGAACCAATTTTGTTCCGAGTATCGAACTCTACCCGTCTTTCGAACCGCCGGGTACCGGACCTGTCCGCCAGCCCGCTCTGTCTGCGTCCCCATGCAGGCGTTGTGAGCAGTCTGGCTTTGTTGATGCTTGAGTGAACTCTAGCCTGCACGCTCGTTCAAACATTTCACTATTAATTCATTGTGTTTAGTGCTTGTGCGACTGTGAAATAAGCTACGATAGGCCCAAAGAAACTTGCTAGTGGTACCCCTGTGGTAAAGAAAGTGAGAAGCACCACAGATGTGAAGAAGGAAATAATACAAAAATATGAGAGTGGTGAGAGACTTGCTGAGCCTGCCAGGATATACGGCAAAAACAAGTCAATTATCGCTTCTATCCTGGCAAAGAAAGAACAAATCAAGAAAGCTGATGTTGCGAAAGGTGTTGATATGCTAACCAAAAATAGGCCACAGACAGTCGATCATGTTGAGAAGTTGTTGCTGGTGTGGATCAAGGATAAAGAGATGGCAGGTGATAGTGTTTCGGAGACGATTATTTGTGAAAAGGCAAGGAAGTTGCATGCCGACCTGGTAAAGAAAACTCCTGGAACCAGTGAATTTAAGGCCAGCAAAGGCTGGTTTGAAAGATTTAAGAAGCATAGTGGCATACACAATGTTTTAAGGCATGGTAAGGCAGCCAGTTCAGACAAACAGGCAGTTGAGACGTTTGTACAGGAGTTTAGGGGTACACAGACACTGAAAAATTCAAACCCCAACAAGTGTTCAATTGTGATGAAACAGGCCTGTTTTGGAAGAAAATGCCAAAGAGGACCTACATCACACAGGAGGACACAATCCTATGAAAGACAGACTAACTCTTTTGTTCTAACGCTAGTGGTGATTTTAAAGTGAAGCCTTTACTTGTGTATTGCTCAGAAAATCCCAGTGTGTTTAAGAAAACAATGTCATTAAGAACAAGTTATGTATCTTGTGGAAAGTAAATAATAAGGCACGAGTCACATGGCAAATTTTCAAAGAGTGGGTCCATGAAGTGTTTGGCCCCAGTGTGAGAAAATACCTCCTAGAAAATAATTTGCCGCTTAAATGTCTCCTGCATATCCTCTAAACTTGGTAGACCTACTGTCTAGGGACTACTGTTTCATCACAGTGAAGTTCTTGCCTCCTAATACCACTCCTCTCCTCCAGCCCATGGACCAGCAGGTCATTTGTAACTTCAAAAAACTCTACACAAAAGCAGTGTTTGAAAAGTGCTTTGAAGTGACCACAGACACTAAACTGACCCTAAAAGAGTTCTGGAGGAATCACTTCAATATCTACAGCTCCATAAGCCTTATAGGTAAGACTTGGGAGGGAGTGACTTCCAGGACTTTGAACTCTACTTGGAGACAATTGCGGCTGGATTGTGTCCAAAAGAGGGATTTTGAAGGGTTTGAGGCTGACCCTGCTGACCCTCTGCCTGTTGTGGACTCTACTGTGAAATGCATTGGAGAACACCCTGGGGCTGGAGGTGAGTGGAGAGGATGTGGAAGAGTTGGTGGATGACCACAGGGAAGAGCTAACCACTGAAGAGCTGGAAGAGCTTCATCTGGAACAGCATCAGACCATAGCTCAGGAACTTGCTTCAGAGGAGGAAGAGGGAGTGGAGGTGCCTCCTTCAGTGATTAAGTACGTGTGTGCAAAGTGGAATAAGTTGCAAACTTCCGTTGAAAAGTATCACCCTGACCAAGCCGAAACAAGCCATCTCTGCAACAAGTTCAGTGACAGAACCTTGTCCCACTTCAGGGAAATGTTAAAGAGGTGCCAGAAACAAGAGGAGTCTGGCCAGTTATTTTGTGAGACTGGGGTCCAGTGACTCTCAAGCTGGTCCTAGTGGCATTAAAAGACAGAGAAGGGAAGTAACCCCAGAGAGGGCTTTGATACATGAAGTCCTTATGAAGGGGGATTCTCCTTCCAAACAATAACCCCAACTCCCTCTTTCCTCCTCCCTCTCTTCCAGATGCCATCACCAATCTTCAATAAAGGTAAGTAAAAATGTTATTTTATATGTTTATTTAAATTTATTACTAATTCTACTAGCATGTATGTTTGTTGTGTGTATGTAAAACTATAATGTAATCTCTATAAAATGTATTTTTTTGTGAATATTTTGGGTTTCTGGAATGGATTAATTGTACATGTATTTCCATTATTTCTCATGGGAAATACTGGTTCGACTTTCGGATATTTCGACTTTAGAACTAGCTCCTGGAACGGATTAAGTTCGAAATTTGAGGGTCCACTGTATTATTTTTTCTGTTCGCCTTGCTCTTAAAATGGTTTCAAAAATTTTCAATTTTTTATATATTATTTTTACTTTTGCATTTTTTATTTTTAAATTCAGTACTATTGCAAACTTAATAAATGATACTGTAAACGTGTTTTTTAGGCTTTTATATGCACTGACAAGTGAAAAAAAAGTCTGTGATTTGCTTTAATGCAATACAGTGGTCCCTCAATAATCGACCGGCCTGAAAGTCGACCATTTCGGAAATCAACCGGTTTTTTCGACAAAATATTGACTCGGAAATTGACCGAAATTCGTTTATCGACCCGTCTCGACCCGTCGTCCCAGACGCGTATGCACGAGGTAAGCGGGCCTCGACCCGCCTCAGCCTTCCTTCCCAGCCAGTGTGCCATTGTTTACCAGTTAGCGGCGGTCCTCTCACGTGCTCCAGTGAAATATTTCATAATATTTCATTTATTTTAGTGCTTGCAAGTTATTTAAGTGCTAAATAAGCTACCATGGCTCCAAAGAAAAGCTCCTAGTGCCAAACCTTTGGTAAAGAAGGTGAGAAATACCATTGAATTTAAGAAAAACATCATTGAACAATATGATAGTGGCGTACGTGTGGGCGAACTGGCGAGGATGTATAACAAAAATCATTCAACCATATCTTCCATCATAGCCATGAGAAAGGAAATCAAGGACGCTGTTGTTGCAAAGGGGGTAAATATGCTGACAAAAATGAGATCACCAGTACTGGAAGAGGTTGAGAAGTTATTATTGGTGTGGATAAATGAGAAACAATTAGCAGGAGACAGTCTTATGACCTCGATTATTTGTGAAAAGGCTAGGCAGTTGCATGAAGATTTGGTAAATAAATTGCCTGCAAATAGTGGTGAAGTGAGTGATTTTAAGGCCAGCAAAGGCTGGTTTGAGAGATTTAAGAAGCGTACTGGCATACACAGTGTGGTAAGGCATGGTGAGGCTGCCAGTTCGGACCACAAGGCGGCTGAAAAATATGTGCATGAATTCCAGGAGTACATAGAGGCTGAAGGACTGAAACCTGAACAAGTGTTCAATTGTGACGAAACAGGCCTCTTCTGGAAGAAAATGCCAAAGAGGACCTTCATTACACAAGAGGAAAAGTCAATGCCAGGACACAAGCCTATGAAAGACAGGCTGACGCTAATGTTCTGTGCTAATGCTAGTGGGGATTTCAAAGTGAAGCTCGTTACTAGTGTACCATTCTGAAAATCCCAGAGCATTTAAGAAAAATAATGTTATGAAGAGTAAATTGTGTGTGTTTTGGAAATCTAATAATAAGGCATGGGTCACGAGGGAAATTTTTGTAGAGTGGTTCAACGAAGTGTTTGGCCCTAGTGTAAAGAATTACCTCCTGGAGAAGAAATTGGATCTCAAGTGCCTGCTAGTAATGGACAATGCACCTGCTCATCCACCAAACTTGGATGACCTAATTCTGAAGGAGTTTGGGTTCATCTCAGTAAAGTTCTTGCCCCCGAATACCACTCCTCTCCTCCAACCCATGGACAAGCAGGACATTGCAAACTTTAAAAAACTGTACACCAAAGCAATGTTTGAAAGGTGCTTCAATGTGACCTCAGACACTCACTTGACCCTACGAGATTTTTGGAAAGAACATTTCAGTATTTTCCATTGTGTAAGCCTTATAGGTAAGGCTTGGGAGGGAGTGTCTACCAGGACTTTGAACTCTGCTTGGAGGGATTTGGAAGGGTTTGGGGCTGACCCTGATGAGCCTATGTCAGTTTTGAACTCTATTGTGGCACTGGGGAGTTCCATGGGGTTGGATGTGAGTTTGGAGGATGTGGAAGAGTTGGTGGAGGACCACAACGAAGAGCTAACCACTGAGGAGCTGCAAGAGCTTCAGCAGGAAGAGCAACAGATCGCAGCTCAGAATCTTGCTGCAGAGAAGGAGGAAGAGAGGTGGAAGAAGGTGCCTTCTTCAGAAATTAAGGAGATTTTTACTATGTGGGGTAAGATGGAAAGATTTATGGAGAAACATCACCCAGAGAAGGATGTTGCAAGCCATATCGGCAACTTGTACAGTGACAGAGTCTTGGCCCATTTTAGGGAAGTTTTAAAGAGACGCCAGAAACAGAGCTCTCTGCACAGTTATTTTGCGAGACAGGACTCCAGTGACTCTCAAGCTGGTCCTAGTGGCATTAAGAAACAGAGAAAAGAAGCAACCCCAGAAAAGCAAATGGTACCTGAGGTGTTGCTGGAAGGGGATTCCCCTTCCAAACTATAAACAATCCACTCTCTCCTCCTCCTCCAGTCTCCCATACACTAAGAAGAATCTCCAATAAAGGTAAGTGTTATGCTGTTAATGTTTCATTCATCATTTCCCATTGTATTGTTTATGTACTACATGAATATTTCATGTAAAAAATTTTTTTGTTTTAATACTTCTGGGTGTCAGGAACGGATTAATTGAATTTACATTATTTCTTATGGGGAAAATTGATTCGTAAATCGACCATTTCGATAATCGACCGGCTTCCAGGAACGGATTACCGTCGATAATCGAGGGACCACTGTATTCACTTTACGGAGGAGCTCTGGAACCTAACCCACCATATTAGTGAGGTATCCTTGTACATGGTGCAGAAGGTAACTTAAATCCCAGGGTCAAGGATTTAAATTAATAACCTAGAAGGTAAAATAAAAAGGAAGGATAAGAATGTAATTTCTAGTTTGTGTCACCTTAATTTAGAGGGAAAACAGCAAAGGAGTTAAAAAATCATTCATCACTGATTTTACATTTATACGGTACTTTTTAACATTTATAATGAATGAGAATATGGGGGTACCAACACACTTAAATGAGTATGAAGCATGGGTTGTGAATGTTGCAGTGGGGAGGAGGCTGGAGGCAGTGGAGATGTCAATGTGTGGTGTAAATATTATGCAGAGAATTCATAGCTAGGAGAACAGGAGGCAGTGCAGGGTTACTAAAAGTATTATCCAGAGGGCTGAGGAGGAATTGTTGAGCTGGTTTGGACATTTAGAGATGATGGAGAAAAATAGGATGACTTGGAGGGTACATAAATCTGTAGTGGAGGGAAGGTGGGGTAGAGGTCATCCTAGAAAAGGTTGGAGGAAGGGGGTAAAGGAGGTTTTGTGTATAAGGGGCTTGGACATCCAGCAAACATGTAACAGCGTGTTAAATAAGACAGGAGGCAAATGGTTTTTGGGACTGGACAAACTGTTGGAGTGTGAGTAAGGTAACATTTGTGAAGGGATTCAGGGAAATGGTTAGCCAGACTTGAGTCTTAGAGGTGGGAAGTATAATGCCTGCATTTTGAAGGAGAGGTGGGGATATCAGCAGTTTGGAGGGGCATCTGAACTGTAGTATTAGTGTACCTCTGGCAAGACAGTGATAGAGTGAATGATGGTGAAAGTGTTTCTTCATTTTCCAATCACCCTACCTCGGTGGGAGACTGCCATGTGTTAAAAAAATTTACAATAGGGATTTCAGTTTACAATTTATATCTGTTTTGTACTAAAGGTTATGACTATCAGTACATTACACACAATTAAAACTATTAATATCATGTAAATTTTTATGGAAGTGATATAATTATGACATATCACAGCAATATATAATAGCTATAAAAGTTATGGTGCATCACTCTCACATGACTGAACAAGATACTCCAATGCCCCAATATTTCAGCATTGTTCAGAAAGAGGGCAGACACATTTTGCTTATACATTGTAGTGAACAGCTTCTCCTATTAAAAAACTGTTCACTACAGTAATTTTTCACCGAATTCAGTAAGTTGATTTATTAAGCAAGATTTATGCCTCCATTTACCTTCACATTTTCTTCTACAAAACACTTTCACTACCAATACAAGCAGCTGAATGGAAGCGTAACATAATACACCCTAAGTGCACCCAATTTTTCTCAATTATTCACTTAGGCAACAACTTCCATGATAGCACTGCTTTCCCCCCAAAATTATTAATGAAATTCTCTTCCTCACACACCTATGTTATAACTTTACACAGCCATTTATTTATTACAGTAATACTCTTTGTACAAATCAACATGTAGCATGTGCTACAATGATTATATTTTCCATAGCTAGAACATTTTTCTATTTCTATTTCTTTCAACAAACTGGTTGTATTTCATCGAGGCAGGATGGCCCAAAAAGAAAAACTAAAGTTTCTCTTTTTAACTTTAGTAATGTATACAGAAGAAGGGGTTACTAGCCCCTTGCTCCTGGCATTTTAGTTGCCTCTTACGATACGCATGGCTTACAGAGGAAGAATTCTCTTCCACTTCCCTATGGAGATAAGAGGAAATAAACAAGAACAAGAACTAGTAAGAAAATAGAAGAAAACCCAGAGAGGTATGTATATATATGCTTGTACATGCATGCATAGTGTGTCCTAAGTGTAATTAGAAGCAGCAAGATGTACCTGAAATCTTGCATGTTAATGAGACAGAAAAAAGACACAAGCAATCCTACCACCATGTAAAACAGGTACAGGCTTTCGTTTTACATTCACTTGGCAGGATGGTAGTACCTCCCTGGGCGGTTGCTGTCTACCAACCTACTACCTATATTTTTCTATTTTTTTTTTTTTCAACAAGATGGCCGTCTCCCACCGAGGCAGGGTGACCCAAAAAAGAAAGAAAATCCCCAAAAAGAAAATGCTTTCATCATCATTCAACACTTTCACCACACTCACACATAATCACTGTTTTTGCAGAGGTGCTCAGAATACAACAGTTTAGAAGCATATACGTATAAAGATACACAACATATCCCTCCAAACTGCCAATATCCCAAACCCCTCCTTTAAAGTGCAGGCATTGTACTTCCCATTTCCAGGACTCAAGTCCGATTATGTGAAAATAACCGGTTTCCCTGAATCCCTTCACTAAATATTACCCTGCACACACTCCAACAGATCGTCAGGTCCCAAGTACCATTCGTCTCCATTCACTCCTATCTAACACGCTCACGCACGCTTGCTGGAAGTCCAAGCCCCTTGCCCACAAACCTCCTTTACCCCCTCTCCCAACCCTTTCGAGGATGACCCCTACCTCGCCTTCCTTCCCCTATAGATTTATATGCTTTCCATGTCATTCTACTTTGATCCATTCTCTCTAAATGACCAAACCACCTCAACAACCCCTCTTCTGCCCTCTGACTAATACTTTTATTAACTCCACACCTTTTCCTAATTTCCACACTCCGAATTTTCTGCATAATATTTACACCACACATTGCCCTTAGACAGGACATCTCCACTGCCTCCAACCGTCTCCTCGCTGCTGCATTTATCACCCAAGCTTCACACCCATATAAGTGTTGGTACTACTATACTTTCATACATTCCCTTCTTTGCCTCCATAGATAACATTTTTCGACTCCACATATACCTCAATGCACCACTCACCTTTTTTCCCTCATCAATTCTACGATTAACCTCATCCTTCATAAATCCATCCGCCAACACGTCAACTCCCAAGTATCTGAAAACATTTACTTCTTCCATACTCCTCCTCCCCAATTTGATATCCAATTTTTCTTTATCTAAATCATTTGACACCCTCATCACCTTACTCTTTTCTATGTTCACTTTCAATTTTCTACCTTTACACACATTCTCAAACTCATCCACTAACCTTTGCAATTTTTCTTTAGAATCTCCCATAAGCACAGTATCATCAGCAAAAAGTAACTGTATTAATTCCCATTTTGAATTTGATTCCCCATAATTTAATCCCACCCCTCTCCCGAACACCCTAGCATTTACTTCTTTTACAACCCCATCTATAAATATATTAAACAACCATGGTGACATTACACATCCCTGTCTAAGACCTACTTTTACCGGGAAGTAGTCTCCCTCTCTTCTACACACCCTAACCTGAGCCTCACTATCCTCATAAAAACTCTTTACAGCATTTAGTAACTTACCACCTATTTCATATACTTGCAACATCTGCCACATTGCTCCCCTATCCACTCTATCATATGCCTTTTTTAAATCCATAAATGCAATAAAAACTTCCCTACCTTTATCTAAATACTGTTCACATATATGCTTCAATGTAAACACTTGATCTACACATCCCCTACCCACTCTGAAACCTCCTTGCTCATCCGCAATCCTATATTCTGTCTTACCTCTAATTCTTTCAATTATAACCCTACCATACACTTTTCCTGGTATACTCAATAAACTTATTCCTCTATAATTTTTACAATCTCTTTTATCCCCTTTCCCTTTATATAAAGGGACTATACATGCTCTCCACCAATCCCTAGGTACCCTCCCCTCTTTCATACATTTATTAAACAAAAGTACCAACCACTCCAACACTATATCCCCCCCTGCTTTTAACATTTCTGTCATGATCCCATCAGTTCCAGCTGCTTTACCCCCTTTCATTCTACATAATGCATCACGTACCTCCCCCACACTTACATTCTGCTCTTCTTCACTCCTAAAAGATGGTATACCTCCCTGACCAGTGCATGAAATTACCACCTCCCTTTCTTCCTCAACATTTAAAAGTTCCTCAAAATATTCTCGCCATCTACCTAATACCTCCCTCTCCCCATCTACTAACTCCCCTACTCTGTTTTTAACTGACAAATCCATACTTTCCCTAGGATGGATGGTTGCTGTCTACCAACCTACTACATATATTTCTATTTACCCAACTTTAAAAATTTGATTTACAACTGATTTTCCTTGGATGGTTACCTTTTGCTATATTCCAGAAGGCATATTTTCACAGTCTTTCATTTAATCCTATTCCTATTGCCTTTATACAGAGGAACACCTGTGTCTTCAAAGAGTGCAGTGAACTCTGAATTTTACCATTTCACTCACTACCCCATCCATAACAACAGTGTAAGCTTATGCTCACCTTAAAACTATAGTAATCTTCCTTTTTATCCATGATAATTTTAACATCATTGCACTTCTGGCTGCTAGGGTCTTTAGATGGCTCCTTTGGTGTGGTAGCAATTTCATCAGGTGCCCCTGTAACATGGGTATGATGATTATGAGGACTTTTGTATGATTCTTTGAGATTAGGTGAATAATGGTAATAGTTACTTATCTTGCGTGTAGTATCTACCATGGTTTGTACCATATAAGTTCTTGGAAGCCCTAACCTTTTGATCAAGAAGTCATCCTTATGGCTGTATATATATCGAATATATAATGGGGTTATATATACCCTAACTTCTATGACATCAATTTATCAACTGTATTTCAGGTGGAGATCATGTGGCTATACTTAATGTTGGGCAATCACTGATAAACCACATGTCCAGAAGGCCATCTAAATGTTTGAGGCACATCCTCAAAAGGAATACTGCTGTTTTCTAGATGACAGGTAATACAAATTCAGACTTAGCTTTTGTAACACTGAGAAATTTGAGGCTACCATGTACTTAGTATATAGGACCTGATTATGACAGTTGGAAGATAAGCAGTCTATTCCACAAAGACGATTCACAGGGATGGCATACTCACTGTTATTTCGGAAAGATTAAACACTACCCTTTGAGGCACTAAAACTCAACAATTTTGTTAGGCATAATTGCAGATTGCCTGTACACTAGTAGACACTAAAGACTTTATTAAACATCACCCAACTTCAGTATACTATGGTAACTGATAGTTACTATGGGTAAATGAGATTTGCCTAATGTATTTTTCATTTAACAAACCTCTTCTCCAGTCTTCATCTAGGTCTTTAAGCAAGGGACCTCTGTACCAGGAATACTTTTAGCCCTATCTTAGATACAAATATGTAAATTATATAAAAAAAGAAAATTAATTTTTATATATTTTTTTAATGAAATTAAAGACGATGAAAACCTCATGTCATCTTCCTAATAAAAAAGTTAATGTAAAAGCTTTTATAATCTCTCTCAGTTTTTCGTTGAGAAACAACACTTACTGGCAACTAACCAGATGATACATATCACTGAGAAAGGGTTAAAATAATGTGATGATGAACAAATTTATCCACTCTGTAAAGTCCTAGCATATTTTATGAAGGCAAAACAGCAAACATTTAAAAACTGATGAACATTATGCCATTATTTTAAAAAGATGAGTGGGAAAATTCTTTAAGCTATAGGTATGTCTCTGCAATAAGTTACCATGAAGATCCCCCCCCCAAAAAAACCATTAAAAGTGAATAATACACCTGTAGAAGAAAAACCTATTTATAAAACAGATAAGTTTCAAATTAGATCTGTATATGAAACCTATTAAGCTTCTATAATAGTCACAGATACCAAACAAAACACACACAAACAAATTAAATTTGCTGTACTGTATTTGAATTATAAAAAAGCTTTGAACAGTGTTTGCCATGAAACACTGTCATATGACAACTGCAAAAGCTTGGAGGAATACTACCAAACTACTGTATAAATACCATATATACCAAAGTATAACCCAACTCCATGTATAGGTCAGCCACTGTTATTTTTGCCAAAAAATCCTTAACTTTTCATATATCTCATGAATAAGTTTACTCTTGTTTTTGAGGGACTCTAAAAGGTATCAAAATGGGTCTAATTCAAAATATGTTTTAGCCAAAATTTGGGGGAGGGGAAAGGGGGGGGAGGAATAACTGAAAATGTGACAATTGATAAACAGAAACAAAGCACTGCAGAAGACCTACTGGACCATTTCAGGCAAGTTCTACTTACACCCAACCATTATATGACATGATTGTACATAGATAACCTGCACATAGGAGACAAACTTATGACAACATTTCGGTCCAGTTTGGACTGAACTAGTTAATGGTCCAAGCTGTACCAAAATGTTGTCATAAGCTTTAATTTCCAATGTGCTGGTTATTTGTGTATTGTTCCAGCCATGGCTTACCAGACCATGCTAGGCAAGTTTTACGTAAATCAAACCTTTTTTACTCATGTTTGTCCAGCCAATTTTTAAAGCTACCCAAGGAATTATGTTCAATGATTAAAAGCAGGGCAGGGCAGGACAGCATGAACTACTGGTTATCATCAAATTTATTTTTTATATTTAAGGTAGAATATGATTACTAAATGTGGTTCATACTTTAATGCACCAAAAAGTAAGAATCTAATGTGGTAGACTCTTTTTACAACAAAATTTCAATCTATAAAAGAAGTATCTATGAATAGGCCAACACCTGACTTTTTGCTTACAAATTTAGTTTTAAAAACCTCAACCTATGCAAGGGTATATACAGTATTATATAGCCACTTATACAGTAAATACATAAAGAGCACTTGCCCTGAGCTGCATCTGTATTTTCTCTCTTCTTTCTAGATTGCCAGACTGACCTCTGCAATGAAGAGATACATTACATACACATTAAATAAAAGTACACAATACAGTTAACACCGACATTATTTTTACTAATAAACCATATACTTTATTTCAATTATTCAATTTGAGTCTCAGGAAGAATCCCTAAATTATTATGACTTGGTTCCCTGTGATTTTTATTTGTAACATTTCTCCTATTCCATACAGCCCTATTAAAATTTTGGATGTTGTTCCTTCTGGAGCTATTTGTAGTCTAGCCATGTCCTATCAGAGCTCATTTCAAGTTATGTCAGTGACAGGTCGTATTTATTTTGCAAATTAAGATAAAAGTTGTCAAAAATATGTCATGACAACTGTCATAGCAGATTCTGAACTTGATTAGATTCTTTTTGGCATGATATGCACCATTTTTGCCTTGGCCTTATGTTTTTTTTTATTATTTTTTCAGCTTATCTGCATTTAAGCAGTTTAAGACTCTTAATACTGTGATTTTCCTCTGAAGATGGATGATAGCAGTATCTTTCCGGCTGTTCGTACACTGTTAAAAAAAAAAGCTTCGTGTTGCAAACAGATTCTTGATTCCTCAATGAACTTTAAACCTGAGTGCTTATTTAACAGCTTTTGGTCTTCAGCTAAAGCCTATTTTCTTGGCATAGAATTTCACAGAATGGCACTTCGTTGAATTATCAGCTAATCCAGTGACACATGGATCCAATAGCTCTGGGTTTGCTCACTTTCAGATCTAATAAGTTCTGCGGATTTCATTTTTTCTGTCTACAAAAAATAAAATTCTTTTCACCCATTAAGTTGAAGTAAGCATCAAACATAAAATCTGGCCATAAATATTACAGCTCAAATATACAAGTAAATGTTATGCTGTAGAAAAAAAACAGGAAAGTCTATTGAAATATTTTATTCACATATATCATAATGAAACACATGCAACAATGTATGATCCAACTGCATAAAGTCAGTAACTTTCACAAAATTTTGTTACATAATGTTTTGTCGAAAATCAGCAAGGCAAAAATCTGCCATCACAGTTGTCATGACACTTTTTTTGACAACTTTAAACTGAACTTGCAAAATGAAAACCAGTCCCTATCAATTCAGACAATTTCTGAAATTGCCACCGAAAATTGTATAAGGACACTTAAACACGAGGTTCTAGCTGTTGTTGCTCTATAACAAAAGCAAATGAAAAATGCCTGGCTTTCATTATAACATTGCACAAGCCAAAAATCACCTTATTTTAAGGTCTGTTTTCTCCCTTCAAGGGCAAAATGCCTATCCAGAAAACGGATATCTTGTAGTTTCGAATCTATTCTAATGAAGGTTTTTTAAGAAAATTGGTTGAGATGCTTTTTGTCTATTGGTCTTCAAAAATGGCTTAAAATTCACCAAGAGGTCTGTGAGGGTATTTTTAGGTACCATTAGCACAGGAACTAAAAATGTTTGGAATCTGATATTTTAGGATTGTGATGATATTCACTTGGGTATCCGGTTACAATGATGTCATACTAAAATAATGTTTTCCTTTAGAGATATAGACAGCTGAATTCAAAATTCAATTTTATCCGACAGATTGTTTTGCCTACTTTAACTTCATACTGTGAATAATGTAAAAGCATGTAAGTTTTAAGACTGCAATTTTTTAAATCAGCTCCAAAAATTGTATAGGCATGTCTACATACACAACTTTTGCTCTTCTAGATCTGCCACAGCAGTAACCTAAACAATGCTGATAGTGTGTTGTGGGTTGGTGAAATTTTCACCTGCCTCCACTGAGAGCCACAGCATTACAGTGGACCCCCGCATAACGATGGCATCACATAGCGATTTTTCCGCATACCGCTTACTTTTATCGCAAAATTTTTGCCGCGCATACCGATTAAAAACCCGCTCACCGATTTTCGTCCAAGACGCGTCCAATGTGCCCTCACATGTGCCGCCCGTCCCATTGTTTACCAGCCAGCCTCCGCGGTAACATCCAAGCATACACTCGGAATATTTCGTATTATTACAGTGTTTTCGGTGCTGTTTCTGGAAAATAAGTGACCATGGGCCCCAAGAAAGCTTCTAGTGCCAACCCTGTGGTAAAAAGGGTGAGAATTAGTATGGAAATTAAGAAAGATTTTGAAGGGTTTGGGGCTAACCCTGAGAAGCCTATGCCAGTTGTGGAATCCATTGTGCCTACTTCAAAGATTAAGGAAATGTGTGCACAGTGGGTTGAACTGCAAACCTGACACAGCTGTTGCAAGCCGTGCTGGTGACTATTTCAATGACAATGTTGTGGCCCATTTTAGACAAATCGTAAAGGAACGGGAGGTACAGAGCTCTATGGACAGATTTGTTGTGCGACAGAGGTCCAGTGACTCTCAAGCTGGTCCTAGTGGCATTAAAAGAAGAAGGGAAGTAACCCCGGAAAAGGACTTGCTACCTCAAGTCGTAATGGAAGGGGATTCCCCTTCTAAACAGTAAGAAGATAATGCTCTCCCCTCCTCCCATCCCATCAATCATCACCAGATCTTCAATAAAAGTAAGTGTCATGTAATTGTGCATGCCTTTTTCAGTTTGTGTGTATTAAAATTAACATTTCATGTGGTAAAAAAAAATTTTTTTCATACTTTTGGGCGTCTTGCACGGATTAATTTTATTTCCATTATTTCTTATGGGGAAAATTCATTCGCATAACGATTATTTAGCATAACAATTATCCCTCTTGCACGGATTAAAATCGTTAACCGGGGGTCCACTGTACTTCTACTGCATATCATGAACTAAAATTTTCCCAAAGTTAGTTTGATATACATGCCAACCTTCATGTAAATTTTTATCAAAATTGATCCACTTGACCAATAATTTTTTTTTTTAAATACTGGCTGTCTCCCACTGAGGTAGGAGATCCAAAAAAGAAACACTTTCATCATCATTCACACTACCATTTTCTTACCAGAAGCATGCAGATACAACAGTTCAGATGCCCCTCCAAACAACAAATATCCTCACGGCTCCTTTAGAGTGCTGGCACTGTACTGCCCACAATGCTTGCACTATAAAGGGTGGGGATATTTGCTGCTTGGAGGGAATTTTTTATTATTCAGGATTTTTATTATTACACCAGATTTATATTATAGTGATTATTAAGGGGCAAAATATTAAGGCTTATGGAGAAAACATTAATTTTGTACCAAATAAATTTTCCTGATTAAAAAACATTCTAAAAAATAAACACTAACTGTATATATATGATACAGCACTATGGAATAATAATCATGTTCACTTAATGTTAGCTTTATCACTTACATAATTTCTTTTAACTCAGCAGCTGTCTCCTGCCAAGGCAAAGAAGAAAGAAGGAATGCATTCACCAACATCCACTCAACTGCCGTGTTTCTAGAAGTGTGCTGACATCACATGCAAATTACCCTCTGACTGCAACATCCGCACCCCTCTTTCAGAGTACAGGCACTGCTCATTATTATTATATTTTCATGAGGAAGCATTAAACCCATAGGGATTGTTTAGTGCCTGGGGAATACTAGGTAATCAGGGCTGTTCCAAGGAAAGGGAGGATAGTGGCAATTCCTAGGATAAGTAGTCCTTCACCAGCATCAAGGCATCTTGAAGGGAATCTTTCTGACTCCTAATCTTTCCACCCTGACAGAAATCCTCCATTTTCTTTGTTTCTTCAAAGCCTTTGGGGAAACCTGTAGAATGCTAGAACTGACTTATCATCTTACTGATTACTGTATCCAGCAGCACAAGTAATAACACCATAGAGCCTTAGAAAGATAAGAGAAATTTTACATATACAGTGGAACCCCAGATTTCGTCCGGTGCGGATATCGTACAATTCAGATTTCGACCACTTTTTGGGGCAAAATTTTATCCCAGGTTTCATACCTCTGCTCAAAAATCGTCCATATCAGACACGTCCACCTGCCCAAGATGCGGCCACTCACACACATGACCCAGTCTGCCTCTGTCTCTTTTTTCAGTGAGCAATACTCTGCACGTTCATCCAAAACATTGGTGGCAGAGGGTGGTAGTGATGGTGGTAGAGGGTGGTGGTAGAGGGTGGTGGTAGAGGGTGGTGGTAGAGGGTGGTGGTAGAGGGTGGTGGTAGAGGGTGGTGGTAGAGGGTGGTGGTAGAGGGTGGTGGTAGAGGGTGGTGGTAGAGGGTGGTAGTGATGGTGGTAGTGATGGTGGTAGTGATGGTGGTAGAGGGTGGTAGTGATGGTGGTAGAGGGTGGTAGTGATAGTGGTAGAGGGTGGCAGTGATGGTGGTAGAGGGTTGTAGTGATGGCAAACAATTGAAGATGTTGAGAAGTTGTTGCTGGTGTGGATCAATGAAAAATAGTTAGCGGGAGATAGTGTTGTGGGGGTGATAATTTGCGAAAAGGTAAGGCAGTTACATGCAGATCTTGTAAAGAATATGCCAGCAAGTCTTCAATAAAGGTAAAAGTGATTTCAATGTTCATTTATCCATTAAAATTAGTGCTTCACATTTATTTCTCATTGTTTTCTATAAGTAAAACTATAGTTATTCAAAATATAAAATGTATTTTTTGTTAATATTTTTGGGTGCTGAAATGGATTAATTGGATTTACATTATTTCTTATGGGAAATATGACTTCGGTTATCGTCCATTTCGGATTTCGACCGACCTTCTGGAATGGATTAAGGGCGAAAACGGGGGTTCCACTGTATTGTATGTATGTGCAGTATGTTGTTGTTGTCAATGTAGCTTCGTGTTAAATATGTCTGATAAGTAATACTTCCTATCACATGCAAACACTCAATAGTTTTCAACAGTCAATGAAGAAGAAAGGACATCTGGCATTAATTTAAATATTTCACAGCAATTTACTTTACAAATCAAATTAAATGAACACTAATACCTAATATTTTAAACTGCCCAACAGTGAATAATTAATGGAATTACCATTAAATGCTTGCAATCAACTTCGTGAAACCAACTAGAGTAGTATTTATTATTTGTGGAGGAAAGGAAAAAAAAGAATGCCTCTTCAATCAAGGAACAGTGTTATTATGCATTAATTATATATTATATAGTATATCAGTCATTTTTTATAAAAAAAAAGCAATTATTTTATTCACTGGAAAACATTTAAACAATCTAACAACACAAACCTTTTGTAGATGTGAGAAGAGATTGCGGTCAGCTAGTTTTTCCAGGTGTTCTACTTTTTTAACTTCCTGTAACTTGTCCTTGCCTTTCAATACATGAAGATCCTTCATGTCTTCGCTACACTTCAGATAAACCCTAGACACATTCAAAAGTAAACGAGTAAACAGTGTTCAAAAATATAATCTAGTCTATAGGAAAACAATAATAAAATGTAGTCATCAGAGCTTGTTGACTGGGATACAATATAAATACATATAATCACTGTCATATCAGGAAGGTCAACATTGGTGTAACAAATTTTGGAAACTGTGAAATACAGAGCTTGTGTTGCAAGTTAGAATAGGAAATCCATGAAATGCTATTCTGGAAAGGCAACTAGTGAGTGAATACTGTTCAATGTTTTCTTCTTAGGGCCACTTTGCCTAGATGGAAAATGGCTTAAGAGTTAAAAATAAACAAAAACTATCTAGGCAAATGGCTTCAGAGCTAAATATAAACAAAAACTTACTGGCTATTTTTCAGGTCAAATATGAAGAAAACATGCTGCACCAAGGTATCATTAGGTCGAAAGTTCTGCAACTGACACTTATCAGGGTGGTTTTCCGTGTATGGATTGGCAGTCTTCTCCAAAATGAATCCAAACTGTTGAGACATAGATAAATTGTAAATAAATGGTTGACAATAAACAAAAGATTGGTAAAAATATTAATAGTAAGCAATTACAAATTATGGGGCTAGTAACCCCTTCTCCTATATACATTACTAAAGTTAAAAAGAGAAACTTTCACTTTTCTTTTTGGGCCACCCTGTTTCAGTGGGACATGGCCAGTTTGTTGAACGAAGAAAAATTATGTATTATCTACTATCAAGGCAAAAAATAAGAGGAAGTTTATTTTAGTAAACACAATAATGTGCTTACTGTTTCTAACTTGTCTTAACAAAAGTACAGCACTGTTTCACTTAAACTGTCAAATTTTTATATATACTAGGGTACAATGTAGTACATATATCTTTCGGTAATAATGTTTCATTGCCAAATTAGGGAAATACACATGCTGTTTTGTGAAACAGTAATTTCAAGCAATTCAAATATTCATCATATAATTGGTCCTTTCATAAAGTGTCGCCAAACTTACTTCCTTATCTGCATCCTTTGGTGTGATCTTGAATTTTGTAACTTCAACATTCAAATATCCATCACGGTAAAAGCCAAAGGTACTGATTGGGAAATAGCGCCTTTCATCATTCTGCAACCACAATTTGCTGAATGTTACTCATCTATATACAATTAATTTTTATTCATACTGTTACACTCATGAGAGTATGAAACTTCAGTGTCAAAAACATGCAATCAAAATGGGTTAAAGACAGAACATAATAACTAATACATGTACAGTGGTACCTCAGTATACGTCCACTTTGGAATAACTCCAATTTGGTATACATACTGTTTGGACACAAAAATTTTTGCTTGGTATACATGTATGACTTTGTTTGGAATATGACTCACATGCTAGAACTTGTATGGGTCAAAATGATAAAGATGCCACCAATGATTTTATTACAGAGTTTGGGGAATTTGGGGAGGCTGAGGGTTTTGTTCCCCAGTAAGTTTTTAATTGTAACGAAACAGGCCTGTTTTGGAAGAAAATGCCTAACAAGACCTATATTACACAAGAGGAGAAGGCATTACCAGGACACAGGCCAATGAAGGATAGGTTAACTCTCTTGTTCTATGCCAATGCAAATGGGGATTGCAAACTGAAGTCTCAACTGATCTACCACTAAAAACCCGAGGGCCTTTAAAAAACATACATAATGTGCAGAAAACTCAAGTTACCCATGACGTGGAGGTCAAACAGCAAGGCTTGGGTAACCAGAGAATATTTCAGCGAATGGTTTAATGTTGTGTTTGGGCAAGTGTAAAAAGTCATTTAGAGGAGAAAAACCTGCCTCTGAAGCCCCTCCTCATAATGAACAAGTTTTGGTCCCCTTACTACAGGATGGACATAGACTCATTAGAGAACATACAGAGAAGAATGACTAAAATGATTTACTGTGTAAGGAACCTCCCGAATGAAGATAGACTTAAAGCCTTAAATCTCCACTCTCTGGAGAGGCGTAGAATGAGGGGAGATATCATTGAAGTGTATGAGTGGATGACGGGCATAAACAAAGGAGACATTAATAAAGTACTGAGGGTGTCGAACCAGGTAAGAACCAGGAATAATGGATTTAAGTTGGATAAATTTAGATTTAGAAAGGACATAGGTAAGTACTGGTTTTCTAACAGAGTTGTAGATGCGTGGAACAGTCTTCCCAGTGGGGTGATAGAGGCTAGGACCTTGGGTAGCTTTAAGAAAGGACTGGACGAATATATGAGTGGGAGGGGCTGGGTTTGATTGGTGTCAAGGGGTACAGGAGTTATTTCTTGAGTAGCTTTAGGTAGATGTCGTTTTGATAAGGACCTGCCTCGTATGGGCCAGTAGGCCTTCTGCAGTGTTCCTACATTCTTATGTTCTTATGTAATGCTCCAGCTCACCCTCCAAGCTTGCAGGATTATGTGCTGCCAGAGTCTGACTTCATCCTGTAAAGTTTCTCCCCCCCTAACATGACTCCTCTTGGAAGTTTTGGAAGTATCACTTTACTATCGCCCATTGCATAACTCTCATTGACAAAACCTGGCAGGAAGTTTCATACAGAACAATGAACTCTGCCTGGAGGAATTTGTGGCCAGAAGCAGTGGCTGAAAGGGACTTTGAGGGCTTTGAGGCTGTCTATAGTGGAGGATATTCTCTCTCTGGGCAGGTCCGTGGGTCTGGATGTGAGTGATAGTGATGTGGAGGAGTTAGTGGAGGGACACAGGGAAGAGCTGATCACTGAGGAGCTGCAGGAACTTGAGGAGGAGGAGCACAAGACTAAGATAGATACTCTCTTCAGGTTCAGAGAGGAGATAGAGGAAGCCCCTACTTCATTAATCAAGGAAATCTTTGCCAAATGGATGAACGTCAAAAACTTTGCAGAGAAGTACCACCCCAACAAAGCCCAAACAAGCCATAATAGCATTGTCTGGAATAAACCAGACAATGTCACATTTCCGAAGATCCTGAGGGAGGAAGGCAAAAGCAAAGTTTTTTGGATAGATTTTTAGTAAAGTCAAACCTGGTGAGCTTCATAGCCCCAAGTACAAATAGGGAAAAAGAGGACAGAAAAGAGAAGGGGACTCTACTTCCAAACAATAACATTTCCTCCTCCTCCCTTCCTCTGCACTATCCTAATAGGCATTCGACTCTTTTCAGCAAAGTAAGGTGAGGCTAACCCCTTGACTGTTGCAATCCCCAAATCCTGAGGTGTCTCCTGGTGTCACAAAAAAAAAAAAAAAAAAAAAAAAAAAAAAAAAAAAAATATATATTATATAATAATATATATATATATATATATATATATATATATATATATATATATATATATATATATATATATTTTATATATAATATATAAATATATTTTATTTTTTTTTTTTTTTTTTTTATTATCACACCGGCCGATTCCCACCAAGGAAAGGGTGGCCCGAAAAAGAAAAACTTTCACCATCATTCACTCCATCACTGTCTTGCCAAAGGGTGCTTTACACTACAGTTTTTAAACTGCAACATTAACACCCCTCCTTCAGAGTGCAGGCACTGTACTTCCCATCTCCAGGACTCAAGTCCGGCCTGCCGGTTTCCCTGATCCCTTCATAAATGTTACTTTGCTCACACTCCCAAAAGCACGTCAAGTATTAAAAACCATTTGTCTCCATTCACTCCTATCAAACACCTCACGCATGCCTGCCTGGAAGTCCAAGCCCCTCCCCCCACACAAAACCTCCTTTTACCCCCTCCCTCCAACCCTTCCTAGGCCGACCCTACCCCGCCTTCCTTCCACTACAGACTGATACACTCTTGAGTCATTCTGTTTCGCTCCATTCTCTCTACATGTCCAACCACCTCAACAACCCTTCCTCAGCCCCCCTGGACAACAGTTTTGGTAATCCCGCACCTCCTCCTAACTTCCAAACTACGAATTCTCTGCATTATATTCACACCACACATTGCCTCAGACATGACATCTCCAAATGCCCTCCAGCCTTCTCCTCGCTGCAAAAATTCATCACCCACTTCACCCCCCATATAAGAGCGTTGGTAAAACTATACTCTCATACATTCCCCTCTTTGCCTCCAAGGACAAAGTTCTTTGTCTCCACAACTCCTAAGTGCACCACTCACTCTTTTTCCCTCATCAATTCTATGATTCACCCCCATCTTTCATAACCCCCTCCGCTGACACGTCCAATCCCAAATATCTGAATACGTTCACCTCCTCCATACTCTCCCCCTCCAATCTGATATTCAATCTTTCATCACCTAATCTTTTTGTTATCCTCATAACCTTACTCTTTCCTGTATTCACCTTTAATTTTCTTCTTTTGCACACCCTACCAAAATTCATCCACCAATCTCTGCACTTCTCTTCAGAATCTCCCAAGAGCACAGTGTCATCAGCAAAGAGCAGCTGTGACAACCCCCACTTTGTGTGTGATTCTTTATCTTTTAACTCCACGCCTCTTGCCAAAGGGACCCTCGCATTTACTTCTCTTACAACCCCATCTATAAATATATTAAACAACCACGGTGACATCACACATCCTTGTCTAAGGCCTACTTTTACTGGGAAAAATTTCCCTTTTCCTACATACTCTAATTGAGCCTCACTATCCTCGTAAAAACTCTTAAACTGCTTTCAGTAACCTACCTCCTACACCATACACTTGCAACATCTGCCACTTTGGGCCCCCCTATCCACCCTGTCATACGCCTTTTTCCAAATCCATAAATGCCACAAAGACCTCTTTAGCCTTATCTAAATACTGTTCACTTATATGTTTCACTGTAAACACCTGGTCCACACAACCCCCTACCTTTCCTAAAAACCTCCTTGTTTCATCTGCTATCCTATTCTCCGTCTTACTCTTAATTCTTTCAATTATAACTCTACCATACACTTACCAGGGACACTTTAACAGACTTATCCCCCTATAATTTTTGCACTCTCTTTTATCCCCCTTTGCCTTTAACAAAGGAAACTATGCATGCTCTCTGCCAATCCCTAGGTACCTTACCCTCTTCCATACATTTATTAATAATTCCCCAAACCCACAAAAACTATACCCCCACCTTCTTTTTTTAACATTTCCCCCTATCCTTTATACCCCTCCCCGCTCCTTTAAACCCCCTTTTCATTTCCTACTGTCAAACTTCCCCCACACTCAAAACGGCCCCCCTCACCCTAAAAATTTTTTTCCTCTTCCCCTATACCAAAACCCAAAATTCCCTACTTCTCCATTTAACTTCCCAAAAATTTTCCTCTTCCCTCTTAACTCTCCATTAAAACTTTTCCCTTTTCCAAAATTTTTAACTGCTCCATTTGTTCTCTGGGTTTTTTTGTAACCATCAAAACTTTTTTTTTTTTCCCCTTTTTGTTTGTTTTTTTTTTTTTTTTTTAAAATTTCCCCCCTTTTTTTTTTTTTCTCCATAACATATATATATATCAATATATAAAATATATATATATTTAATATATTATATAAAATATAATAATAAATATATATAAATATTATATAATATGCAAAAAAAGACTTCAAGGAAAGAATATTTGGATTTCTTCCTGAACCCGTTTGAATTTTCCACTTCCCCTACCACCCCATCTTTTTAGCATATTTTTTTTTTACCAATGGGAATTTTTTAATACATAATAGGGTACAGAAGATTTAAAGATCTTGTTGATATAAAGGGGGCATATACGGGACATGTTTTACTGTGTATCAAACCCATTTTAAGGCGAAAAAACTCATCCAGCCCTCAAGCTGGGGCGTGTGCCCAAAATACAGCAGGCATTACCCCCTTTTAACAGCCGCATGAGCCGCTGGAACAGAAAAATACTGCCCTGGATCCCTATTACCCTGATATTTTTTTTTTTTTCCCCCAGCTTTCCCTTTAAAGGGAAATTTTGATGCACTCTTTCCCCCCTGAGCCAAGGGGCTCTGAGCCTAGGGAACAAAAAATATAATGATGGGCAAGTTTTTCCCCAAATTTTTTTAGACTTTTGGGCTCCCCCGAAGCTGGGACGCCCCTCCTTCCTGCCCGGTGTATTGGGGATAGATCAGCCAAGGTAGATGCACATGTATAGTCCCACACCACCGCTTCCCATCTGTCCCGCTTGAAAGGGTGATACCATCTGGCCCTTCGCTGCCATCAAAACTCATAGTTGGGGTGGCCCCTTACGCTGGGCATCCACTGTTGTGGGGCTCCTCTTGATAATTTTATTAACCTCCTCATGTCTTGCAATCTTTCCCTGGGTTTTACGGCACAAAGACCATGGTACCCCCGAACGGTCTGCTTTTCACTGCCACAAATACCCCTTGTTCAGCGAAATGGGGGCGGCAAGTCGAAGGGCAACACCGATGGAGGGTCTGTGGGTCGACTGTGCCAAAAGGTGAGTTGGGAACAGCCAACAGAAAGTCCCCAGCATGGGGGGCTCCACGCCAGGAGGCGGGCCTATCCTTCCCTACACACTCTGAAGATTGTTGGGAAATATTTTCCACTTTTGGGACCATCCCAGGGCATTTTTTGTAGTTGGGGGGGGGAGCAGGTCGGGTCCAGAGCCCGTTAGTTTATCCCAATCATTGCTCCGTCAATGAATTTTTGTCCTGGACTCCTCCCTTGTCCCAAGATGTTCGGGGAAAATCGCTGCTACAAGCTCTCTGTTTTCAAACCAGGACAGAAAAGCAGGTAACGAATCGTGATGCTTGCGGACCCCAAATGCCCCCTAGCTACGGGAAGTGTACTTGGTTCCACTGCCCGTCTTCTAGAGTAAGGTTAAGTATTTTTTCGTAAAACTGCCTCAGAATACTGTCATATTCTGCGTATAGGGTTATCATATGAAGGTCACATCTTAAGAAAAGTCAACCTGGGCAGACCAACACTTTGTGAGAAGGGGACAAGGGATCGTGGGTGTCCGATTGCCTATTCTTTTTTCCATTCTCCTTAACTCTTCCCAATTTTTTTCCTGAAATTGTGTCAATGGCTTGCTTCCCAAGGTGCCCGCAAGACACTATTTTGGGGGCAATGACTGCATATATATATATATATTATAAAGAAAACAGAATTTTTTTCCCGATTTAATAAAAACCAAAAAACAAATTTGATGGAAAACTGAGGGAAATTTACGTTCTCCCCTCATGAGTTTTAGCAACCTCAGTGATATTTACGAATCAGTGTTTTTCGCCCATTTTGGGGAGCCCATACTCGGCTAATTTTCTTTTTCCAGTCGACCAAACCATCCCTATTTCTTTAGAACTCCTTTTTTTCTATCGATTGAGAAAGAAACTGCCCATTTACCGATTTCAACTACGCAAAAAATGATCAAAAATTTGAAATTTTGGGCCCAATTTTCACGAAAATTAAAAAATATGACAATTTCAAATTAGGGTCCAAATGAACAATGCAGACATTCCTGGCTTTAAAATAACATTTTCTATGTTCATAGTCACGTCCCGGGCCCCTCTGATATTACTTTTGCTTTCTTTCGAATTTTTTATTCGCAAAAAAAAAATGATTTACGTTATGCAGACTACTGCAATTTTGTAATAACTGTAAAAATAATGTCACCCCATTCATGCCTGCATATTAGAATGGTACTTGGAATTTGTTGGAAAATGACATCTTTTGTTTACTTTTGAACATCGCAAAAACAAACTTTTTCCCCCTATTTTGAGCTCCATTTCAAGTTCTTTTATAGTAAAACCAATAAAAATCACCTCTATTTCATAATAGTTTTTCATTCTACAAACGAGACCAAAAAATGAATACAACCATAAAACATCAAAAAAAAACACAAAACCGCATTTTAATTAAAAAAAAAGGGCAAGTATTTTTTTTTTTCATTATGCACTGCGTGCTGCAGGGTTTATTTTTATGGTGCACACTGACCACAGACCCATTCGCTCCAAAGGGGGTAAACCCCGCTTTTTCTCCTCCCCTTGATTTGAAGTCGCTAAATTTAGAGTAATATACGTCAAAAATGATGGGTCTTTAAAAGTATATATACTACCCAAACAGTCAAAGGCTTAAATTTGCATTTATTTTATCTAATTCTTTTGTATCTAGATTTTAAAAAATTAAGCAGTGTTAAAAAATTTCATATTTTAGTATTAAGCATTTAAATTTTTTTATACAACCCCATCAAATGTATAATATCCAAAAACAAAGGATTTTTTCATGGGACCGGGGTTAAAACGTTTTCCCTATATATTTTTATGGGAAAAAATTCGTTTGGGTTTCATCCTTTTGGACAAGTCCAAGGTCCCGGGAACGATAAGGATGTATACCAAGGTGCCATCTAATTAAAAAAAAAAACATTTATAAAATTTTTAAAGCAGTATAGACTGTATTACGTATGAAAAATTTTCCTTAGTTGGGTTTTTTCTTTAAAATACATGTATGGCATTATTTGGAAGACAATTAAAATTACACACAATAAAAATATACACAAGGGAAATAAATTTTTAAAATACTATTGTTTTCTCCCGAGCATCAAAAACAAAAAAAATAAGTAGTACTCAAATTTTTCACATCATATAGAAAGTGTGCAACCCGGGAAGTGAGAGAATATTTTGGTTTAGTTTCTGTTCTGTACATTGTTTCACCGAGCAGCATTAAATTGGGCAAAAAAGTTTGCATCAGGTTTGTAACAATGGCTTGGCCATACGTTATAAGGGTTCTAAATGTCTCTCTGGTCATGACAGGGCCTATTTTATTTATTAAAAATCCTAGACCTTCTTCAAAACTTTTTTGCTTTTGCTCTTGACTGAAGACAAAAAATAGATTCTTTCTATTCCCGCATAAACGTTTTAAACCCATTGACTATACATTAAAAAAATGTTATTTTCTGAGGAACCTAAAAACCCCCTGGCATGGTTTTCAAAGCACTCCCCCCACACACCGAAGTGTCCTGGTTCAATCCCCCCCATGGGGGGAAACATTTTGGGATGTTTCCTCACACCCGCTTCCCGTTTAAATTTTAGCAGTATGGGACCTGGGTTTATCAATGGGGGGGTCACATCCTGGGGGACAAGATTAAAAGGCCCCCCCTGGGAAAAAAAAACAGACAGCCCTCAATGGCACCCTGAATTTTTTTGTGTTTCCTGGTGGGTAACCCTCCGGATTAAAATAAGAACAAATCTTTTGTTTGTTTTCATTTTCGAGAGGATTTTTAACTCCTTGGATGTCATTGTTGCAAACTCACTTAAAAATATATGCATCTAGTCTATGTAAATCACAATTTTTGACTTTTAAGGGCTGTCACAGGTTAGATAATTTACAAATGTATTTTTATGCCAAAATATAAGTGCTTCAAGATCATTGTAATTATTTTGTATGTTACGTACTGTATTAAAACCCTAACAATAGCCCACTTATTTGCATCGATGGTATACGAAACTGTTTAAAATTTTTTTTTTTTCCCTATTCAGAAAGGGGTATCCATCACCCCTTTTAACCCTTCGGGAAATAGCTCATGGCACCTGTCCCGAAATTCCCAGGGTACAGAAAATTAGGTAGACAAAGAAGGGTTTTTGGAAATTTTTGAACTTGTCCCTTTATCTGCGCATCTTATGTAAATTGCAGTAATGGCAAATAATTTTGATCAACAGAGAGAGATATAGGGGCCCAACGGGTGACTAGCTCCCTTAAGGGTTTTACTATAAAATAGTAGATCTAAAAAAAGTAGATGACTAAGATTACTTGCAAGTGTAGGTAATATAGAGTTTATGCTATAACGGAGACCGGGTTTCAACCTGAAAATAAAAAATCCTTCTAAATGCAAATAAGGGTTAAAAACTTTTCCACAATGATGGGGTCAACGGGAAGGGGGGGGAGTGGTGATGTATGCAAGAAAATTTAAATTGTTTGTGTTAGACACGATTTTGATTAGAAACATCGAACACAGAATCTGTTTGGCTCAGTTTCTCGGGATTGAAAATTAATTCTGGGTGTATTTATAGCCCCCAAACCTTAAATAGGGATGCATAACTTGTTATGGATAAAATTTTATAAGGCTCTAGATATAAAATTTTGTGATAAGGGGAGATTTTAATTTCAAAAAATTGTTTATTTTGATCTTATATGCCTAGACAATTTTATTGTTATAAAAAAACTTATTAAATTTTTTAACTCTTTTTTTGGGCAGCCTACCCACCAGTTGTAATCCCCGAAGCACATTAATCTTACTAAATTCAATGGATAACTGGGCCAGGTACCCACTACTTTTTACAAAAAATTGTGTATCTAATAAGAAGAGACTCCAGGGGAAAGCTAAAAGACTGCCCTTCTAGCAAACCACCTGTTTCTGGGTTTTTGTAACAAGTAGCCCCGTATCCGGTCCAATTTTTCCATTAGAATTTATAAGATCAATAGTCTTAGGATTACAACTGGTAGGGGGGGTACTAACAAAGAGATTAAAATTTTAAAAATTTTTTAATAACAATAAAGTGTCTAGGATAAAGATCAAAGTAAATTATAGTAATCAAATTTAATAAATAAGGGTACAAATTCCTAACTTCTCTGTGTACGTATATTTGCTGAAGGCACATATCACATCTTTAGGCTTTAATAAACCCTCTGGACATTTTTAGCATTTAATAACATAATCTATACGTAATACAAGTAAGTTTGTGGTGTGTGGTGTGTAAGGGCTCTAAGTAGTTCGCGTGTCTCAAACTCGACTAACTTAACCCTGACTAACAAAATCCCACATAAACAACTTCTTGACCAAATTGGCAACAAAAAGCTTGCTTTAACAATAAAAAACTGTTAAGCCCAACACAAAAAACAAGCAACAGCAAAACAGAACAGGAACAAGGGGAAAATATAATGACACAAAATAGGGGGCCATCTGCAGATCCCCCACAAAAGCACAAACTCCCATACCACTGAATCTAATTTTAGAAAAAAACCCCCCCACGTGACAGCACACAATACCAGTACAAATTAGGTCAAAGCTACAGCTCAGGACCTAGTTTCCAGTGTTTTCAAGACACACAACCCCAGTACAACGTCGAAAAAACACTAAGTCTAGGCAATGTTCTGTGAACAAGTTACACAAACCAACAACAAAAAAAACGACAGAGATGATCTTCCAAAAAGGGGCCACAGGGAGAGCTGGAGAGGCAAGTTTTGTTGGAAAAAACATAAAACAGCCAAGAGAGGGGCAGCCGGGCAGACTCTCCTCCAGGTGAGGGTGATCACCCCCCCCCGTCACGTGACTCTCCATGGACTGCTGCGCCCCAAATACAGAAAAACCGGGGCAAGAAACGAGCAAAAACGAAAATTTAAAACATAGTTAGACATTTTCAGCTACTAACACTCACAACTATGAGCACTGAATAATTAAAAATTTTTACTCCTACCTAAAAATTTAATAAAAATATAAAGAAATTAAAATTACGATTTAGCTAATATGCAAATAAAGAAATAAAAATTATATGAACAGGAAATACATATGCACATGTGACCCATTCAGGGATCGCAATACACACCTTAATGTGACGTAAAAATATGCATTTTTGGATTAAAAAGGCATATGACGTGGATAGGGGGGCAATGTGGCAGATGTTGCAAGTACATATGGAATAGGGGTAAGTTACTAAATGCTATAAAAGTTTTTAGAGGATAGTGAGCTCAGGGTTTGAGACACTTCCCGGTAAAAGTAGGGCCTAGACAGGGTGTGTAATGTCACCATGGTTTTTAATTATTTATAGATGGGGTTTAAAAGAAAATAAATGCTAGGGGGTTCGGGAAGGGGGGGGGATTAAATTTGGGGAATCAAATACAAAATGGGAATTGACACAGTTTTGGGTTTTTTTTGATGATACGTGCTTTTGGGGAAATCTAAAGAAAAATTTCAAAGGTTATGGGTTTAGTTTGGGGGTTGTGTAAAGGTAAAAGTGGAAAGTCACAGAAAAGAGTAAGGTGATGAGGGTATCAAATTATTTAGATAAAGAAAAATTGGATATCAAATTGGGGAGGAGAGTATGGAAGAAGTGAATGTTTTCATATACTTGGAGTTGACGTGTCGGCGGATGGATTTATGAAGGATGAGGTTAATCATAGAATGATGAGGGTAAAAAAGGGTGAGTGGTGCATTGAGGTATATGTGGAGACAAAAAACGTTATCTATGGAGGCAAAGAAGGGTATGTGTGAAAGTATAGTAGTACCAACACTCTTATATGGGTGTGAAGCTTGGGTTGTAGAATGCAGCAGCGAGGGGGCGGTTGGAGGCAGTGGCGATGTCGTGTCTAAGGGCAATGTGTGGTGTAAAATATTATGCAGAAAATTCGGAGTGCGGAAATTAGGAGGTGTGAAGTTAATAAAAGTATTAGAGGGCTGAAGAGGGGTTGTTGAGGTGGTTTGGTCATTTAGAGAGAATGGATCAAAGTAGAATGACATGGAGAGCATTTAAATCTGTAAGGGAAGGAAGGTGGGGTAGGGTCGTCCTCGAAAAAATTGGAAGGAAAGGGTAAGGGAGGTTTTGTGGGCGAGGGCTTGGACTTCCACAGGCGTGCATGAGATTGTTCGATTGGAGTGAATGGAGACGAATGGTATTGGGACCCGACGATCTGTTGGAGTGTGAGCAGGTAATATTTAGTGAAGGGATTCAGGGAAACCGGTTATTTTTATATAGCCGGACTTGAATCTTGGAAATGGGAAGTACAATCCTGCCACTCTAAAGGAGGGGTTCGGGATATTAGCAGTTTGGAGGGATATGCTGTGTATCTTTATACGTATATGCTTCTAAACTGTTGTGTTTCTGGGCACCTCTGCGAATTATTATTATAATAAAAAAGAAGCGCTAAGCCACAAGGACTAACAGCGCACCTCTGCGAAAACAGTGATTACGTGTGAGTAAGGTGAAAGTGTTGAATGATGAAAGTATTTTCTTTTGGGGATTTTCTTTCTTTTTTGGGTTACCCTGCCTCGGTGGGAGACGGCCGACTTGTTGAAAATAAAAAAAAAAAAAAAAAAACAATATGCAACTGCTGTTCAGTGTGCCTCATCATTAAAAACTTTGAATTGTATAATATGGAGATGGTTCTATAGCTAATATTAATTTATACAATGTTAAAAAAATGTAACCTAAAAAAAAACAACCTAATCAACCTAAAATAACCTAAAAGCTAACCTTCCCTTTTCCCATCAGTAGAATGCAGTTTGTTTACATTCAATCAGGGCATGACATGACTCAATACTAATTTTGATTGACTCGGACGTGTGTGCAATTAAATACGAAAAATTTTTTCACTAATACTCCCAAAATAAAAATCAGCATAAAAAAATACTTACCCCGTAGTGTGCAATTTTTGTATGCACTAAAAAATGTAAACTAATACCAAATTTTCCACCGAACGTTAGCGTTAACTTAGCCAATATGGTATTTTTGCCCCCAAAAACCTAAATAAAAACTTTACAAATTTGTGTCCTTATAGGCCTTTCCCAAATCATTTGGTCAGAAAATGATTTTTTGACAGGGTACCATTCACGGGATCTAACTTGGTTCCCATGACATATAAAGCAACGGAATATATACATATGAATGTATCAAGTCATTAAAAGAATAAAAATAAACTGGTTACGAAACAAAGTTGTATAATAAGGGCCATGGTGGTCGTTTTATGTCATATACTCAATATCTTCATTGCTTGAACTGTGAACACTTCCCCTTATCTCAAGTTTATGCTTCCGTCAAAAGTCTGGGAAAGGGTTACAAGGATCACAAGAGAAAAACAGATACATCAAATTTTTCATTGGTCCATATGGGAGCCCGACCTCGGCCATGACAAAGCGATGTATAAAAAAACTTCCACAAGTATTTTCCCCTGAAAATTTTTTAAGACTTAATAGTTTTTTTTCCCCACAAACATAAACTTTTAAATAAATATTTCTCATCTCGGATTCTATTTGGCAAGCATATTTATTGAAAACTAAAATTTTCTCAAACAGAATGCGAGCCAACATAACAAGGGCTTGGAGAAAATTTGTTATATTTATATTTATGGGGAAGCGCTAAGCCCTAGGGTCATACAGCCCCTTTGGGGCATTGGGAGGTAATTAGGTTGATCCAAGGGGAGAGTAGTTTCAATTCTTTTTTTTTTTTTTATTTTTTTTTGGGGGGGGGTTATCTTAGGTTCTCTACACATATGCTGCTATATATGAAATCTATAAAACTGATTTGTGTATACCAATAAATTTATTTAATTCCTTGGAACAACAGCCCTTGAAAAGGGCTGGGAAAGTTTTTTTTATTATTTAGCAAAACCCCCTTTGTGCTTACGCTTCTTTTTGATTATAATAATAATAATAAAAATAATAATAAAAATAATAAAATAATAATAAAAATAATAAAAATAATAATAATTATTATTATTTTAATAATAATAATAAAAATTTAAATAATAATAATAATTTTTTAGCAAAATTTAATACACCACACTGTCTGATACACCATCTACATGAGTTACACATTAATAAAATGTGTTTTATTCCATCACGCAGGTGGGCCATACAGTGTAAATTCTTCACTTTGGGGGTTAAGTAAGAAAGGGTTTATTCGGGTTTAACACAATACAGTTACAAGAATTATCTTTCATACAGCATACGTGTAGAGAACCAAGGAAAACCCCCAAAAAAGTCAACTGGGGACTTATTTCCTTGGGGGTCCTTTTCCCTTTATTATTATAAATAAAAGGTTATAAATTTTCTTATTTTTCTCAATGAAGATAACATCTTTTTACATAAAAAAAAAAGACTATCTCTACACCAAGGCATTTAAAATTGTGAATTCATTACCTCTGTAACTTGCCAGGGTATCAAAACTTTTAGGGCCCCGTCCCTGGACCAATATGTACCCCTGTAATCTTTTGACTACCCCCCCCCAGGGGGGTATGGGGTGCAAATAAAAATATTAAACAAAAAAAAAACACCAAGGGGCATTAAGACTATCTACCTACGGGGTCATACAGGAATTTGGTAAAATTTACACGTTGTTTTGCTAAAAAAAGAAAACATTCCCCTCCCTTTTAGCTACTTCATCAACACCTTTTGCGCTCTTTTTTGAACGGTTATGCTATACTGGCTTTTACATGGCGGGTAGTCTGTTCCATTCTTTTTTGCTGTACAATAAAAGGTGTTTGAAGCCTGTCCAAAGACTTTGGGTACACAAAATTGTGCTCTCTCCCCCCATACTAGATTGCTTTGGTTCCCAACCCTTTACAAAATTGACGCAAAATATTCTGGACATTTTTTTGAGCAATTTATAAACATGAATTCTTCAGTTTTTTACCTGTCTTCAACATTCAGAATACCAAATGCTGTAATTCATCCGGCCTACATGTTCTCTTGGGCCCCCAAACCCCAGGATGAAAATACGATTTTTTCTAGTGATTTTCAGTCTATCTTTCAGTTTTTTTGTCAAAGGGAAGTACCAAAAGAGCAAAACGTAATCCATATGGCATTTATAAGGGGAGACAAGGGTCCCGCAGCCTCAAGTAGACACTGTGCTTGTCTAACAGGAACTTCGTCTGGCATTCCTTTCTTTACTACACGTTCCCTATCATTCTCCGACATGCATGGGTCAAAGGGGGTTCCCAAATATTTTACTGATTAAACCAAAATGATGGGCCCCCATTACATTGAACATTAAAATTATTTACCCCCTTTTCAGTTTTTTGTTTGTGCCAAAGAGAATGGCTTCCCCTTTTTTCCCTAGGTGTAATGATATTTGTTGTCTACTAACCATTTCTGCAGACTCCAGTTCCAGTCTAAAACATTAGCAATACTTTTGGGTCTTTACCTGACACTAACAACACTTCACTGCAACAGTAGGGGTTTTCACTTGACACGATGGCATATCATTGACATAACATAAGAATAATAATGGACCCAGAATACTACCTTGGGGGAAATCCACATGTTATCGGAGGTTCTGATTCTGTTTTGTTGATTTTGACTATTTGTTTTCCCCGTTGCTAAGGTAGGACTTAAAACCCTCTCGAACCTATACCGCACTTGAAGTTTATTACATAATAATTGTGGGTTGACAGTATCGAAGGCCTTTTGCAGGGCTAAAGGGTTCCATACCTATGAGGTTCTCCTTTGACATTTCAGTTCTCAGGTAATCCATCAGATTAAAAAGGGGGTGGGCGGTTTAGTAGGATCTTCTAAAGCCCGATTGTACTATGGAAAGTTGTTGTCCCTTAAGGTGCTTAACTACTTAGAAACCCGCCCTCTCTAGAATTTTAGATATTAACGAGTATACTAACGGCCTATTCAATTTAATTCAATTCAAATTTTAAAGTTTATTCTCTATAAGGATTACAATGCTGATTTCAGAAATTTGGGGATTGTTTGGTTTACATGTATAAAATTGGGATTACAGAGTGTACCACTGAACGCTTAGGGGATGGCTAGGCATTTCGGGCATACTTTGTTTTTTCTTTAAATTTTAAAATATTACAAATTTAGGTAATTGGTATTAGGCTAAGTGACTAAATACAGTTTGTGAGTTTTAGCAATGTGAATGCTTTTTTTTTGGCACAGTACATAGTTTCAGTATTGGTATCACAGGATTCATTATTTTAAGACTGAGATTAATGTTTCTGTTTATGGTCAAATGAGTGAGTGAGTGTAAGTGTGAACCACCAGGTGGTATTCGTGTAGTTAGTTGACGGGGTGTATCAGGGAGATAAGATGTTTTCTAATGGTAGTTTTGAAGGTGATGAATGTGTCTGCAGTTCTAGAGTTCTCAGGTGGGGTATTCCAGATTTTAGGGCCTTTGACATACATTGAATTTTTGTAAAGGTTTAGTCGGACACGGGGAATGTCGTAGAGATGTTTGTGTCTGGTGTTATGCCTGTGGGTTCTGTCACAACTATCAAGAAAGCGTTTTAGGTCAAGGTTGATATTAGAGTTTAAGGCCCTGTAGATGTAGATTGCACAGTAGTAAGTGTGGATGTACTGAACTGGGAGTAAGTTTAGATCTTTGAAGAGTGGAAGGTGTGCTGCCAGGGATGGGATTTAGTGATTATTCATACTGCAGCTTTTTGTTGGGTTATTATTGGCTTTAGGTGTGTTGCTGCAGTTGATCCCCAAGCACAAATAGCATAGGTGAGGTATG
Source organism: Cherax quadricarinatus (assembly GCF_026875155.1). Classification (NCBI taxonomy): domain Eukaryota; kingdom Metazoa; phylum Arthropoda; class Malacostraca; order Decapoda; family Parastacidae; genus Cherax; species Cherax quadricarinatus. The sequence goes on along the minus strand of NC_069437.1, from coordinate 7,002,693 downwards.
GATAAATGAGTGGTATAATGTGAGAAGGGCATTTTGCGGCACGTAGTATCGTATCTTGGAGAGGATCCCAACCGTTTTGGATACTTTTTTGGCTATATGCTGGATATGGGTGCTGAAATTCAGGTTGTTGTCAAGGTATAAGCCTAGGAATTTTCCCCCCATTATTTCTGGTAATTAGAGTGTTGTCAATCTTAATGTTAATTTGTGCATCTCCTGCTCTGCTACCAAACATAATATAGTAGGTTTTGTCAGTGTTAAGCGTAAGTTTATTGGCTGTCATCCAAGTCGATATTTTAATATGCTCCTCATTCACAATGGTGTTGAGGGTGGCAAGATTAGGGTGAGAGATGACATAAGTCGTGTCATTAGCAAAGAGAATGGGTTTCAGGTGTTGGGATACGTTTGGAAGGTCATTGATGTAATATGAGGAAGAGCAGGGGACCAAGGACACTTCCCTGCGGAACTCCAGTATCAAGTGGCCGTGTTGCTGATGCTGTGTCTTTAATGGTGACGTACTGATACCTATTAGTAATGTAAGATTTGAAATAAAGCAGCGCATGGCCTCTTATACCGTAGTGATCAAGTTTGTGGAGTAGGATGTCGTGGTCTACTGTGTCAAAAGCTTTTCTTAGGTCAATAAAAATTCCTAGTGGATATTCCTTATTTTCCAATGCTGTGTAAAGCAGATCTAGCATTTTTATGATTGCATCATTAGTGCTTTTATTTTTCCTGAATCCAAACTGGCAGGGGTTGAGTATGTTTTGAGCCGTTATAATGAATACAGTCTCCTGTGCACGAGTTTCTCAAAGATTTTGGATAGCAATGGTAAGTTAGATATTGGCCTATAGTTGTTTAAGTCAGTAGGGTCACCACCTTTATGTAGTGGTGTAACCCTTGCCATCTTGAGTAGTTTCGGGAAGGTGCTAGTCTCTATTGACTTGTTAAAAAGTAATGAAATAGCATGCGAAAGGACATGGGCCGCTCGCTTGTACAGTAATGGTGGGACATGAGACAGATTCCCCGAGTTATTTTTAAGTGACTTTATGATCTCAGTGACTTCCGTGGGCTCAGTTGGTGCAAGATAGAAGGAATTAGGGAAATTTCCATCTAGGTAGTCCCCGGCATGGGCATTGGTATGTGGGATTTTACTGGCGAGATTAGATCCTATGTTTGAGAAGAAGTCGTTTATCTTGTTAGCTGTGTCAGTGGGATGTAGTGGTGTTTCATTAGGTTTAGTTTAGGACAATATTCTTGGTTTTTCTCAGTTTGTGGGTCCCTAGAATCTGAGAGAGTGTTTTCCAGGTCTTTTTTATATTTCCTCTAGTGTCTGTGAATCTACTGGAGTAGTATAGTTGTTTGGCTTTTTTTATCACTTTGGTGAGAGCTGATGAATAGTGTTTAAGAGTATCTTTGTGTATTAAGCCCTGTCTATATTGCTTTTCATATTGGTGTTTCTTGTCAATGGATTTCAGAATGGTGCTGGTTATCCATGGGCAACCAAGCCGTTTGTTTGTGATCTGTTTTGTTTTTATAGGACAATGTTTGTTGTATAGTCTAAGTAATTTGTTAAGAAAAATGTCTGTCCAGTCATCAATACCATTGGCCTTGGAGAATTCTGTAGGCCAATCAACAGTCTCTAGGTCAGCTGTGAACTTCCTTACTGAGGCCTATAGTTGCTTACATCAGACCTACTATTTTTCTTGAAGATAGGAGTAACTCCTGGCCTCCTTGAACCCCTCCGGTACGGTATTAGTGGTGATTGATAGATTTATTATGTGAGCAATAGGGATGACAGTTCAGAAGCACCATCTTTTAGGAACTTAGACGGGATGTTATCAGGGCCTGTGCTCTTAGTTGGGTTTAACCTGCTTAGTTCTTTTTGAATAAAGTCATGAGATATACTTACTAGTTGACAACTGTTTGGGGTTACCCCTTTATTGGTATAGTATGTTTGAAACTTATCAGAGTCTGTGTTAAAGGTTTTTTGATGCAGCTGGTAGTTTACTTACAGTTTTTGATGCAAACAGATGTGTAGTGGGAAATTTAAAAGCAATTTGCCACCTTAGATGTTTCGTGGCATACCTCATTTTCGATAGTGAGTACTATGTTAGACCTATCTACTGGCTTATGGCTATACCCCAACTGTTTTAGTTGTTGCCAGAGCTTTCTGTGGTTATGCTTATACTCTTCAATTTTTGAGCAATAGTGCTTTGCCTTTGCTCCTTTTATAAGTCTCTGTACTCTGTTCCTCACCCTTTGGAATTCATTTAGTGCTGCAAATCCTGTCTGTTTGCTTTAAATCTTTTTAGCACTGGTCTCTAAATTTTCATATTATCTAATATCTCAGTATTCATCCAGGGTTCAGTTCTTCGTTTAATCCAAAACCTTTTTAAACTGGTGCAATATTATCAAGGATGGTAGTGAACATTGTTTTGAATTTTTCCCAGGCATCGTTTCCCCGTCCTGCAACTTGTTATCTCTGTCCAGTCACAATTGTGTAGCCTATTTACCAGTGTTTCTTTACTGTAGTTTCTAGTTGACCTCATTTTTATTGTCCTGTGTAGGCCTATCCTATCCCTAGTGATTTTCCTGGTGCAGTAAATGATGAAATGATCACTAAGACCTGGGGGTAATGACGCCTGACTGACTAATGTTCTCAGAGCGGTTACAAAGTATGTGGTCAATTAGGGTGGCTGAGAACTGTGTGATCCGGGTTGGAGTATTAATTAGTTGAGTGTAACTATTTAATCCTAGAATTTGCTTTATACCTTTTGCACAGCCCGTTATTTTGCTGCTGAAAACAGATATTGAAGTTAGTTAGTTTAATATGTTTATTATCACCCCATACCCATCCTGTGGGCGGTAGTCAAAAGATTACAGAGGTACAAAATTTGGGTTTCCAGGGACTGGACTCCAAAGTTTTGATAGCTGAGCAAGTTACAGAGGTAATGAACTCACAATTTACAAAGGTAATGAACCCCACAATTTACAAAGGTAATGAACTCACAATTTACAAAGGTAATGAACTCCAGGTAAGTCTGGTCACAATCATGACAATTTTACAAAGGTATTTACAGATTACAGAGGTACGTAAGGGGTCCAGGGACTGGCCCCCAAAGTTTTGATAGCTGAACTAGGTAAAAAGGGTAATGAGCTCACAAGTTACAAAGGTAATGAATTCTGTAGAATGGTTACTTACGTTTATACATGGCTACAATCATGAACAAATTATAGAGTAATGAGCAATTCACACTTCCACACCCGGTCACAACTGTAATGAGTTATTGGTGCAAATATTGATTGTTGAGTCACACACACCACACACACACACACACACACACACACACACACACCACACACCACACACACACACACACCACACACACACACGCTTTAATTTTAAATTATATTAATGCACCCCATAACCCATCGCCCAGTATTATTGTCTCGCAATTGTTTTCAACCTCCGGACAAGACTCTGGAAAAGTCTTCTAAGAACTGGTCCTGGGTAGGACTAGTTCTAGTAACTAGTTCCTACTAAGATGGGTTTGGTCTTAGGAAGCAGCACTTCAAACCATAGAATCTCCAGTTTATTGCTATTTAAATCAGGTCTTGGGTTGTAAACTAAGTCATTTCTAATAGGGACATAAATCCACCACCCTTTCTGTTTCCTATTCTAAGCGTTTTATATTGTAACCATCTATTTTGACCTCGTCGTCAGTCACCGTATCATCCAACCAAGATTCAGAGATGGTTATAACTGCCGCCCTAATTTTGTTAGCTAGAATCCTAATCTCCCCCCAATTTAGGAAGAAGTGATCTTGCATTGACATGAATAAAGTGAAGAACCTGTTTTCATAAAACAATCATAATCATCAATAATGGCAATTTGGGGCATTTTTATTAAAATTAGGTAAATCAACGTCATCACTGCTAAAGGGTAACTGTGCCCAAAATGCATTTGTTACACACAAAATGAATTCTGGCACCGTTGCTATAATTGTACATACATCCATCATGCACCCACCCCTTACACATTTTAAAATAAGGTGCCTTTTCTGTTTTTCATGCGTACTTTAGTACAGTGTAGCACCTGTTTGGTAAGTTTGAGATAATAATGGCTGTATTGTCTCACATTGACCTATGTATGGCATTACATATGGAGTTAAGGTTATCATTCCTAGCTACTAGACCGTCATTATCGCCGTCATTTATCTGTCTGTTTTGCCCTTGCACAATAGTTTGAGGTCCTGGATTAATTTGGATTCACCACTTAAGAGCGCTACAATAAAAAGCTGTGTGCCACTGTTTTTGTTTGGGTATGGGGGTTTGCCATACCTTTGGGGGGATAGTGACATTTACCCTTTTCTGGTAGGAATGGCAACTGTTGGGGTTTTACTGTCCAGGGCGCTGTTACTTTCCCTTCACCTTTTCCAGCCCCCATGACTGATTTTTTTTCTTCATGGAATTGAAGAAGAAAAATAAATTATAACCCCCTAATGCCTGCCATTTTCACTCTTCGCTCTTTTACTCATATACAAATATTTTATTTCTCTTTTCCAGTCCCTAGTACACTTTTGTATCTGCTTTAGCAAACACCACTGAATTACTAGTAAAATTTCCTCCCTTTAAAACCCTCTTCACTGCTCACTTTTCCCCTTTAAATTCACAAAACCCTTATAGTTAACCCCCTTTTTACAACCTCCCCTTCCCATCTCACTTCACAGTCTGGCTTCCCCAATTAGCTTCTAAACTCCTTTCCATTCTGGTAGATCAGAAAGGTTTAATCCATGGTTTTATCCTTCCAAATCTCCCTCAATTCCATTTATCGGGGGTTGTGTGGTGTTGTTGTCTGCCTGACCTGTTCTGCTGACTCAGCCATTTTTAAAACACTGAGGGGAGTAATGCCCTACAACCTGATTTACTTTTTTTTGGGGGTATCCTAGGTAATTTCACATATTTAAACTATTTTTGTAATTATACTTATGTGTAATGTGCTCAAACTTCAATTTGAAATTAGCCTATTTTTATTTAGTTCTTACAATCTGTGAAAATTATTATTATTATTATTATAGCAAATCACCTGTCATCATATGGAAACTAACATCCAAATTTCTTCATAAAATAGTATATTAGGATATACACAGACCAAATTTAATTCAAACCTTTAAAAGAGCCCTTCCCCAGTTTTCACATTAGATTGAAATCGGTTTGCAATCGATTACGGGGGTTTTTTTTCCCGAGGCATCAGAAAAAAGAAAAACCTCAAAAATTTTTTTTAATTTTCCCAAAAAAATTTTGGGGGAAAAACCCAGTATTTTGGTGTGGCCTTTTGGCCCCGGGAGTTTTTCTTTAACCAAAGTACAAAAAATTTTGGGGTCCGCTGGACTAGGCCAAAATGGGTCATGTTAATTTTTCGGTCCACCCCACGGGGGAAAAAACCATTCGAGGGTTCCCCCCCCCAAAAAAACCCCGGTTGGGGTATGGGATAAGGTCCTTATTTTTGTTTCCCCTAGGGAAGAAAGGGGGTTTTTTAAGTTAGAATTTTGGGGAAGATCAGAAAAAAATTGTAAACCAAAGTTTTAACAAGGTGAATGGCCGTAATTTTCAAAAAAATTTAGGGAAACGGGCACCCAAATTTTGTGAGGCGGGGGTCCAAAATCCATTTTTTCTTCAACAGAACCTTGGGGCAAAGGCGATCACGGAGGGGGCCCCCCCACTTTTAAAAAGTGGGGTCTTAAAGGAACCGATGTATGTTGTTTTCCGTCGGGCCACAGAAAAAAAAACCCCCTTTTTCGGGTTTTTTAGGTTTTTTTTTAAAAATTCAAAGGAGGGGCCGGGCCCCAGCTGCCCAAACAGATTTTGTTTTTGCTATTAAAGCAGGCCTTTTCGCAAGAACTGGGGTAAATTTGGTTAAAAAGTTTTCGGGGTGCGGGGTTTAAATACGTTGATTTGCAGGGTGGTTCCCGGGGTTAGTGGTTTTGAAATCCAACAATTTTTAAGTAAGTAGGAATTTAACCAAATTTATTTTTAATTACAGGGAGTTTTTTAACCAGTTTTTAAAAAGCTAAAAGCCACTTTGGGTAGGTACCACCCAATTTTTAAACGATTGGGGGTAGGGGGGCAAGGAGGCAGTACACAAATTTTACTGGTTTTCAAAGGAAGGGGAATATGGTTAAAATTTTTAAATAACGGAAAATTTTAGGACCCAGTTTTAAACAATTTTAATTTTGAATTGAATTTACCAGGGGACAGGTTAAAAGAAGTTGTATTTATTTCGGGGGGCAGGTACGGGAAAATTGTGATTTTTTTTAAGTTTTAAAATTTCCGGGTAACATTTTATTGGGATTTAAAAGGAAACCCTTTGGTTCTTTTGGATTTAGATAGAGCCAATTTAAATTAAAAGGGAGTTTAAACCCTTTTAAGAACCTGAGGTTTGTTTTCCTTAATACCTTGCTGGGGGGGGCAATTGGAATTTTTTAACTTTATTCCTGTTTTACAAAATTTTGGTTTTTTGGAAAGGTTTTTAAGAAACCTTTTTTTTTGGGTTTTCAGCCGCTTTTTTAAGGGTTTGGGAAAGCCAAAAAGGAAGCCTGAAAGGACATGTTAAGGAAAATTGTGGTTAGCCCACAAAATTTCAGGGAATTTAAGGAGCTATAGTGTTTTTTTTTTGGGAGCAAAAAGGGGATTGACCCTTTTGAGAGCTTTATCCATTTGCAAACCTTCCTTGGGGGGGGGGGCAAAATTGGTAACAAAAGGACTTAACAAACCAACAGGTGGTAAGAGAAGAAGTTTTCTCACCCCAAGTAATTTAAAGCTTTGGGGTAAAGGGGAGGGAAAAGCAAATTTGTTAGGAAAAAGACAAGAACTTTTAAAATTTGGAGATTCCCCTAAAATTTAAAAAAGGGGGGGAGGCCTTTTGGAACAATTTTTTGGGGGCAGAAAAGGGCCAAATATCCCAAAGGGGAGGTCTGAAAAGTCGGGGGGGTGGGGCCCGGGGGGGGGGGGGCCCCCCGGGGGCTATAAATTGAAACGGGGAAAAGGGGTGGGGAAACAAAAAAAAAGGTTAAAAAGGGCGAAAAATTAATTCCCTCAGGGCCCCTTTAAAAAAGGGACTTTTTGGAAAGGGGGGGCCCGGTACAGAGGGGCCCCCCAACCCCCAAAAGTTAAAAAGGGATAAAAAAAACAAAGAACATGTTAATGTGTTCCCGGGGATTGGGCCCCCAGTGATTTCCAAAAAAGGTTTTCACGAACCTTTTAATTTAGAGTTCCCCCTTTTTTGTTTTGGGAAATTTAAAAAAAACCCAAAGCCAAAAGTTTAAGATACAAAGAAGCCGGGATTTTTTTTAAAAAAAAGGTTGCCCTTTCAAATTAAAACCAGTATTTTCCGGGGGCCCCAGCCATTGGGGGTTTAAACCCGGGGGAAAAGGGGACTTTTGGCCCCGGCCATTTTACCCAAACCACTGGACCTTTAAATAACCAACTGCCACCCCCAAAATTTAAGGGGCCCCCGTTGGGTTACCTGGAGAGTTTAAAGGGTTACCCTAAATTTTAAAAGGGTTGTTGGTTCAAAGGGGCCGGGGCCCCCCCTTTACGCAAAAGGGTTTAGGGAAGGGTCCAAAAGAATTTTTTTTGGGGTTTTGTAAAAAAAATTGGGTTTTAAAAGTTAAAAAAAATTTTGGGGTTGGGGGGGGTATAAGTCGAAAATTTATAGTGGGGGATTAAAGGGAAATTGGTGGAAATGCAGGTTACACCTTTTGGAGGAAATTTTCCCCAGAATTAAACAATTGCTGGGGGGATTGAAAGACCTTAAGTGAAGGGGTGGGAAAAGGGGAATTCCATCCCACATAAAAAGGACCGGGTACCAAAGATAAAAACCCGTCAAAAACACGGAACTAAGGGGGAATTGGTTTTTAAGCCCCCCCAAGGTAATCTAGGTCCCAGGACCACCGGGGAATTTCCCCCTGAGCCAAAAGGGGAAAAAAGCTGCCCCTGTTTGGGGGAAAAGTGTAAATGAGTACCAGATAAATGAACCCCAGGGTGAACCCATGGGATGACGCATCGGCATTGGGGAAAAACCCCCTTTTACGGGGGTAATAAAAGGGAGAAAGCCAAAAATAGGGAATCTTCAGGGGGGAAAGGTCGGGGTAGGGGCCCACTGGGTGGAAAGTCACCACTAGTCAAGGCGCTTACAAAAGAAAATTGGAAAGGGTGTAAGCACCGGAAAACCAAGTTTTTTACAAAAAAAGTCCGGGGAATGGGTTTGATGTTGACCGGAGTTGTGAGGGGGGGCCATATTGTGGCCCCCCGGGGGGGGGGAAGTTTTTTGGACTTTCCCCACTTCGGGGGGGGTGTTGGGGAATTACGGTCTGGAAGCTAAAGGGAAAAAACAACGTTGAGGGCCCAAAAACCCCCCAAAACACAAAACAATCCGGTGGGAGTTTTGGGAAAATACTTTTTATGAACCTTTGGGGAAGAATGGGTTTTTATACGTTATAAATAATATAGGTTTATTAAACCCCTGGAAATAAAAGAGCCGCCCCTTACTGGTAGTATAGGGATAATGGGGCAAACAATTAAAAAAAAGTAGGGGGAAAAACTGGCCCCTTTGAAATTTTTACGGGTCTAAGAGAATTTTTTTTGCTTAAATCGGGAAAACCTCCTATCAGGGGAGGGCCCCCTGCAATGGGCCGGGGGGAAAGGTGGAGCACCTCATGTATGTGATGTTCCCCCGTAGGGAAAGTAAGACAAAAACCCCCACTTTTTTTTGGGAATTTCTGGCAGGGGGGGAAATTGGAAAAAATTGAAAGTTTTTAGCCGGGAGTTCTGACCAATCAGTTTTGCCTTTTTCCCAGGCTGGTGGGGAATTTGAATTTTTGGGGGGGGGGGGGGATACCCCCTCTTTTCGGTTTTGGGTGGGGAGGTAACTTTTTCTTTTGAAATTCAGGGAAAATCCCACGGGTTTCGAGGGAAACCAAAACCAAACTTGGGAAGTTTAAGAAGGAATTCTCCCCCAAATAAGTTACCTTTAAAAGGAAGAGGGAGTTTTTCTTTAACACAATATTTATGAAAAATCTTTTATAAAATTGTGGCTGGGGCCCCCTCAGAGTGGCCAAAGACCCGGGGTAGGGTATTTGGGGGCGCCAGCAATTTTAAAAGTGAAGGGTTTAATTTTAAGTTTCTTTCTTTACAAGCAAAATTTGGAAATTTGCTTTAACGGTACTTATTTCATTAATAAAATCTTGAAGCACTGGGATTTACTGTTGTCCTTGACCCAAATAAGTGAAAAAACTATTTTTCAAGACTGCATTCTAAAATTTACAATTTTGAACTGTGTGTCCCCCCCCAAAACTGCCAGAAGTACCTTAAAAACAAAAGCCGGGCCATCCCCATTGTTATTTGGTTCTCCATGAACAACTTACTACTTAGTTATATAGATCTCTTAGGTTCTAATGAAACCCATAACAAATTTTCAATTTTATTTTTTCCAATATTACCCTTTTAAACGTATACAAAAGTTTTCTACACCCCTTTGGGATCTTTTTAAAATCACTTTTAAAGGAGAAAACCCAAGGGTGGTCCAAGGGCTTGTACATTAATTCGTCCCATTTTTGGGTTTTCATATGGTTTCAATACTTGTTTATTTTGGTTTAAAAGAAATTTTGGAAACATAGATCGTATTATATAAAGAACTCATGTCATAAGTTTTTAGGCCATTAATTGCAAACTTTTAGTTTCAAGAAAGGCCTGGGTTTTAATTCACCAAATTTACAAATTTAATATCTTTTCTAACTGGAAAGTGGAAAAGCTTACCCCTGCCAAAACCCTTTTTAATTCAAGGTATAAACTTTTTCTTATTACTAAGCTAGGCGGAAATTTCTTTTTTAAAATTTTTTTTTAAATTATTTAAGGAAGGGATTACTCCTTTACTTTTGGGGAACTTCAATTATATAAATGAAAATCCCATGGGGATGAAATGCCTTGTTTTTCTACATGATACAGTTCATGCAGGTTATAAAAAACTTTGAACTGACGTTTTAAATCCCTAGAAATTGTGTATTTACTTAGCCCATTAGTAAATTCATTGTGAGGGTGTTGGTTATTTTTAAACTTCAACATAAAGAATGATTCCTAAACCCCCTCCTTCCTTTTTTCCCTCTTTGTATAAACTGTTAACCACTTGTGGCGAAATTTCTTCGTAAAGTTCCCTTTTGTGATAAGGGGTTTACTGCAAACCTGGCATTGCAGATTGAATTAAAAAAAATGAATTTTTTGAATATAGAAAATTTATTAAAAAAGTAAACCCCTAGACTGTAAAAATATAGTTTATGCGGCCTTCATTTCTTAAAAACTTCAGATCAGATTTACCAACTTCCTTTTAATTCTTCCTTTGTAAATGTGTTCATTACTTTGTAAAGTTTCTTTTTGAAAGGGGTTCATTCTCTTAATTTTCCCATTCAAAATTGGAGCAGCCCCGGAAAATTACTTGAAATTTTTTTTGATACCCCCCCAAGGTGGGTTTGGGGTCTTCTATTAAACTAACGAGAGGCCTTTTTACTCGAAACGTTTTCCCCCCCAAAAGGCCTTAAAAATTAACTTTATTTCCAGGTAGGTTATTAGTTACAAATGAGGGTAACAGTGAATATTCTTGCACGGAAAAATCCAGTCCTCCTAAAAAAAAAGGGCTTACTACTGCCTTACACATTAGAAGTATTGAAAAAAACCCGGGCGAGGTTAAGCTTCACTTGCGAGTTCTGCCTGGTGGTTAAATAAAAAGGCTCAAGCGATCGTTGTCTCAAAGTTGGTGTGCACAGGTTTTTCTTGGAATTGTTTTGAATAGATAAAAAAAGACATTTGGATTTCTTTTTTCTGGAAACGTTTCCCCAGCCAGTGGCTTTTCGGCCCAATCCCAGGGACGGGGGAAGGAGGGGGGTTTTGAATAAATCAGTCCCTCAGCCTAAAAGCCCCATGTTTTCAGTAAATTATAGTGGGTTTTCTAAACTATTTTTTGACTTTGCTAATTTTTGAGAGAGTAGGTGGGGTTTGAAGGTGCCGGGATACACACATTGGGGGAACCCCCCCTCTGGCTCTCGGGGAATTTCCCACTTGAATATTATGATCAGGCACACCGCGGTTTTTATTAAAGGTTTACTGAAGGTATTTTTTTAAAGGATAGTACTGAAAGATTTTTATAAATTTATTTAGAATATTTACTGAAGGTTTTTAAGAATATTTTAAGGATGTTTAAGAATTTTTAGATATATTGATTGATTGTTAAGGATTTATTAAAGGTATTTCTAAAGGGAATATTATTGGAAAAAAAATTTTTGTTTAGGAAAATGATTAGAAAATCATTGTCTTATTTTTATTTTACTTTTATTATTATTATTTTTAAAATATTCCTTGAAATGAGGGGCAAAAACCTTGATCCAAAGATTGGAACTTCCTCATTTTTTACATCAAACTGGTTACCGAAAGTGTTCGTCCCCTTCCCATTTGAATTCCCCCAAATTTTATAATAATAAAAATAATAAAAATGAAATAATATTGAATAATTTTCAGGTTTTAGCCCTTTCCCCTGCAGGGACAGTGGGTGCCAGCCCCCACACCTCCGTTGATGAGTGGGCTGGGGCTATGTACATCTGCCAGAGTTTTTGTTGTCCCCCTATCTTAGCTTTCTCAACCCCGCAATAATAAAACAATTTTTGCAGAGCACCCAGCTAATTGACGCTGATGCACACCCACGCTGCATAGTCAGTGGGATACTCCGGTATAATGGTATGGCAATGTTTTCCAGTTTACGATAATGCCTCAGTTCCAGAGATGTGTAATTCCGAGTTTTAAAATTTTGTGATAATGCCATGTTCACGGGGGATGATGAGCCACTATCTCGAGTATGATGATAATTAACTGGACTCCCCGGGGGCGAAAAAAGTTTTTTAATAAAATTTTGTAACCACACAATGTGTCAATAAAATTACTGTCGGATATTTACCATTCTATACACGCTTCACAGCTCCAGAACTAAGAAAACCTACAATAACCCCCGCTGCAATGTTCTATTGGGGGGGGAGGGGGGGGAAATTTTCCAGTCTACAACGTATTTTTTTTTAAAAAACCATCTCCGTTCTTAGGTACTGAATTTTTCTTTTCCCTGCCTAAAAAAAAAAATTTTCCGGGTGGTTTTAAAATCGCGCTTACGATTTGTGAGTTATCAATGCCCGTTTTCGCATTCTCCCCAGGACCCCGCTGTCTGCAGTGAATGCCCTTTTTTTCGATTTACACTGATCCAACGTACTATTTGGGCAAAAGGGCGCTTGTTTAAAACGGCGTGAAAAATATGAACTGTCCGGTTTGCAAGGAAAAAAATTTTAAGACACAACTACCTCAACATTGCTGCAACCCCCGAAAGTTGTGTTGCTGTTTTGTTGTTGCTTCGTTGTTAATTTTAGGGTGCGTTGTTATTATTGTTGTTTTGGGTTTTTGCCTGTGATACGACTCCCTTTTGTTGTTCTGATTGTTAGCGTGCTGGGTTTTGTTGTTTTTGGGGGGGGGTGGAGGAAACCTTTGGGTTTCTAATGATGGGTGTTGATCCAAGGGAACCCGTACTTTCCCCCCCTTCCTTGGGTGAAGTGATTTCCTCCCATTTTGCAGGCGCTATTGATCCCCATGGGGGTTTGGCCTTCCCTTTAATATAACAGTACAACCCCTCTTTGCTTGTCTTGCACCCTCAATATCCTCCTATGCCCGGGGGAAATTTTATACATAGAGAGAGAGGAGAGAGAGAGAGGAAAAGGGGAAGAAGAAGAGAAAGGACAGAGAGAAGGGTACGGGCAAGAGGTCGGGGGGGGGGGGTGAGTGCCCCCGGGGCGTGAAATTCGGTGTTATGAACCGTCAGTTTGGGACCCGTGGGGCGTAAAAGTGTCTGTTCCCGGGACCCTTTTAGTGTCTCCCTTCTCGCCTTGCTCCCCCACTCAAAAAGTTCCCCAAAAAAGCCCGTCGTTGTTCCAGGGACAATCTGGGCGGCGTGGGAGTAATGGACATGCCTTTAGACTTTATTCCTGGCCTGTGCCAGGGATAGCCAGAAGAATCTTTTTGTTAACACTAAAGAAGTCTTAGTGGATCGCTGACCCAAAAAAACGCTAGGTTGTCCACCAAAAAATTGCCTCCACTTGGGGATGTCTTCTACCTGCTTACCATTGCTTTACTATTTTCTCGGCGAAAATTTCAAAAGTTTGTTATTATGCTAAAAGTGTATGGTACACACCCTGTGGGTTATCCTGAAAATATGATAATTTCAAAGGGCAAAAGCGAGAGAAAAAAGTATGAATTAACGGGTTAAACGGTTTTTTTGGTTGCGACAAAAACAATAATATTTAAAAATAAAAATAAGAATCCCTAAAATGAGGGGGATTCTCTCCCCGTAAAATACTGAGAATACTAACTCCTAAAGAAAACTCCTACGACGATGTACAAAATGAAAACACTTGTGCTTTATAGTAACTGTTTCATAAGTTTTATCACTGATTTCTCATTGCTTAGTTAATCTTAATTAATTTTTAAACCACCCCTAAGCTATGCTAGTATAAGTGGCTTTGGCTGCTGCTCTTTTTCTGTATTTTTTTGTACCCTGTATGGTGTGCTCAAATTGTAAATAATAAATAAATAAATAAAAAATAAAAACCCCCCTCTCGTGATATGTTCAGTGAATTTTCGCTCACATGAGGCGAGCTAAAACAACACGGGGGCGTCCCCTGGGTAGTCGCAGTGTTGTTTTGATTTTAAAAACTACTCGTTCGTGGTTATAATACTATAAATATATATATTTTTTTTTTTTATTTTATTATTATTTTTTTAATTTTTAAATTTTTTTTATTATATTTTTGTGGCCGAAATGTAAAGGTCAATTAGCAAAAACCATTTTTAAATTTAAATCCTTTTAAAATTTTTCTTTTTACTTTTTAAAATATATTTTTTCATTAATGATAAAAGTAAAAAATTTTAATTTTGCCCAAAAAAAATCTTAGAAAACTTACCTAACCCCTTTTTATCCTTTATGTAGCCCAACCCCAATATATATATTTTAGATTTGTTTTACAATAATTTAATACTAAACAAAAACAGGTAAACACAGTGAAATTATTTTTTTTCATTAGGTTCAGAAAGATTTTGGCGAAAATTTTTGCATACTAAATTTTACTTGTCCTTATGGCAAGATGAGCGTTGTATTTAAGCCAAGATCGCAAATTCTGCCTATTCGGACGACTATCTCTCTCCTCTCTCTCTCTCTTTTTAAATTTATATATATTATTAATTTTTTATATATATTTATAAATTAATAATAATTTTTAATATATATAAAAATTTTAAAAATTTTTAAATTTTTAAAATTTTTTATTAATATCGGGGTAAGGTTTTTAACAAAAAATTAGGTATGAAAAATTGAATAAGATTGGGGAAGGATATGGGGATTTTAAGTATTCAATTTTTGGGAACGTTGCGGATGGGCTTGAAAATAAGGGGAAAAATAGAATTTGATGAGGGAAAAAAGTTAGTTCCTTAATCTTGGGGAAAAGGAATTTGTCCTTACAAAAAGGGGAAAGAAAGGGGATATTTTACCAAGTCTTATATGGGTGTAAACTGGGGGGGGATTTCAGGGGAAATGGAAAAATTTCATGTCTAACCAATTTTGTAAAATCAGGAATTTGTATTAAGGTTAAGGAGTGGGGATTACCAAAAAGTTTCCAACTGGGAAGGGTTTTTTTGATTTAATTAAAAATCAAAAAATATTCAAGATTTATTTTATAAGGGAACGGGGGGGTCCAGGAAGGGGTTTGGGGGAAAGGGGTTTTAAAGGGTTTTGGGCGAGGGGTTGGGTTTAGCCGCGGGCGGTTTGAAGGGTGTGGAACAAAGGTTTTTAACAGGTGTTGGGTTTTGAGCAAATAACAAGAAGGGTTCAGGAAAACCGCAGGGCTTTAGTCCTGGGATGGGGGTCAGTCCTATCTGAGGGGGGGTGTTAAGTTGCGTTTTAAAAAATGTATGGGGCCCTTTCTGGCGACAGTATGGGGGAATGATGGTGAAGTTTTCTTTTTTGAGTGGTGGGGTCGGGGGGTTGTAATAAAAAAAAAAATTTAAAAAAAAAAATTTTTATAATATTATTTATTAGAATTAATTTAAATTTTTAATTAATATTTGTTTTTATTTTTATCCCTTGTTTCTTTCTTTTTTGCATCTGTTAAAGCTTATATAAATATCCCAAAAATTTGGCAAATTTTTAAAGAGTCCGCTTCCCCTCCCCAAAGGCTTACAGATTTTTTACAGAAAATTTAAATCAGTATGCCAAGAGTCCTCCCCCAACCCCAGGCTACCTGTTTACCCCATACTTTTGGGGATCTTTTGGGGTTTATTCCAAGTTCTTGGGTGAAACAGAAGGGCTTTTTTTTTGCCACCATGGGGAAAAAATTTTGGTATTCCCCCTTAGCCTGAAGGTTGAAGAAACAGTTAGTTCCTTACCTGACGAAGGGGGGTTCATTTCCTAACCCCAAGTTTCGGGAAGTAATTTTTTAATATTTTAAATTAAGAAAAAACTAATATTCCCAAAACCAGTGTGCTTTAAAAGGCCCCTTTAATAAAAAAATTTTTAAGGAAAAAAAAACCCAAAATTTTGTATAAACCCCGTTTTTTTAACCTTTTGGAATAACTTTGGGTGTTTAAGATAAATTTTAATTTTAAGTTTAATTAATAAGAAATTTTTCTATTTTTCCGATAATAAAATAAAAATAAAAATTTTAAAAAATTAATAAAAATAATAAAAAATTAAATTTTTTTTTCCTTTTACTGGTTTTAAAGGTATAACTTTTTGGGTTTTCTGCCAAAAAACCCCCTTTTATTACCTGAGTTTTGGGGGAAAGTTTTAACCCCCCCCGGCTTTACCAGGTTTATAGAGTGTCAAATGTTTTCTGGTCCCAAACCCGTCGGAAGCCCCCGGTCGGGAATTTAGTGCTGTCATTTAGTTAAGTTTTTTTTGTGGTAATTTATTTGGGGGGGGGGGTTAACGTTGGGCCCCTGCATTTTTATGGTTCTTAAGTCTAGTGACACCCCTGTTTTCATTTGGGGGGATGTTCACGTTGCAAAAATCTTTTGCTTTCTTAGGGGGACGTGTGCAAGTTCGGTACTACCCCTAATTTTTCATGTATATAACATTTTCTCCCGCCCCGGCCTACGGTTTGGGAAATTTTACCTCCCAATAAAATTTGGGGGTTTTCTCTTTTTCCCCTGAAGGGTTTTTACTTTTTAGCGGGCAAAATTTTTTAACCCTTAATTTTTTTTTTAGCAGCAAATTCCCGCCTAGTAAACAAGGGGTGAAAGGGGTATCGGGGCTTTGGGCCCCCTGTTTTGAAGGTTTTCATTACCACCTGTCATTTTTAGAATGGCATTGTAAATTTATTCCTTGAAGGTAATATTCGAAGGGTTACCCCAGGTCTTTTCGGGTTTTTTCGCCTATTTTTGCCCCAAAATTTTTTTGTATCAATAAAGTTTAATTTTGTGTTTTCCATATGGTAATTGAAATTTCCCCGTTGAACTTTTTTTTTTTATTGTTTTTGGCAGCCAGAAAGATTCTTTATGTGTTTAGTTGAAATTTGAAATGGGAACACTGTCATCAATTGGGTGTCATTGAAAGAAAGACAGGGGGTTTGGGGAAGATTTGGGAGATTAACAACTGTATTATAGGAATAAACTAAATTTGGTCATTTGGTGGTTACAAGAATAAAAGGAAATAAATATTTTAGGGTTTTGCTAAAGGTTTAATAAGTTTTGGGGAAAAGAATTACAAGTTTTATTAACCTTTTAAAAAGGGTATTTAACTTTGGGGGGAAAAAACGATATTGAAGTAAGTAAATTGGGTTTTAAAAATTTTAATTATACACGAAACAAATGCAAAAGACAAAAAAGATGGGGCGAGTAAAAAGATAAAACTTTTATGTGTTTTTAAAAGCTGCAAAGGGTTTGGGTTTTTCAGAAAGCTCCAGATTTTTGGGGCCCCCTTTTTTACATTGAGTTTTTTAAAAATTTTAACCGCACCTACATGACACGGGAATTTATAAAGGGGTTTTTTGTTTTGTTATTTTTGGGGTCCTATTTCAACTGTCAAAAAAGCATCCGGGGGATTTATATTAGAATTGAAAAAGTGGTGAAGTTTTGTTAAATTTTTAAGGGTTTTTTCTGTTTTAAAAGGTAAGTTTTTTGACAGTATCCAGGTTTTTGAGTGAGGCTAGATTTGGTTTGGGGTGACAAAAGTCGTGTCGTCAGTTAGTTTAGTTTAATATCTTTATTATGCACCTCGTACCCATCTGTGGGGGGTTTAGTCAAAAGATTACAGAGGTACATAATGGGTCCAGGGACTGGGCCCCAAAGTTATGATAGTTGAACTAGTTACAAAGGTAATGAACTCCAGGTAGTTTCTGGTCAAAATCATGGCAAGTTACAAAGGTAATGAACCATCTACACTCTATACATGGTTACAATCATGAACAAATTACAAGTAATGAGCCACTGACACGTCACACCCGGTCACAACTGTAAGAGCTATAAATACAATATTAAGTGGGTGATACACCCACGCGAGCGCGCACACACACGACTGCGCGGGCGCACACGCACACGAGGGCGCGGGCACACACACACACGAGGGCGCACGCACAAACACAGACACACGCACGAGCACGTACACACACACAAACTAACACACGTGGTAATGCTTGTTTACAGCTAGCAAAGTCAGGGTATTTCTCCAGAATGGTCTGTAATATACCACTGGATAAAATACTTTGCCATTTCTTGAACATTTCTGAGTGAGTTGTCTCAAAATCATTAATTTTATCGCACTCCAGTACATAATGACACAGGGTGTGACAATAGTCCATCTGGCAAAGTTTACTTTTTCGTTTGGTCTACGTCTGGTGGTGGTGACAAAGGTACTTGTAACCCAGCAGGAATAACAAAAAAAGGCACAATACCGTGACTGGAATGATACACAAATAACCCGCACATAGAAGAGAGGGCTTACGACGACGTTTCGGCCCGACTTGGAACATTTACAAAGTCACACTGTGTGACTTTGTAAATGGTCCAAGTCGGACCGAAACGTCGTCGTAAGCTCCTCTTTTCTATGTGCGGGTTATTTGTGTATGAACCCGGGCAGGAACCGGCGGTACTGACATCCAGATTTGCTTATCTTGTTGGATGCGCCATAGACATGTGGCCCCTCTTGCATGATGGAATAATGATAGGTGGACTGACTTGTGTCAATCTCCCTAAGTCTTATGCCAATAAAGTTCAATTGAAGTTCTTTACGTATTATTGTTCTCAAACTGTAATAAAGTTGGTAGAATTACCGACAATATGTAAAGTAAAAGGACACAAGTGCAACTAATGTGACATTTTATTGTGGCAACTTTCCCTCTCCAGGAGCTTATCAAGCCATTACAAAACAAAACATGTATGTATAATGTTCGCCAAGACCATAGTCCTGGCACGGGTCCCAATCTTGCGATGACCCGTCTCTGGCTCCCGATGGAAAAAGGTTTCCACAATGATGCGACGCATGCCGCTCAAGCGCCCCTCTGGTCAGTTCAACTGGTGCATTCATAAACGACACCATATGTAACTATGGACACTAGCGAGGAGGAGGATATGTCATTATTACAGGTAACAGCTTGTCTGGTTCGTTGACCCATGGTACACTAGTGTGGCCGCAGTCATCTCTGGGTCCTCTTCGGGAGGGAAATCACCCCTAGTTTGCTGCGGAATGTCTCAGTAGCTTGCACTCTAGAAGATAGTGTGTTAGGGGCCCGCTGGACAACGTGCTGACAGTACTGGCACATCTCCTCAGCCTTGTCTACCCTCCTCTTGGCTGTGGGAAAGCCCAAACGAAGCCGATGGATGGCGGTACACTGCGCTCTGGACCAGCTTCTATCTTTTGGAGGGGGTTCTCCCTGAGTCGCTGCTCGGTACCACTGTTGAGATGGGGTATCACCTAAGACCCCATAAGTTTCGTGGCTCTGGCAGCCACCGTTTGGTCTGCGTAGGCTGATTGGGACAGTAATCCCAACATGTGGATAGTCTGTTGCTTGGGCCCTTTGGGTGCATCATCTGCCGCTTCATTTCCCGGATGCCAGCATGGCTGGGACCAATTCAATGTCGATCTATTACCCCGAACTTTAAGGGTGTCATTATGCTCAGGTCG